>CM065739.1:20030527-20055527 GCA_033310375.1 Conus canariensis
CCAGACCACAATGGAAATCCGTCTTCACCAACATCATCTTCGATTCTTTTCTTCTTCTTCCTTTTTGACCTTAACTCCATGGAGAGTCATTGTCCAGAATGGTCCCCTATCTCCTGTTGGTTTGATGTGTGTGTGTGATGTGTGATGTGTGTGTGTGTGTGTGTGTGTGTGTGTGTGTGTGTGTGTGTGTGTGTGTGTGTGTGTGTTTGTTTTGCATGACATGGGAGGTGCCAGTAGGCAACATAAAGACCACTGCTGGCCTGTGATATACTGGCAAACCTCAAGGTAAGATGCAGAGAAAAGAAATGAAAAGAGAATAAAATAAAGACGAATATTCTGCAGATAAGTTCCTTTCTAAAATGATTAAAGGAGGGGGTGGGGTGGTTGGGGGTGGGGGGTGGGGGTGGGGGGTGAACTTTTCTTTTTTCTTTTTAGGAACTTTTCTCCAAAGTAGACTAGGGACGTGTCGATTTGTTCATTTCTTTTGCTTGAGAGAGGCACTTGCACAGTTTGTGTGTGTGTGTGTGTGTTTTTTTTTTTTTTTTTTTTTTTTTTTTTGTAAGACAACGGGAAATTTGGGAGACTGAACATACTTTGTGGCGTGCTGACTCTGAAACCAGGAAAGAAAACCGTTATAGATTCATTTTCTTTTATATGTTTACACATCTACATGAATGGTTCCATTCTGCTCTCTCCCTTTCACTATAATTAAACACTATTGTTGCTGCAGTTGAACGTTTCTTGATGTGGCGGTGATATATTTTGTTCATGCTCTGTTGTGACTTTTCCGGTGACTTTTCATTGTCCCTCATTCCATTTTGGCGAATATGAGAAGATAACTGGTTTCTCGTTCTTCGTTTTCACTGTCCTAAATGTTATTTGTTTTCGCCTGAAGAAGGCCCAAGAGGTCGAAAGGCAATGTGTCTTGTACTGTACTTTGTTTGTCTATGTCCATGGCGGTAGCTAACCCCCTCTCTTTCTAAATTTTGCTTCATTTTCCGCCCTCAGTCACTCCGGTTTGAAACTTTTCCTGTGACTCAATGTTTTTCCTTCTCTTGTTTCTAAAATTTCTCAATATCGAAGCTTTTGGATCACACCGGGAACTGGGTTACACTGGAAATTAGCTAAATGAATTCACTCCCCGGTGTGAAGGGACAGCAGAAAGAGGGAGAGAACAGAAGCTACAACTAGAAAAAAAGGAAAGAGAACAAGGGCTATAAGTGGAAAAAAGGAGAGAGAGAGAGAGAGAGAGAGAGAGAGAGAGAGAGAGAGAGAGAGAGAGAGAGGCAACATGAATTTGTATTTTAAAAATCTTGAACCTTAATATAGTCAACAGGCTGTTGATGTTAATGCTAGTGAGCTATATTCCTGTACGTCCTCCTTTTGATAAGTAACGTGATGAAATTGACTCCTTTTTATACTGATACTTCGTGTACATGAATCAGGGAAACTTGGCTTCTGCATGTCTCCTGTTTTTGTAGCATTGTATTATCATGAAATCATCTAAGGACGATTTGAGAGGGGAATTATTTAAAAAAAAGAATCAGTGTACAGAGAAAGGTTTCCATGAGAAATTGCTTGCTGTTTGGTCCGAACTAGACATTTGCTGCATTTTTAATTCGTTCCGGCCCGTGTCTTGACTTTCAATTGTTTTCCGTGAACAACATTTTAAAACTGCCGGAAACGTGTCTAAACTCACCGATCATGACAAGAATGCCTGTCAGGTAAAATCTTAACGAGGAAGCCAGATTTTAAACTTTTCAAAACAAATATTGGTTGGGTTTCTTTGCCTGTTCTGTATCAAACAGAGGAGCCAGGGAATTACCGTACGGGTTGTTGAAACTGTTCTATTTCTCGTTGTCCTGGGATCATTCTGAAAGTTCTCCCCCACGCAACAGGAAGCCAGACAAATTCTTGCGTGCATTTGCTGTCCCATGTAGTGCGTGGTCATGGTGTGAATGTGGACGCGAGAAGTGAGAATATACCTTTGTGCTGGATATGTGGTTCAGAGATGCACACACGAGCAGACTGTCCCTATGCACAAACCGTTCAGGCCAATGGATTTAAAGAGAACACCTAACCTGTCCAGTTATCTGGACTTTAAGTGAAGGAATGTACCATTAGCGGCTACAGTGGTATGTTATTAAGAGACACAGGCTGTATCTCGACTGGTATCAGAATTTCCCTTGTCAGGAATGATCAGTACATCGGCGTTATACAACAAAACCGTATGTTCCGTGGATGTATTGGATCATTTCTTGTAGGAAACTATTTCTACACCCTTTTTTGCGGTAAATTAATGCATGCATCTTGGACTTTAAAGTGACAGACCTAATCCTTGGAAATATGTCTGGTGCATCATCCACACATGATGAAAATGGTGAATCTTTTATGTGTCACCCACACGCTCTCGTCACAATTGGTTTGTAGACTAACGAGTCGAACAACCTGTCAAGCGCTTTGTTCTCCCCACCATACACACTCAAGAAATGTTTTGAAAGTGTTGCTCCGTATTTGCTGTAAGATTCCAAATGTTCTTTTAGGGTGGAAGACGGTGTGCTGTACTGAGATTTTGAAGATAAATATGTTGTTACACATCAGCTTGTTGTCTCCCACTCACTGAGAAGAACCTCTCTGAAGGTGTCACATGATGCTATCAGGTCGGGACACGTTGGTGTTTGCGGGACTCTACCACGGGTGCTCTCCCAATTTCACCAACCAAATGTTCAGTTTGGTGTTTCTCAGTATTGTCGCGCCTGTGACATTTGTCAAAAGATACTTACAAGAGAAAGATTACCTCGTGCTTCCTTTTATAAAATGCCTGTGATCGGTGAACCTCTTGAAGAAGAAATCATTTATGTTGTCAGTACCATCTCCCCCTCCCCCTTTTTACTCTATCAAAGATATGTTTTGTGATTTCTGCTGCCCCTCTCAATAGCCTCACAGTCGTAGTAGAGTAGGGAACCTCACTTTCTGGACAGATATCAGCAGTATTTCTGGAAGAATTAGCACAGCCTCAAGTTTCACTCAGTCCTACTGATGACTGACTTGAAGCAAGACTTTACTCTTTTTATCGACGCCAGCTCTATCAAACTTGCATAATATTTTTTTCTCGAGAGGATATCCTTCTCCACTCCATGATGTTCCCAAACGCAAAACTTCCGTTTATCCAACAGTGTACCGTAAATAGGATTTGCTGCAGTAGCGGTAGTAATAATAGTGGTAGAAGTAGTAGTAGTTGTAGTAGTAGTAAGGTAATTGTAGAAGTAATTGTTGTTGGTGTTCTTGTTCTTATCGTTGTTCTTGTTGTTTTTGTTGTTATTATTCTTATTGTTATTATTTCTATTATTATTATTATTGTTGTTGTTGTTTTTTGTTGTTGTTGTTATTATCATCATTATTATCATCATCACCATCATCATCATCATCATCATCATCAGTAGTAGTAGTAGTAGTAGTAGTAGTAGTAGTAGTAGTGTTGTGGCTGTGGTTGTTGTGGTTGTGGTTCTTGTTGTTGTTGTTGTTATTAATATCATCATCATCATCATCATCATTATTATCTTTATTGTTATTATTGTTATCATCATTATTACTATTGTTGTTGCTGTTGTTATAATCATATTGGCATTTTATCAACAGAATATGACATAAAAATCAGCGCCATGAAGACAAAGCTCATGGGCAGCCACAGTACCACCATCACTATTAACACAACTATCAACCACAGAAGCTGGCAACTGTTGAATAATTCACTTACCAGGGATCCATCAATAGCAAATAAAGGATCTGGCCAGAAATCCTCTCTCAGACAGCAAAGGCAGCTTCAGCATTGTCTAGTGGACGGACAATAACATCTCCATCAAAAACAAGATCATACTGCCTCTTCCTGTAGGCATGCAAGTCATGGACCCTCTCCGCTGATTTGGAAAGAAGACTCCGGGTCATGAAAATGAGTTGTCATCACAAAATACTAAACATCAGATATACTTACCACATCACCTACAAACAAAAACGTCAAATCATCAAGCAGAACATCAGACCATAAGAAGATCTACTGACATTGTTTCTGTGTTGTTTTGATGACGAAACAATAGCTAATGGCCTCGCCAATATAGTGCTCCAGGGAAACGTTGAGTGAGGAAGATGGATGACAAGACAGAAAAGACGACAGACTCACAGCATGGAAACAGGCCTTTGTACAAATTGATAGACCTGTTGAAACGTGGGTAACATTTCTTCACTGTGGCGCCTCCATGACTCTACCCAGAGTTTAGGGAAGAGGAGGTGGAGGAGGAGGAGGAAAACGACGACGACGAGGAGGACAAGAAGAACAAGAACAAAAACAAGAGAAGAAGAAGAAGAAGAAGAAGAAGAAGAAGAAGAAGAGAAGAAGAAGAAGAGACGTTGCCTACTTGGTAAAAAGGGCAAACCTCCGAAGGTGAAGAAAAGTGATGAATCATTTCCCTCGTATTCATAAAAAGTTTAACAAAATGCGATGAAAAACATACTATTTTTTAACATTATAACACATTTAAAGCAACAAGAATTTAAAAAAATGCATTACGTTTGTCTTTGAAAACACAGCGTATGTTCAATTCAAGCTTTTTCTAAAACAACATCTGTCCACTACGAACATAAAGTTAATGCTGAATTCCAGGTTTTTCTCATCCATCATTTGTCAACTATGAACATGCAGCTAATGTTGAATTCCAGGTTTTTTTCCTAATCGAAAATCTGGGAACATGCAGTTTATGTTGAATTCCAGTTTTTCCTAATCCACCATCTGAGCACTGTTTCCCTCTCCTCATCCAGGTGCTCACCCTCTGCAGAGCTTGTAGAAAAGATGGCTGGAGTTTTGACATGTGACCCATTTCCACCAACTCATTCGGCAGTTTCGTCTGATAATTCTGAATGACAAGTGAAGTCTAGTGACCTCAAGCGAAGCGCACGGCCCACGGCAGTCTAAACGAAGCTGTCGTGGCGGGCACCACCCAAAATTGTCATACTCAATGAGACCGTTTTAGAGGTGGTGAGTACCACAAATACTGGAAAGGAAAGTACACTCGAAATTGATAAAAAAAAAAAGAAAAAAGAAAAAAAAAGGTTACTGTCCAAAACTGTGAATGACGTTTCAAGATGCATCTACAGAAAAGGAACCAAACGAATCCTGAAGTGATAAAGCTGCTCACTGAACATTGACTCTACCTATACATATCTCACAGTGCACCACGTGTGTGTGTGTGTGTGTGTGTGTGTGTGTGTGTGTGTGTGTGTGTGTGTGTGTGTGTGAGTGTCTATGTGCGCGTGCGCACGCATGTGTGCGCGCATGTGTCTATCTGTCTGTCTGTCTGTCTCTGTGTGTGCTTGCATGTATGTGTGCGCGTGAATGCTCACGTCCATGCGTATATGTTTGTGTGTGTGTGCGCGCGCGTGAGTGCGTGCGTGCGTGCGTGCATGTGTGTGTGCGGTGTGTGTGTGTGTGTGTGTGTGTGTGTGTGTGTATGTGTGTGTGTATGTGTGTGTGTGTGTGTGTGTGTGTGTGTGTAAGCAGGCAAATGTGCATGCGCGCGCGCGTGCGTGTGTGTGTGTGTGTGTGTGTGTGTGTGTGTGTGTGTGTCTGTGTGTCTGTGTGTGTGTGTGTGTGTGTTAGTGCGTGTGAGAGTGCGTGTATTTGTGAGTGTGTGTGTGTGTGTGTGTGTGTGTGTGTGTGTGTGTGTGTGTGTGTGTGTGTGTGTGAATGAGTGTATTTTTGTGTGTATCTGTGCGCACATGTGTGTATGTGTGTGTGTTGTGTGTGTGTGGTGTGTGTGTGTGTGTGTGTGTGTGTGTGTGTGTGTGTGTGTTCGTGTGTGTGTGTGTGTGTGTGTGTGTGTGTGTGTTCGTGTGTGTGGTAGTCTCAGTGTGGCTATTCACGTTTGGACTGTGCAGTATTGCACTCCACAACAAACATACGGACGACTATCATATTCTCTCAGGTTCTTTGCCTTTTTTTGTTAACTTCTACATGCTCACAACACTGTCTTGTATCCTGGCATTTATCCTCTTAGGTGCTGGACATCGATCTTTTTTGATATCGGTCTCCCCACACTTTGTCATTCTCCTTGCACACCCATCACTTCTCCCTTAATGCGCGCCCACCCTGAAGTCGTTGGCTCTAATTTACGAATCGGGTGAATGTGAGTGTAAATTAAGTGTGCATACTAAGAGAGTGTCTTCATGCATATGCGTGTATGCGTGCACCAAGTGTGTGTGTGTGTGTGTGTGTGTGTGTGTGTGTGTGTGTGTGTGTGTGTGTGTGTGTGTAAGCAGGCAAATGTGCATACGTGTGTGTGTGTGTGTGTGTGTGTGTGTGTGTGTGTGTGTGTGTGTGTGTGTGCTTGTGTGTGTGTGTGTGTGTGTGTGTGTGTGTGTGTGTGTGTGTGTGTGAGAGAGAGAGAGAGAGTGCGCGTATTTGTGAGTGTGTGTGTGTGTGTATG
Organism: Conus canariensis; assembly: GCA_033310375.1. Classification (NCBI taxonomy): domain Eukaryota; kingdom Metazoa; phylum Mollusca; class Gastropoda; order Neogastropoda; family Conidae; genus Conus; species Conus canariensis. The sequence goes on from CM065739.1 coordinate 20,037,004, forward strand.
TGTGTGTGTGTGTGTGAGTGCGCGCGCGCGCGCGCGTGTGTGTGTATAGCAAACATCAGGAGAAGAAACATGTTTAGTAGCTAATGGAATCAAGCCAACAGAAAAAGGATCGCCTGGTGGTTTTTTTTCCTGTCTAATCTTCGCTGCCACTCCAGTAGCACTGCCCGTACGCTGTCCATTCCGGTTTCCCTTTCACAATCTTGCCCTGGCTTGTGAAACTCAGCCCCGTCCTCAGCAATCCACGGAAAGAAGCAGTGTCAAGTGGTCATGAGTCTATCCACCAGGGTAAACACTGCACTGCTGCCCAGTCACTTTGGTAGTGTTCAGTGGTGCACAGTGCTTATTCTCCAGAGCACTTCATACAAATCTCAAAATGAAGAGTGGACCATCCAGTGACTTGCGAGTTTGGTTTCTAAACATACAAGACAGTTGGCTGGAGAATGGCTCCAAACCTTAATTTTTTAAGGGCCATCAAATCACTTATTAAAATTCACAGTCCTGTAACTGATCAATAAAAGAAACAAAAATAATTTTAGTTGCTAGGAATGATGAAAGGCACAGATTATGGACTGTTAATTTGCTACAAATAACCCTATGAGCTGCTTTTCACTATCTGTCAAATGAACTACACAGAAAACAGTACAAAAACATGTCCTGATGTTTGGTCAGGCTTAGACGCTTCTGAAGAAATTTAATTGAGAATGGCTAATTGTCCGTGAAACACAGTTCTTGGGGTGCTTAAAAAGTTGGATTGAGATTATGGTGGGTAAATTCCAGATCCTCAAAATGTGAATGAAAACTCTGACGTTTTACTGGACGGCATGCATTCTATGGGGTTGAAGACAGTGCATTCTATCTTCACATCCTCGTGACCATCAGATAAATGACACATTCATTACAATTTCGATCTATTGTCCAGAATCTCCAGCACCCTTGCCAGTAACTTGGAACGGGTGAAAGTTTCCTTCTGTGGGTTTTGCGTCGGATTGTTAGCCATCATCTGAACAATTTCGACACGCTGACGACCCCCCCCCCCCCCCCCCCCCCCCCCCCAAGTTTTCTGCCCTAAAGACGTTTATGAAACACGGGCTTATTTTTCACCCTGCCCAGCAGAAGTGTACAAAATTCCTGTGCCCCTCTAATAAAAAAAATGGTTTAAAAACACGTCCCTAGTTTACCTTGGGAAATTTTCCCGAAAGAAAAGTAGAACCATTTTTCAATTTTTTTTTTTAATGTGTATGTATTTGTAGAATATTATCCTTTTTTTCTCTCTTTTCATGTTCTTTCACCACATGTTACTTAGAACTTTGCCGTACTGATCACAGGCCAGTCGTGGCCTTTATTTTAGGTTTAGTACTCTCATCCTCTTTGTTATTTATTAAAAGAAAAGTATGAGGCATGCACCCTCGCCAGAGCCTCTCCACACAATGCCGTCGACCAGTCTTCCCTCTTTTTCAACTGACCATCCTACAGGTGATAAACCAATCATTTCACCTTGTGTCATTTGTTCACTACACGTACGCCATGTTTGAATGCTGCCAAGTGGGCCGACGCAAAAGACTTAAATTGTCCTTTTTCGTGAAAGCTTGCGCAAGTGATTTATGTTTTCGGTTATCATGCTCTTGTTATGCACACGTCAAACCAGTTGGAGAACTTCTTGACAAACTTCTTCCTCTGAAAACAAATTTCCCAAAAAGCTTTAAAAAAATTCCAAGGAATGGTGACAGAGAAAACGCAAACGTTTACGTTAGGGCAAAAAGTACCAACAATGCACCAAGCAGTTTTTTTTTTAAACACACACAATACACGCGCGCGTGCGCGCATGCATGCATAAACGCACCCAGGCGCGCGCGCACACACACACACACACACACACACACACACACACACACACACACACACAATACTATATATATATATATATATATATATATATATATAAAATGTCTGATGTAGGGATATATATATATATATATATATGTGTGTGTGTGTGTGTGTGTGTGTGTGTGTGTGTGTGTGTGTGTGTGTGTGTGTGTGTGTGTGAAGTTGGGGTTGGGGGAGGGTGGAAGAAGGAAGCGAAAGTGTGTGTGTGTGTGTGTGTGTGTGTGTGTGTGTGTGTGTGTGTGTGTGTGTGTGTGTGTGGAACAATTTAGCAGTGGGAGAAAACAAGTGCAAGCTAACAATCCCCCCATCATTAATGACGATAAAGATTCGCAGAGGAGCAAACAGTGCGGAGGGAGGGGGGAGGGGGGGGGGGGATGGAGAGTATGAAAAGTCAGGGAATTATAAATAAAAAAAATCCTTCACTAGCAGTCTACGGGAAACATAATAAGCCATCTTGAAGACAGAACTGTTCATTTTGCCTGCTGCTAGGCAAAAAGTCTCCTGGATCGGACTCTGTCAGGGACACACGGCTGATTGTGTCTGTGGTCACTTGGCATCGAATAGAGACATACAATTCCATGGTATTCTCACCACCAAGGGTTCAAAAACGGAATCTAACAGCACCCCAAAGCAGCCAGTGAAGGGTAGAAAAGTAAAACGAAAAGAAAGTGTGGTGGAGAAGTTAGTTGCTGTAAAACTAAAATCATGTGTAAAATGTAGGGATACCTCTTTAAACCTACGCTTGAGGATCGATTTAAGGATGCCTTGAGCCTGTGTTTGATGATCCGTTTAAGGATATATATATATATATATATATATATATATATATATATATATATATTATATATATACATATATATATATATATATATATATATATATATATATATATATATATATATATCAGGACAACTTGGAAAACACAAAACAACAAACTGGGCTGTCATATCCCAATATTTCGGCCGTAGGGCCTTCCTCTGGGGAGTTTATTCCACTGGCAAGGAAGCAGTCACACTCAAACATTCTATAAAACAAAAAATGTGAGAATCGTTTACTTAGCAAATCTTCCTGCAACAGACAAATCTCATACCCCCCCCCCCCCCCCCAAACACACACACACACACACACACACACACACACACACACACACACACACACAAAAAAACCCTCACAAACCTATTATGCCTGAACACAACTCCGTCCCCCCCCCTCATCCCCCCCCCCCTCCTAACATATACACACAAGCCACTTCCACACATGCGCGCAGTCAACGCCCAACTCGCCATTCCCAATCTCCACCCTCACGCCCAACAAACACCCAACCCGAAGACAACTTGTCTGTCCGGCCCGAATAGCCCACCATGACCAAATTAGAATGAGGACAGGGCGAGGAGGTGGGGAAGGGGAGGCCAAGGGGGGAGGGGGAAAGGGGAGCGAACCGTTCAGTAATGCATGCTAGGACTGTCCCACACAGACCCCTCCCACCACCAAACCGTGGCCACAACCTTACCAGCCCCCAGCCAGAGAGACCCATTCCAGAGAGACCCCCCGGGGGGAGGGGGGGGCACACACACAACCACACACACACACACACACACACACACACACACACACACACACACACACACACACGAACACACATACACAAACACACACACAGAGGTGTCACCAACAACATGCACACGCATGTGCGCACACAAACTCACTTTAAAAAAAAAAAAAAAAGGAAAAGGGCATACACACACGCGCGCGCCCACACAAATATAACAATGGATACGTTGGATCAGGCATGTCAGTAAAGTAGAGAGACAGACAGGCAGAAAGACACACTGTGAAATAATTTTCAGGAGGCTGTGAAGCTGTGCACGCACCTGGAGGTTATATGACCTGAATCATAGAATTCAGTCCAGAGGGGGCAAGTGTTTGTAGTTTAGTTATCCAGAATAACCTCCCTTGCAGTTCTCACAGCATAACTGTCGGACCTGATTTTTTCAATGGCAATGCATTGCATGTTGTCTAAAGTATGATCTGATTGATGAAAGTGCTGGGTAACTGAAGTTCCTGTATTCTTGTTAATGTTGGATCAGTGTTGGTAAAATCTCTGTTTAAGTGTGTTTTTTTGTGTCACCAATGTATTGTGCATCGGAGCACTTGGAACACTGCAGTAGATAAATCACATTGGAAGTTTCACAGGTCATGTTTGTTCTGATAGTGAAATGCCCTGAAGTAACATTACTGTGGAAAACTGTGGTTTGGATGAGGTGTTTGGTACAGATAATGCATCTAGTTTTACCGCAAGGGAAGCATCCCAGACTGTCAGAGCTGTCAGTGGTTGGGGGGAGGACGGAGGGCATGAGGATATTTTTCAGTGAACTGCAGTTCTTTTCTCCCAGAATGGGGGGATCAGGGATGGCCTGCCGAAGACGACTGTTGGCATGAATCAGGGGCAGTAATTCCCTGAACCATTTCCTTAAGGGTGGGTTACTGGGATTATGGATGACGATAAAGGGAATGTGCTGTTGCTTCACAGTGTCTTTATATTACAAAGTTTGGTTGCGGGGCATGCTTTGTACTCTCTGGAGTGCTTCAAAAATCACATTTTGTGGGTATTGCCTTTCCCGTAAATTTGTACTCATTTTTTGGCACTGAGTGTGGAAGTCCTCATCTTGAGAGCAGAGGCGTCTGATTCAGAGAAGCTGGCTGGACGGGATGTTGTTTTTCACATGTAGTGGATGTGCAGACTGGTCATGGAGATAACTGTGGGCATCAGTGGGTTTTGGGAACAGGTCTGTCTCCAACAGGCCATCCCTATCTCTTATAAGAATATCCAGAAAAGCAATCTGTGTTTTGGAAAACTGGACAGTAAATTTGATGGTGGGATGAATAGAATTAAGAAAATCCGTAAAATTTTGAAGTTCAGTTTGCGTGCCAAACCAAAGCAAAACGATGTCGTCAATGAAGCGTTTCCACATATCAGTATCGATTTTGAAAGGGATAAGGGCAAGAATCTTGTTTTCGAGCCATCCCATGAATAAGTCAGTTACTGAAGGGGCCATTGGAGTGCCCATGGCTGTGCCGTGTATTTGCTTGTAGTACTGGTTTTCAAAAAGGAAAACATTGTTCAGTAAAACATGTTCAGCAGTCTCAGTTATTAAATCAGAGGTATCATTCCAAATTCCTTCCTATCTAGGAAGTACTTCAATGCCATGATGAGATCAGTATGAGGGATATTAGTGTAGAGGCTAACAACATCGACAGTGACTAGAGTGACTTCCTGGAACGGCCCATACACATAATTCCACTGTTCAATAATTTGAAGCATGTGTGTGGTGTCCTTAATGTAGCTAGGGAGTTGTGAGATATAATGTTGTAACCAGTCATCAACTAGGGCAGAAAATTTTTATGTGGGTCCCCTGATCCCTGATATAATAGGTCTTCCTGGGGAATTGGATAGATTCTTGTGAATCTTAGGGAGATGATAACAAGTATGTGTTTTAACCCTTGTGATATCCGTGTGTGCCCGCCTGTGTGTATGTTTGTCTATGTGTCACCTGTTGTACAGTCTGTCAACCAGTTTGTTCGATTTTTTGGCGATGACAACTGTGGGGTCACTGTCCACTTTCTCATAGTGCATGGCATTCTGTAACTGTCGTTGGGCTTCTGCAATGTAATCATCTGTGTTCTGGATCACAATAGCTCCCCCCTTATCTGCAGGACTTATTCGGATCACTCTCTATATATATCATAGATTATTCTTACGAAGGTTGGTAGGCAAATGTGTGTGTACATCCAGGGATAGGTTCCATGAAACAAAAAACTTCTGGGGTATTAATGACTGATGCAGAAGTCAGTTATTCTTTCAGTTTGATGTTTGCACAAACGTGAGAGGGCGACGATCCGTTTGCAAGACAAAGGTCCCTCCAACCAGGAATCTTGAGAACCTCCGAGGTCTCCAAACAATGACAAGACACTCACATTGAATGGCAGAGTTGCACTGTTGGATGAACGAAAGTTTGCGTTTGGGGACATCATGGGATGGAGGAGGATTTCCTTCTCTCGATGAAAGATATTCTTCAACTTCACTAGATCTGGCGTAAAAAAAACAATAAAGTCTTGTTTCAAGTCAGGCACCAGTAAGACTGAGTGGAATGTGAGGCTGCGCTAGTTCTGATGGAAATATTGCTGCCATCTGTAAGTCCAGAAGATGAAGTTCCCTATTCTACTATGACTATGAGTCTATTGAAAGGGGCAGCAGAAACCACAAAAGCAGGCACCATTTGTTGAAAGACAAAAAAGCAACATATCAAAAGTGATCACAAAATCAACACTTTCTGACCCGAGGACAAAACTCTAGCTTTGGCCTTCTTGCCAGCGTTGTGTTTTCTTTTGTCAGCACACACTTTTGCTAGTTCTTTTTTGTAGTTAAAGAACATGAATCCACATCTCTTTGATCAAGGACAAATGGGGGACAACGGTACTGACGAAGTCAATGATTCCTCTAACAAGAGGTTCACTGATCACAGGCATTTTCTAAAATGGAGCACGAGGTAATCTTTCTCTTGTAATATCTTTCGACAAATGTCACAGGAGCGACAATACCCAGATACATCAAACTGAACATGTGGCCAGTGAAACTGGGAGAGCACTCATCAGAGAGTCCCGCGAACACCAAAGTATCCTGCTGTTACAGCTTCATGTGAAAACGTCAGAATGGTTCATCTCAATGAGTGGGAGACAACAAGCTGTAAAAACACATTTTTCTTTAAAATCGCTGTACAGCGCACCGCCTTCCACCACAGATGAACATGTGACATCTTTATGTCAATTATTAACACTTTCAGCGTCTCATCCTTTTCTGTAGGTCTCTGAGTTTGGGGTCAGACTCAGGGCTGGAATAGTGGAGACAACATGGGGTGTGACAGATTTGTCAACTCGTTGGTCTGCAAACCAGTTGAGGCGAGGGCTTGTAAGTGACACATAAAAAATCCACTGTTTCCACCATGTGTGGATGATGCACCAGGCATATTTCCAAGGATTAGGTTTGTCACTGGAAAATCTAAGATGCGTGCATTTATATTACCGCAAAACATAGGGTGTGAAAATTGTTATTGTTCCACAGGAAATGATTCAACACATCCATCAAACATACGGCACTGTTGTGTACTGACAAGGGAACTTCCAATATCAGTCGTAACACAATGTGTGTCTCTTGAAAATGTACCACTGTAGTCGTTAATGATGCACTCTTTCACGTGAAGTACAGATACTTGGTTTTCAACCGTAAGGACAGGTTGAATGTTCTCTTTTGATACATTGGCCCGAATGGTTTGTGCACGGGGACAGTCTGCCCGTTTGTGTATACATGAACCACGTATTCAACTCAAGGGTACATTCTCACCCATTCTCACATTCACACCACAACCATGCATTCCATATGACTACAAACGTGCATTGGAATTGGTCAAGCTTCCCCCTGACTGGGGAGAACTTTCAGGCTGATCCTAGGGACGATTGGAAATAGAACTCTCCTATTTTGAAGTTTCAGCCATGAATGGAAGGCTATCGACCACCCACTCGAAAAATTCTTACTGTTCTGTCTCATGCGGAAGCGAGAAAGAAAAAGAGCTGACATTCGTTGCAAATGTTGAAAATTTGGCTTCCTTGCAAAAATGTTTCCCCGATGTGCGGTCTTCTGTACTCATCCATGAGTTTACACACGTCTTCCACAATTTCAAAACTTCGTTTCCGAAGATAAACTAAGAAATACATAGAAACACTTCGCAAAATTTGCTCGCGCAAAAATAACTCACGAAAACTTTCAAAATTATGAGTGATTACCAAAAGACCAAATCCGTCTGTCAAGAGAATGACCAGAACGATTTCAAAATGCAGCAAATGACTCCTTTGCTTCATGCCAAACAGCACGAAATCTCTCGTGGAAACCTTCCCCTGTGTACTATTTTTTTCAGTAATTCCCTTTTCAAATCGTGATCGACTGTTTAGAGGAAGGGCATCGCAGTAGGATAATTCATCGCCACGAAAAATAGAATCAATATACAAAGGCCGTTTTTCCTCAAGAATGCACCAGAAGTGACATGAACTTCAAAGCTGTACGAAAAGGAGTCAATTTTATTACGTAACCCATCAATGAAGGAAGTTAAGGAATACATAGCGCTTGGCAGTGGGGAAACACCCTGCTGATTATTATCACCAACATCAACATCAGAAGTCTTTTCACTATATTCAATTCAAGGTGTGTGTGTGTGTGTGTGTGTGTGTGTGTGTGTGTTAAACCCTCTCTCTCTCTCTCTCTCTTGGGTGGCGTGAATTACGATTTTTTTTTTTAGTGCAGGCCGCATTTCTTTTTGTCTCTTTATTTCTCACAGTTGTAAAGGACTGCGTAGGATACTGCGTAATGACTGCTAGTAAATGTGTTAAGAACAGCGTCCTCTCTACTTTTCAGGGTTGGGTTGTGTGTAGCCGCTTTTTGCCAGCATTTCTATTTTTTCTTCGTAAAAGGGCCAGTGAGAAGGCTGTCATTTCTATCGCCATACTCTCACCCTGTTACCGAATTAACGGAGTAATGTCAGGTTTGCCCCTGACGTAGATGTTCTGGGGTAGTTTACTCCACAGGTGTGGTGATGTTGAGCAGAAGGCTGTACCTGGATCCTCGAGCCCAGAGTCCTTGAAGCAGAACAAACTGACCTCTCAAGGTCGACACAACAGCGTGGACAAGTCAGCCAGTACCTCCGACAGCGGGCAGACAACTCCTCCTCCTGTATCATCCAAGGAGCTTCCTACACTCTCAGACTTTATAAACACAATGCAGTCGATGAACAGTTCTTTAAAACAACGAAATTGATCGTGTTTACGAAAGTGTGGTAGGATTAAGTGAACAGTTTACTGTGCTCCAAGAAGACATGACTGGATCAAGTGAGGAAGCGGCTGATCTACGCCAAAAGAACCAAGACTTGATGAAATGTAACTCCAAACTGGTTAAGTAAAGCACAAACACTGGGGAAAAACACAGATGATCTGGAAGACCGTTCAAAAAGAGATCATCTTATTGTCTATGGTACGCACACGAAGGCCAACTGAAAATAATGAAAACTACACTGATGACAGCCAAACTGGAAATAGCAAATGATGTGGAGTTTGACCATGTTCACAGTTAGAACAGGAAACCAGACTCTCCAATCATTGCTAAAGGTTTTTTTTGTTTGTTTTTTTTTGTTGTTTGTTTTTGTTTTTTTTTTTACAAAGATAAGATCAAGAGTTTGAAAGAAAAAAGAGAGCTGAAGGGTACTAATATATTTATTAGCGAAAATGTTTCTTCTCAGTTTAAGGAAGTTAGGGAAAAAAATGATATCCTATCTAAGAGACGCCTGGAACAGGGGACAGAGGTCATTTATGGTTTTGATCACCTGATCATTGAGAGACATTTTTTTCTCAATGAGCAATACCATGATATATGCGAGTCAAAATAGGTTATAGGCACGATGCAGAGATATACTGTAAGTCATCCTTATGATGTAATTAGAAATAAGAGGGATAGCAATAATAAGATGACATCGGTTGATTGCCTGCCTGTTTATGGTGTAAGTGCTAGAACAACTCGTGCCTAGCAAGACAGCTCTGAACTTTCAGTTGTTCATAGGCGTGTGAAATGTGACTCAGCTTCAGAGCATGAGGATACTAAAAGGAAATCTTTGTCATGCAATAAGTCGAGTCATATCCAACTGGACATAGCAGAGGTAAAAACATGTGATAATATTGACACTGTTTCCGTTTCTAAAATCAAACGATCTTTTTCTTCTTTTAATCATGAAATATTTATGGGTTGACGTCAAAAATGAAATATCCGGATTTAATTTCTTTTATTTCTGATTTTGACTTTGTGTGTCTGGTCGATACCTTTGAGAGTTTTGAATGTTGTGTTTTTCCTGGATTTAAACCTTTTCTTAAGCCAGAGGTCACATTTTCAAAACAAGAGAGGCGTGTCATATTTTTGATGATGGATTGTCTTTCCTCATTTGCAAAATGTGTTGATGTAAATTATGCCAATATGTGTATTTTTCTTATTGATGGGCAGTTGTTTGGAAGAATTCAATATTTACTTTATGTATATAGACATGTACCCCCCCCCCTTCCCATCTTTGTTCGGATGAATGAAAGATTTACTTTATGTATATGCCCATGTACCCTCCGTCCTATGTTCATTTGGTGTTAATAATGGGATATATGTACTAGAAGAATGCTTAACAGATCTCTTATCAAAGTATGACACAGATATTATCTTATGCAAGGATCGAAACAGTAGAGTATCCAATATTTCTCAGAACACTTTGAAAATGATTTGTTTGATTTGCAGCATACAAGTCGTTCACAAAATGTTGTCGCCTTTCAAAAGATAAAGTGATAAATAGTTAAGCGAAGGAGTTACTAAATTTGTATACTACTTTAGGATAAAGTATTTCAAACAGAGTGTATAAAGGCGACCTTGATGGTCGCTACATATACATTTCTGAGTCTGGAAGCAGTGTTGTTCACTATTATATTTTATCCTATGAGCTGTTCTCGCTGGTATTTAATACATGTGGAATGACCATCTCCAAACGTGCAGATTCTGACCATTTGCCTGTTACGATCAGTTTTGTCTTTCAGAACGAAAATACACACAATATCAACAAATGTATGAACTGCCAACTGACCAAAACGTGTTTGGAATAGCGACGATGCTATTGTCACAGAGTGGAGTGAGGGGTGCTTGCAATATGATATGTAATATCTGTCTCCTGATGTCTGAAGGCGTGCAAGTTGTTTGTGTATTTTATCAGATCAATTTTTCTTTCACTCACACCACCCTACAACATAACAGCCCAAACAGGAATCTAGCGAGGAGTGCACATTTAATAACAATGAAATGGAAATGATTTTTTTTTCTTTTAGCACACGGACAACATCAACATGAAAGTGTAAACTAATTCATCAACATATGTGTGCACTCACACTCTCTGCTAGGCTAGAACATAAATAATAGATTCACTCATGACACAATATAGAAACAAGAGGGAGAAGTATTCATAACATCACTCAGGACATGACACAATACCGCAAGTCTTTCTGGATATGATTCCGGATATCACGTCGCAGGTCTGGTGGGTTGCTGTCCAAGCTGGGGTTGACTTGTACACAAACACACACACACACACACACACACACACACACACACACACACACACACACATAAAAAAAATAAACCACTTGACCTCATGTTTTGGATGCGCCAAATGCAGTCCACACAATACCACCACTGAGACTGGGCCCAGAAGAAAACTGGTTCCACACCTGCGACTGGGCACAGGGGAAGATGAAGTGGGTCCCACACCTGCGACTGGGCACAGGGGGACAACGTCACAAGTAGAGCACCGGCCAGCTGTCCGGAAGGAAGACACGGCTGCTCAGGAGGTAGGCAGACCAACTGACTATCCAAGATGAAGGCAGTGGGGGAGCAAGGCAAGTCCTGGCCACCAAAAAGGCAACCACATCACAGGATGAGGAAGAAGGACCACTCAGATGCTCCCACCAGCGCTCGCAGCCAGCCAGCCCCCCAGAAGAAAAATCCCTACAAAGTGAACAACACTATAAATACCCAATCTACCAACTATTCAACATCAAAAGTAGTGATAGATTAGAAAGAGCAGATTCGAAATGACCAAACTCATACAACTCGGCAAAAACGCATGAACGAGCGAACTGACTGAGCACTTTCGAGAACAAACACAAATATTACAAAGTCTGAACATTTTGATCTGAAGTATTTAAAGTAATAATAATAATAATGAATACTTATATAGCGCCTATTCTCGGCTAGAGACCAAGCTCTAAGCGCTTTACAATCAACACTCGTTTACACAACGGGCTGCCTACCTGGGTAGTGCCGACTGAAGAGCTGCCAGCTGGCGCATCATTCAGTCGTTTCCCGTGTCATCCAGTCAGCATCGTTCAATATCGATCACTCATTTTCCTTACTTCCTTCATTCTTTCCGTTTCTCACGCAGGGTGCATGCTATGTGTAACGTGTCATCCATACCAGTAAGCGCTATCAGTTAACTACACTTGTCGTGCAATGAATCAACACAGAAAAAAAAATATATTCTTACCCTCTGGGGGGGGGGGGGGGGGGGATTAACGAGCACTACCCGACCAACAAGCGGGGACAGCGAGCATGCGGAGCAGATGTGCCTGCTTCCCAATCCATACTCGGTCTGTGCAAGTCTATCAGTTGAATTGGTCAAGGTTTGGCGGTGAGTACTGTTCACACCAGAAACAAGGAGGGAAAGAAAGAAATTTTTTTTTTTAATTCCCTCTGGCTATGCACACAGCAGAAGCGCATAATTTGTCACGAATCGTGCCTGTGACAATACCCACCTCCTCTAAAAAAAAAAAAAAAAAAAAAAAAAAAAAAAAGCGCCAGCTTTTCCGGAAGAAAACTAATGAAGAGGCAATGGAACTCTTGTCACACGTCACGAGAAAAAATGTCCAAGTTATATACAGCAAAATAATTCATTTTTAAAAGAGATTAGGAAAAGTTTGGACAATCTATAAATTGGGATAGTGGGAATATTCAATTTAGATTCAAGGCAATCCTTATCATTCTCATTGACCACCGACGATGCTGTCACATGTTCATTGGAGAAATAGTCCAATGCAGGTAACGAAGCACACAATGAGAAGTCACTCTGATTTGAATCATCATGTAGGTATGAGAAAAACAGTCCATCTGTTCGGAGTAACACTTTTTCACAACAGTGGCACCATCTGGAAAATGGGTGTCCACAACATCAGGCGAAGCAGAATCTTCATCAGTAGTAACAACAGTTGACATGTTGCACACATTTCTGTTAAATTTTAAGTGAACACAATATGCAGAATGCACAGGAAGTTTCACATTGCCAGACTGATCACAAGCATGTCTACTGTATCTATTCTTTTGACACACATCAAAAGTCTGAACATATCGACTGACATCCACATAGTACCTAGGCCAATAGAAATGAAGTAACATGCGATGTTTTTGTTTTTGTAAAACCACAATGTCCACTAGCTATGGAATTGTGAGCCATACGCAGAACATGTTTACGAAGAGGTTTTGGTACACACAGTTGATTCTGTACAGTTTGAAATTTACCAAGTGAATAGCGGTAAAGAACACCATTGTCCAGGAAAAACATGGGTTTATGTTCACACACCAATGTTTTTCTAAGTGATTCACAATCAGGAACATTTTAGCCTGGCGGTAAATAGATGACAAAGTAGCATCTGATGCTTGCATGTTTACAATGTCATGATGGGACACATCAAAAATGTCAAAGTCTGACTGCAAAGCATCAACCTGTTGGGGGGTCTGTTTACCCTTCGATTTACCTGAATTTGTCTCTGACATGGGTGGAGGGGTTTTCAAAGGGGGCTTAGCAGAACTCTCAAGTTTAGTTTGTTGCCTGGTGAATGACTGATGCAATCTGATCAGCCAAAACCTGGTCAGGTTCATTCTTGATCTTGGGCAAATTGTCAAGTATTAAATCTGCCACAGGGTTATCAATAACACAACATTCCAACAAACCAGTGTAAAAAAGGTGAGCATACAGGCACAAAAGCAAGTGGGAATGTATCAATCTTGCCACTAAAATTTATACACTTTTGACAATGACCATTGTACTGTTCAGGTTTAACCAATGCCTTTTTCACACCAGCAGTAGTACAACCAGTATATCTTAAAACAGTGCAAGGTGTATCATTAACACAACCATTATACAGTGCCAAACTATTCAAAGTGACACACTGTTCTACATCAGTGGAAATCAAAACTTTGCATGTCGCAGCATACTGATGGGGCTGAACATTTGCGGGTGAAGGGCAGTCTGGACTAATATGACCGACACCACCACAACGTCTACAAATAAGACTTTGTTCTATTGTGTAGGTCTTTGACCCGTACCTCTACTTGACTGTGGGAAAGATTTCACATGTTGTTGCTGCTTCTCTTAAGACTGAGTCCATGAATTTGTAGAACTAGCCTGGTAAAACTGGTTTCCCTGATAAGCAGGTCGCTGACTGACAGAGTTACCTCACCCTGAAGCTCTGTGTCTAGGAGAGCGATTTGACTGGCCTCTACTGTAACTGAAGTTACTGGTCTGCTGAGACTGACCATGAGTCCCTGAGTGTTGAGTTTGTTCACACACAACAGTATGAGCCACTGCACCCGAATGTCTAGCTAACAACTTGTTAGGGTGAGCTTCTCTGTAGAGTTTAGAGGAGGGGGGTATTGTCACAGGCACGATTCGCGACGAGTTATGCGCATCTGCTGTGTGCATAGCCAGGGAAAATTAAAAAAAAATTGTCTCTGGCTATGCACACAGCAGATACGCGTAACTCGTTGCGAATCGTGCCTGTAACAGCTATCATGGTTTTTTTTATTATTATTTTTTTTTTTAATGTATGTAGTATAAGTGCTGGTCATCAGAGTATTATTGCCATGGAATTAATAGACATAAATGGTAATCGAACGCTTGATGTGTTTAATGAATTGATCATAAATGTACGGCAAGCAAACAAACAGTCAGAAGATTATTAAGACTTTATCGACGGAACTTAGATCCTGTGGATTGTAATGAATATGCACGAATTAAACGCAAGTACAAAAGGTTACTAGAGAAATAAGAAAAAAAAAATTTTATATTTTAATAACAGACGACACGTTAAACTGATAGCTTCGATAGGTAACCAGAAAGAGTTCTAGGATGCTATTCATAAAGCATATTTAAAGAGAAAACAACCAAGAAACGACATCAGTATCGATGTTTGGTTTCATCATTTTCCGTATTTATTAGAGAAAGACCCAGAAAAATATATTCAAAACGAAAGCGTCTATTACAATGACGTCGACATTTCCATTAACCGCTCTATTTCAGTGGAGGAAGTCTCATATGCGCTTACAAAAGTTAAAAACCGTAAAGCAGCCGGACCTGACAGCATTATTGGTAAACGTTACAAGAGCTCGTGTGAAGTCATCCACTTAAAAAAAAATTGTCCAGTAGTTTATTTGACAAGGGTGTGTTTCCTAAAAACTGGTCTGAATCCATTGCATTGCCACTTGATCAAAGTAAAAGGTGACATTAACGACACTGATAATTACAGGGGTATTTTTCTCAGCGACAGTAGTGGTAAGATCTTCAGTACGATTTTCAATGGCAGACCACAAGAATGGATGAAAGAATATAATTTTACTGTTGAAGATTAAAATGGTTTTAAACAAGGTTATCGAACAGTTGATCATACGTTTATCCTCACGGCTTTCATACAAAAATAGTTTTCCTACACGTGTAAATTATATGTAGCTTTTATAGATTTTGAAAAAGCGTTCGATTCCATAGACCAAAATGTACTATGGCCTGTGCTAGTACAGAATGGTGTAACAGGTAAACTATTTAGATGTGTCATAAGTATGTACAATAAACTGACAGATGTTATTGACTGTACACCTGGTTCAAAGCAGGATGACGTGTACAGTCCTGTTCTGGTCTCTCATTTCATAAATGAACTGGCTCTGAAAGTTATTAGGAAAGGAAGACTTGGTCCAACTTTTCTCTGTCATGCTTTTAGACTGTTTGTTTTACTGAAGTTGTTCTTATAATTATATACTATTATTGGCTTGCAGAACCAACTGAATAATTTGCAAAGGGCTGCTGCATCACTTCATCTGAAAGTTAATATGAACAAAAACAGTGTCATCGTATTTCCTACAGGTGGATACTTAGCTACCAGGGAAAGATTGATGTACGATTCAGATACAATGCCAGTGGTGAATGCATATAAATATTTATGAATACTTTTTATTACATGTTTTAGTTTTGCTTCTGCATTTTTATCTATAATGAAAAGATTATGGTCATTGAATAATACTTCATGAAGTTGTTTTTAAAAATGTTGTATTAAAAAATACAACCAATTATGCGATATGGTTCTGAACTGCGGGGATTAAGCAAAGCAGTTGATTATTGTGAATGTGTACATCTTTTTGCTTTGAAGAAGTTTTTAATTGTTGATATAAGAACACCTAATGGTTTAATTTATGACAAAACAAACAGATACCCAACACATGTTAGTTCCGCTGTTCGTTGCCTGGGATACTGATTTAGAGTGTTGCAGCTAGAAGTACACAGATTGCCAAGGGAAGCTAATAAAATGTTGTATAGAGTAGATGTTAGGGGAAAAAAGAAATGGGTGTCGGAGGCACGTACTTGTCTGTTTCAATACGGTTCTGGTGACGTGTGGTTAAACCAATGTGTTGGTGACATAAGATATTCATAAAGATTTTTTTGACAACGTCTCATTGATTGTAGACAGCAGAAATGGCACGACCATATGCAAAACAGTGAGAGATTTGATGTGTATAGAAAGTTTGGCCTAAAACATTGCTTGCTGACAATTTTGAATCCCAGTCTTCGGTGTGCTATGACAAGATTTAGGTGAGGTATAACAGCATTAAAAGTGCACAATTACATGTATAGAGAATGTAATTCTACAGATAGTTTACCTAAAAGTTACTGAAAATAAACTGCATTTTGTTCTGTGCTGTTCGGCGCTAAGTGAAATAAGAGAGAAATTTATTCCTGCCAAATATTATCGAGAACCAAGAACTGTATGTATTGATGTCATCTACAGGACATAACAATAAATGCAACTGGCCACTGTTTTTGTACAAAGCTCTAAGATTTGCAGAAATAAAGACCTCATAACGCTGCTCTTTTATACATTCATTTTGTTGTTGTTGTATGTTTGTTTGTTTTTCTTACAACAATGTCAGTGTTGCCACTTATTTTTCCATTTAATGTGCTGTTTGTTCACCTTACCCCTTACGAGGGGGCATGACCAATACATGAGTAAAAAATTAGTTGTCATTGTCTTTGTCATTCTCTCTCCCTCTCTCTCTCTCCCTCCCCCCCCCTCTCTCTCTCTCTCTCTCTCTCTCTCTCTCTATATATATATATATATAGGGGTGTGGGTGGGGTACCCCATCATAAGGGGCTGTGGTCTGTAATGATTAAATCATCCGTATCCGTATCTATCTATCTATCTATCTATCTATCTATCTATATATATATATATATATTTTTTTTTTTTTTTTTTTTTTTTTTTTTTTTTTTTGCGACTGTGTTGTTATGATGTTGTTTGGACACCAACCACCATACCCCACTCTCCAGCTTTTCTTCCAAAGAAATAAAACAAAAGAGTAAATAATAAAACAAAACTATGATTGAATCAAAAGAATGTTTGTGATGATGATGATGATGATGATGATGATGATGATGGATTAAACAATACACAGCACAATACTCTCTGTACGGGGATTAGACACCACACATACAAGCATATAATATATAGGCCTAGTACTTAGCCACCGACGTTCTCTTCTCTCCAATCCGCAGCGCCCAGAGGACCGATAAGCGTCACAAGACTCTCGACGCCGCAGACGATGACAGCAATGTCCACAAGCGCCGAAACGATGGCACGCAGATCCTGAAGACAACGGCACGACAGAGAACACAAACCGTCCCAAAACAATGTCCAAGCACAGAACCTGAAGACACAGCACAACAAACCCTGAAAAATTCGAACCACACCAACGACAGCCCAGCACAAAGCCAGAACAGCACAGATACCTACACCAGGAACAAAGCGGGGATAAAACAGTCTCGCACCACAACAAAAACCCAGCCAGCCTCCCTCGCCAGATGCATACGACGACGACTCGATGCAGGACGCGAAGAGGACCCGTTGCACAAAGTTCAAATTCAAACTTGGTATGCTACAGCCGAGACGTGATAACTTGATGTAAATCCACGACTACAGTAGGTAAGGTTCCCACTCTGTGTCAGCGTGGTGATGTCGTAGACTAAATTCACATACGATCGTACGGCTTCAACAAAAGCAAATCCATGAAAAAACTGGAATGACACAAAACTCTGTTAGTGATACTAACATTTTGAGTTTGAGTTTGACGTCCGTCGGTTGAAGACACTTGTAGACCGTGATAATAAAGAAGATGAAGAGGATGATCAATCAGAAAAATACATATATCGTAATAGTAGCAAGGGCAAAAGACGAAAACTAAAGCCCAAACATCCTGCGATGTCCTGAAAGAATATTTTGCAGCAGCGTTGAAAATAACGTCTTGCTCCCAGAAGCTATCATGGAAGACTTTAGTGGTGTTACGTGGTGTTATTTTATCTCCCCAACAACCTAACGACTGTAATAGAGACTTTAGCGGGGCATGGCGGTCTATAAAATAATGAAGTAGCATTATTTGAAATATCCAACGTTATGTTTTATGTGGTGGTACAAACACGGCATTGCGTCCCGGACAGAAAATAGATACGACTTATTTTATTATAACGCGGAGAGCGCGCAGACAAACTAAGTAAGCTACGTAATATTCTAAAACAAAATGACGTCTTCAAAACATGTACGTCATAAGTTTGTGACCTCTCTCTCTCTCTCTCTCTCTCTCTCTCTCTCTCTCTCTCTCTCTCTCTCTTTCACACACACACACACACACACACACACACACACACACACAC
>CM065739.1:20060527-20085527 GCA_033310375.1 Conus canariensis
TTTGTGGAGAGTCGCAAGGAGTGGTTTTTCCATATTCTGTTCTGGAGGCGGCCAAACGCACTGCTTGCCTTCGAGAGGCGGTTGTCCACATCTTTGATCACCGTAGCGTCCGTTCGATATGACGCTGCCCAGGTAGGTGAAATGCTCTACCGTGTTAATGGGATTGCCATCAATGCTTATGTGGGGAGCAGTGTACTGGTGCTTTTTGGTGGAGGACTTTAGTTTTCTTCAGACTTATAGTCAGACCGAATGCCTTGGCTGCCTGTGAAAAACGGTCTACGATGACCTGCAGAGCTTCTTCTGTGTGTGCCAGGAGGACGCAGTCATCTGCAAAGAGCAGGTCCAGAATAGCTTCTTCTGAGGTCTTCGTGTTGGCCATAAGCCTTCGTAAATTGAATACGCTGCCGTTGGTCCTAATCTGATATAAATCCCCTCGTCTAAATCCTCCTTTGCTGCTCTCAGCATCATGCTGAAGAAGATCGCGAAGAGTGTAGGGGATAATACGCAGCCTTGCTTCACTCCATTGCTGATTGGGAATTCTTCAGAGTAATCACCATTGCACTTGATTTGACCCGTCTGTCCGTGGAGTTGTTGTAGGATTGCAAGGAACTTTGGGGGGCATCCCAGTTTGGTCATTATTTCCCATAGGCCATCTCTGCTGACTGTGTCGAAGGCTTTCGTGAGGTCTATAAATGCTGCATATAGGTTCATATTCTGTTCTCTGCACTTCTCTTGGATCTGCCTCAGCACGAAGATCATGTCAGCTGTTCCTCTATTTGCTCTGAATCCGCACTGGCTCTCCGGGAGGTTTACCTCAGCAATGGATGGGATGAGCCTGTCCAGAAGAACTCGGGCGAGGATCTTGCCAGCAATGGAAAGCATGTGACGCCTCTGTAGTTGGAGCAGTCTGATTTGGAACCCTTATTCTTATAGAGGGAGACAATCACTGCATCCTGCATGTCCTGTGGCACTACTCCTTCATTCCAGCACGATGTGAATAGCTCCTCAAGCTTCTGAATGAGGGTG
The DNA here is from genome assembly GCA_033310375.1 of Conus canariensis. Taxonomy (NCBI): domain Eukaryota; kingdom Metazoa; phylum Mollusca; class Gastropoda; order Neogastropoda; family Conidae; genus Conus; species Conus canariensis. The sequence continues at coordinate 20,061,554 of CM065739.1, forward strand.
TCTCCTCCATGCTTATATACCTCTGCTGGGATACCGTCGATGCCTGGTACTTTGTAACACTTCAGCTTCTTTATTGCTGCCTTGATTTCTTCGTGTGTGGGGGCGTTGTCCAGGTCCATCTTTACCTCTTCCTGAGGTATGTTGTCTATAGACGTTGCTTCCACAGTCCTCTCTTCCCCGAACAGGTTTCCATAATGTTCGGTCCATCGGTGTAGTATAGCTTGCCTGTCGACAAGTAGGCTTGTGCCATCCGAAGAACGCAGTGGTGCCTGCAGTTGGTAGCTTGGACCATATATTGCGCGAAGCGATTCATAGAAGGCTCTGGAATTTCCCTGTTCAGCATACATCTGTGTGCGTTTCGCCAATGCTATCCACCATGAATTTTCCATGACTTTCAATTTTGCTTGCAGTTTGCTGCAAGCTGTTCTGTAAGCCATTTTGGTCTCCTGGTCATTAGGAGAGCTGAGCATATTGCCATGGCATGACCTCTTTTCCTCGAGGAGTTCTTGTATCTCCACGTCGTTTTCATCAAACCAATCCTGATTTTTCCGTGTTGAGAAGCCAACTACTTTTTCTGTGGCTTCCTGAAGGATGGTTTTAAGTTCCTTCCATTGGTCGAGGGGTGCATTTACTGGGGCGGTGGTGTTTCTCAGCCTTTCGTTTACTTCCCTCTGGAATTCCTCCTCCAACATTGACGGCTTGTCGACCTGAAGTTTCATTAGCTTGGGCCTCCCTTCCTTTCTTCTGGTTTCAGGATTAGCCTGAGCTTTGCACGAACTAGCCTATGATCCGTGTTGCAGTCAGCGCTCGTCATGACCCTCGTATGAGTGACATCCTTTGCATCCTTTTGGCGCACCAGGACATAATCCAGTAGATGCCAGTGCTTGGCCCTTGGGTGTCTCCAGGTTGTTTTGTAGAGGTCTTTCTGCTGAAATAGGGTGTTCGTGATAGTCAGACCAATCTCGATGCAGAACTTCAGAAGCATCCTGCCGTTTTCGTTGCAGTTGCCCACTCCGTGTCTTCCCAATACCCCATTCCATATTTCTAAATCTCTGCCCACTCTAGCGTTGAAATCGCCCATGATTAGAATTTTGTCATCCTTCTCGTTGCTCAGCACTAAATTTCTGAGATCTCTGTAGAAGGCTTCTTTCACTATGGGATCTGCCTGCAGAGTAGGAGCGTACACGCTGGTGATGGTTAAATATTGGTTCCCTTTCGTTTGTAAAGGCAGACGGAGGGTCATGAGGCGATCTGAGTGACCATCTGGCAGGTATTGCAGCTTTCTGGTAAAGTAGAGTGTGTATCCTGCTCCATGCTCCACGAGTGATCCTTGTTCTGCAAAGCAAACTTCGCTGAGTGCTGCGATGTCAATTTCTAGCCTTGCCAGTTCCCTCGCCACTAGAGCTGAGCGTCTTCGGGGGTGGTCGCTTTCATCTGAGTCCTGCATTGTCTGTACGTTCCAACATGCCACTTTCAAGTTCATAGTCCCGTTTCCGTTGCGTAGTTCGTCGTTGATTTATCCATCCAGATTTTCCCCCTGTTATCTTACCGCTGGTGGGAGATGCCCGTTGGCAGCGGCTAGCCAACCGGGTGGGGGTGAGACAAGCTTTTTTTAGGTCCCCTTTTGCAGACCCGTCTCCATTCGGAGCAAGCAGGCTATCCCTAGAAAAGGCTGCTTGGTCGCCTGGGGTGAACATACGAAAGCCGTTGTCTCTTCAACAGGCTAACGACCAATATCCCAGACCGCCTACATGCAGAGTTCCGACTGCGACTTCCAGTGCCATCCTGCACCTGTCGTTTCGCCGTGCTCCATCGCTGCAGGGCTTCCTTCCCGCCTGCGCTACGACTCTTTATAGTGAAATAACGACTACCGGATTTAAACAGGTCACTCAGCTAGGAATAGCACTTACTTGGAGCTTTCGACAGACCCCCGTCCGTCTTCTTCAGCGGTGGTGTGGCTACTGGGTGAACTGGCGTTCAGTTAATATATAGTGAAGACCGGCTCGCGCGCACCGATCCCAGTCTTTAGACCCAAGTTACACGAAGGGCTGTTAAGCCGAGGGATGGATGTGGGGATTAGCTCCCACAGCCTAAAAAGTGCTCCTCATGTGGCAAAGCGCAAAATATAGCCTCTGACAACCAAGTCCAACTCCTGGCCTTCCCGTGTGGTTTAGCTTCTAAACCCGGCAAACCTGTTGTCCACAGATAGGAAAGGGGCGAGGGGCGAGGCGGGCCACCGGCGCCATAACCGGTTGCTACGGGTAGATGGAACTCGTGAGCCTGAGACGACTGTTCATCTAGAAGAAGGACAACTCTGATTTCAAACCCGGGTACATGGAACTCGTCAGCCTTGACAGGCAGTTTATCTAGGAGAAGGACAACTCTGATTCCAAATCCACCGAGTGCCAGGAGTAGAGGAGAGCTTCGTCATGCGCAGACCCTGGGTCAATGGTCATAGCTGAACATCCTATACCCTTGCTCTAACTATAGGGAAATAGCCGTCGTTCTTCCGACAGCGGGCTTTTGAGACAGAAGACAGGAGAGGGAAACTCCGATGTAACACCTACAACCCAACGGTTGACGGGACCGTCTCAGCCTGCTGAGCTACCTTGTGTCCTCCTTGGGGAAACATTATACATACATACATACATACATACATACATACATACATACATACATACATACATACATACATACATACATACACACATACATACACACACAAACAAACAAAAATAAATTGCAATTATACTGAAGACAGTAGCGCTTATCGATGTTGAGTGCACAACAACCTAACGACTCTGTGAAGAAAATAAGGTCTGCTCGTTTCTTGCAATGCACCAGAAATTATTTATTTCCGAGGAGAAAGAAGTCTCTCTGTCTTAACAATGCATTGATGTCACAAACACGCTACTCTGCTATTTCACCACCTCCATCGATCTCCACACCCTCCTTTTTTTCTCTCTCTTCGACTCCAGTACAATCCAAAATCAGTTTAGGAATCCAAGACAGACATATGACCAGGTGTTTAAGCTTATATTATTGATAAAAAAAAAAATTCATACCTGCAAATATCTTTCATGTGAAAGATGAACATTGTTTTCCCCATTGAGTTGAGGGCGGCCTGGAAGAGTTATCGTTTGTAGTTTTCTCCCTGTCTCTCTCTCTCTCTCTCTCTCTCTTCTCATCTCCCCTTCTCTCTCTCTCTCTCTCTCTCTATCGTTAATATTGTATCATTTCTTCCCCCCTCTTCTCCTCTCTAACATCTCTACTGTAACAACGCGACAGTGATTATCTTCTTGCATTTCACATCTTCATGGTACAGCTCTGTAAGTTCTAAATGGTGAGGACACACACACACAACACACACACTCCACACACACACACACACACACACTCACACAACACACACACCACCACAACACACATACAAGAGAGAGAGAGAGATGAAGAGAGGGAATCCCAGTTTCAAACACTGGACTCTGGAAGCTTAAAAGCTGCAGGAAGCAATAAATGAAAGAGCAGAAAGTGCAGTAAAAACCTTGACCAGGATGCCTTTATTTCCATAGTAGGGCACACATCAGATTCTAACTGGGGGCATGAAACTAACCAGGCATTCTTGAGGACTCGTTAAACAAGGAGTACTGAGACTTTGATATCTTATTTTTTCTGATGAGCTCTTCACACAGAGAAGAATTCTCGTTCGCTGGTCTTGCTCACTCCCTCTCTTCGGAGAAACAGCTAACTCTCATAACACACACGGGGGAAGGATCACTTCCACGGCCCCCCCCCCCCCCCCCTTTAAGAGTAAGTCTGTCTTTTGATATTATTGATTTTGACTGGGGCCGATCTTGATGTTTGGTTCACTCCCGGTCTAAAAAACAGAGCCGTCCATATCACATGCTCAGAAGCCTATCGCCACGCTGATTTGGACTCAGTGAGACTCTCTCTCTCTCTCTCTCTCTCTCTCTCTCTTATATATATATATATATATATATATATATTATATATGCATATTTTTTCTTTTCCCTCCCCCTCTCCCTCTCATGCTCACTGTATCTCTTATACTAAATCTTAAATGCAATTTTGATGATTTTAATGCAAACTTAGTTCAGTTATGGTATGTGTTTGTTTACAGCCTCCCTGTGGAAGCCTTCAATATATATATATATATATATATATATATTTAAAAACAATGTTCTCTTGTTGTCCTGAGCTCCGCACCCTGTAGAATTGACTGAGGTAGAAACCAGAAACGGGGTACCTTGCCCTGACGAAGCTGTTAACAGCGAAAATTTGTTTAAAATACAAGTCTGAGACATGAACCGACTGTTGTTTTTATTCTGTAATATATATATATATATATATATATATATATATATATATATATAATAGACTAATAAATTCCAAGGATAAGTACCGAGCACCATTCCAGCAACTTACAGAACAGCTTGGTGTTGCAATAACTGCAAGAAATATTCAATTATAAACAAAGCTTGCTCGTATGTCTTAGAGTTAATTCTGCCTAACTAACAGTATATATATATATATATATATATATATATATATATATATATATATATAAAGAGAGAGAGAAGAGGAGAGGGAGAGAGAGAGAGAGAGAGAGAGAGAGAACAATGCAGTAGTGAGGTAATACAAGTGCAGGCTAACAATTCCTCCGTCATTACATTAATCAATTGTTATGAGTATGAGATCGTTCTCTTGCAGCATACGGGGACCATCATAACCCATCTTAAAAGCAGTACCAATTATATCGCCTGCTGCGAGGCCTTTCGTCCGCTGGATCGGACTCGTCAGGTAGGCACGGATGATTGCGTCTTTGCTCCCTTGGCATCAAATGAAGATATACCACAGTGTACATTTCTGTGGTATTCTCACCACCAAGGGTTCAAAAACGGAATCCGACAGCACGCCAAAGCAGCCAGAGAAGGGTAGAAAAATGAATCGAAAATGAAGTGTGATAAGAAAATAAGTTGCTGAAAAACTAAAATCATTATGTAAAGAGTATAAACGTAGGGGATAAGCTTTGAGCCTATGCTTGAGGTTTCATTTAAGAGAGAGAGAGAGAGAGAGAGAGAGAGAGAGAGAGAGAGAGAGAGACGGACAGACAGACAGACAGACAGACAGAGAACAGAGACAGAGACAGAGGTACAGCGATGGATACATATACATATGCAGCAATGGATACACCAATGGCACCCGCCATTGCCAATCTGTTCATGGGGATGCTATTACTACACTACTGGAAAATCCGCCTATGCCTGTGCATGTTTACTTCTGGCGTAGGTGTATTGACACTGTGTGTGTCTCTTATGAATGGGCTCAGCAGACCGCGTAGATACTTTCGGTCAATATACCAAATCTGCCCATCACTCAGTTTCTTCTACAATTCAGTCATCCACTTCTAAAATATATTTCTTTGGAATAATCATAAAATTGCACAACGGCTACATATAAATTGATCTGTTTTATAAAGCCACTAACACGCTTATCTTAGCGTCAACTGCCATCCCAACACTGCAAGAAAAAAATCCCTAGTCTTTTCCTCCAATCACGCAATATTTTTACACTGTCTTCAGATTTTGAAAAGAAATGTAGAAATATTACGATTTTACTTACAATGTGAGGTATATCTTAATGATATTATACATTCTGCCATCAGTCAAGTCAAATCAACATCCTGGACAGAAACACTTAAATACAGACCAAAAAGAAACAGCCCTGTAGAGTTTAATTCGTTTTCACCCATAATCCTTCCAGCCCTTTTTTCCACAGGCTACAGGAACACCACAGCCTTCTTCACACCAGCCAAAGAATGTGGAACGACTTTCCTGAGTTCCCGTTGGTGGTAAGCGAATGCCATCTCCTCTCCTCTGTAAATGAGCACTTTGGAGCTGGAAATGAGGAAAATCTTGTGTGCAGGGAACATTCAACTAGTACCATACAATTTCAGAGTGACGCAACGCCAGAGACTTTCAAAATGAGATATACCATGTGTAATACTGCCAGTCTTATTTAATTGCCGTATCGTCGCTGTTCAATCTGTTGCTGAGCCCAAAACGCCTCCCAAACACAATATGTATTTGCATAGTTTACACGTTAAGTTGTCACGCTCTATGGGATCCATTGGTTTCCTATGGATCTGGGCATAGGAGTCCCCAAGAAAAGTCCGTCCTTTGACAACAGTGGTGCCCCTTGCAGCCAATTGGACCACAGGGTGCTTTCTGCAGAGACATCTGAAGTATATGCGGTTGTTCTAGCAGTGTACGTAGTCAGAAAACATGGGAAATTACACAGCTATAACAACTGTAGACACCTAGTCCTACCACGTGTGCTGTATAAACGCATCGAAGACTGTTGCCCGACTCTCAGAGCTTGACAGGTTCCTTGATTTATTATTGCTAATGAAAGGTTTATATATTTCTGGAATCTTATAGCGTGTCTCACACACACACACCACCACACCACACACACACACACACACTCACTCACGCACGCACGCACGCACACACACAGCACGTGCGCACGCACGCACGCACGCACCACGCACCACGCACACACACACACACACACACACACACACAACACACTGTAACGACATCATCAACAAAAGGAACAAAAGGAAATACATCAATGAAGTACACACTAGCTGTAAACGTTTTTACATCAAGCTATAAATGTCAGATAATTGAATGTCCTACACGAATGAATTATGGTTAAACAGGCATGTGTGTGTGTGTGTGTGTGTGTGTGTGTGGGTGTGGGTGTGGGTGTGGTGGTGCGTGCGTGCATGCGTGCGTGCGTGTGTGTGTGTGTGTGTGTGTGTGTGTGTGGTGTGTGTGGTGTGTGTGTGCGCGCGCGTGTGTGTGTGTGCGTGTGTGTGTGCGCGCGTATATATACACTATGTGTGTACACAGACTCGTTCTTTTCTCTTTGCTGGCTAACAATGGTTCTCATTCCTCAACTTTTAACTTAACACACAGAATTTGGAACTTTACTTTCTAACCCACCACCTTCTCTTATCACGCAATTGCATGTCTGACCACGCGACTTCCTGGCTTTTTCTGTGGTTCATATCGTTTTCTTTCCTGTCAAGATGACGCTTCAAAGACAGACCTGTTTTGATAGGTCATTTTACTCATGCATGCTAACTGCCCTCGAACCTTTTACCTGAGTTTACAAAACTTGTCTTTAAACTTTCTTTGTTTTCTGTGACTGTGTCAGGAATAAGTTACCAATTCGGAAGCACGTTATGCGCATGCGTGTGTGTGTTTGATGTATATTCGCATTCGACTGCATGTCTGCAGACTACCGTTAAAGGATAGGCTTAGCCATCGGCCACCAGTATTATGATGTGATGTCCAAATGGCTGGCGTGATGCGCTTAGTGTGTTGGTGAAGTGTCTGTGTGCTTGTCGCCTCTCACGTTCAGCCTCCACCGCTGACTAACACCGCTGCTTGCAGCACGGCGAAAAGGGGAGCAGAACGTGACAGTCTTCCCCTATCAGCATATAGCCTGTCCACCAGCAAGCCCTATGTAGCGCTTCCTCATGGCGACACACGTCTACTGAAACCTTTCGGACTCAGGCCAATCTACAAGGGACTCGGAGGAAGTCTGCTTCCAGACGTGTGGCATGCAGGTCCATCGGCGTGTGGAAACACCCTGGTGCCCACGAACCAGACTCCTAGCAATGGGTCAAACAGCTTTCTCTGCCTTGTGGATATCTCGGGAGAGACAAAGGCTACGGGAGCAAATCCTGAAAGAAAATCCTGAGTGGAGCCCCTAAGGCGATTGGTCAACACACCGTGACACCTCCGACACCCTTGCAGCTGTGCTTGTCCTTTCCGTTGGATCCTGCCAGCAATGCCGAGAGGGGGATTCTGGCGATTGGCACCCCAGGATCTCCATACACTTCGCCTAGGCCTGCGCCCTAGAGATGTCACTCCAGTGCCGCTATCGACAGAGACAACATGAGAGACAGCAGTTACGGGTTATAAACCCAGAGAGTATTTGCGTAAGCTCGGACACTACAAGTTGTATCCGACGGTGGGAGGGACCATCGCGCTCCAGTGGTCCGCTACCGCCCGCCTCAAGTTTGGCAACCCCCAGCCACTAAGGCGCTGACCCGCCACAGTCTGTCTGCTTCAATGATGCTTGGAGCTAAGGGAAAAGACAAAAGAGCAGACAGTAAACCCTGCACCAAGCAAAGAAGATAGAAGAAATCAAGATCACCAGCTTGCGGCTGGCAATCTGAAATGTCAGAACGATGTGTTCTGGCCTTTCTGACGACCTCCAGCAAGTTGACGATGCCAGGAAAACAGCCATCATCGACTGCTAGCTAAAGAGATACAACATTGACATCGCTGCGCTGCAAGAGACAAGACTCCCCTCCAACGGCAGCCTCAAGGAGAAGGACTACACTTTATTTTGAAAAAAACTGGAGCCAGAGGAGCACCGATTGTATGGCGTCGGGTTCGCAGTGTGAAACTCTCTCCTGCCCTCAGTTGAACCACCTTCCAAAGGGACGAAACGAATCCTCTAGCTCCGGCTCACTACCTCTTCTGGACCAACAAACGTCCTTAGCGTCTACGCCCACACTCTGCTCTACAGCTGACGTTAAGGATGAGTTCTATGAAGAGCTGGATGCCAAGATTAGAGAGGTTCCTGCAAAGGAGCACCAGTTCTTGCTCTGGGACTTCAACGCCCGGTTTGGTGCAGACCACAGCTCCTGGCCCCGCTGCATTGACCGCTTCGGTATCGGCAAGCTCAATGAGAACGGGCAGCGGCTACTTGAGCTTTGCTCCTACCACGACCTCTGCATCACAGACAACTTTTTCCCCACCAAACCACACCATAGAGAGTCCCAGAGGCACCCCAGATCCCGTCACTGGCATCAGCTGTACTTCGTAATCATCCAAAGACTCTTGCTCAACCACTTGCTCGTCACCCGCATCTACCACTGTGCTGACCGCGACACTGACCACTCACTGGTCGGCAGCAAGGTGCGTCTTCAGCCCAAGCGAATCCACCGCTTTAATCAGCAGGGACGTCCTCGAATCAACACAGCCATGACGTCGGTACCCGAATTACGCAAACGCTTCGCCAGTCATTGACAAGGCCCTAGAGGACTGCCCGACAGACAGTGCTTCATTGCGGTGGAACAACATCTACGAAGCCATCTACCAATTCGCTTCAGACACCTTTGGGAAGAGAGTGAGGAAGAATGAAGCTTGGTTCGAAGCAGTAGGAATCGTGGAGATGGAGCCTGCGATTGCTGCTAAGCAAGCCGCACTTCTCAATTACAAGAGAGAACCCTCTGTAAAGACATTGGATGCACTCCGAAAAGCTCGCAACAACACCCAGCGGACCGCCCATAGATGCGATAGTGAGTACTGGCTGAACCTGTGCCAGTGCATCCAGATCTCCGCCGACTGTGGCAACATCCGCATCATGTACGATGGCATGAAGTAAGTATTTGCCCCTAGCGCCATCAAGATCGATCTTCTAAAATCTACCTCGGTGGATGTCATCACTGACCGCAGCAAACAGATGGAAAGTTGGGCGGACCACTACCAGGAGCCGTACTCTAAGGAAAACTCAGCCCCCCCCCCCCCCCAACCCCCGTCCGTCATAGAGGAGCTCGATGTCCCATCCATCATTGAGGAACTCAGCAAGGCCGGCGACTCGCTAGCTCATGGTAAAGGTCCAGGTAGCGACGGCACTCCGCCAGAAGTCATCAAAGCTGGCAAGGAGAGTTCTCTCCTCAGTCACCTCCATGAGCTTCTGCCGCAGTGTTGGGAGGAAGGCACCGTACATGAGCGATGCAAACATCATCGCGCTATACAAGAACAAGTGAGGCTATAGCGATTGCAACAACTATTGCAGAATATCCGTCATCAGCATTGTTGGGATAGCCTTCGTCCGCATCGTCCTCAACAGGCTGCAGCTACTCGCCGAACGAGTGTACCCAGAGGCACAGTGCGGCTTCAGAGCTGCGAGGTCGACGATTGACATGATGTTCTTCAAGATGAGGCAGCTACAAGAGAAGTGCCGTGAGCAGAGACGACCCTTGTTCATCGCCTTCATCGACCTGATCAAGGAGTTCGACTTGGTCAGTAGGTTAGGCCTCTTCACCCTACTACGCCGGACTGGATGTCTTCCCAAGCTCCTGAAGATGATCATGTCCATCAATGACAACATGAATGGCACAGTCCAGTACAACAGTTCATCTTCGGACCCCTTCCCAACCAAGAGCGGTGTCAAACAAGGGTGCATGCACATTCCAACACTGTTCGGCGTCTTCTTCTCCCTGCTGCCGCGCTACGCCTTCCGAAAGTCTGAAGACATTTTCCTCCACACTAGGAGTGACGGAAGCCTCTTCAACCTGGCACGCATCTGAGCAAAGACGACAGTGTGGAAAATCCTCATCAAGGAAATGCTCTTCGCAGATGACGCCGGCCTCACTGCCTACACCGAGGAGGTGCTACAATGGCTCATCATCTGCTTCACTAACGCTTGCACCGAGTTCGGCCTCACAATCAGCCTAAAGAAGACAAACATCATGGGCCAAGACGTCAGCAGCACTCCCCGCATCTCCATCGATGGTCACACCCTTGAAGAGGTCGATGACTTTACTCACCTGGGCTCCATCATCCCCAGCAACCTCTCTTTGGACGCCAAGATGAGCATGCGGATAGGAAAAACAGCAACAATGACGGCCCATGTAGCGAAGAGAGTCTGGGACAACACCATGCTAACGTCAAACACAAAGATGAAAGTGTACTGAGCCTGCGTGCTGAGCACTCTTCAATATGGAAACGCAGCATGGACCCTGTACTCTTGACAAGAATAGACTGAACGCTTCCCATCTGTGCTGCCTCAGAAGACTCCTGGGCATTACTTGGCAGGACCGCATCACTAACAAGGACATCCTGATCCAGGCAGAGATGCCTAGCATGTTCGCCGTGCTGACAAAGAAATACCCGCGCTGGCTTCTACACGTCAACGACATGGATAACAGTCGCATCCCAAAGGACATGCTGTGCGGCGAGCTGGCTACAGGCTCCACATCCACGGGACGGCCCATCCTATACTACAAGGATATCTGCAAGCGCGACCTGAGGACAGGAAGCCTGACCCAGCAGACCTGGAACCAGCAGCTCCAGACCGGGTCAGCTGATGGCCCATCATCCAGGCTGGCATCAAGCGAGCAGGGCAGAGGCAGAGGGGCCGAAGATAGCAAAGAATTGCGTCAGCACTCAAAGACACTCGTGATCAAGACTTCACCTGCAGCAACTGCAGCAGTCTGCCGCTCGAGTATTGGGCTCTTCAGCCACAGCAGGTGCTGCAACTCCACAACTGACGGATCCATGACGCGACACCATTGTCTCTTAAGACAGACGGATGTCAACCAGTATCATAAATAGAAGTCAAGAATTGTCAGTCAGCTTACTGGTGATATTAATATGAATACATATGTTTACTGACTGTTCACCAGTAGTGTTCTTTGAACTACTTGTTTGAATTTGTGCATCATTTTTCAGGGATCCTGCACTTGAGTTTGCTGCCACAAAGATCATGATCTTCAATTTAGTCTACCCAGTCACTCTCTGTTGAATCATGAACCCATGCATGCAGCCAAAACTACTTTAAAACTAAGAACCGATATGTATCGGAGGCAAAAAAACAAAAACAAAAAAAACAAAAACAAAAACAAAACAAAACAAAAACTAGCAAGCATGTTTCCTGTAGGATTTATAATGTGCAGCTTTCTGCAAAGTGATCAGTTTTTCAGTGACTCTGGGAACTTTTTGGCCTCAAATCACGTTGAATGTACTGCAAACAGAGTATACAAAAATAGCATTGGTTACTGTAGTAGTAGTTAGTAGTAGTAGTAGTAGTAGTAGTAGTAGTAGTAGTAGTAGTAGTAGTAGTAGTCGCAGTAGTAGTAGTAATAGTAGTAGTAGCAGTAGTAGTAGATGTTGTTTTCGTTCTTCTTGTTGTTGCTGTTGCTCTTGTTGATTTGTTATTATTGATGTTGGTGTAGCAGTGGTATCATTATCATTATTTTTATCAACAAAGCATGACACGGAAACTAGCGGCATAGAGACAACGTACATGGCCAGCCACAATACAGTTAACACTATTAAAGTGACCATCAACCACAGAAGCTGGGAACTGGCTAATCATTCGCTAACAAGGGGTCCATCAATCGCAAATAAAGGATCTACATCAGACATAATCCTCTCTCAGGCAGCACAGACAGCTTCAGCATTGTCTTGAATGAAGCCTGCATGGAAGGACAGTAACATCTCTCTCTCTCTCTCTCTCTCTCTCTCTCTCTCTCTCTCTCTCTCTCTCTCTCTCTCTCTCTCTCTCTCAAAAACAAAGATAGGCTCCTGCGTGCACCGGTGTAGTCCATCTTCTTTTATGCATGCGAGTCATGGACCATGGCAGCAGATTTGGACAGGAGACTCTTGGTCATGGAAATAACCTGTCAACACCAAGTACTGAGCATCAGATACACCACCAATGGCCAAATGTGCCAAACCATCGCGTAGAACCATAGACCATAAGATCTGCTGACATTATTAGAAGAAATCTACATTGTTTTGATGATGCAGCAAGATCTAATGGCCTCGCTAATGCATTCTTCTAGGGAAATGTTGAGAGAGGAAGACAGATATGATGACAGAAAAGACCATGGACTCACAACATAGACACAGGTCTTGGTACAAAACTGACAGACATGGTGAAACCTGGGTAACATTCCTTCAATGTGATGTGTCCATGATTTCTACAATGTTTTGGAGAAGAAGAAAGAAGAAGAAGAAGAAGAAGAAGAAGAAGAAGAAGAAGAAGAAGAAGAAGAAGAAGAAAGAAGAAGAAGAAGAAGAGAAAGAAATACGTGGCCCACTTGGTAAACCGGGCAGTCATCTGAACATGAAGAAAACTGGTATCTCATTTCCCTCACATTCATTGAAGAGTTACAAAATTCGATTACCTACATACGAGTTATGAACATTAGAAAACATATTTCAAACAACAAGAACATGCATTGTGTTTATCATTGAACATGCAGCTAATGTTGAATTCAAGCCTTTTTTTTCTAATACAACAGTTATCCACTGTGAACATGCAGTAGATGTTGAATTCCAGCTGTTCTCTACTATGACATTTGTCTACTGTGAACATGCCGTAAATGATGCATTCAAGCTTTTATGTAATCCAAACTCCGTCCATTGTGATAATACAGTTATTTGGTGATATGGTTAAATATCCAGCTAATGTTGAATTCCAGGTTGTTGGGTGTTTTTGTTCCTAATCGCACATCTGACCGCTGTTGATAGGCAGTTAATGTTGAATTCCAGTTTTCTTTCCTCCTAATCCAACATCTGTCCACTGTTAATAGGCAGTCAATGTTGAATTCCAGCTTTCTTTCCTCCTAATCCAACATCTGACCATGTTAATAGGCAGTCAATGTTGAATTCCAGCTTTCTCACCTCCTAATCCAACATCTGACCACTATTTCCCTCTCCTCATGCAGGCGGTCACCCTCTGCAGAGCCAGTGGAAAAGATGGCCGGTGTTTTGACATGTGACCCATTTCCACCAAATCCGTCGGCAGTCTCGTCTGATCATTCTGATCATTCTGAATGACACGGAAAAGTCTAGTTACCTCAAGCGAAGCAAACAGCCTACGTCAATCTGGAACCTATGGTGGCAGGAGCTTCAGAGCCGATGAGTTCAGCGAACCTTGAAGGATAATTATACTGAAACCTGATTAAATTAAAAAAAGTTACTGTGCAAAAGCATAGACTACGTTTGGAGACGCATGTGTGGAACAGAAACCAAATGAACCATGAAGCGCTCACTGAATATTAACTTTACCTGTACACGTCTCACAATGTACCGTATGTGTGTGTTGTGTGTGTGTGTGGGGGTGTGTGTGTGTGTGTGTGTGGTGTGTGTGTGTGTGTGTGTGTGTGTGTGTGTGCGTGCGCGCGCGCCCTTGCATCAATGCTTGCGCGCATGCGTTTGCGTGTGTGTGTGTGTGTGTGTGTGTGTGTGTGTGTGTGTGTGTGTGTGTGTGTGTGTGTGTGTGTGTGTGCGTCCCTTGCGTCAATGCTTGCGCGCGCGCGTGCCTTTGTGTGTGTGTGTGTGTGTGTGTGTGCGCCGCGCGCGCGCGCATGTATGCATGCATGCATGTGTGTGTGTGTGTGTGTGTGTGTGGTGTGTGTGTGTGTGTGTGTGTGTGTGTGTGTGTGTGTGTGTGTGTGTGTTGTGATAGGTCTAAGTGTAGATATGCATATATAGACCGTACAGTATTATATTCCACAACAGAAATACGGAAGATTCTCGCATTCTCTCAGATTCATATTACTGGTGATCTTCCAGACGCTCAGAACAGTGCATTGTATGCTGGCATTCATCATCTGCTACCTGTTAGCATCGATCTTTTTCATATCAGGTTCCGAAAGTTTTTCAGTCTCCCTGCATATCCGTCACCCCTCCCTTAATCCGCTCCACCCCGAGATCGTTTGCTCTGATTTACGAATCGGGTGGAAAGGGGCGTGAATTAAGTGTGTACAATAAGAGAGTATCTTCATGTGTGTGTGTGTGTGTGTGTGTGTGTGTGTGTGTGTGTGTGTTGTGTTGGTGTGTGTGGTGTGTGCGTGGTGTGTGTGTGTGTGTGTGTGTGTGTGGTGGTGGTGTGTGTGTGTGTGTGTGTGTGTGTGTGTGTGTGTGTGTGTGTGTTGGTGTGTCGTGTGCGTGTGCGTGCGTGCGTGCGTGCGTGTGCGTGTGTGTGTGTGTGTGTGTGTGTGTGTGTGTGTGGTGTGTGTGTGTGCAGCAAACATCAGGAGATGAAACGGGTTTAGAGGTGAATGGAATCAAGCCAATAGAAAAAAGATCACGTAATGCTTTGTTTTTCCTTCTGTCTTATCTTCACAGCCACCCCAGTGGCATTGCCCCTATGCCGTTCATTCTAGCTTCCCGTTCACAGCGTCATTCTGGCTTGTGCCGCCTTAGCTCGTCTTAGCTATCCATAGGGAGAACCAGTGTCAAGTCGTCATGAGGCTGCCCACCAGGGAGACACTGCACTGCTGCCCAGTTACCTCAGTAGTGCTTAGTAGCGCCCAGTGCTTATTCTCTAGAACGCTTCACTCAAATGTCAAAATGAAAAGTGCAGGCTTAAAAGTGGACCATTCAATAGAGTGAGGGTGTCGTTTCTAAACAGTCTAAACATACACGTCTGGTTCTCTCAGTTATTCAGAAGAAGGCTATTGGCCGAAGAGTGGATCCTACCCTTAAATCGTTTAAAGGGGTTTAAGTCACTGATTAATATAATCAGTATTGTAACTGATCAATAAAACAAAAAGATAACTTTTAGTTCCTAAGGATGGTGGAAGGTACAGATTACGTACGGTTATTTTGTTACAAGCAACCTTGGTAGCAGCTTTTCACAATTTGTCAAATGAACTGTACAGCAAACAGTCAGGAAACATCCCCTGATTTTTTTGTAAGTCAGACTTAGAAGCTTCTGAAAAAAAAGTGTAATTGTGAATGCCTAACTCTACATGAAAAGCAGTTCATAGAGTGCTCAAACGATTGGATTGAGATTACGGCTGGTAAATTCCAGATCCTCATAAATGTGAGTATTCTATAGAGTGGAAGACAGTTCATTCCATCTTCAGATCCTCGTGATCGTCGGATTATGCGAAATCTCCAGCACTCTTGCTAGTAACTAGGACAGGTGAAAGTTTCCTTCTGTGGGTTTTACGTCGGATTTTTACCTACCAGCTGAACAAGCTCGACTTCCAGACGCCTCGCTGGAACAGGGACGTGTTTTTCACCCTGCCTACAGAAGTCTGCAAGGACTGCTGAACAGGCTGGGAGAAGACAGGCATTGCCCAGAAACCACTGATTCCATGTTTTAGCGTTCTGATGGTAGGGCGATCCATCTGTCTGTATTCCTGCGCTGCCAGTAGTGAGTTCATTCACTGCGGCTGAGTTGGGCATATTCACAGACTGGCTGGCTTACACGTCGTTGGATTCGTTCTTTGTCATCCAAGTGGAATAACCATTGAAAGAGATGAGGTGGTCAAGTACAGTTCCCGCAGAGAAATGAGTCGTCGTACACATCCTCAAAAACTCTTTTAGCACACACGCTACACGCTCTTTTTCTTCTCTACAACGGTCCTAGATGTATCCAATTCTTGCACTTGAAGATCATAGTGCTGATGGTAGGTACAGCAAAATGCTGACTCATAGATTATCTACTTTCACATGACTGAGTGTCAGTGTAAGGAAGTAAATCATGTCCATCAGTATCATGTTTTACGAGAACCCGTGTACATCAGTAATCCAATCTGGAGCCAATTCTGTGTAGATTGTGAACTGTGATATGTCCCCAAGTGTCTCGGCATAGCAATCCTCACGATCCTCGGAAGATTATGATTACATTGGACTTAGCACCATGCAACAAAGGAGTTATGGACACTTCTATGAAAAGAGTATCATTCTTTGGTGCTGTATGTCGCGTGGTTTATAGGAGACGTCCTTAGCGCCCACCGTGGCTGCAGAAGCATTCAGCATGAAAGGGACATGCCAGATTCTATGAACTCGACCATAAATCAGTCAGGTGAGAAATCAGTGAAGGTCTCTGCTCCAGTATCAGAGTCCATGTCAGTGGATGGGTCTAAACCCAAAATGGGAGGTAGAATGATTCAGCAGTCTCAGTGACTCTGTCCACCAAATGGTGGCAGCAAAGAAAAAAAAAACCTGCACTTTTTGTGTTTATGGATTAGAAGGACAGAGTACCGGGACAGCAACACATAGTCTCAAAACCCCTGCTGCAACCATAAACTTCAAAGCAGGCCACTACTTCCTGGCCTAATCTATTACTATTAATGTAACTGTCCACGGACTGAAGCTAGAAACTGTTTAACAGTTCACTTACCTTGGATCCGTCGTTAGCTACTGAGATCCAAACCAGATTTTCTCCCAAGGGCAGCAAAGATATCCGCTCTGTTAAGACTGAAACATGTATAGAAAGAACAATAAAATCTCAATTAAACTCCTGGGCAGCAAAGATATCCGCTCTGTTAAGACTGAAACGTGTATGGAAAGAGCAATAAAATCTCAATTAAACTCCTGGGCAGCGAAGATATCCGCTCTGTTAAGACTGAAACATGTATGGAAAGAACAATAAAATCTCAATTAAACTCCTGACCAGGCCCCTGCTTGCCCCTCTACATTCAGTCCTCCTGCATGCACGTGAGACATGAACACTCACAGCAAATCTGGATAGAAGAATCCAGGCCTTAGATATGAGGCATTATCCCACTATACCGATCATGTCATCAGTGAAAAAGTGCACCAAGCTATCAAATATTACAGAGGACCATATGAAGCTAATCATCAAGTAGCACAGCAGATCATATGAAGATCTGCTAACATCAGTTGAAAAAGAAAACGCCGTTTACATGAAAACATAGCAGGATCCAGTGACCTTACTAAACGATCCTCAAGAGAAAAGGAGATGAAGAAGAAGAAAGAAAAAACGACGGCTAGCAACATTGAAGACGGATAGCAAAATCATTTGTGGAGACACAGGTCTTTGTACACAGCTGAGCAAGTTGGTGGAATCTGATAACAGTTCTATAGTGTGGTACCTCAATGACTCGTCACACAACCAGTCTGACAAAGAGGTGACAGCTTCCCCTTTTAATTGGTAACTATTTTTACATCATTTACATAAATTAATTCGACATTGGTGTCACTTTATCACTCATATTTCAAATCAAAATATGAACTAGGCCTCCTCAGACTCAAATACTCCATTTCTTTACAAAGTCTAAAGTCCAACAGTGCCACGCAACTATCTGTTTGTGCAAACAAAATTCCACAGTCATCACAGACCTATGACAGTTTTCTTTCCACACAAAGTTTCTTCAGTTTCCGCGACCTCACGTCGACTTACAAATACACACACTGTGTCTGTGTCCCTATTAAACAAAATAAAGGACACGACCCTAGGTTAGCTTTGGAAAAGTTCCTGAAAAGAAAAGAAAAACAATTTCAGTTATCTTAAAAAGTTTATCTATCTGTAGAGTAATAACATTTTTTTTCTCCTTTCATTTCCTTTTATCTCATCTTAGCTGGAACTTATCCAAACCAACCACAGGCCAGTCTTGGCCTTTACTTTATGTTTAATATTGACATCCCCTCTGTTATTGTAAAAAAAAAAGTATGAGGCATGCACAATCGCCAGCGCCTCCCCGCATGATGCCGTCGACCAGTCTTTCCTTTATTTCAGCTGACCATCCTACAGGTGATAAACCAGTCACTTCACCTGTTACTTGTTCATTACACGTATGCCATGCATGAATGCCGCATGGCTTCCATGACAAGGTGGGCCAAGGCACAAAAGGGTGACCTAGACTTTTAAATTCTTCCTTTGTTTAAAAGTTTGCACAAATGATGTATGTTTTCCGTCGACATACTCTTGTTATAAACCCACATCAAAACAACTGAATACAGTTCTCGACAACCTCTTCCTCTTAAAACAAAATTTCCCGAAAAAAATGCAAAACCTTTCAAATGATAGTGGCAGGGAAAATGCAAGCAATGATGTTGGGGCAAAAAGTACCAATACTCCACCAAGAAAATTTTCAACAGCGGAAATTCATAGTAACTAAACAATGTTAACAGTGTCACCCATTATGACACAATCGGGTCATGATTATTTGATACTTTCCAGAGAACTCCAAACAACGACAAGACACTCATATGGAATGGCGTTGTTGCATTGTTGGATAAACGAAAGTTTTACCTTTGGGGACATCATGGGGTGGGAAAGGACATCCTTCTCTCGAGAAAAGCACTCCGCAAATTTACTAGAGCTGGCATCAATTAAGGAATAACAAAGTCTTGCTTCAAGTCAGGCAGCCGTAGGACTGATTGAAATATGAGAATTCGCTGGCTCTGCTGGAAATAGTGCTGATCTCTATGAGTCCAGAAGATGAAGTTCCCTAATTTGCTATGACTATGAGACTATTGAGAGGGGCAGCAGAAATCACAAAAGCTGGCGCCATTCGTTAAAAGATGAAAACTAACGTATCAAAAGTGATAACAAAATCAACACTCTCTGACCAAAGGACAAAACTCTAGCTTTGGCCTTCTTGCCAGCGATGTGTTTTCTTTTGTCAGCACACACTTTTGCTAGTTTGTGTGTGTGTGCGCGCGCGCGGGCGTGTGTGTGTGTGTGTGTGTGTGTGTGTGTGTGTGTGTGTGTGTGTGTGTGTGTGTGTGTGCGTGCGTGCGTGTGTGTATATGTTGTGTGTGTGTGTGTGAGAGAGAGAGAGAGAGAGAGAGAGAAAGAGAGAGAGAGAACATGAATCCACATATCTTTGATCAAGGACATAGCTAGGGGAGACAACAGCACCAACAATGTCAATGATTCCTCTCTAACAAGCGGTTCACTGATCACAGACATTTTCTAAAGGGGACCACGTGGTAATCTTTCTCCTGTAACCATCTTTCGACAAATGCCACAGGAGTAACAATACCCAGACACATCACACCGAACATGTGGCCAGTGAAACTGGGAGAGCACTTGTGATAAAACCCCACGAACACCAAAGTGTCCTGCTCTGATAGCACCATGGATGCTTTCAGAATGGTTCATATCAGTTAGTGTGCGACAAGCTGTAACAACGCATTTATCTTTAAAATCTCTGTACAGCGCACTGCCGTCCACCACAGAAGAACCATTTAGCATTTTTTGTATCAAATAGTAACACTTTCAAAACATTTATTCAGTGTATCTTCCTTTTCTGAAATTCTGTGAGTTTATCTGGGGTCAGATTCAGGAATGGATTAGTGGCGACCAGGGTTTGACAGATTTGTCAGCTTGCTTGTCTGCAAACCAGTTGTGACGAGAGCTTGTGTGTTACACATAAGAGATCCACCAATTTCCCTATGTGTGAATGATGCCTCAGGCATATTCCCAAGGATTAGGTTTGTCACATTGAAGTCCAAGACGCATGCATTAATTTCACCGCATGAATAGGGTGTGGAAATCATTATTTTTCCTACAGGAAATGCTTCGACACATCTTTCAAACAAACGATATTGTCGTGTAACTCCGGTGTAATGATCATCCCTGACAAGGGAACTTCCTATACTGGTCGATATACAGCTCTTGTGTCTTAATGATTTATTACTGTAGCCGTTAATGGGACACTCCTTAACATAAAGTCCAGATACTTGGTTTTCAACGACAAGGACCGATTCAGTGTCCTCTTTTAATGTATTGGCCTGAATGGTTTTGTGCATGGTGACAGTCTCGTTTGTGATTCCATGAAGCACGTATCCAGCACAAAGGTATATTCTCACCTCTCGCTTTTACATTCACACAACGATCATGCATTCCATGGGAATGCAAACGTACAATCGAATCGGTCTGGCTTCTCCTTGCTAGGGGAGATTTTTCAAGCTGATCCTGGTGACGACTAGAAATAGAACTCTGATATTTCGGAGTTTCAGTAACGATTGTAAGGGTATCGACCACCCATACTGAAATCCATTTGCTGTTCTGTTTGATACTGACGCATTAAAGAAAAAAAAGACATTTGTAGCAGAAAATTCAAAATTTGGCTTCCTTGCAAATCAATTTCCCGGCCCTGCATTCTTGTGCTGGTCCACGAGTTTACCCACGTCTTCCTTGGTGTCAAAAATTCGTTCCCGAAGATGGACTGATAAATACTTTGAAAAGCTTGACAAATTACGCTAACGCAAAAATTATCACGGAAATTTTTAGAATTATGAGCGATTCCTGAAAGACCAAGCTATCTGTCAAGGGAGTGACCAGAACGAATTAAGAATGTAGCCAACGACTCGTTTGCTTCATGCAAAAAAGCACACTGAATTTCTATTTGCCATAATTCTTTGCGATGTTGTGATTGACTGTGTACAGAAAGGGCATGGTACAAGGATTATGCACCGCCACGAAAAATGGAAGCGATATATACAGGCCATTTTTCTTTAGGCCGTGCCATTGACGTGTCATGAATTTCAAAGCTGTACAAATAGATGTCAATTTCGTTACGTAGCGCATCAAAAGATGGAAGTCTGGAAATGCATGGCGTTTGGGAGTGGAGAAAACACCCTGCTGGTTCTTATCACCAACATCAACATCAACATTAACAGTCCAAGTTTTTTTTTTTCAATCTCAGTTCATGTTCTCCTCTCTCTCTCTCTCTCCTCTCTCTCTCTCTCTCTCTCTCTTCTCTCTCTCTCTCTCTTCTCTCTCTCTCTCTCTCTCTCTCTCTCTCTCAAAGTGTAGTTCTTTTTGTTCGCTATTTCCTTTTCCCCTAGCTTTTTGTTCTGTATCCTCTTTTTTTCCAGTTGTAGCCTTTGTTCTCTCTCTTCTTTCCGTTCATTTCACAATGAGTAATGCATTCATAACGCTTATCCCCAGTGTGACCCCTTTTCTGACCCTGCACGAGAAAACGCTCAGATTCTCTTGAACCAAAAAAGGAGAAAAAAAAATCGTAACAGCGATTCACACGCTGAGTCACAGATAAAATTCACAGCAGAGCGTGAAAGAATTACCGCCACATGAAGAAACTTTCAACTGTAGCAACAACAGTATCCAATAATCATGTGAAGGGCGGGCACACAAATAAAATCATTCATGTATGTTGTTATTATGAATACTTATATAGCACCTGTCCTCGGCTAGAGACCAAGCTCTAAGCGCTTTACTATCCACACTCGTTTACACAATGGCTGCCTACCTGGGTAGTGCCGACTGAAGAGCTGCCAGCTGGCGCTTCATTCAGTCGTTTCCCGTGTTATCCAGTCAATATCGTTCACTCAATTTCCTTACTTTCTTCATTCGTTCCATTTCTCACGCAGGGTGCATGCCATGTGTAACGTGTCATCCATACCAACGGCCAAACTGGCCTTCTCTTCCGAAAGCTGGTGATGGGATTCCACGTGTGTGCAAGATGTTGTGCGTGCGTTCACACACAGAACCCAGGTCTATACTCTCATTCAAAGGACTGTGGGAAATGGAGCCAGAACCAATGTCAACTCCGAGGGAACAATCCTCCCTGTACCGAAACGACCCGGCGGACACTCGAACCCGCAACCCCAGGATCACCACGTTGCGAGTCCGTCGCTCTACCACTGAGCTATTCCTGCCCCCATGATGCATTTTTCATTACCTTCTTTCTTGCCATGTTTAATGTGCGATAGTTCTTTTCATTGGTTGTATCTGGTTTGCAGAATTAACAATTGTACATATCATAAGTATGAATGTTTGTTTCTGTTGGAAAGATACAGATTGTACTTCTGTTTTCCTTTTTCCCAGCTGTTCGCATCCTAGCTTTTTTGTTTTGTTCTTTTACCATCCCTTACGTAAATGCCACTGAGAGATTGACATAACTCAGATGAAATTAGCCATTCATCTCAACATCAGAGCCTTGTGCAAAAAAAAAAAAAAATTCCTTGTCAATTATTTATTTCCTAGACTTATTCACAGGTCTGAAATATAAAATAAGTTCCACAAAATATCATTTTGCATGATTTTTTTTGGAAAGCTCATCCTTTCTGTTCATCATGTGTCTGCATGCTCATGAATTGATCATACTTGCTCCACACACTGAATAGATTGAGGATAATGGATAACAGAAGTTACGTCTGCTGTTCTGTTTTATTGAATGTTATTTTTGCACGGTGCATTGTGTGTCAATTGTATTGAACACATACATGTATGTACACATACAAATCAAAGAGGAAGGGGATGCAGAAAGGAATTTTTCACATAAACACATATATACATGTAAAGAAAGAAAAGGGAGGAGTGCCAAAAAGGAATCCTTCACATAAGAATTGCAAACATGTAAAAGAAAAGGTATAATAGATAATATCAATTCACCCAGCCAACAAAAATTTCCTTTCTCTCCCCTACAATATTATTCCAAACTCACAGGGACTGGAAACAAATATAGGAATTCTTGAATTTTGTTGCAACCAAACGGCAAGGACAATTTGGAAATTATGACCGACGTTTAACTACACTACCGAAATTGTGAACAAGTATTCGAAACTGTTAAACCGTAGAATTGCTGGTATGTAAACAAAATCTTGGCAGGCAAGCCAGGACATACGTAAAAAAACAGGTAAAAAAATACAAGATGAGAAACTAAACCGAAATACATTTAAAAGAGGGAACTCAACATAACGCATTACAAGAAACCCTACACGAAATAGCTTATGGATGGTACATAGATGGAAGGAGTGTTGAAAAGAATGAAATAAGAACTGAGACTGGGACAGCTACGACAGACGAGAAGAAATGGAGAGAATCCAAAGAAAATCCTCAGAGGATCCTAACAATATTTACCCACCGTAAAAAGGAGACGGGATGAACAATGAACGTCAAATATTTCAATTTCCAAACACATAATCAATCAGTTCAATGTACTAGATATGATTATAGTCTGTCACAAAGATATGATACAACACAAATTATGGAATGGGAGGGAGAAAAAAGCAAACTCTCATATTATTTCCTTCTCTTTTTTCACTTTTTTTCTTCACCAGGGATAAATTCTAACGTTTGTCAGATGGTCAGAATGTTGTTAGCTAGTATTCAAGATGTAGTCGATGTCATCAAACTGTCGCTCACGGAACGTCAACACACAGTCAATCGTCTCAAATACCTTTTCTGTTCTAAGCTTGACCCTAAACAGTGCTAGACAAACATCTGTTTTTGCAAGCAAAATTCTCTGGTCTTCACAGGCATACAACATTTTCGTTTACTGGTTTCAGCCTCAACAAGACACACACTCTTTTCAACCTCTGCGACCTCACGTTGACTTACAAAAATACAAAGTGCGCCTGTGCCTCTCTCAACAAAACTAAACTATACGTACCTAGTC
>CM065739.1:20095527-20103027 GCA_033310375.1 Conus canariensis
ACTATCTGCTATTTCATTCCCTCTGAGACCACAATGTGAAGGAATCCAACAGAAGTCTACGATTATACCCTGAGACATAATACAGTGTATCAGGTACCTTATTTCATATAGTAAATCTTTTCTGGCCTTACAATCCCAACTTTGCAGTGATTGCAAAACAGACTTGGAATCAACACAAAACAGCACACTAAAAAAGGATATTGGAGTACTATGTACACAAAATAAAGCCATCAGTATAGCATACAGTTCTGCAGTGAATATTGAAAATCCCTTTCCGAGATGAATATGTTTTCGTATATTCAGACTTGGAATAACGAAACCAG
This sequence comes from Conus canariensis, assembly GCA_033310375.1. Lineage (NCBI taxonomy): Eukaryota > Metazoa > Mollusca > Gastropoda > Neogastropoda > Conidae > Conus > Conus canariensis. Next base: position 20,095,851 of record CM065739.1, read on the forward strand.
AACCGCTATCAGCTGTGGCCATAACTGAACCATCAGTATAGATTTTAAGGTGATTAGGATAAGAATTTTCGACGTGTTCTTTCGCATCGTTCACTAGAATGTTAATATTTTCTTTTTTCTTTGAGACTGTATGCTCATAATCAAAATTTCCACTCAAGTGTTCCCAAGGAGGCATCATTGGAACTGTGGGGAACTCTGGAATCGATGTTAAATCTGCATTACACTTAGACATAAGTTCAGCGGTATAATTCATTATAGGCTGAATATATGAGATGTCCTTGGCTCTACTTGGAAAATCTGTATTCGAATTTACAAAAATATCATCAGTAACTGAATTTTTTACTGACAGGCTTCGAATCACATATTTGGCTACTTCTAGACGTCTTTGCTCCGTTAAAGGTAAGATATTCGCCGCTTTGTAGCTCTTATATGTATTTGTGTGTACAGGAACTCCTAAACCTAATTTGCTTTACTGTCAATACTTTGTAACTTTTTTAAAAGATACTTTGGCTCTGAAAAGTAAACTTCTTGTCCATACTTTAACTTGGAGCGGACAAGAGCCAAAGAAAGATGCAAAAGGGTTTTAGTATTTTGTCCCCAAGGTTGGCAATTAACAATTTTAATTACGGCAGGTATATTCCAGATCCTCATAATGTGAAAACTCTGCCGTTTACTGGATTGTGTGTATTGTTTCGGGTGGAAGACAGTTCATTCAATCTTCAGATCCTTGTGACCGTCGGAAAAGTGATACGATCATCACAATTTCGACCTACTGTCCTGAATCTCCAGCACCCTCACCAGTGATCAGGGACGGGTGAAAGTTTTCTTCTACATGTTTCACATCGGATTCTTACCCACCACCAGAACAACCTCGCCTTACTGACATCCGGCAGGCTTTCTGCTTCCATGATGTTTCGGGAACAAGTACTTGTTTTTTCACCCTGCCAAACAGAGGTGTACAGGGACTTCAGTACTTGTTTTTCACCCTGCCAAACAGAGGTGTACAGGGACTTCAGTACTTGTTTTTCACCCTGCGAAACAGAGGTGTACAGGGACTTCTGAACAGGGTGGGAGAAGGCGGACATTGCCCAGAACTACATTTCTTTTTTTCTTTTTTTTTTTTTCTTTTTTTTTTTTTTGCTTCGTGGTGAAATGACGATTCATCCCTTGGCATTCCTGTGTTGCCGGTGTGGGGTTTATTCACTGCTGCTGAGTTGGACATCTTCGTGGACTGGCTGGCTTGCATGATCGTTGGAGTTCGTTCTACATAACTGAAGTGGAATAGCCAATGAAAAATGTGGGGTGGTCGTATACAACGAGTCGTCATACACATTCTTATAAACTGCTTTAGTGCGAATTCTGCACGCTTTTTTTTCTCTCTACAACAGCCCTGGACAAATCTCTGTTGATTTCCATCTGTGACACGCCCCTGGGAGTTTCAGCATAGCATACCTCCTGTGGATGAGTTCAGGGACTCATGCAGATAGCCATTATTCGGAGTATCATGATTACAATCAATGGACTTAATATCATCTCACAATGGAGCCAGGGAGCACATTCTATGAAAAGCGTGTCATTCATTGGTTTCTTTATGTCATGTGGCGTGTTAGAGAAACTGCATAAGCGCTTCTACCTGAAAGGGACACAGCTTCTATGAACACGACAATGGAACAGCGAGGACAAAAATCAGTGAAGGTCTTTTAGTCAATATCAAAGTCCATGTCGGTGGCTGAGTCTAAATCCACTTGATGTTCCTTGAGGTTTGATGGATCATAATGGGGAGAAAGGGATTCAGCTTTCTCAGAACCCCTATCCGCCAGGTAATGACAACAAAGAACAACCTGCCCTGGTTCTATTTGTGATGCTAGCTGGACAGGATACCGAGACAGCAAGGCAAAGTGTTAAGGTCTTCACTGCCACAGAAAAGCCCCAAAGCAGTTGATCCAAGCCACTGTTTCATAGTCTAAGCCACAATACGTGCACAACACTATGCATACCAAACCGGATTTCTTCCACACGACGCTTAGGAGAACTCCACAATTAGAGACCTGAGCTGGCATAAAGCCACACAGCAGCAATACAACATTACAACGTGAATCTCCAGGACCCTGCTTTGCCCTGACACTGAATTTACTGAATGGGAAATATTGTTGTGCTTAGGAAAACTGCAGAGAAGAGATAGAGGGTCAAAGAAGATTTAAGAGGAGAGTGGAAGACAAAGTAGAAGATGAAGTGAAGACAAAGATGAGCTCGTACTTAATCTCCCCCTCCTCCTTTTTATCTGTCCAGCATTGGCAACCCAGCCCTGAATGCAACATGGTTGTATATATTCACCAACCCAGCCAGGGGCTGTCGAGTGAGCAATGTCTATAAATCAAATCAATAAACAGTAAGACATGAACGTAACACATAAAAAAACAAGCTAGTAGCTCCCACTGGTATAGTTCAGGGGATCAATGGGACCTCAATCCTCCAATCTGCGTGTATGGTAACAGTTTTACTGAGAATATGCCTGAGATATTCGAGGAGGTCTCAAAACATTTTGGACTACGGCTCTCTGGAAATACTTGTGCGTCTCTTGACAATTACAATTTCTAAAATTAGCCTTTCTCTTCCTGTACAATACTGATCAGTTTTCTCAAAATATTCAAAACACATGACATACACTGACTGGAGTTTATCTCTGATAACGCTCTCCAAGAAGGTCCAACATTCTGAAACAGCATCCTTTTTGGTTGGCGTTTGAGTGCAAGAAATACAAAGAAGTCTTCTGGAGACAGGGTTGAGAACACAGTAGATGGGTAACCAGTTGGGCACTACTTTCCTGTCGAAAGTCTAGAGTAGAAGCAACAGTGTGTGCACTGGCTTGATCATGATGAAGAGGGAGGTCTTGTGTAATGGTGCGTGAACGGCCTGTGCATTAAGCCTCGAAGACTTTGGGCAGGCAAACATTGGTATATCAGTCAGCGATCTCTGTTCTTGGAGTGCTATCAAAGTAATGTGGCCATAGTTTGAGAAGAAAAGAAACAATCACGTGTATTGCTGAGCTCCAACTCCTGCAGAATATCACATGTGGATTCTCAAAAGGGAGGAACGAAACTGCAGACTGCGTCTTGTTTTCAGGATCAGGTTGAAAGACAAAAGTTTCATTACCTGTTACGATATCCACAAGCAGTCTGATTTTCCTACCTTAAATTTTCTCAGCACATAGATACACCTGTCTACCCTACTCCCTTTTAGTTCTTCTGTGAGATAACAGGCCACCCGCTAGACAGAACATTTCAGGACATGAAGATGAACATAGAAAATGGTGATTATGCTCCCTGGTGAAATCGTCCTTATAATACAAAACAGGTTTGTAATATTCGCGAGTCTTCTTTTATCAGCACGTTCATCCTGACCATGTTTTCTCAAGTAGTGACTGTTACAGTACAGCCGGAAACGTTATCCTCCCGCAGTTTTTCTCTCCCAAACAAACAAAAAAATATTGCCACTTCATCATAGTATTACGTGACGAAGAAAGCTTTCCGAAGCAATGGCTCAACGTTTGGAAGGTTTCTTGGAACGAATTCCCTGGCGATAGTTCATATTAAATCATAGCAGAAAAAGTACTCGGTGAAGGCTCTACTTCGACATTAAGAAAACCGTCACCCTTATCCGACATTTTCCTTCTGCAGCCGTGTAGGGTTTGAAAATTGGAATGGAATTTGGCGTCGTGTCTATGATTACGTAGTACTATGTAATGACATGACACAATGTTCTCTAAAATTGTTAGTTTTGTCACACTTCAAAACTTATTAAGACAATTTCGTATTGATTCCCACCGCATGTATTGAATAACTGCACATACCTTTTTTCCATTTGTTTGACAATGTAACCATATGTATGCAAAACAATACACAAAATCGACTCGAGTCCAGCGCGCGCGCACACACACACACACACACACACACACACACACACACACACCCCACACACACACACACACACACACAACACACACACACACACACACACACACACACACACACACACACATACACACACACACACACACACACACACACACACACACACACAAACACACACACATACACACACACACACACACACACACACACACACACACACACACACACACACACACACACACACACATTGATTTATATTATAGACAGAAACTCTTGCTTGCAACTCGTGTAACTCGTGTCTCATCCCTGTTTTCCAGCCATACAACAAACAATCCACACTACTACAAAAGAATTGTAACATATGAGTGCTAAGACTTCATTTTGTGCTATTTCATCTTCCGTACCAGTCCAGTGGAATTAATCCAGGCCCGACGAACTTTCCAGCACCGACGAGTTTCACACGACATCACCGCTGGAATGGACATGGAGCGAAATTCAATGGAATCACTGTGACAGCAGGGCATGAAGGGCCACAGACTTTTGATGAAAATTAATGACCCACTGGATCAGGTCAGAGGTGTGTTTTTGTTTTCACTGGTAATGATTTAACACTGTCCTGACTGCAGCATGTGGAGAATAAACCCAACAAGAAATTCAGACCCGGAGAGGGAGTGAGCCGCATCGACTTCGAACTGACCAAGACACACTGCATAAAGAAATACAGAGATCATACTGGATAAACGATAAAAACATAACTGGATAAACGATAAAAACATAACTGGATAAACGATAAAAACAATCATAATTCGTCAACCTCTTCTAGGGCTTGCGGAAAACGTGCGCAACTGGGAGAAAACACAGAATATCTGTGGAAAGAACACCACATTCGCCACCATGGATACAGTCACTAATCGACTTGATCAGTCTTGCCTGCAAAAATTTTACTCAAAACCAAGCTGAACAGATAACAGCCACGAACAGATTTAATTATTGCTGAAAAACTAGATGAACTCAAGAAACGGGGAAGTATCATCAGAAACATCTTTCATCTGTGTTCACTTGCGAAAAATACATCCAACACCAGGATATGCATTTGATCACAATGAGAGAATTTAAAATACAGTAAAGCGATAAAGTGGTCTGAAACTACGTGACAAAGCTTTCCTTTCATCATACATCCTTAATAGAGTTGGTCAGGATATTTCTGTAACATTTCAGAGACCTAGTTTATCATTCAAAGTAGTTAAAAGGCTGAGACTCAGATGCTTAATTTCAGTGTTTGAGCCCGCTGGATGCTCAGTACTAGGCATTAGGTATGAGTCGTACTCAATCAAAACGCTTCACACAAGTAGATGCTAAAGATGGGACTCAAACCCAGGACCGTGGCAGTATGATGCACATATGTATGTTGAAAATTAATGATCATACATGTAATCTCTCAACCATCAGCATCTCTTTATTTTCTCGCGTTTATTTATTTCTTATGACAAGGTTTTCTTTTTCATTGCAAATGCTAGTAATTTACACACATAAACTGTGACTAGCCTTTTCCTGTTTGTTTAGTATTGTGACTTCACTTATTTTAGAATCACTTTACTCTTTTTACAATCATTTACCGTTGGAATGAATTTAAAAGAAGAAAAGAAGGAGAGAAACAACGAAAGAAAGACAGACAGAAGGTAAGAAAGAAAGAGAGAAAGAAAGGCAAAAAGAAGGAAAGAAAGAACGAATAATACTAATAATAAACATTTTATTTCAATAACTACATTTAGGAGCCTTTTTGATTTTCCTAATTTTTTATTATCTTTTCTTTAATCTTCTTACTTTTTGTTTTAAAATTCAATTTAGAAGCAAACATAAACCCATGAATAAGTGTATGATTTTACTGACATTTGTTCTACCTTTGTTTTTGTTTTTTAAGGATCTCAGAAGATACACGCTTCACTGCTGGTCCGTTGCCACGTAACTCCTGAAAGTGATCGATATTATTCCATCATGCAGTCTTTGCATTCCACATTACTGTTCTTTTCACTCGATCGGTGTCATGACAGCTGAGATATCGTTTTGCCTCTTGTCTGAATTTTCTGCCACTCATCAGATACAGATAAAAGTTGTATGCACATGAACTCATGTATAACATGTAACAAGTCGATCGGACTAATTGCATCATTGGATTCGAACTGCCATGAAAACTCACCATTTGTACTAAACCATAAATGCACACTGGAACTGTTAATACAATAAATGCTGTTGATGTCACAGTCAGGGTTATTGTTATAGAATGCACTTGGTCAGTTCCAGATTTGGCCTGCTGGCCATCGACTCCTCTCATTTTCAAAGGAAGGTTTTTAGATTTGATGACGTGCCACACAAGAAGGGAGTTTCCAGAGACCAGCAAAACAAATGGAATTAATGAAAACAAGAAAAGATCTAACCATTCAAATATTTCTATAACGACGTACGTAACAGTCTTTCCGTACTCGCAGTCTTCATATTCCGGCCAGTAGACCCAGTTAAACAAAAACTGTGAGTGCAAGGCAAAGGCACAAATCACGATGACGGCAACAACGAATTTTCCTCCCTCACTGTGCACAAAACCCCAACACGATGTGGTGCGACCACTGACGTCACTCGCTGATACGTCATTGCGACCAGAAACCACGCTGACATAACGCCGGTCATGTTCCAAACAAACTTCGGAATTCTGCATAAAAGATCAAAGCGGAAAAACGATGGAGGCCAGTAAAATACCCTGTTTATCCATGTAAACAGAGCAAACGACATGAGCTGAAGTTGATCTGACACAGCCAGTGCAGTGAAGTACACAGACAGACAGGCAGTGGACTCTGAAGCTCTCATCCCTCGCATCACCACCACTGTCATCACATTGCCAAAAGTCCCAAAGACAAGAAGTGTTGGCGGTATGACCATCCACATCATGGCGCTGACATCACTGAATAAGTGGGCGAAAGCAGGAGGTTTGAAAGTGACATTGTCTTTAGTTGAATGTTCATCCAGCATTTCCCATGGTGAGGAGTTCTCCAAAGTGGTGAACAGTGGGTGATGCATGTGTGGAGCAGCCATTTGACAGGAGCAAACAAATAAACAAAACCTCTTTGAAAAAAAAACAACAACTTCACCTTGGAACGTTTCTATTAACTGTTCCTCACATATGTAAAGGATAGCTAAAAAAAAAAACCCACATTTTTTAATGTCTTCATACACGTCAGTGGTTAATATACTGTAGTTGTACAAAGGGTACGTAA
>CM065739.1:20105527-20108027 GCA_033310375.1 Conus canariensis
TCGCGAAGTTATCTTCCATATCAACTTTTGGAGTGAGCATGCTAATTACTTTGTGGAAATGGCTGGAGATAAAAATCCATTATTACGTGTAGTTTCTAGCATACCTTTGATTGACTGGGTTTTCATCTTGTCCATGTTGCTTCAGAGTTAGTTCGTTCTGTCTTGTCGTATTGCCAAGAAGTATTTTTACAGCACCAAAGACAGATTTACATAAACTTACCTGTACTGACTTGCTAGCCATTTAAACTGCATTGGGACTTCATTGGGATTGATAGGCTTCAGTTAATTTAACGTACAAAGAGGCTGGTGTGTTATCCTAAAATGAGCACAGGTTAATCTGCGCCTGTAATTTTATGGTGAGGGAAAAGTCGTACCAAATAGAGTCATGAAGAAATACGTCCTTGGATCATTATGTTTCCCCATTGTTTCACAACTTTCAGAATTTTTGCTTGTCTTTTGATGGCATTGTCGCTCTCCCTGGTTGTTCAAATTCTTTATGGTTGACAGAGCAGGCTGAAAAAATCAACTCTTACGGAGGTATCATTAAAAATGATAATCTTCCGTAGCTATCATTCCGTGACACGGTCCTGATAGATAGTCAGCATGGTTCTGATCTACAAATTAATGAATGTGGTTCTTATTTACACAAAAATGAATATGGTTCTTATCTATACATTTTCACGGATGCGTCTGTTGCAGATACTGCCGATGCTGGGGCTGTTTTTTGTAATATCAGCGTTTCATCTATATTACCAAAGGATGACTTATGTTTGACACTGGAGTTATTTCCCATTTTAAAGAATGTATTTCATTCTTGAAATGTCTTTTTTTTTTCATCGAAAGAAAACATCGGATTCAAAATCAGCGCTCACGGCTCTACATTGTCAATCGAAATCTATTAGTTTAGACATGGTATGAAATATTTCATTCCTAATCCACCACTTCATAACACCAGCATAAGAGGGTTATGAGTTCCTGGGCGCTCCAGTTCCTGGGCGCTCTGGTGTACTTGGCAATGACGGCTGAATTTTTATGCACAGGAAGCCGCAACAAAATACATCTGCTATTCTGATTTGCGATGTCCTCTTTCTTCATCTGAAACTGTTCATATTCTCACAAGTTCAGTCTGGAATATGAGACAGAGGCAATACCTCGAAGATTCCACTCGGAAGCACTGCTGGAATATGACTAATAAACGAGAATATGTTCTTATTCCTCAAGGCCTATCCCATATCTGTAACCTGATAAACACATTGCGGGGTAACAGATGGTTAGAGTGGTCTTTAAAACCGGAACATGCATGTGCATAGGGACACGTTCTAAATATTCCTTATCTTTATTTGACTGCCTTGTAGAAGAGCTCACTTTCCGCCTCTTCAGGATGCGATCATTTAATCTTTCGCTGACAATGTCCGGAGTACATAATCTCACTTATAAAACCGAACGGAGCCTGGTTGTTGGCTTTTTACCACATGAAATGTTCATCCACACGGAAGATATTTTAACCCATCCACCCCCATCCACCCCCATCCTGCCTCCCCCCCCCCCCCCCCCCCCCCCCCCCCCCCCCCCCCAACAGTTTTTGTTTTGCAATCGTTTCGAAGTTTATCTTAATTATGCGTCTGTGAGGTTTGGGGTGTAACTTGCACGTAGAAGAAGGCTTCGCCTCATTCCCCCTCCCCCTCCTCTTCTCTCCATACCCTACTCTCACCCCCACTACACACACATTACCCGTTCGACGCTTACGAGTAATACGACCGCTTGTATCATAATCGCTGTTCTTCCGTGCACGGATGCTTATGTATATTAGCTCACATGGCCCATGACGTGTGTGTGTGTGTGTGTGTGTGTGTGTGTGTGTGTGTGTGTGTGTGTGTGTGTGTGTGTGTGTGTGTGTGTGTAGCACTTCCTTCTGTCTCCCTCTTTCTTGTGATTAATCTCTCCTTCAGCATCCTGTGTGCGCATGTGTTAGTGCGTACGGTGTGTGTGTAAGATTGTGTGTGTGTGTGTGTGTGTGTGTGTGTGTGTGTGTGTGTGTGTGTGTGTGTGTGTGTGTGTACGAGTGTGCATGTGTGCATGCGCTTCTGTGTGTGTGGGGTGTGTGTGTGTGTGTGTGTGTGTGTGTGTGTGTGTGTGTGTGTGTGTGCACGCGTGCGCTGTCGCGCTCTTGCACGTGCACATAAAATTATGTCCAGTTGTATTTGCATGCTTGTCTGCATGTACGTTTATGTGCTTTATTGATGCGTTCATTTTTTGGTATTTATTTGCGCGTGTATTTTTCTTTCGATATGAGTTCAAATTGATTTGAAAGACAGACAGACAGACATACAGAGCTACAGGGAGAGATCATGTGTGTGTGTGTGTGTGTGTGTGTGTGTGTGTGTGTGTGGTGTGTGTGTGTGTGTGTGTGTGTGTGTGTGCAAGCACGCATGCGCGTGTGCGTTTCGTGTGTAGCTCTTCCCTCTATCTTTTTCTTTATTGCAATTGTTCTTTCTATCAG
>CM065739.1:20113027-20123027 GCA_033310375.1 Conus canariensis
TCTCTCTCTCTCTCTCTCTCTCTCTCTCACACACACACACACACACACACACACACACACACACACACAAACACACATCTCAATCAACCGCATCGTTTATCAGCAGTACACTTTTTTTGTCTCCGGTAAGTATGTATAGTCAGGCTAATGTCTACGCATAGGTCAGTCAGAAGAAGAAGAAGAAGAAGAACAAGAACAAGAACAACAACAACAACAACAAGAACAAGAACAAGAACAAGAAGAAGAAGAAGAAGAAGAACAAGAAGAAATATGCGCCCCGCTTGATAAAAAAAAAACCCACAAAAACACAGCCATTCGAAATCAAACAAAAAAGATAAATCATTTCCTTCACATTTATTGACGTGTAATGAAATTCGATGACTTCCATACCAGTTATTAACTTCACAAACATACTCAAAACAATAAGAAGAAAAAAACTGGATTGCGTTTGTCTTTGAACATGCAGCTAACGTTGAGTCCAAGCTCTTCTCTAATCCATTATCTGAACTGTAATAACATTCGATGACACGTACATAACCAGACTTAAAACACCAAGAACGAAAACACATTGTGTTACTTTTTTTCTTAACAGACAGCCTTATTGTTCCTTAAAAGAATTCTCGGACTGCTAAAACAGTTGAATTAAGACTCCAGTGGGTTATTTCCAGCTCTTCATAATCTGAATGAAAACGCTGAAGTTTTACTGGATTGTGTGCATTCTGTAGCGGTTGGAGACAGTTCATTCTATCTACACAACCTCGTGACCATCGTATGATTAGCGCGTTTATCACTATTTCCATATATTGACTACTGCCTCCTACATTCTTGACGACTGAAAGCTTCGTTTTGCAGGTTTTAGGGTGGAGCTTTGCCCACCAGCTGAATAATCTCCACTTACCGACAAAAACTACTGAACAGGCTGGGAGAGGGCAGAGACTGCCTTGAAAATGCTGCTTTCATACAGGCTTAAGCCTTTGACGATTCATCCGTCTGCATTGCCATGCTGCTGGTGCTGGTTTTATTCACTGCCTCTGAGCTATACATATTCGTGGACTGGCTGGTCTGCGCGAGCGTTGGAGTTCGTTCTTTATCATTCAAAGTGGAACTGCCATTGACAAAAGGGTGGGGTGGTCTAGTACACTTCCCACACAGAACTGGTTGTTATACATATTCTGATAAACTCCCTTGAAACAAATGCTACACAGTTGTTGGTTTTTCTACAACGGTCCTGGAAGCGTCCATTTTTTCCATTTACAGAGCATAATGCTGATGTTAGTTACTGCAGTATGCTGACCCACAGATAATCTTTCACTAGGCTGAAGGAACGTTAGTGTGAAAAAATAAAAAATGTCCCTCTTCATCCTATGCTACCATAACATGTATGCGTTATTAACCCCATGTAGTGCCAAGTGTGAGTTGATCTCCAACTATGACACGTCTGGAAGAGTTTCGGCATCGCATCTCTTCTATGGACGAGTTCAGAACCTCATGATGGAGTCAGAGGGGTACGAAAAGGGATTCAGGTTTATGGTAACTCTATCCACCAAGTAATGCCGACAAAGAATAACCTGCCCTGCTTCTACTTATTGGGCTAGGAGGACAGGGTACCAATACAGCAATACATCGTCTAAAGACCTCTGCCACCACCGAAAAAAAAAATCAAAGCAGTTAATCCAGGCCACTATTTCCTCGTCTAGGATGGGTCACGTGTACACGGATTTCTTCAACTAGACCCATATGATAACTCTGGACTAAAGAGGCGAGTTGGCGTAATACTTCTCAACACCATTAACACACAACTCGAACTTCCATGATCCTATTTTACCCTGACACTGCGTGCACCAAATGGGAGACGTTGTGTTGATTACGAAAACTACAGGGTGTACACAGAGGGCTAAAGAAGATCTGGAGGAGAGTAGAAGACAAGGCAGAATATAGAGTGGAGATAAAGATGAGACCTTACTTAGTCTCATCCCTCCTCCTCTACCTGTCCAGACCAGGTACCCAGCCAGTGGCTGTCATGTGAGCAATGCCAGTAAATCAAACAAGTAAAGAACAATAACACATAAACGTAACACACTAACAAGCTAGGAGCTCCCATTGGCATAGCTCAGGGATCTATGGTACCTCAAGCCTCCAATTTGCATTCAAGTAACAATTTTACTGAGAGTACGCACGTAATATTCGAGGAGGTCTCCGTAATTTCGGAATGCGGTTTCCTGGAAAATACACGCGCGTCTCTTGACAACTCCAGTTTCTCCAAATACAGCTTTCCACAGCCTGTATATAACCGATTGTCTCCTCAAATCACCTAGTCACGACACACCACAACACTTACAACGAGTTTTATCCGCAATGTTGCCATAGGAGAAGGCTCGGGCGTCTTCAGCGCCTGAAACAGCTTCCGCTTTAGTGCCCCTTAACCTCAGGAACAAAAGGCAGTCCTGTGGCGACAGCTTGAGAGGCTATGGTGGGTGACTGAGCAATTGAACACAAATATCCTGCTGAAAGCTACTAAGAGTAGAAGCAGCGGTGGGTGTACCGGCGTCGTCATGGTGAAGAGGTAGGTCTCGGTTACAGGTGCGTGGACGGCGTCTGCACCAAGCTTCAAAAACTTTGGGTGGCAAACATTGACACATTGGTCAGCGTTAACGTACTTTGAAATGGTACAGAGGTGAAATGGCCTGATTTTGAGAAGAAACAGATAATTGTTAGTATTTATGTGCTCCTGCTCCAGCGACAATTCACAAGTGGATTCTTACCTGGGAAGAGGCCAAACTACAAGACAGTTGTTTGCTTTCACGATTATATTGAAAGGCAAAAGTTTCGTCACCTGTTTCGATGTCCACACGAAGTCTGACTTTCCTACCTCCAGTTTCCTCAGCGTATGAAAATAACACTCTTTCCTAGCCCTTCTTTGTCCCTATGTGAGCTAACAGGGTATCCGTTGGGCAGAACGTGTCCAGACATGGAGATGATCACGGAAAACAGTGTTCAAACTCCCTGTATAACATTTTCATTGTAATGCAAAACACCTAAGTAGGTATTCACGAATCTTCTCTTATCAGCAAGTTCATCCTCACCACGCTTTCATTAGTAGTGATAGTTACCGCATGACTGCCATGGTTATCCTCCTGCAGGTTTCCTCCCCCCACATAAAAATCCTATAGCCACCTAAAATTCATATTACGTGACGGAAAAAGCTGTTTATAGCGATGTTTCAAAGTTTGGAAGCGCTCTTGTAAAGGCTCCCCCCTGCGGTAGTCGTAGCAATTCATAGCACGAAACCCACGCTGTGAAGGCTGTACGTCAACATTAAGCAAGCCGTCACCCTTACCCGACATTTGCCCTTTACAGCCGTGTAGGGCTGGTGGAAAGTAATGTCATTTGGTTCGTTTCTATGATGACATAGTGCTATGTAATAATATAACATAATGTTCTCTGACTTCATTAGGTTCACACTCCGAAATTATAGGATTCTCTCAGCATGTATTGCATACTTTTTGCGCAGAATTGAATCGATTTGTTTGACTATCAAACGTATGTCAGAGTGTGTGGGTTGTCAGATCAATACACAAAGTCGACTCGAGTCGAGCGCGCACACGCACGCACGCACGCACACACACGCGCGCGCGCGCACACACACACACACACACACACACAACACACACACACACACACACACACACTCACACCTTTTTATTGTGGAACAGGACTTACACCAAAGCTTTCCTCTTGTTTATAACTCATGTATCTTCCCTTGGTTCCAGTCACACAACAGACAGTCAGCACTGCCACAAAGGAAGAGTAACATATAACTATTAGGACTTCATTTTATGCTGTTTTATTTTCATTATCCTTCCAGTGCAAGTTTTTTTCCACGTCTCCCACTCCAAAGGACCAGAACTGTCCTCTGATATTACCAGCACCATAGTACAAGGACAGCAATCAATATCAAGACATCATGAGATAGCTGACCAAAGGAGACACTGCAACGCTACCAAGTCACTTTTGTAGTGTTGAGAGGTGCCAGTTCCTCATTATACATAAACAGGACACCAGCTACTACACACCCTGCTGAAGACAAATCGCTTAATTACAAAGCCAGAGTGAGTGAGAGTCCGTCCCTTGACGTTATGGCATGTACAAAATATGACTGGTCCCCCGACCTTTCCAGCACCGACGACGTTCATGTGACCTCACCGTTTGAAAAGACATGGAGAAAAAAAATCCAAGGAATCACTCTGACAGCGGAGCATGAAGGACCACTGGCTTTCAGACTTTTTCACGAGGATAAATGACCCACTGGGTCAGGTCGGTGTTCCTCTGTCACTGGTGGCCATTTAACCCAGTGCTGACTGCTGCATGTAGAGAGTGAACACAAGGTAATCCGACTTGGAGAGGAACGGATCCCGACAGATTCGAACTGACCAAGACACCCCGCTTGACCGTAAGAAATACAGAGATCATACCGGACAAACAATATGCAAACAATGTCTGCACCATTCGTCGACCTCCGTTAGGGCGCGAAAAGTATGCTGCTGGGAGAAAACTAGAGAGGGGCTGGGGAAAGAACATCACATTTAAAGTGAGAATACTAGGGTCACTGAGGCAGTTTGAAAAATTGAGAATTAAACCAATGAGACAGCTCATTTCTGGCCTCTGTGGAGTTAGATGAAAGAACGCGACAAATATAGACAGAAATTAGTCCTTCGAATGAGACTATAAACCGAAGTTCCGTGGGTGAACGCACGCATAACATCTTGCACACACGTAAAATCCCATCACCAACTTTCGGAAGAGAAGGCAGTTTGGCCGTTGGTATGGATGACACGTTACACATAGCATGCACCTTCCCCGAAGATGGAGTATGGCTGCCTTAATGGCGGGATAAAAAAACGGCCATACACACAAAACTCTACTGCCTGTCTATACAGGGAGTGTCCGCAGGAGTATCAGCCTGCGTACGCAGAAAGAAAGTAGTGGAGAAGAAAACAAACTTCCACGTGGAGTGGGGCTTTTAGTTTACAAGAACATCGGGAACAATGTTCTTGGATGCTGCCCTGTCTCCAGTAGGATCCTGACCATCCGCTTGCAAGTGAAACCATTCAGCATTACAAGAGTGCAAATCATCCTATTAACCTATGATGACCAGATTAAAGTATTCTACACCCAGCTACAAGTGATCTTCAATACGGTTGACAAGAAAGATATGGTTTATGGTCACTTGAATGCCAAGATTATCATAGATGCCCAGGAAGACTGCAAGAATTGTCCAGTCCCTACTATAATGAAACACTAATGATAGGGGACTACGCCTGTTTGAATTCGCCATTAATAATTACCGCGTTATGTTAAAGCTTGCCGCAAGCATTAAATACGTAAGCAGCGTGTCACTCACCAAACGGGCAGTATCACAGCCAGATAGGCCATATTTTCGTGAAGAAAGAGAACAGGTCAGGCATCAAAAGGACTAAAACAAAGACATCTGCCGTGATCACGACCATGTCCCGATGAACTCGAGAGGACGGTTGAAAACCAACTAGAGACAGGCAAAAAACAATCTCTAATTCAGTGTTTACAAATGTTAAGACTCTGACATCGCTGAACAATTCGAAGTGGCCATAGAAGGACAATCTGGGCCACTACAAGAGATGACTGAAATAGCAACAGAAGGCCCAGGAGGAAATTGGTCGAAATCAGTTCATGAATCACAAGCAATATCTTTGAGATGTGTAATACTTGAAGAAGCTTTATATCCACACAAGAAGCATGAAAAAAAAGGAAGAAATACAGCGCTATAAACACGAGCATTGGTTAAGAAATTAAGAAAAGACAGGAAAGCTGGACTGAAAAACTGTGTGAAGACATTGAGAAAACCCTAGACAATAACAACACGAAGATGACTTGTAAAATTGTAAGAGATGTGGAAACACAGAAACAAAGTCAGCAAAGTCAGCGTCGTTCAGAAGAAAGACGGAGAGTGTCTCACACAGGAAGAAGACATGGTCAAATGTTGGACTGACAGTTGCTGTGAACTCTACAACAAGTGCAAAGGAGATCCAAGTGCGCCAACAGAACAGGATTCATGAAATGAAAATGAGATTCCAAAAGTCTGAGAAGAGGTGCAGCTTGTAGTGAAGTCGCTGCATTATGAGTAGGCGCCAAGCAGCAACAACATTCCTGCAAACCCCGTCACAAAATCGACATGATCAGCTGTGTCGGCAAAAAAATAATGCTCAAAATCAAGCTGAATCAATAACTGTCGCAAGCAGACTTCATTACTGCTGCAGAAAAAATTGAACTCTAGAAAGCGATAAGTATTATTGGAGACAACCTGTACCTGCATGCGCTTTGCGAAAAACACCAGAGGGAGTTTTACCGAGTCTCCTTATCTTTAAGAAGACGTTCGAATCTGATCGGATATGCGACGGGCCAGAATGAGAAAATCTAACATCCAGCAAAGCAGATCATTATCATGCAGCAACTAGACCCCAAAGCAGTTAGTGCAATACAGCGGGCGAACTTACAGAATGATTTCATACTTCATACAGCGGGTGAACTTCACAATGAGTTCATACTTCATACAGCGGGTGAACTTCACAATGAGTTCATACTTCATACAGCGGCGAACTTACAGAATGATTTCATACTTCATACAGCGGGTGAACTTCACAATGAGTTCATACTTCATACAGCGGGCGAACTTACAGAATGATTTCATACTTCATACAGCGGGTGAACTTCACAATGAGTTCATACTTCATACAGCGGGTGAACTTCACAATGAGTTCATACTTCATACAGCGGGCGAACTTACAGAATGATTTCATACTTCATACAGCGGGTGAACTTCACAATGATTTCATACTTCATACAGCGGGTGAACTTCACAATGAGTTCATACTTCATACAGCGGCGAACTTACAGAATGATTTCATACTTCATACAGCGGGTGAACTTCACAATGAGTTCATACTTCATACAGCGGGTGAACTTCACAATGAGTTCATACTTCATACAGCGGGTGAACTTCACAATGAGTTCATACTTCATACAGCGGGTGAACTTACAGAATGATTTCATACTTCATACAGCGGGTGAACTTACAGAATGATTTCATACTTCATACAGCGGGTGAACTTACAGAATGATTTCATATTTCATACAGCGGGTGAACTTACAGAATGATTTCATACCTCATACAGCGGGTGAACTTCAGAATGAGTTCATACTTCATACAGCTGTGAACAAAGGTATAAAAAGAGTCAGCTGAATCTTACTGACATATTTATCATCTTCAATGCTCGAGTTCCTAACATCTTCGCTCGTTCTAAGGTATTTTTGATGCACTCGAAGATCATGTCAGAACAGTTAGCATCGGTGGAAGAACCATCACGAGTCTTTGTGTCTGCAGACGATATAGAAGGCCTGACAGATAGTCAACAAGGACCCACGGAAGTTGTTAAAAGACTAGAGGAAACATCAACAAGATCATGCACATGGAAATCAACGCCCAGATTTGATAGGCACTCACAACACCACCATCACTACTGATGTAACTGTCTAGAGACAGAAGCTAGAAACTGTTCAACAGTTCATTTACCTCGGATTTATCATTAGCAATTGGGGTCCAAACTGGATCTCCTCTCAAGGGCAGCACAGACAATACCAGCTCTTCGCAGACTGAAACTTGTGTGGAAAGACAATGAAATCTCAATTGAACCCTGGATCAGGCCCCTGCCTGCAGTGATACATTCTATTTCCCTGCATGCACGAGAATCATGGACACTCACAGGGGACTGGATAGAAGAATCCAAGTCATGGATTTGAAGTACTGTCTCACAATACTGATCATACTAGCACTGAACAAGTGCATCAAGTCATCAAATAACACAGCGTACCTCATAACGATCTGCTGATATCAGTTTAGAAACCAGAACTATGTTGATTTGGACACGTAACAAGATTCCTTGGCCTTGCTAAGAGAACTGATGAGGTGGAGAGAGATGGAGGAAGAAACGAAAAAAGAAAAACAAACATGAATTGAAGGCATTGAAGAGTGGACAGGAAAACCATTTCGGGGGTTCTAGACTTTTGCACACAGCCGATCGAGCTGTAGCAACCTGTTGAACAGTTCTTTGGTGCAATGTCACATTGCTCTTCACGGAGTGAAGGGCAAAAAGAAAAAGAAGAAAATTGAAGGTGATGATCACCAAGACGATGCTTCGGGTTTCTATTATTGCCTAAGAGCACATAGAAGAGTCTCCATTCACAATCTATCCTAAACATAGTACATTCTCAACAGCGTTGGTCGGGATATTTGCATTACATCTTATGGACTTATTCCATTATTAAGATTAATTAATAAGACTTAGCGGTGTGGTTTCAGTGCTTGATCCCACAGGATGCTCTCCAACAGACAGGAGACGTTCAGGACCAAACATACCCACGAGTGAATGCTAATGACTGGACTGTAACCCATGACCTTGGCAGCATAATGCACATATGTTTAGTGAAAAAGTATGACTGTACACAATTTATCAACCGACAATAACTTTTTTTTTCTCTGTAAATGACTTCTTTGGGTGGGTTTTCTTTTCCTTTCCAACACCAGTAGTCTTTACACATAAACTTGTCTTGCTATTTCTCATTTGTTTGGTATCTCGACTTTATTTCTAATCACTTGCTGTTCTAAGAAAACAGATTTAAAACAAGCAAACAAAGAAACAATCATACTAATAATAAGCTATTTATTTCAATAACTACATTTAGAAGCAGTCCATTTCATTTGTCTTTTATTCCTGGCTCACTGCTCCCCCTCCCCCTCCCTCCCCTGATTAGCTTTTCTTCATTTTTGTCAGTTCTATATTTCACTTTCAATCAATTTAAAATAAAACAAACACACATCAACAAGTACATGCTATTGCTTACATATGTTCTGCTTCCATTAAAAAGGAGCACACAGGACCCATGTTTCATAGCTATTATGTTTCCATGTGGCTCCTGAAAATCCATCATGCAGTCTTAGAATTCCATAATACTGTTATTTTCACACGATCTGAATTGTAACAGCTGAGACAGCGTTTTGTCTCTCGTCTGAATTTTCTGCCACTCAGCAAATACAGATAAAAGTTGTAAGCACATGAACTCATGTATAACATATAACAGGTAGAACGTACCAGTTGTATCACTGGATTTGAACTGCCATGAAAACTCACCATTTGTACTAAACCATACACGCAGACTGGAGCCGTTAATAACATGAATGCAGTTGATGTCACAATCAGAGTTATTGATATAGAATGCACTTGGTCAGTTCCAGGTTTGATCTGATGACTTCCGACCCCTCTCATTGTAAGGGAAAGCTTTATAGATCTGACAATTTGCCATACAAGAACTGTGTTTCCGGAGACAAGCAAAAGAAATGGAATTACTGAGAACAAGAAAAGATCTAACCACTCAAACACTTCTATAACAAGATACGTAACATTCATCCCGTACTGGCAATCTCCATACTCCAGCCAGTACACCCAGTTAAACAAAAACTGTGAGTGCAAGGCAAAGGCAAAAATCACAATGATGGTAATGATACATTTTCCTCTCCTCACAGTGCACAAAGCCCCAACACGATGCGGTGCCACCACTGACGTCACTCGCTGATACGTCATTGCGACCAGAAACAACGCTGATGTAAAAGAAGTCAAATTCCAAACAAATTTCGGAATTTTACATAAAAGATCAAAACGGAAAAATGATGGAGGCCAGTAAAACACCCTATTTATCCACGTACACAGAGCAAATGACGTGAGTTGAAGTTGATCTGACACAGCCAGTCCAGTGAAGTACAGAGACAGACAGGCAGTGGACTCTGAAGCTCTCATCCCTCGCATCACCACCACTGTCATCACATTGCCAAAAGTCCCGAAGGCAAGGAGAGTTGGAGGAATTATCATCCACATCACAGCGCTGACGTCACTAAAGATGCTTGCAAAGTCAG
>CM065739.1:20125527-20140527 GCA_033310375.1 Conus canariensis
GAAGGTGTTACATGGAAATGCTAACTGCTAACTGGTAGCGTCCAAAAAGTGGTTGTTCCAAACACACAAAAGGAAAGAAAATTTGATGTTTGAAACTCTCGTCTTTGACGTGCAGAAGCATGCACCAAAATACACCTCAACTTCATACAAAAAAGTTTTAACTACGACTTAAAAGAATTCCCTTGATAAACAAAGACCAGTGTATCCGCGCCTGGAATAAATGCACAAGGGAAGTAAAAATCTCATGGGGGAAAAATTTAAGTAAAAGATATAACCCAAAGACTCCTGTTACTCCCCTCCCAAGAGAAGGTACTTGCAAGCCAAACTCGAAAAGAGTGATCATAAAAACCTCAGACGGATTATGTGCAAATGCCCAATACACACACAGAATTCAAAACTGCTGCTCCACCCCTTAACATAGAAACTTCCTGAGTAAGTCTTTACGAAATCCAAGTTAGAAATACGAAGCCTTAAGCTGGCCCAGTCGAAAACTCGTATCACACAGATTTTCCACAACAACAAAATCTTTTTTCCTTCATTGAAGGAAAATGAGCAGATTCCACAGGTCCTAAGAAACAATGTTTAATTACTACCTTTTTCTTCTTCTTTTTTTTGTTGTCCCATATTCTGGTCCACTTCTGTGCATTTGCAACCACACCATTCATCCCGAGCCCCCCGTTCACGGCCACAGCTAAATTACTACTCTTATTTTTTTTCTTACACTTGATCACAACAAAAAACACCAGCTCTCTGCCAAATTTTCGTCTTTACTTGACTTCATAAGGACTGTCACCTTGGAACACCTAGTAGTCTTCCTTTGACGTTTATCGTGTCATACGTCATCGTCTATACGTATTTATTGGTCTCTCGTTTATGTCGTCAAACCTGGAAGATTTTTGTTCTGTTTCTTCCTTTCTCTCTCTCTCTTTCTTCCTTTCTCTGTTTTTCTCTCTCTCTCTCTCTCTCTCTCTCTCTCTCTCTCTCTCTTTTTTTTTTTTTTTTCATTCTTTCAAACACACACACACACACACACACACACACAGTTTGTCCGAGTGGCAGCAGGGGAAGAATCGTGGACACCACATGAGCTCTAGTCCCATACATTTAGGCCGTCATGGTAATTTGTTGTCAGTTTGTGGCGCCACAATACTTCCTTGCGTTTGCACGCATTCTTGGAGTGGCACTGTTCTATTGCAATAACCCTCATGTCCGCCATGGAGTGGTTGTTGGCTTGGAAGTGTTTGGCTACCAGGGTTTCAGCACGGCAGCCTTCCGTTTCTCTGGACCTGTGGCCATAAAAGCGTTTCTTTAGTGGCTGTCCTGTCTCCCCAACGTACTGCGTGTCCCCACAGCGTGCACAATTGATGAGGTACACCACATCACTGCTGGTGCACCTCAGTCTATGGCGTACCTGGAACACCTGACCGGTGCGGACACTGGTGAACTGTGTGGTCTCTTGCAGATGTTCAGCGCAGAGGACACAGCTCTTTGACTGGCACCTGTAGCAGCCTGCAGGCCCTGGGAACACTGCCACCTGCACAGGGGGAGGACGGGAGGGCATGAGCAGACTGCGCAGGTTTCTGCACTTCCGCTCTCCTACCATGGGGGCTTGGGGGATGGCCTTTCTCATCCTTCTGCTGGTATGGAGCGTGGGCAGGAGCTCCCGTAGCCACTGGGCAATGGGAGGGTGGGCGGGGTTGTGTGTAATTATGAAGGGGATGCGTCCTATGGAGTTGGTCCTGTTCCTGTACGTGAGGGTCTGCTGCCTTGGTATTGCTGCTGCCCGGTCAATGGCTTTTTGCACCAGGCCAGGTGGGTAGCCCCGCTTCACGAGACGGCCCTTCAGTTCCACACAACGCTTGAAGAATACTTCCTCCTCTGAGCATAGTATCCTCAGGCGGAGGCTCTGTCCAAAGGGAATACCGCGGACGCAGTGGCGTGGATGGCATGAGTTGAAGGGGAGCTACATGTTGGCATCCGTTTCTTTGATGTGCACATCTGTGGTCAGTTTCCCATTGGTGATGCTTATCTCCGCATCCAGGTAGGGCACCCTGGACCTGCCGTAGTTTGAAGCGAACTTCACACTGTGATGCTGCTGGTTGAGCCATGCTAGGAAGTCTTTAAGGCAGCCCTCCCCCTGAAGCCACAGCATCAGCACATCATCGATGTAGCGTCTCTAGTGTCGGACCGGGATCTTCCAGGGGGAAGAGGTCAGCAGTTCTTTCTCTAGCCACCCCATGTAGATGTTAGCGATGGCAGGTGCCATGGGCGTGCCCATCGTTGTCCCCCTGTACTTGCCGGTACACCCTCCCATCAAACCTAAAGACGTTGTTTTGTAGAATGTGCATGATAGTCTGCTGTAGGAGACGGACGTCCGGGATAACGTCTGAGTCATTCTTGTGTTCTCTGAGCATAGCCTTCAGAGACTGAGGAACCTCTTCATGGAGAATACTGGGGTATAGTGCCACCACATCTACTGTAACGACAAGGGCATCATCAGGAATGGGTTGCTGGTCTGTATTCCACTCCTGTAGGATGTTCAGCAGGTGCATTGTATCCTTGAGATACGAGGGTAGTCTCTGAACGATGGGTTGGAGCCAAAAGTCCACCAGTTTGGAGAGGCGCTCTGTGGGTCCGTCAACTCCAGACACTATAGGCCTACCAGGGGGGTCGTTGAGGCGTTTGTGAATTTTCGACAAATGGTAGAAACTGTGTGTTCTCACCGTGTCCTGATTCACGATTGCCCAATCTTTGGTTTTGTCGTTGATGAACTCGGCGTTGTGCAGCTTTCTGACGAGTTCATTGGATGCCCTGGCAATTTCCTTAGTTGGGTCTGATTGGAGTTGTTCATAATGCTCTGGATTGGTCAGCTGGCGCATCGCTTCCTTGTGATATTGTTCAAAGTCTTGGACGACCACGGCACCCCCTTTGTCAGCTGTTGAGATGCGTAGTACCCTGTCATCCACCAGTTTCTTGAGTTCAGCGAGGGCGTGGCGACATGTGTGGCTGATGTTAATGTGATTGGGAGGTATAGGAGTGTAAGACGTCACTTGCGATAGCAGAGTGGCCGCAAAGGCTTCCATGGCTGAGTCCCGGTTCTTGGGTGGTTCCCAAAAGGACTTTTTGTGGAACCGCAAAGTAGAGGGTAGCTGGGTGGGGGCATCCTCTTCAAAGAAGAACTCCTTGAGTCGCATTCTTCTCAGGCCTTCCTCCGTGTCCTCCAGCAGTTTGACCTCGTCGTAGGTTCTGGGGGTCGGACAGAACTTGGGGCCATAAGGGAGAAGCCGAGTCTGTTCCCTGGAGAGCGGTTTCGATAAGTTGACGACTTGCTGTGGTTCTGCTTGAGTTACGTCTGTTCTTCTGAAGCGTCTATTTTTCGGTTTGTCCTTTTTACTTTTGTCTTTTCCATCTTCCTCTGCGATGTGGGAAAGTTTCTTTAGCTTTTTTTGTTTCGTGATGTGGCAGAATTTTGCTATACGATTTTGTTTTTTGCGCAGTGTCCCCAAGTAGCTGGTGTACTCAGTGTCTGTGAGAGTTCCTCGGAGCTCTGCTTTGACTGCTTCCAGCTCGGATCGGAGTGTTTTGGTAGCACTGGCATGAAAGTCTCTACAAAGAACTGCAGTAGCTTTCTCTGTCTGGTGAAATTCCCTCTCTATGCTCCCTCGTAGTTCTGTGCTTGGCGGTAGGGCTGAGTAGGCAAAGGAAACCTTCATGCCTTGGGGAATAAGTTGCTTACTCACACACTTTTTCAAGAAAGTGAAATGTGACTGGTAATGTTCAATTTTGGAGATAAGGTTGTGTCCATCAATGGGATACTTGTGGTAGGTCATTTGTTGTAAGCATAGTTCTTGCTTAAAAATGGCCAGAGTGAGAGACACTAATGCAGACTTGGTGGATCCATAAGGATACAGTTTGTTGCTCACTTAAAAGTGGAGAGACAATACACTTGATCACAACAAAAAACACCAGTTCTCTGCCAGATTTTCGTCTTTACTTGACTTCATTTACTATTTTTTTCTTAAGAAGAAACATCCGCTATTTGATTAATTTCTCTTTTAATGACAAATACCCAACGATCACGACAGTCTTTCCTTTCGCATGATAGTGTGAGAGCACACAAGGGAGAGAAGCAAACCATTAAGAAAAATGAATTCCCCCGCTAAAACGGGAACGGGATCATACGGTCGAATTTAGTCCCCATCAGAAATTCTTCTCCCTGCGACTCACAAGAGGCTATTAAACATCTGCCTCGTGTACCAACAAACCACAGGAGGGGGGGGGGGGGGGGGGGGGGGCAGGGGGGATTACCTACACGGCGCCAACAAGGTCAACACTCTCTAAGACGGCAAACGAGACTGAAAAATACAATCCCTTTTAAATCCCATTACAAGAAAGTGTACATTTTCAGAAAGCTCTGAGGGGGTGGGGGTGGGGGTGGGGGGTGGGGCGGAAGGGAGGTCAGATCAACACCAACTTTCAACGAACATTCGGGTAAAGTCACAATATTAGTTCAAAAATGAAAGATGAAAAAATGCATTTACAAACAGAAATCTATCCTCTTCGGTTACCGACATATATGCACTCAAAAGTCTTGTGAATATCAAAAAAACAAATCTATGTTTCGTCTACGCCTTTGCTCATCTCCCCGTAGCTACAGCAAGGAGAACAGAGACTCGCCAAAAGCAGCTGAACACACACCGCTAATGAACTCGAGTGCTGCCAGTCGGGCTGTGTGTCCCATGAACCATACACCACAGGTCAAATGGGTTCACAGGCCGGTCGGCGAGGAATAAATTACAGTTTCTGGCGATAGAATGCTTAGCGACTGAAAATTAAAAAGTCGAAAAGACAGGCAACCGATCCCATCACATTTTTGAAAGACTTAACAAGGTAAAGGGAATTTTTATAGAAGAGCAATAACATGGAATTGAATTAAATAGAAAAAGAAACTTTGGTATTGGCTGGCGAAAGGAGAGTTCTGAATAATCAGACATTCTATTGCCATAATACTTGTTTTGAACATGTTGAATTCAGAGAAGCAAAGATTGATTCCTGTTCAATTTTACGTTCACGTAACATTTCATCAGATTTTGGAACTATAACGATTGCAATGACTTCGCCACCCACATGATTTGGAACACTGGACCGTCTGATGCCGAAATGTGTGAAACTGATCAGACGATAACAACATACACAAAACAAAACAAAAGGAAGGAGAGGACTGGACTTCTCCGCCCGTAAGTCGAACTAAACTCCGATTTTCAGAGCAAAATCTTATATACGTTGATCTAGTAATACAGACAAGGACGATTAGAACACTTCCTTTTTAAAACCCCCGCCTTACTAAACAAAAACTAGAACGCAGCGGGAACAAGTGAGTGCTCCTCAGTTTTGTGAATCTTGCCTGAAGAAGACCCAAGAGGTCGAAACGAGTCGTGTTTTGTCTTGTGATTCGTTTGTCTACGTTTTTTGGTGAAGCCTTATCAATAATGTTTCAAATTTGTTTAGAAAGGAACAGAAAAACACCCCTAACCAACACTTTTATTGTCAGACTTTTTCAAAGACATATACATCAGTAACAGTATCAACACCTTCTTTACGTCAATTTGGTCAACGCTGATCAACAACTGATGAATGCAGCTGCATGCTTTGCAGCTGTCCTAATGCACGGTGGTCAGTGTGGTCACAATCTGTTCTACATTCTGTGTTCCTTCTCGAAACACTGCATGTCTCTGAGGGATATGCAGGGTAGGTTTGTCATGCCATTAGCTTGAAGTTATAGTTCATGAGTGCTTTGATCAGGTTGTAGTCCGTGAGGGGGGGGGGGGGGGGGGGGGGGGGGGGGGGGGGGAGTGATCAGGATCAGTTGCTGCTCTCTGGACATGAGATGTGAATTTGTCACTTTCAGTCTGCAGCGTGGGTAGTGACCTGATGATACTGTTCTTCTCGTTGTACATGGTTGCGTTGTCATGTTGGCCCCCATGGACGCAAGATGGACGTTTGATGCGCCCACCTTGAGAAGATAAGTAATTGCTTGTGATTCGTTTTCAGTGTCCTAAATGTTGTTTATCTTGCCTGAAGAAGACCCCCCCCCCCCCCCCCCCCCCCCCCCCCCCCCCCCCCCCCCCCCCCCCCCCCCCCCCCCCACCGTTACAGTGATAAAAGTGGAAACAGATTACAATGGCGGAGGAGTGTCATGCGCATGTGTGCTTGTGTGTTTTGTGCATGTACACCCGACCGCATGTGTGTGTGTCCCTCCTGTCTGCAGACAACAGTAACATGTGTGTGTGTGGTGTGTGTGTTGTGTGTGTGTGTGTGTGTGTGTGTGTGTGTGTGTGTGTCCCTCCTGTCTGCAGACAGTAGTTACCACGTGTGTGTGTGTGTGTGTGTGTGTGTGTGTGTGTGTGTGTGTGTGTGTGTGTGTGTGTGTGTCCCTCCTGTCTGCAGACAGCAGTTACCATGTGTGTGTGTGTCCCTCCTGTCTGCAGACAGCAGTTCCACGTGGTGTGTGGTGTGTGTGTGTGTGTGTGTGTGTGTTGTTGTGTGTGTGTGTGTGTGTGTGTGTCCTCCTGTCTGCAGACGCAGTTACCTGTGTGTGTGTGTGTCCTCCTGTCTGCAGACATCAGTTACCATGTGTGTTGTGTGTCCTCCTGTCTGCAGACATCAGTTACCATGTGTGTGTGTCCTCCTGTCTGCAGACAGCAGTTACCATGTGTGTGTGTCCTCCTGTCTGCAGACAGCAGTTACCATGTGTGTGTGTGTGCCTCCTGTCTGCAGACACAGTTACCATGTGGTGTGTGTGTCTGTCTGCGACACTGTTACTGTGTGTGTGTGCTCCTGTCTGCAGACGCAGTTCATGTGTGTGTGTGCCTCCTGTCTGCAGACAGCAGTTACATGGTGTGTGTGCCTCCTGTCTGCAGACAGCAGTTACATTGTGTGTGTCCTCCTGTCTGCAGACAGCAGTTACCATGTGTGTGTGTGCCTCCTGTCTGCAGACAGCAGTTACCATGTGTGTGTGTGCCTCCTGTCTGCAGACAGCAGTTACCATGTGTGTGTGTGCCTCCTGTCTGCAGACAGCAGTTACCATGTGTGTGTGTGCCTCCTGTCTGCAGACAGCAGTTACCATGTGTGTGTGTGTGTCCTCCTGTCTGCAGACAGCAGTTACCATGTGTGTGTGTGTCCTCCTGTCTGCAGACAGCAGTTACCAGTGTGTGTGTGTGTCCCTCCTGTCTGCAGACAGCAGTTACCAGTGTGTGTGTGTGCCCTCCTGTTGCAGACAGCAGTTACCATGTGTGTGTGTGTGTCCTCCTGTCTGCAGACAGCAGTTACCATGGTTGTGTGTGTGTGTCCTCCTGTCTGCGACAGCAGTTACCTGTGTGTGTGTGTGTTGAGCGGTGTGTGTGTGTGTGTGGTTTGTGTGTGTGTTGTGTGTTGTGTGTGTGTGTGTTGTGTGTGTGTGTGTGTGTGCGTGCTGTCGTGCGTGCGTGGTGTGTGTGTGTGTGTGTGTGTGTGTGTGTGTGTGTGTCCCTCCTGTCTGCAGACAGCAGTTACCAGTGTGTGTGTCCCTCCTGTCTGCAGACAGCAGTTACCATGTGTGTGTGTGTGTCCCTCCTGTCTGCAGACAGCAGTTACTATGTGTGTGTGTGTCCCTCCTGTCTGCAGACAGCAGTTACCATGTGTGTGTGTCCCTCCTGTCTGCAGACAGCAGTTACCATGTGTGGTGTGTGTCCCTCCTGTCTGCAGACAGCAGTTACTATGTGTGTGTGTGTCCCTCCTGTCTGCAGACAGCAGTTACCATGTGTGTGTGTGTCCTCCTGTCTGCAGACAGCAGTTACCTGTGTGTGTGTGTGTCCATCCTGTCTGCAGACAGCAGTTACCATGTGTGTGTGTGTCCTCCTGTCTGCAGACAGCAGTTACCATGTGTGGTGTCTCTGTCTGCAGACAGCATTACCATGTGTGTGTGTGTCCCTCCTGTCTGCAGACAGCAGTTACATGTGTTTGTGTGAGTGTCCCTCCTGTCTGCAGACAGCAGTTACCATGTGTGTGTGTGTGTGTGTCCCTCTGTCTGCAGACAGCAGTTACCCTGTGTGGTGTCCCTCCTGTCTGCAGACAGCAGTTACCATGTGTGTGTGTGTCCCTCCTGTTGCAGACACAGTTACCATGTGTGTGCGTGTGTCCTCCTGTCTGCAGACACAGTTACCATGTGTGGTGTGTGTCCTCCTGTCTGCAGACAGCAGTTACCATGTGTGTGTGTGTCCTCCTGTCTGCAGACAGCAGTTACCATGTGTGTGTGTGTCCCTCCTGTCTGCAGACAGCAGTTACCATGTGTGTGTGTGTCCCTCCTGTCTGCAGACAGCAGTTACCTATGTGTGTGTGTGTCCCTCCTGTCTGCAGACAGCAGTTACCGTATGTGTGGTGTGTCCCTCCTGTCTGCAGACAGCAGTTACCCTGTGTGAGTGTCCCTCCTGTCTGCAGACAGCAGTTACCATGTGTGTGTGTGTCCCTCCTGTCTGCAGACAGCAGTTACCATGTGTGTGCGTGTGTCCCTCCTGTCTGCAGACAGTAGTTACCGTGTGGCTTGTACCATTAAGGGCACCGTTATCTAAAAAAAAAAAAAAAGAGGTAAACAATTATTCGTTGCTGTACGTCCGTCGAGTCGACGAAAACCACTTCAGTCATCTTGAGGTGATTTGTGGATACGCAGGTGACTGATCAAGCCGATACGGGCACGGAAAGTGCGGTGGCAGCTTGGACAGGGAACGTGGGAGACCTGCTCTTGTCAGTTATTGTTAGTTATTTGGATGCTGACCGGGTAAGAAATGGTATGCCCTATGTCTGCTCAGTAGCGGGCCAAGAGATCTTCCATCTACATATCTGACGTTGAATAGCATCCTTTAAACAGCTTGGCGTGAATACTTCCTTCAGTTTGCTGGCACAGAGATCATGATGGTCAGTCAAGTCTCCCGAGTCTTTGTCTGTTGAATCATGAACCCATGCCTGCGAACAAATTACATCACAGGTGAGGAGGAATACGTCTAGGGATGAAGAAAACAAACATGTTTGCTGTGGGTGAGGATTTAAAGTATCTGGCTTTATGCAAACCGGTGCATTTTTAGTAATAGGGGGGACTTCTGGCCCGAAATTATGTTGAATATACTGTGACAGGAGCATATTTCGAACAGGAGCAGTGACATTATAACGTTAATATCATCATCATCATTATTATTAGTGTTGATGGAGGTGGTGGTGGTGGGTGTGGGTGATGGTGGTGGTGTCGTTGGTGTTGGCGTTGGTGGTGCTGTTGCTGTTAAATCTAGTCAGTTTTATATCTCAAATAACCTTGCAATATTGCATTACATGTGACATACATCGTTATCACCTTATATGGCATCATCTCGATTCACTGCATCATTTCAATGGGCGAGACAACATAGAGGTTCTCTGTTCTCTACGTTCTCCCCACACTGCACACACACGCAGAGAGAGAGAGAGAGAGAGAGAGAGAGGGGGGGGAGAGAGGAGAGAGAGAGAGGAGAGAGAGAGAGAGAGAGAGAGAGAGAGGGAGAGAGAGAGAGAGAGAGTTGCATTAATTTTGTTATTGAACATGCAAATAATGTTCAATTTGTTATTGACCATGCAGCCCATGTTGGGTTAAGGCTTAATCTATTCCCAAACTAGATCTAGTTGCAAAGCGAGAGGACTGCAGGCGGAAATCTAAACAAATCTTAAATAAATGTTAGCGAACCGCCCAGAGAACGTGGACAAACGAGTCACAAGACGAAACACAACGCGTTTCGACCTCTTAGGTCTTCATCAGGTGAGACATAAACGAATAAAACAACAAAAATTCACTTAGCTTTGATCGCTTCAGATCACTTCGCAGGGTTCAGCGCAAGGAAGAAGTTCTATTCCCAAACTGCCCACCATTTCCCACTCTTCATGCAGGCGGTCATGTGTGGAGCTGGTGGAAAAAGTGGCCAGCACTTTGACATTGACGCACGTTCACTATAGGAATCAGCAGTCACGTGCAACTGTTCTGTACCACTGTGGGAAAGAAAATTGGAGTACAAGGACCCAGAGCAAACTGGACCATACAGTTTAGTCAAGAAAGTTGCCGGACACACATTAAACCGGTTTCGTGCCGGTGAGTACCACGAGAAGATGAAGAAAAATGAAATCAATTTTTTTAATGTAAATGATGTTTCGTAATACCTCTGCAGAAAAGAAACCAAATCTATCGTGAAGTGCTCAAGCTGCTTTCGCAAGATACACTTCATTTCGCTGTCTTCCAGGTCTTTGTTTTACTAGGTCTCAACGTGGAACAGACATGCGGGGTCTATGCAGTGTTGTATTTCACAAAGAAAATAACAGACAACTGTCATATACTCTCAGTTCCTCTCCTCATTTGCAACTTTCCACAGGCACTAGGATGGAGTATATATTGGTTTCAGCCTCCTGAAATCTGCATGACGTCTTCCGTTTTCATTCTAGGTCACACTTTGCCACCTCTCCCCCCGTACCCATTCTTCCCCCACCCCACTCAAGCATGGCACCCCCTAACTGAAAGACGACTTAATTAAGAGATGGACTATCGCTGTGACCTCTGCATGGACAGAGCAAAGGAGATCCAAGTGGGATAACAGCATAGGATTCATCAAATGACGCTAATGTTCCAATACTCTATGAAGAAGTCGTAGCGGCATCGAAGTTGCTGAAATGCGCTTAACCTGCAGATATGACCACAGAACTCTTTAAACATGGCAGATCGGCAGCAGCTTATATACTTAATCGTTATCTGCAGACTTTGAAACTTTTAAACAGCTGTAGGTATTACGCCTACTACTCACAGAAAACTAGTGTGGCTTGTGTTGTCAACATCACTGGATGACAGAAACGCTGTAAGATCTTGATTGCTGCATTGCAATCTTCACTTCTCGCAGACTTTAATGTACCCAGTTAGAACATTGAAGCTGTGTAAGCATCTTTCCACAGCTTCTGAAATTATTCAATAACAAAGCAAATAAATTACTAAATCAGGCCACATCACATTAATAAACCAAAGCACTAGCGGCACCGGGCTTAGTATGAATTAGCTGACTGGCAAGCATATGTAACTCCACGAAGTTACTGCTAAAACTCTACAACAACGAAGCAAAGAAGACAGAAAAAAGACTAATAAACTTGAATATCACATCCTATCCATCACTTTCAATTAAAAGAAGCATTGAAAACAGAAACACGGTCAATGGTATAACACATTGGTAAGACAATACCATGTCTTTGCAATTAGCAGCAACGAAAAGAACAAGTTAAAGTTGATATCGATCCAAGTGTCAGCGAGGCTGAAAGAAGAATGCGTCTGTCACTAGCGGAGTGGTACGCTAAGTACCAATGAGTCCAAACGAGACAGCACATTCCATAGACTGACAGCAAGATCAACACGTCACGATCCAATTAAGTAGTTTAGCAGCAGGATTCAATACTCAGTAGAACAGACTCTAAATAACACACGCTCAGTTATTATCTGTTTTATCAAGGAGACGTCATCACGTCAAAACCACTCCAAATACGCTGTACCCCTTCTGCTAAGTCATGAGTCACAATATACAGGTGTTACATCCGAATAAATAAACGAAGGATTGGTAAGAACGTCTGCTAGGGTAGACCTAGCACATGTCTGATCGTAGCATTAACCCATCGTGTTGATCAGGCCTTTAGTGGCTAGCTAACCCAGCCGGGACCACGAGAAGGAAGGTGTGAGTGTGTGTGTGTGTGTGGGTGGGGGGGGGGGGGGGGGGGGAGGGGGTTAATGTTCATACACATGGAGTATCTCAGTCATTACTCCACTGAATGCGACGTTGAAAAGAATGTACTATCGCCGAGCAGAGCTCTTTGGAACTTGGGACTTTGGCACCATCTCACAATAGAGCTTAGGAGCAAATTCTATGAGAAATGTTTAATTCTTCGGTTTCTCTAGGTCGCAAGGTTCGTTGGAGCTTCCCTTAACGCGTTAGGCGACTGCAACAAAACGACTGAACATGAAAGAGTTACTTGATCGTCCGTGAATTTGACAAGAAACCGGAGAAGTCACAAACTACTTAAGGTCCTTGCATCGGCACTATAATCTAAATCAGTGACTGGGTCTAAATCCAGTGAATGCAATTCAGTTTTAATGAAGCCCTAATGAAAAGGAAAAAAAACACGGTTCAACTCTCTCAGTACCACCTGCTATCGAGTCGCACCAACAAACCAGGACTATTTTCTGCCTACATTTACGGGTTAGGAGAACGAGGTGACAAGAGAGCAGCACATATGCCCAGAAGCTGTACTGCCATCAAAGCGCTGAACTCCTTCCACCCCGGCAACTGCTTTTACGGCTAATCAATACCTCTGCACAACAAGCCGCCTCGACCAAAGCGGGTCTCCTCAACAACATATCCAGAACCACTGTGGGACAAACAGACGTTTTGCCGGTTGCCATTTGGCTCCTCAGGACCACATTTCCCCTTGACACAAGATGCACCCAATGATGTGGTGATAAACAAGATTCCGAAGAACAGATAGAGTAAAGAAAACACACTGGAGTAAAATGGAACACAAAGAGAAGGTTTCAGAAGGCAGAAGATAGAGCCAAGACTTAGTTTCATCCCGCCCTTGACCTGTTCAGCTTTAGCACCCCAGGCAGTGGCTTAGAGTAAGCAACAGTGAACATAAACAAACAAACAAACAGCTCAAACATGAACAGGTCTGTAGTTCCTATTAGCATAACGAGATGGTTCAAAGGGACGTCAAGCGTCTCATTCGTGTGTATGGTATGTTTTTTTTTTTTTCTGACAGTACTCATGTTCTAAATAGATTCCTAAAATATTGAATGATTGCATATTTTTTTCAAATCAATTCGTATGATGAAATAACTAAAAGGATAACTGAGTGCGCTGCTTAATATAGCAATACACAAAGTCGACTCAGTTTGAGCAAACACACACACACACACCACACACACACACACACACACACACACACACATATATATACATACCTCCGCGCACGCACGCACGCATGCACACACGCACGCACGCACGCACGCACGACACCACACACACACACACACACACACACACACACACACACACACACACACACACATTGCATTATATTACAGAACAGAAACTTACAAAACAAGGTTTCTCTTCGCGTTATTCCTACGCCACTTTTGATCCGAGTTTCCCATTACCATTTCCACGCCATATTTGTCTTGTTGCAGCAACAATACTACAGTCCAAAGAGAGCGATCAGTATCACGTCGTCATACGGCATCCCACTACAGGAGACGCTGCACTACTACTAAGTCACTTTAGCAATATTCACCAGTGCCTGTTCCTTCTATTATAGGCAGGACATCATTCATTGCCCAGCCTACCGATGACAACAATGATTTAGTTATGAATCCAAAGCAATGAGCGACGTCCTCCAGA
Source organism: Conus canariensis (assembly GCA_033310375.1). Classification (NCBI taxonomy): domain Eukaryota; kingdom Metazoa; phylum Mollusca; class Gastropoda; order Neogastropoda; family Conidae; genus Conus; species Conus canariensis. The sequence goes on from CM065739.1 coordinate 20,139,003, forward strand.
GTTGATGCCATGTAATATATGCACACGTGCCCATGAACATTCCAGTGCTGACAGCTTTCACAAAAAGTCACCATCGGAATGAACGTGGAGAGGAATTCCAAACCGAGCTCACCACACAGGCCATGAAGAGGCACAGAATTCCAGACGTTATTTATAATGATCAAGGGAGGTAAGAGTAAAGGAAAATGATGCCCTGGACTTTCCATTCTCATCTAAAACCACACAGCAATGCTCTCCTTTTATGATGCAGCCCTGAAAGTGTTCGTCAGGATTTTTTTTAACAATACTCTGAGAGAGCCATTCCATTACAGAAAGGAATTATCAAGTGGATGACACACGACTGTGTGGTCACAGTGTGAGCCAAAAGCACACTCAACAGTGGATAGGAGCCAGTGGAGCGATACAAATCTCGTGATGGAACTTAGACACACGACCTAAAAAGAATACCACCAGTACAATGCACATACGTTCGTAAAATGTGGCCGTTCACAATCTGTCAATCATCTGTTTTTATTCTTATTCGGTAATTGACTACTTTCCTGTCGGTTTTCTTTACGTTTCAAACGCCTATATTCTTCGCACATTACTTTCAGTTTAATTTGCTGTTTGTTTGGTGTCTTTGGCTGATGCTTCTTATTATCACTCACTTTAAAACAGAATGAAGGGAAAATAAACAATAGCACTGACGATGAACATTTTCTTTCACTTCATCCATTTAGGAGCAGTTTATCTCAGTTTCCTTCTTTCTTAGTCTGCCACTGGTCTCTTTTGCTTTTCTCAAGTTTTATACAGTATTGATAAATTAGCAGGCTAGTGAAATTTTCTACATTGTAGATAAATTTGAAAGCAGGCTTGAATTCAATTACCCTTTTTTCCTTCCTTGTGTCATCTGCACAGAAAGATTTCAGAAAATACAAGTTCTACATCCGTCATGTTACCATATTAACCCTGAAGGTCTTTGATACTGTTCCATTATACAATCGGTGGCTGAATGTTCCAATACATATCATTTCGCTTGATCTTTATTGCAGCTTAGAACTTTTTTTGTCTCTTTCCTAAATTTTCTGCCACTCAGTAAATAGAGATAAAAGTTGTATACACATGAACTCATGTACAACATGTAACAAGTGGAACGTATGAATTGCAACATCGGATTCGAACTGCCATGAAAATTCACCATTTGTACTAAACCATAAATGCAAGCTGGGTTTGTCAATATCAAGAGTGCTGCTGATGTCACAATTAGAGTTATTGTAATAGAATGTACTTGGCCAGTTCCAGATTTGGCCCGCTGGTTATCAGCCCCTCCTCATTTTCAGACAAAAGCTTTCTAGATTTGATGACTTGCCACACAAGTACTGCGTTTCCAGAGGCAAGCAACAGAAATGGAATTATTGAGAAAAAGAATAGATCCAGCCATTCAAATACTTCTATAACTAGGTGCGCAACATTTATTCCATATTGGCAGTCTTGGTACTCCTTCCAGTATACCCAGTTGAACAAAAATTGTAAGTGAAAGCAAATG
>CM065739.1:20148027-20158027 GCA_033310375.1 Conus canariensis
TAATGGTAATGTTGCTTATAGCCCAGCCGGCAGCAAAGGGACATATCGGGGCCATCACCTCCATGAGGTCAACATACAAGTAATTATTTAACCAACAAAATCAAAATGTAATGATATCACATCATGCCACAGGGTATAAGGGGGGGGGGGAAACATGCGAATAATCTGATAGATATAGCAATAAATGAAGGACTAGTGAACAGATGAGTGAACCTACTGCAAAACGCAGAATTCTGTCTCTTTACCCTTGGATTAGGGTACCCTAAAGACGTGGGTATTACCACATAGAAGAAGACTGGCTGGCAATATCAATACCAGATATTTGTATGATGTTCAGTCAATACTAACACCAATTTTGTCAATGTTTTGTATGGTTTGATGAGCTGCACGTGTGTGCACTCAAAAACAGTCATTTCATTACAAAAAAAGTTGGTTATATTACTTTTTACCATATAATTTAACAACAAAATCAAAATGTAATGATATAACATCATGCCACAAGGTATAAGGGGAAAACATGCAAACAGTCTACTAGATATAGCAATAAATGAAGGAGTAGTGAACAGGTGAGTGAACCTGATGCAAAAAGCAGAATTCTGTCCCTTTACCTTGTATTGTGGTACCCCCCAAAGATGAAGGTATTATCATGCAGAAGAAGATTTGTTGGCAATAATATCAATATCAGATGTTTGTATGATGTTCAGTCAATACTAACACCAATTTTTGCGATGTGTTGTGTGGTTTGATGTGTTGCAGTGTGTATGTGTGTGCTCGAAAACTATCATTTTATTACAAAAAAGTTGATTATATTATGTTTTACTATATTTGTGCCGACAAAATCAAAATATTATAATACCTTATTATATCGCATGCTATAAGAAGGAAAACTGCAAAATATCTAAGAGACATCTCAATAAATGAATGAGTAGTAAACAGATTAGTGAACCTACCACAAAAGCAAAATTATGTCCCTTTACTCCTGAATTGGAGTAACCCCAATGATGCATGTAATACCACATAAAACAACATTTGCTTGCAATAATATCAGTACCAGATGTTTGTATGATGCACAGCCAATACAAACACACCCATTTTTGTCATTGTTTTGTGTGGTCTGGTGTGTTTCAATGTCTGTGTACTCATAAACGATTATCTTACTTCAAAAAAGTTTTTCATAATACTTTTTACCAAACTAATTGCCAACAAAATCAAACTATTATGATATCTCATTATAAGCCACGGAATAAGAAAGAATCATACAAAAAATCTAAGACGCATCTCAATAAATGAATAAGTATTGAACAGATTAGTGAACCTACCGCAAAAAACAAATTCTGTACGCGCGCGCGCGCGCGCGCGCGCGCGCGCACACCACACACACACACACACACACACACACACACACACACACACACACACACATACACACACACATTTTGCGCTGAATATGAGAAGATAAGAAGATAAGTGGTTTCTCATTCTTCGTTTTCATTGTCCTAAAGGTTGTTTGTTTTTGCCTGAAGAAGACCCAAGAGGTCGAAATGCATTGTGCTTTGTTCTGTAATCTGTTTGTCTGTATCGTCTGGCAGAACTGATACCCTTCATTTTTAAAATTCGAGATGAACGAAGGTTATCACACTTTGAGAATGAAGATATAATGTATTAAACACCTTTGCTGACCGTTTCAAAATAAGGCCTAGTATCTGTAGTAACTGTTGAAAGAGACTAATCAGACTGTTTACTCTTTGGTCAATAAACTTTGTTTTTGTTTTTTTTCAATACTAGATCTCTTTTGTAAAAAGAATGTGTCGGAAGGTAAAGAAAATTGTTACAGGCCTATTAATGTCTTCAACGCATAAAAGCAAATCCATGATTTACATGACTGTCATTAAAAGCATGTTTAAAAAAAAAACAAGAAATTTTCTCACACTGCGCTGATGTCTTACTCATGCAGCAAATATTGGACTCACGCATAATCTAATCAAACTTCTGTCTACCGTTTTCCACTCCTCACGCATAATCTAATCACACTTCTGTCTACCGTTTTCCACTCCTCACGCATAATCTAATCACACTTCTGTCTACCGTTTTCCACTCCTCACGCATAATCTAATCAAACTTCTGTCTACCGTTTTCCACTCCTCACGCATAATCTAATCACACTTCTGTCTACCGTTTTCCACTCCTCACGCATAATCTAATCAAACTTCTGTCTACCGTTTTCCACTCCTCACGCATAATCTAATCAAACTTCTGTCTACCGTTTTCCACTCCTCACGCATAATCCAATCAAACTTCTGTCTACCGTTTTCCACTCCTCACGCATAATCTAATCACACTTCTGTCTACCGTTTTCCACTCCTCACGCATAATCTAATCACACTTCTGTCTACCGTTTTCCACTCCTCACGCATAATCTAATCACACTTCTGTCTACCGTTTTCCACTCCTCACGCATAATCTAATCAAACTTCTGTCTACCGTTTTCCACTCCTCACGCATAATCTAATCACACTTCTGTCTACCGTTTTCCACTCCTCACGCATGTGGTCATGTGTAGAGCTAGTGGAAAAGGTAGCGGGAATTCTCGCGTGCTCAGCGAGAGTAAGAGCTTCATAGCACACCCTTATGCCGAGTCGGGGCTAGGAAAATGCGAGATTCGCTAGAGTTTGATGAGGCTGACTGGCATGCGAGAGAAAATGTCCGACCGTTGTTACATCCTGTGACTGGTGTACGAAATGTAGTAATATTCTGTGACTGGTACATAAAACGATCAAAACGCTGACCGACAGAAAATGTCCGACTGTTGTTACTTCCAGTGATTGGTGCAAGAAAAGTGGTAATATTCTGTGACTGGTACATAAAACGATCAAAACGCTGACCGACAGAAAATGTCCGACTGTTGTTACTTCCAGTGATTGGTGCAAGAAAAGTGGTAATATTCTGTGATTGGTACATAAAACGATCAAAACGCTGACCGACGGAAAATGTCCGACTGTTGTTACTTCCAGTGATTGGTGCAAGAAAAGTGGTAATATTCTGTGATTGGTAACATGAAACGATCCAAACGCTGTCCCTTCAACAGCGAGAAGAGCTTGAAGAAGTAGTCACGTTGTCAGTTTGAATTCATGTATTGCATCCGTTTATTTACTCCCCTCACCTCTCATATCCCTCGCCCCAAGGATAAACACCCATCTTGCGAGTTCTCCAGTGTATGAAACTCGCCTCAGAACTGTTCTAATTCACAGCTAGTGTCCATAATCTGGGAGCTGTTTTCTTATCCGCTACTTGGGTATACCCGATCGGCTGGGGCATGTATCGCCGTGTCCAAGACCAATAGAGGATAGGCGTTCAGATAGCTCATACAAGACCCATTTTACTTACACAGAACTCGCTATCTATTGGCACTGCGTTTTCACTTAGGTTTCAGTGTAAACATACACGCAGGTTATGCACTAGTGTATTACACAATAAAATTACGGAAAAGCGTTTTTCTTTTATTTTTTCTCAGTTTCTTCTTATTATCTGCGTTCTTCTGCAGAAACCAGGATGCTTTGTATCTCGGCTGTCATTAACTGGTATCTGCTGGTCACCGTTCTTTTTAACATCAAACTCCCAAATGCATATCTTCCCCTCCACATCCGTTATTTATTTCACGCATCGAATAGGGGATGGCGTGAATTCCTTGCGCATATAAAGAGAGAGACTGTCCTCATGTATGTGTGTGTGTTTGTGTGCATTATGGACGTATGCATGCGTGTGTGTGTGTGTGTGTGTGTGTGTGTGGGTGTGTGGGTGTGCGTGTGTGTGCTTGTGTATGTGTGCGTGCGTGTGCGTGCGTGCGTGCGTGCGTGCGTGTGTGTGTTGTGTTGTGTGTGTGTGTGTGTGTGTGTGTGTGTGTGTGTGTGTGTGTGTGTGTGTGTATGGATATCATACAGTGTTTGCTCTGCACATTCATGCTAATGCCAGTCGGAATTGTTAGCCAAAAAATCCTTTTGATGCAAACGGCTTCAGGTTTTTGTGGGGTGAGTAATTTTCATATATCCATCATGATTAATATCACATCATAATTAACAAAAGAAAAGTAAACCGAAACTTATAATGCTCCACAAGACAATGGAAACCTCGCGCTTAAATCAGAGGGGGTGGGGGGGGGGGGGGGGAGTAATTTTGTATGGCCAGCATCAGACAGTGACAAAAACACAATGAAATCTGAAATCCTCTACGTATAGCTCTGTTTTACAGATTTATAGCAACCATTTTGAATAATGGATCTGATCAAATATCTGCCAAGTAAGTATCTGTAAGTATCTAAAAACAGGAACAGAAAACCCGAATAAATAACAAATTCAGTCACCTTGCCAACAATAAAGCCAAGAATGAGAGACACAGGCTTTATAGTAAGTGAGCTGACTGTGAAGTAGATACAGTCCTACTGATTTATTTCTTAAACTGTCATTGACAATCCAGCGAAACTGACACGAAAGAAAAGCACAAAGCCAGGCAAACCTTGTTGTTGTTGCTCAGAAACAGTCGTGTAGATAGAAACACAGTGAGTGATACGAAACATGACGTTTGTTCATTTGCTTACCTGATGCCAACTTTTTTTTCAGAAACTTGAAGTGTTATTTCACAGGTTTATGACAAGATGATAAAAGGATAATTATTTCCTTTACCTATGACGAAGAATATAACTTACTTGCTTTTACAGATACTATAAAATTAAAATGCTCGAAAAGACTATAATTTAGATTTGAAGGCTATTGTGAAGAGTTTTGTCTTATATATAAGTTTACAAAATCAAATTACAAACAAGTACGGTAACTCTTGCTTCCACGACGAAACAAATACACGCCCATAACTCCAAAAGAATGCTGCTTACGACACCGAATCGCCCAGCAGATATGACAGCACAGAGCACACAGAACAAAAAGGAAACATAAAAAAGGATGTTCCAAGCTTGCCTATATACCCCGTATCAGGCACGTATACACAGCAATAACAACTGGAGAAATGAACAATACAAATTAATATTTATTCAAGATGGCATAGCCTTTTCGATCTTGAATATAGTCAGACAAGTACATGGACGAACAGAAACAAATACAGGTAACTTCGAATTGATTGAAATGAAAGTAAATACGAATGAGGCAGGGAACAGTATACAGTACATACCAAACAAGTCGAGTTACCCAACTTGTTTGCTACAAAATTAATTTAACTGGTCATGCCACGTACTACAAACAATTCTGGAAAGCTTTTCTACGGCACTGCAAAGTAATTGTTTATTACATGTCTTCCTGACATGACAAATGTAATCGTTACAACGGAAGTGTCTGTTCGTTCTCAATAAGGATCAGGACATTTACCACGAAATTTGCACTCATCAAAAATTCGTGTCGTTTTGAAACATGTGTTTTGAAACAGGCATATCCCTTCTAAAACAAGGTTTAAATGGGCTTTTACAGAAATGTAACAATTTGTGTGTGTGTAATGGGCTTGAAGCACCACAACTTAGAATCAAAAACAAATTGCCTGAGACATGTATGTACAATACCACCACTCAAAAGCTTTGCCTCCTTAAAACAGAAATATCACAGCTATGAATGACATGGCAATGTTGTATAAATCCATGTTTGTTTTTTTCTATTTAAATTGAGTCAAATTGTACTATCTACCTGAAAGAATGTTCGTTGGCTGAAATGCACTATCCTACTGTAACGAAAATTTTAGTAGCTGATACCTACTGTTTAACTAGGCGACACTTGCTGCAGCTTGTATTGCGTGAACCAGCGAAAAGCCGACGTCATTCGACAATGTATATTACAGAAAAAGACCACAAAAAAAAAAAAAAAAAAAAAAACGTACATTACGAAACAGGCATTTTTTCACATATTAGATGATTGATAAAGTCATTGTGTCATATGTTAAGATGTGTGAATCAGTGTAGCTGTGGAGTAAATGTAATGCAGATGGCTACACTGGTTAGTACGAGGAAATGCAGCATCATACATTACATTTCAAAGGAGCACAATTCAGCAGGGTCCTTTAAAAGCCTTTTGCAAAAAAAAAAAAATCTATAAAAAGAATAATAAATAACACTCACTGATGAGCCCATCCCCTTTTCGTTTTCAGAGAATTGTCTCAGCAAAATTCTGACGTCAGTTTTGTTGTTGTTGTTCTTGTTGCTGTCCCATCTTCTCTGCCACCTTAGTGGCAGTGCACCCACGCCGCTCATTCCGACACCCCGTCCACAGCCACAGCCCGGTCGGCCCCGCCGCAGAACCGGCACCGGCAATCCACAGGGAGCAGTCAATGTCAAGTCGTCAAGAAGCAGCCCACCGGAGGAGACACTGCACTGCTGCCGAGTCACTTCGGTGGTGTTCAGTGGCGCCTGTTCTGATCTAACATACGCAGGACACCACCTACTAAGCCCCCGACTGGCGACAATAATTGCTTAGTCGCAGAGCCGGCGTGAGTGAGCTCTCCCTCCGGAGGGCGCCACCACGTCCGTCCAGTGACAGCCCCCATGGACTCACCGATACCTGTGACCCGGACGGAACTAAACCAAGGCCACAGACGTGGAGAGGACATCGAAATTGAGGTCACCATGAGAGCAGGGCATGAAGGGCCACAGAATTTGAGACATTTTTTATGCTGATCGATGAGAATGATGATGATTAAGATGATGCTACGGATTTCCATTTTGGTCTCAGACAGCATGACAGGGCTACTCTACGCTTCCTTTCATAATATATCCTGGCGTCAACCAGGCCCGAGAGAAACAGACACCTGCAGTGTTGGTCAGGAAATTTGAGCAACACTCTCAGAGACGCATCCATTAAGTGGATGAAACTCGACTGTGTGGTCCCAGTCTTCCCAACTGAGTCCGCAGCAAACTCAACTCGGTTAGGAGCCGGTCGGGGCAGAAAAACGCACATGACACTGATGGGAATCGAACCCACGACCTCCCCGCCAGGAGTCCGCGACGCTAACTACTTCGCCACGGCGGCGGCTGGTCCTGACGTCAGTTTTATTTAGTTTCGTGGGCGGACAGAAAATTGTATGATTGTTCTTCACACACGCGCGCTTGCTTGCTTGCACATGTGTGTGTGTGTGTGTGTGTGTGTGTGTGTGTGTGTGTGTGTGTGTGTGTGTGGTGCGTGCGTGCATGTTTGTGTGTGTATGTGTGTGTGTGTGTGTGTGGTGCGTGCGTGCGTGCGTGTGTGTGTGTGTGTGTGTGTGTGTGTGTGTGTGTGTGTGTGTGTGTGTGTGCGCGCGCGCGCCCCTGTCTTTGCGTGGGAGGAGGAGGGGGTTGTTCCCAATCCTTCCCAAGACCTACTTAATGAAATATTCAGATAAGAAAATGGTCTATTTCAGTATCAATGCCATCATATAGAGTGACGCTTAAACAAATACGTGACTTCAAAATTGGTCGTTTGCTATTTTCCCCAACTATTCTTCACATACACGTGACAATGGACCCAGTAACGACTGTATCATTCTTAAGTATTTATGTTTATCTCTCACATAATTATATATATAAAAAAAAGGTTTAAAGCCAAAACAGCTTGTCGCACATGTCCCACAATACGTCGGTGTAATTTGTGGGCCTCTGTGGTGTAATAACTCCAATAGATCTGACAACACTTGCCATCTAAAACAACGGAAGTGCCAGACTTCATTGAGAATGAAGGGCAACACATGATAGTCATGTTAAAGAATGGATAGATGCTAAAGTTATACAGACAGCTTGTGAATTCAGATGGGAAAGGTTATCCCCAGTTTTATAGAGTTTAAACAAACATATCTGGCAATTCATAGAACATTTTGATAACAGTACAATTCCAGCAGTCAAGTGTTTCGTGAACAAGTGTAAAATAAATAAATTCAGCCGACTGATTGCTCTAAGATTATGGATACTACAATTAGGCCAGTTATTTCAGAAGGCAGTAGTATTCGGTAATGCTACAGATCCATCAGATTCACTCTAGCGATTTTCAGTAAATGGAAACAAAAAATATCAAATCAGAATGGGAAAAAAAGAGATCTTTTGCTGTTGTCTTAAGTGGACTTCCGATTTTCGGTTCTGACAGCTCCAGACTAAGATTTTGTAACGTATTGTTCTACAAAAATACCTGTACTTGTATTGTACTGTTGATGACAATTTGTGCCTATTTTACAGACAAGAGATGTAGAGCATTAACTGCGTATTCGATTCAGCCGCTATCAGTAATTTTACCTCCCCCCTTCTCCCCCCCCCCCCCCCCCCCCCCCCAAATGAAATTAATTCAGTCGGGAAAAATATTTGGCCATTGTAATTTTAATCTTTAACCTGCAGCTCAGATGGTTCCAGACAAGATTTTTGCGAAGTTTATCCCACCTACAGAAAAAAAAAACATATACGTTATACGCATCGGACTATTGATGACCGTTTGTGCTAAGAAGAGCTTCAGAACATTGACTGCATGTGCTGGAGTTGTCCCCCTTATTCATATGTTGTGGTCAGATGTACAATCTTATCTACAGCGGATTTGTCATGCGAATGTTGTTTACAATGAAGATTTTTTTCTGGGGTCTTTTTTTTTTGGTCTTTTTTCACGAGCTGGTACATGTGCTGATGGTGTGTTTGGTTTCAATGTAGTGCTGGCTAAGTTCTGTGAAGACATGCCTTTGCTGTTCGACGACGTTCCAGCTTTACAAGGTTTTCTTCTTCAAGTACTAAAGCAGAGATAGACAAAACGTTTGCATCATGCGGACAAAATGATTACCCTGCTTTACTGATGAATAGTCCTCCTACGTGTCTGTTATCATATAACCAGAAGTGACCGTTAACTTTGATATTCTTTATTATATTAGATTGTTTTCAAATACGTTACAGTGAATGATTTTCAGTTGAAAAGGACAGAGTCAGGAATCTGGGGGATGCGTTGAACATACTTTTATACCTCCCCGTCTCTTTCTTCCTGAATGTTTCACTCTGCACTCTTTCCCTTCCCACCGTGTGTGTTAGGTTGTTGTTGTTGTTGTTGTTGTTGTTTCTTCTTCTTCTTCTTTTTCCTCTTCTTCTTCTTTTTCTTCTTCTTCTTCTTCTCCTTTGTCTTCTTCTATTTTTTGTACAGTTGTATGTAATTGTTGGGCATGTGAACGAACCCATGTGGTGTAATGAAGGAGATCTAATATTTTGTTTGATTTAGCAAATTTGATCATGTCAGCAGTGACTGTTTTGTGGGAAATTGTTATATTCTGTGCCTATGGGATTGCAAGATCGCACGATCTTGCTGTGAAAAAGTTGTCTTATAGTGTGGAGCAACTTAAAGGCAAAACAAAATAACGCCTATGGTCCACAAAGTCTTGCCGTTTATAGCCCTGCCAAGGGCCACGGCAGAGCTGTTCTATGTTCTGGATGTTTTATGACTTGATATTTTCAAATGTGCTGGATGTCTGAGTCTTTCTTCTAACAGTTACTCACTATCAAAATAAAAACAGTACTGAAAACAAAATTTCCTCTTTTCTTGTTCTCGTTCTTTTTTCTTCTTCTTTTTTTTTTTTTTTTTTTTTTTTTTTTGGGGGGGGGGGGGGGGGGTCTTTTGTTTGTTTTGTTTTCGTTTTTTGGTGCGTTTTTTTTTTTTCAAAGTCAGGTGACCTCGGTCGGTATTTGAAGCCTAAGAGCAAAGGTAGAATTACAAGGCCGCAAAAGTACAAAACAGTTTGCGCCATTCATTTGGTAGACCAGTAATTCCACTTTTGCTCTTTTGATTTTTATTTCGCTTATCAATTTTATTTCACCAAAGACATTTAAGTGTAACTACCGATCTGTGAGAGCTTTAAAAGCAAAATCACACACACACAACTGTATTTACTACTTGGAGTGTCACATCACTGAGTTTTTGACCTCTTTCTGTTATCATTGTGCAAACATTCGCTAAATGCTGCGATACTACTCACTTTGCTTGGTCAGCGTCATGGCATCTTAGGTATCGTTTTGTTTCCTGCCTGA
>CM065739.1:20163027-20175527 GCA_033310375.1 Conus canariensis
GTGACACAGGAGTGTAATGGAATCTGATGTGGAAACAGATGCAGGCGTCATTCCTGCTGCATACAATTATACAATTATTCACGGCAAAATGGCAGATAACTACTGCATTATTGAACAGTTGCGCATTAAACTACGAATGTTTTCAACCTAGTGTTGGTAACAGTCAATTGAAAAAAGCTAAATTCAGGCCTATGTTTCTGGAACATTAAAACATTGTTGCATTATAACAAACTGGAATCTTTTTTTTGGCCGGAACTACCAAACTTGTAGTGGAATAATGAAATATTGTTCTCATTCCAGCTGATATTTCTGAAGCGGTCCAGGATGGGTGATATGATAAACATCATTATCATTATTATGGATTGATAAGAAATGTTGTCTCCGTAAGTCATGTCGACGACAGTCGTTCTTATTCATCCTTTACTGTGTTTTATTTTCCAGGGATCCATGAGACCAAAGGATCAATTGCATTACTATTTACCTTCTCCGCTCCCCCCGTTTTTCCTGGTAGTGTTTGTCACGAGACAATCACAAATCTGATTTTTACCAAAACTTTTCGCATGCTGACTTCTTCTTTGCTTTATTTTTGTGTACTTTCATTTTCGTATATGAGGGGAGGGGGGGGGGGAGGTTTTTTTTTTTTTTTTTTTTTTTTTTTTTTAAAGCAATGATTTTAGATCTAGGAAATACTATGATGAGGAGTCTTGCCATGCGCACGTGTGCTTGTGTGTTATGTATCATTTGTGCTCGAGCACACGTGTGTGCGTATGTTCATCCGTTCTTAAAAAAAAAAAAAAATGGTCACAGTGTGGCTTTTATCAGTGGTTCCATCATTGTTATGAACATTTGATGACAATAGTGAAGTCAGTGTAATTACGCCACTGGGTGTTTCATTGTTATAAACGAGCTACTTATCAAGTATAATCAATGGCGTATATCCAATGGATATATCATTAATGGGGATATCTGTTCAACGATATTGATAAGAGGCTGGATCTGTGTTTCAGCTGAAAATAAGGGATATGTGTTTGGACTATTCGCAGTTACTTGTGGCTTAGACCAATGGATACATTATTGTTGTAAATAGCCCTGTCTGTAGTAAAATAATCAGTTACAGTGAGGCTTATACCACTGGGTGCATAACTTTTCTGACTGTCCAGGATGGGGGAAATCATGATGGAATTACTTAAATGAATTAAGTGTGGTGTATTTGTCAGGCTTAGCACACCAAGGTTCTTTCTGCACTCATACACGCATATACGCACTCATGCACCTACTAAACGTTCCACTCTCTTTGGGAATAGGGTGTCACGCATTTGCTTCTCTTCTGACACGATTTAGAATAAGAAATACAGTTTCTACTCTACCTATATACATGAAAAAAATCTAATACCCACAAGAATATAATCGAAACTAAAGAGATCAACACTTCCTAGTTCCAGGTTGCATGCTACAACGGGTTTCTTACCTGGCAGGTTTCCACCTGCCTACATACTTGCGCACCACACCACAGTTCTCAAACAGGTCACGGCAAAGCGCCTCAGCACTGGGTGATGGCTTTGGGTTGTCTGGCACCAGGTTCAGGACTGGGTCTTCGTGGTGATCTCTTTGGACTCTCCTTCGAGGTAGAAGTCTTCTTATTTTTTCGTTCTCACCCACATCTGTTGTTGTTGTGGTGGTGGTGGTAGTGGTAGTTATTGTTATGTTGTTGATATTATTGGTGTTGTTCTTGTTGTTGTTCTTGTTTTTAATTAGTCCTTTTTTCTGTTTGTCTGTGACGCCTTTCTCTGTGTTTAAGAGCTTTCTTCCACTGCAGTCATCCAGGCCATGTTCTCTCAAACCCCAGTCTGTCCTGCTCATCCTTCTGTCTCCCTCCTGTCATGCTGTTGTTCCCTTCTTTCTTTCCCCCTACTTCCCCTCTTTTTCAAAACCTGCAGTTTAGATAAGGATTGAAACAAAGAGCTATGCCCTTATCCACTTTGTCTCTCTATCACCATGTTCACATCCACAAAGAATCCCTTTCTTTCTTTCACACACCAGCTTTCACACACATTTCATACATAACAGCGTAACAAACAACCACTTCTTGCCCAGTTTCACGCAGTAATTATCCCCTAGGAAGCTACGGCTACGTCGACCACACGCATTCAAACCAGCCTGACAAGAGCATTAACACAGAACCTTACAGCAGTACCAGCAGTACAAGCAAAAGACTTACTTTTCAAGAGGATTGTCATGGGCTCGGAGGGGGGTCCTTGCGGTCGGATGGTTGTAAACAACACGAATTGGATTGAATTGTTGAGAACATGCCGTTACAGCGTGGCTTATGTCAGAGATGCCTCATTGTCATGAATGTATGTTGAAAACAATGTGGTTTATACAAATGAATGCATCGTCTTCATGTTCTCACTGTCCTCAGACTGTTCTTTCGATCAAGGTTTCCTTGCATTCCTCGTTTCTTAACCGATATTCTTGTTTGAAAATGGCGTATTTCTCCACCTCAGTCTTTTCGTGAGGTTGAAGCTGCTTTCAGTGTCATGCATCTCTAAAACATTGCCTGGGATCCACAGCGCCAATTTCCATCGACTTTCAGGATCTCTGTTGCTGTTTTGTTCAACACTCCATTCCAATTGTTTGTGAGGGCGCAGAGGCCTTCTTCCAGAATAGGATTAGGGAGAATGTTCCTCCTATGACCGCTTGCAATTGTTTAACAATGTCGGGGCCTTTCGTAAGAACAAGTCTGAGGCGGTTGTTTCTCACTCGTTTTTCAACAGTGCTTTAAATTTCATTTTGACAATGTCGTGGTAACTATGTAGGCCTACTGCTTTAAATTTCGTTATGACAATGTCGTGGTAACTGCCAATTTCAGCTTCTGAAAATGTGCATGAGCATGTAGGCCTACTGCTTTGTTAAAGATGATTTGCCTTTAACAAAGATTGCCATTTCACGACATAATTCCGTGATCTTTTCCAGCAATCATAGAGAGTAGTACAACTACAATGCTCATGAAGAAAATCCGGATAGCTTTTGAAAGGTGCAAGTCCTTGACCTGCGTGCACCGCTCAACACCGGGCGTCATTCAGCCATCCGTCAGATCCTGTGATTGGCTGATGACATGAAAAACTCAAAATGCAGTTTCTGTTAAGCTGAGAACCGCATGCAATCCATTAATTTGACCATCTGCCGTCAGATATTTTCAGAATCTCTTAAGGTTCCTCATCAAGCAGCAAAACAAGCACATCTTTACTCACGATTGTCTGCGTGCAAATTTAGTAAAGCATTACCCTCAATTACGGACAAACATTTCCACTCAGGCTCAGAAAGTAAAGTACCAAAGTCTATTGCTTGCGATGATCTTCCAGAAACGTCTGCTGATTTTTCTGATGATATCATTGAATGCTTCCACCCTGAGTTGGACACAAGTAGTGCTCGTCCCGAATTCATATCTTTCAGAGGCACCAAACTCAACTGTTTTGCGCTGTACCTGAGAATTGTGAGTGCAAAATTGATCTTGGACTAACCCTCGGTTTCACTCTTTCGACCCACTGCCTGTTTAACTGCTGAAACAATGCATTAATCATGTGGTGTCAACACGTACAAAGATCATCGACATTTCGCTGTCCACTAGTATTATACCAGACCACCTCAACCTCAGACAAGCTGGAGTCACTCCTTTTCCGAAAAAAAAATTGTGTTGACCATGAATGTCTGAAGAATTATTGCCCCCAAATCTGACCTGATGTTAGCCTCCAAACTGCTTGAAAAGGTCATCCTCTCATAACTCCAAACACACCTCTCCAAGAACGCCCTTGAGGACGTGTTCCATTCTACTGAAACAACACTGTTATCACAGATCTTATGCTGTCCACTGCTGATATTAGGGAAGCTCCTGATCTTACCCTTAGGGATCTGTCTGTAGTATTAAATGCTTTGGACCATTCTAGTCTTTTGTCCACACTAAATCTTACCTTTGGTGTTGTATGTGCGGGTACTGCCGTTTCTTGTTTCTCTCGCATTTTTCAAATTGAACGCTGTCTACCGCTGCTGATAGCCTAATGTCCTCCCCTGGGCATCTCATGCATGGTGTCTCACAGGGCTTTTTGCTTCGATCTTTTCTGTTCACACTTGGCTTCAGACTGACGTGATTTCTGGACGTGGTTGTCGATTTCACAAATATGCTGATGACACACAGATTAAAAATTCAGCTCCACCATGTGATGTGACCATCGTTCTTTGTTGATGATGATCATGATGATTATGTTAGTCATGATGATCACGACGACGACGACGACGACGATGATGATGATGATGATGATGATGATGATGATGATGATGATGATGCGTCTAGACTGTAAAAGGAAGACAGTCACAGCTACACGTACTGTTAGCATTTTTTCTTTCACGTGTGTTTCATGATATTAGTATGCATGCTTTGTATAGCTCAGGACAACCGTGACAAAAGGGAATCACTTTACAGTCGTTGTTATTTCTAAGGAGCTCGACTGCTTTCCTCCGTTTTTTTTTTTTGTTTGTTTGTTGTTTTTTTTCCCAACGCAAACAGTTATTCCTTCAGGAATACAGCAACAATATTCCAACGAAAACAGTTATTATCCTTCAAGAATACGGCAACAATATTCCAACGAAAACGGTTATCATCCTTCAGGAATACAGCAACAGTAGAGAAAAGAGCTGTTACAACTGTTATCTTTAGATGGACGTCCCTAATACTGAACAAAGGGGGAAATATTAACCGGTGATCAAATGTAATGGTCCACCGACTTATTCATGCAAAATTTTGGATTCATTTGATGAATTGATGTGATGTATGGTGTGTTTATTTGGTGAAATAGAACATCTATGCATACTTTATTGCGTTCCTGCGTTTCATGTCTTTTTCTTTCTTTCTTTTTTTTTTTTTTAACCGAAATGTTTACTCAAACTGGCGTCTAAAATTGGGACATCGGCAAAGATTCATACTTTAGCTCACAATTCCTGAATGTTGAGAATTCAAGGGGCACTGATTTTGCACAAAAACCGTAAGTTAATGAAACAGATTTTCAATGAGCAAAGTCTCAAAGGAAACAAGAAAATCTATTCCCTCTAGGATTCTGAAGTGACCGAAAAAATTCTTGTCGGTGGTTATTTTCGTTTCCGTATGCAACGTAGGCTATAGAGAGCGAAATACGCTTACATAAAATCCACAAACGCCAATGACAAAACCAAAATTCAGCGTGTACGAATGACCAAATATTATTTGTTAGAATGACCAGATTCAGACATATCAATAGTCAGTGTGGTAAATTTGAAGATTTTATCACCAAGCTTATGAGGTTTCGTTTTAATGTGTAAGCTACGCAATGCGTGCCAGCTGAAAATAACAACCATTATGCTGCTAAATCGCAGCCGTCGAAATCGCGTTGTCATGACGTAATACCTGTGGGGACGTGGGATGGAAGGTGGTGGGAGTGGAGATGGTGGGCATCAGGGCTTTTAACATTATAAAAGTGATAATTTGTATGCCTGTCTAAAATAGTAATGACAAAGAAAGAAAAGAAAAAGAAAAGGAAAGATAAACCCAGCCACCCAAGAACACCTATCTCTTTTCCACATAACCTTAATTTACATGCAAAATATTTACTTTTTATAACGTTAAAAACTTGACATATGTGGAACAACCATTAAAAAAAAACTATGAAATCTGCTGTAAACTGCTTGTGTTTAATGTTATCTGAACACTCAGACTACAGCTGTAAGAACGTGTTTCATATCAAGTGGATCATCGCTCTCAGCCTCCTCGGCTGTTAAAAGATACGAGACTGCATAAAAGAAGTGACCTGTGTGTGATCGACGCACTATTTCATCTGTGCGCCCACCCATGGCAGATCGCTGTCACATCGCATAACATCTTGTACACACGTAAAATCCCATCGCCAACTTTCGGAAGTGAAGCTCGAAGGCCAGTTTGGCCGTTGGTATGGATGACACGTTACACATAGCATGCACTCTGCGTGAAAAAGCGAAAGAATGAAAGAGTTGTTAAACTGAATGAACGATATTGACTGAATGACACGGGAAACGACTGAATGAACCGCCAGCAGGCAGCTCTTCAGTCGGCTCTACCCAGGTAGGCAGCCCGTTGGGTAAACGGGAATGCGGATTGTAAAGCGCTTAGAGCTTAGTCTCTGGCCGTGGATAGGCGCTATATAAGTACTCTTAGTAAAATTAAAAGTAATACAAAGCGCTGAGAATGCACAGGACCAGCTATATTTGTGAAACGGCTCATCTCGTGATAAATAGCCAGATTTTGCTTACTTCACGAAATCTTGCAGAAAATGTGCCTATTTCTTGAAGTAAACAAACCCAGAGCTTCTTTCATTAAATGAACAAAGAATGACTACTCGTTTCATACAACAGGAGGAAAAGCTGGGGGAAATAATCATCTGAATGAATTTGCCTCTCTCTCTCTCTCTCTCTCTCTCTCTCTCTCTCTCTGTTTGTGTGTGTGTGGTGTGTGTGTGTGTGTGCGTGCGTGTGTTGTGTGTGTGTGTGTGTGTGTGTGTGTGTGTGTGTGTGCGTGTGTGGTGTGTGTGTGTGTGTGTGTGTGTGTGTGTGTGTGTGTGTGTGAGCGTAAGCTGTGTAATGTGTTTAAAATAGCTTTTCATCATTATTTCATTATTTTAAGAGAAAGGAAAAGAAAACTCATGAAAATAAAACTTCACGGTACTAGACAATAAGCTTCAAACAAACAAACAAACAAACAAACAAACAAACCACCCAAAGACTACTTTTATAGAACATTTTGATCAGTTAATGCAATTGTGATTACTATTAACAAGTGGGGGAAGGAGGAGCGATGGTGTGGTGTGTGTGTGTGTGTGTGTGTGTGTGTGTGTGTGTGTGTGTGTGTGTGTGTGTGTGTGTAGGCAATGTGAACAATAGAGAAAGTGCACGTGTTAAATAGCATAGCCTAATGTATCTACCCAGATACACCTTTAACATAGTGTAACTTAATAGTTGTATTTCATCCCGGTCTTGGCGTTTTACGAGATGACGATGTATCTGCCCGAAAGAATATTTTCAGAGTGTAACAACATATATGAATCGTACTAAAAACAAACAAATAAACACCTTTACCTACAGAAGTCCCAGAATGCCAAGACGATGGCCGTAAGAATGTGTCAAACTGCGTTGCATTTGCTATTCAATTGTCATATGTTTTTGTTTTTTTGTTGTTTTTTTTTAATCGAAGATAAGGTAATGTTGCTTATAACCCAGCCGACCGCAAAGGATACTGATAGTAATGATAGAAATAATAAAGATAATGATTTTAATAATAATAAAAGTAATAGCAAAAATTATAACGATAATAATAATAATGTTACACCTTCTGCAACCACTACCACTGCTACTATCATTACCACTACTATTACTACTACTATTGATTGATGATGACGACAACTGATGATGACGATGATGACATAATAATGTAGCCAGGCGCTATAGTGTGCGCATGTCTCTTGGCGACCCTCAGCAAACGAAAAGTTTTGTTCGAAAGTTGCCTTCCCCCTTACCTCCCTTGAGTGATGAATATTGATTATTTCGTGTAAACTCTTTAGATTTGAACGCCGGAGAACCTATGAAGTTATTACATACAAATCACTGAAATCATAAACATTAAAATATTTTATTTGTTGCGACTTTATTGGACCGGAAAGCCCATATTTTATCTAAACTGGTCACCTTATTTTGCACAATTGATTTTGGCGCCATTTTCATCCTGCGCCGGTCAAACCTTGAATATTTCTGGATTTCACACATGGCATGAGAAAAACTGTAGAATCCCAAATCGTACAAAAAGTAAAGTCCGTAAGCTCTCATTTCGTATGTCGCATGCCTAGGATATTTTCCACACAAGCTCGCAACTATACGAAATGACTGACGGTGCCGACCTCTCTTGAACAGTAGACTTCTTCGCTTCACTCTTTCTTAATGTCGGAGTTTTGGGCTGAATTGTTACTCTACGAAATTCAGACTTTCCTATCTAAATATTGTTAAGGATGCTGAACAATTAAGGACTCAGTTTCTATGATAAGTTAATCTGAAAATGTATAAGAAAAAAACATTACTACCCAGTTGTTCGTTTCCAAAGAATTTTCCAATGGAAAATATATCAAAAGCTCATGTCGACAACCAGGCGAGGAGAAGATCCAGTTAGTTGTGTTTTGTACTAATTTTCAAAGACGAAGTTCTCCGCTCACACGCAGTCTTGGACAACCAAATTTAAATGTGTGAAAAGAGTGAAATGCCTGCTATTCATTCATTACAAAAAAATATTCCATGCTGTTCAGTATTTATTATCGCAATGGGTGAAAATCTGGTGCAAACTCATTAAAAGTGGTTTAATTCTCCGACTTTAATCACCAATGATTTAATACAGCATCAAAGCCATCAAAAGTGACATGCTTCATATATTTCCTTGGGTTCTGAGGTTTTCATCAATAGTAAATATGTTTGAATGCTTTGAACGGACGGTGAGCTTGACAACACGGAATCTGCAACAGAAAGCACAGATTTCTGTCAGTTCCAGCCTCCGAAGGCCTTTCTTTTCCCCCTGCGGTACCGTGTTGCTGGCTTTGTGGTGCGGTCTTCTGCAATATATAAAGCGCTTTTACCACAAGATGGGTAACCCTGATTTCTCTTCAAAAGATGCTAAAAGCTTTCGCGTTTTACTAAAGATTTCCGAAGATGGCAGCTCCCTGCGAGGTGGCATAAAAGGGAACACCAAGGGAGAGATGGCAGCTCTCCTTTGAGGGACACTGACGTGAGAGGTCAGTATCTAGCGGCGCAGCGAAATTTCCATCATCATGGGTGCCGGCGGGTCTAGCCTGTGTCGCTGGGGGGCGGACTTCTGGAGATGTGGGGGTAGAGCAATGAAGGAAGTTACATTATCAGTTATCGTAGGCATACGTCATCCTTGACGTCATAAGAAGAGAAGAGGATCACTTCCGCCAACCTTTGGCAGTTGAAGCAGCAAGAAGCAAAATAAAAACAACAGGCTTCTGTTCGTTTCTGACATTCCAGACTTTATCATGAGTGATGGCACCTTCTACTTGGTGTCAGAAAATGCAGCTTCTGATCTTCGCAACTCCAACGCCTATATTTGTGCAAATAGACGTGTCGCAATCGCTGTATAAACTTAGCTTCTAGCTGACGTTCAATTCGTTTTCTGTCTTTCTCGCCGAACACACGAGAGGCTGTGTGTGCGTCTACACGTCGCTGAACTTTTACAGTACGTGGCGCAGTGGTTAAGATATTGTTCGGGGTTGTTTTGTTGTTGTTGTTGCTTTTTTTTTTTTTTTTTTTTTAAATCAACATGGAAGCTTTGCGCGAGCCAGAGACACTGTTCTTTGAGGGCAATGTTACCGAAAATTGGAAGAACTTTGAAGCTGAATTTGACGTCTTTGTTCAGGCTGCATACGGCGACAAACACGAGAGCGTGAAGGCCTACATTTGACTTAACTTAGCCATTGAAAAAGAACAGACCTTCACGTACGCTGCAAAGGTGAGAAATGAAGCCCGTGATGTCATCCAGGCTGAGGAGAGTCGTCAGAATCTTACAGTGCCGAAAGCCAAGTTCAGACAACTCTGCAATCCACTGACTAATGTCATCGCTGAACGGCACAAATTCAACACTGGAGAGTTCAGCAACCATCAGAGTCTGTGCAGAACTTCATCACGTCACTAAAGATTCTGGCCAATAATTGTGAACATGGACCTTTGAAAGACTCGCCCATTCGTGATCGAATTGTCTGTGGAGTGTCGTCAGAAACCTTGAGAAGGCAGCTGCTGAGTGAAAGAGAGCTAACCCTCCACAAAGCTATCTAAGTGTGCCATATTTCACGGATCTGATGAGGCGCACATTATACAGGCGACAAAAACAGGCACACAGCACACAGATAACAGACCAATCGGAAGTCAGTGCTGTTGGTAACTCACAGGTCAAAAAAAAAAAAGACATCCTGCATATACTGTGGCCGACTGCACTCAAGAAAGAAATAACTCTGCCCAGCATTTGGGAAGACATGTTCTGCCTGTTCCAAGCCAAAACCACTTTGCCAAGCTCTGCAAGACCTCCAGCTGCAAGATGCCTGGAAGAATCAATGTTGTTGATGTTGATGATCCTGAATCAGCTTTTGAAGTTGAGGCCCTCATACAAACTCCAAAGCGCCACAAAATCTAATATATAGCATTCATTCACACACATGATGTTAAGCTGAAGATTGATACTGGTGCCAAATGCAATGTACTACCTGTGGAAATCTACAGTAGAGTGAAAGCAAATGAGCGTATTAACAGGTCCAAAGCAGTCTGTTTGCATACGGTGGTGACCGATTCTGTACACCTGGCACTGTGAACTTTCGCTGCAAGACTGGTAATACTACAGAGGCGATCACATTCCAAGTCATCGACAAAAGGCCAAACTGAATGACGTATTGCGCCTCCACTTGATTCAGTTGGACAGGACAGTGTATGAAATAGGCAATGGAAATGATGACGGTTTCAGCGAGCAGACAATCACAGAGTATGGACATCTGTTTGATGAACAGTTAGGAAGTCTACCAGCAACATACATCATGAGACTTGATCCCAGTGTTCCTTCAGTGGTGAAACCAGCAAGGTTGATTCCCCAGGCCATGGACAAGAAACTCAAAAAAAAAAAAAAAAAAAAAAAGCTAGACCAAACCCACTGAGTGGGTATCACAAATGGTCGCTGCCAGAAAGAAACATTAAGATGTCAGTATCAGTTTCGATCCCAGGGATCTCAATAAAGCTTTGCGTCGATCACACTACCCAATGAGCACGGCGGATGACGTAGCCTCTCGGGATGGAAACGTCAAATTTTTCTCCACCCTCGACGCGAAAGCCGGATTCTGGCAGATCAAGCTGGATAAGAACTCGTCCAGGTGCACAACTTTCAGCACCCCACTCGGCAGATACAGGTTCCTTCGCATGCCCTTTGGCAAAAATACAGCCTTGGAAGTTTTCCAGCAAACAATGGAAAGACTGTGCGAAGGATACCCATGGGCAATCGCTGTGGATGACATTCTGACTTTGGATGCAACCAAAGAGGAGCATGATGCCAACCTCAAGAAAAATTCTTGAAAGAGTACGGGAAGTCGGACTCAAGCTGAACCTCAGAAAGTGTAAGCTTAGATTCAGAGCCACAAGCGTCACTTTTGTCGGACACCAGTTCACAGAGGATGGCTTACAGCCAGACCCAGAGCCACAAGCGTCACTTTTGTCGGACACCAGTTCACAGAGGATGGCTTACAGCCAGACCCAGAGCCACAAGCGTCACTTTTGTCGGACACCAGTTCACAGAGGATGGCTTACAGCCAGACCCAGAGCCACAAGCGTCACTTTTGTCGGACACAAGTTCACAGAGGATGGCTTACAGCCAGACCCAGAGATGCTGTTCACAGATGCCGCTACCGGAGGACAGGGCCGCGCTGCTGCGTTTTTTTTTGTTTTTTTTTTGATGTGATGAACTCTCTCTCTCTCTCTCTCTCTCTCTCTCTCTCTCTCTCTCTCTCTCTGTCTCTCTCTCTCTCTCTCTCTCTCTCTCTCTCTCTCACACACACACACACACACACACACACACACACACACACACATCCATACAGGCACGCACGCATACACACACACACACACACACACACACACACACACACACACACACACACACACACACACACAGAGTTATCGCAGTTGGGAAAATTATTGTACAAAGTAACTCAAAATGGGTTCATTCTCCGACTTGAATCGTCAATAATTTAATAGAACAACAAAATTATCAAAAGCGACTTTTTTGCTTTTATTGTTTGGGTTCTGAGGTTTTCATCACTTGTAAATACGTTTGAATGCTTTGAACGGACGGTGAGCCAAACAACACGGAAGCAGCGACAGAAAGCACAAATCTCTTTCAGTTCCAGCATCTCTAGGCCCATTTTGCCTGCGGCACCATATTTGGTGTCCGATTTTCCGCTACTTGTAAAGCGCTGTTAGTCGGTGAACAGTTTCCTTCCGACCCCTTAGACAACGCTGGCACGTTTCAGGGTTCAGATGAAATCTTTTTAACAAAACTCCTTTCAGATCTTTTTATGGGCTGCCTGTGGGTTTGTTATTAAACGCTTCTCTGCCATACCTTTCAACGATCCGGCAAAGTGCAATTTCCTGTCATTTGTTGAAAGGTTCGTGCTTGTCCATTACAGCGATTCAGGAAATCATGAACATTGTAGTAACGGTACACGAAGCAAACCGCATGAGGCATTGCATTGCATGAGAGGTGAATGTCCAATGCGCTGTTATCAGCTGAGTGCAGATTTGCGTCATACACAAGTGTGCATTTTATCCATAGACGTGCGCGCGCGCGCACACAATTCAATTCAATTCAATTCAATTCAATTTAATCCTTTGACCCCTGTTGGGGCATGGAGGAT
>CM065739.1:20180527-20183027 GCA_033310375.1 Conus canariensis
TTGTTTTCTGTTTCTACCACACAGGTTCCATGGTAGCCAAAGATCGATGCAGGCATGCAATGCATGTTGTATTTGTGTCTCTATAGCAGCTCGAACAATAGATTGTATAACCGCTTGAAATACTGAGTATCTTTGGGGACTGTCAATAATCTGACGATGGTTGTACTGTTATGTCTTGAACACAAAGTGAGCCACTGCGTCAGGGATTGTAATGCAAATCACGAACAGGATCTCAGCTGACGAAAGTGAAACAGATTAAAAAAAACAAAAAAAAAAAACAAAGAGAACAAAGTAGTAAGGTCTAAAAAGTTCCAAGAGGAAACATATCTTTATTTTGAAATGTATTCGTGTTTCACCATAAAGTTTATGTCAGTATGCCTTGATCGTTTTACACATTGCTTGAACAGGAACAAACCGATTGCTTTTCACATTATTAAGACAAGACAAATGAGCAATCAATGAGGCACCAAAAAGGGCAGGAGCGGTATCATTCAGTGATGCATACAGGGCGTTACTGTACCAGGTTGTTCAGGTATTGAGAGCAATCTACTGTGAAAAGTGATCGATATCTGCTGCCATATCGTAAAGTTCAGTATTAAACTCGTGCTAATGCTTTTACCCCCGTGTTGATATGCTTCTGAAAATCTGTATTAAATAAAACATGGTTGGATCATATAAAATGGGACGCTTTGGGGCCTGATTTTAACCTGTGGATTAATAGTAAATGTCATACTCATCATGTGAAACGTGACTTTCTTTTGAAATGTGGAACCGAGGATGGATGGTGTTTGTGACTTAGTTCGTCCTAAAAGTATCATCACATGAAGATGTACTACTAAATATTACACACTAAATTTCATTTTGACCTCTCTCTCTTTTATTTATATATATGTATATATACATATATTATAGTTTAAAATAATGCTCTCTTTCCGTCCTGAGCTCCGAATATTTTATATATAATGCTGAATAATTAAGTAGTGGGGGAAAACAAGTGCAGGCTAACAATTCTTCCATCATTATAGTAATGACTTGGCAAAGATTTGAACTTTCAGAGAAAAAAAAAAAGGGGGAAGCGATATATTATAAATATGAGAAACCCTTCACTAGCTGCCTGAGAAAACCATCGTAATCCCTCTCAAAGGAACATCTATTTGTATTGCCTGCTCCTAGGTTTTTCGTCCGCCGATCGGACTCATCAGAGAGACACAGCTGATTGCGTCTGTGCTCTTGGTGTCAAATAGAGACACACCACATTCCATAATTCTGTGGCGTTCTCAGCACCAAGGGTTCAAAAGAGAATCCAACAGCACCCCCAAAGCAGCCAGCGACGGATAGTAAATGGAATAAAACGAAAGTGTGGAGAGGAAAAAAGTTGCTGAAAAACTAACAGCGTTATGCAAACAGTATAAAATGTAGGGGACAATCTTTGAGCCTATGCTTGAGGATCCATTCAAGGATGCAAGGGAGATCAAAAGATATGGAACAGTCTGAGTGGTCAGCACTGTTTGGAGGCGGAATTTCTGTCCATTTGGAGACAGAAAATGAGTGAATTGTCTTCAAAGGTGGAAGATGAGTCTGACTTCTTTGAGACGAAAGATGAGTCTGTCCTGTTTGAGGTGGAGGATGGTTCTATTCCGAGGCAGAAAATAAGTCTGTCCTGTTTGAGGCAGACGTGTCTGTCTTGTTTGAGGTGGAAGATGTGTTCGTCCTGTCTGAGGTGGAAGATGTGTTCGTCCTGTTTGAGGTGGAAGATGTGTTTGTCCTGTCTGAGGTAGAAGATGTGTCTGCCCTGTTTGAGGTGGACGATGTCTGTCCTGTCTGGAAGTGTAAGGTGAGTCTATCCTGTTTGAATTGGAAGATGAGTCTGGACTCCGTGGAGGTGGAATACATCATGTCCTGTTCAAGGCAGAAGCTGTTTCTGCCCTGTCTCGAGGCGTAAGATGAGTCTGTCCTGTTTGAGGTACATATGCGCCTGTCCTATTTGGAGACGGGATAAGTCTGTCCTGTTTGATGTGGAAGATGAGTTTGTCCTGTTTGAAGGGGAAGATATGTCTGTCCTGTTTGAGGCGGCAGATGAGCCGGTTTTGTTTGAGGGCAAAGAAGTGCCTGTCCACCAGCCGCCGTGGCGAAGTGGTTAGCGTCGCGGACTCCTGGCGGGGAGGTCGTGGGTTCGAATCCCATCAGAGTCATGTGGGTTTTTCTGCCCCGACCGGCTCCTACCCAGAGTTGAGTTTGCTGCGGACTCAGTTGGGGAGACTGGGACCACACAGTCGAGTTTCATCCACTTAATGGATGCGTTTCTGAGAGTGTTGCTCAAATTTCCTGACCAACACTGCAGGTGCCTGTATCTCTCGGGCCTGGTTGACGCCGGGATATATTATGAAAGGAAGCGTAGAGTACAGCCCTGGCATGTAGTCTCAGACCTAAATGGAAATCCGTAGCATCATCTTAATCATCCTCATTCTCATCGATCAGCATTGAAAAAAAATGTCTCAAA
>CM065739.1:20188027-20243027 GCA_033310375.1 Conus canariensis
AATGCCGTACCTCCAGGTGGTGTCATATGCTTTCTCCAAGTCAAAAAATATAGAGATAACATGCTGTTTGCGAGCGAAGGCTTCTCGCACAAAAGATTCCAAACGTACAAGATGGTCTATAGTACACCTTTTCTTACGAAAGCCACATTGAATATTGGCCAATAAACCCTTATCCTCTAGCGTCCACAAGAGACGCGCCGAGACCATCCTTTCCATAGTTTTACAAAGACAACTTGTCAACGCTATAGGACGGTAGTTATTCGGATCCGAGTTGTCCTTACCTGGTTTAGGGATGGGTACAATAATAGCTTCCTTCCATTTTTCGGGAAAACTTCCCGATTCCCAAATACCGTTATAAATCTGAAGAAGAATAGAACGACATTCCGCTGGAAGATGACGAAGCATTTCATAATGAACCTCATCTGGGCCAACTGCTGAATTGTTAGACTTGTGGATGGATTGGTCTAATTCCCACTGTGAAAATAGAGCATTATAGTCCTCAGAATTGTCAGATAAAAATTGAGGATGGTGTTTCTCTGATTCTACTTTAATTTTTTTAAATTTACTGGAATAATGGTTAGAAGATGAATTTTGAGAGATGGAAGATTAAGAGGCCAAGAGGTTTGCTATGTCTTTTCTATCCAAAATTGGTTTCCCATTGATTTTCAGGTGTCTCAAACCAGAAGATCTTTTCCCTTTGATTCTTTTGATGGATTTCCATACTCGGGCAGATGATGTTGTAGAATTTAAGGAGGAACAAAAGTTACGCCACGAGTTCTTTTTACATCTTTTGATAATATACTTCGCTTTAGCTTTTAGTCTTTTATACTCAATTCGATTTTCTTCCGTCGGATGTTTTCGGAATTTTCTAAGCGCTTTCCTGCGATTTCTAATAGCTTCTTTGCACTCATTATTAAACCAAGGCACTTTAGGAGGGTTTTTTTTTTATCTATCACAATCAGACGCTATGTCCATCGGGATAGAAGTAAAGGTGTCCATAGGATCTGACTGAGAAAGAATGACTGTAGTTATTTTGGTCTTGCACTGAAGTTCAAACAAGGCCCAATTAGCATGTTTCAAATTCCAACATTTTGATGTCTCATCGTCAGATGTAGCCAAACTTTCTAATAAAATGGGGAAATGGTCACTGCCGCATAAATCTTCATGAGGTTCCCATTTGTAATCTAGAAGTAGAGAGGGAGAACAGAGAGATAAGTCAATAGCTGAGGAAGTTCCATACGTAGCATGAACAAAGGTTGGTTGATCGTTATTCAAAATACATAGTTGATGTTCGGAAATGAGGCTCTCAATCGTCTGTCCTCTATTATCCGAACGCGGATCACCCCAAACGGGAGAATGGGCATTAAAGTCTCCGAGGAGAAGGAGCGGTGATGGTAATTGCTCAATAAGGTTCTCAAGGTCTTGTTTGGAAACATTTTCAGAAGGAGGAAGATAAATGGAACATACAGAAAAAGTGTTATTACCAGAAACAGTTGCTGCCACAGCTTGTAAAGAAGTGTTCAATGGAATTTCTGCTGCAGGGAGAGAATTATGGATATAAAGGCATACACCACCTGAGTTTGAATTAGGATATTTAGATAAACAAGCATAGTTTCTAATGGGAATCGGCTGCTGAATCTGATGCTCTTGCAAAGCAATAATATTGGGAGAAAAACTTTTACATAATAGGAGCAAATCATCATAATTACTCCTCAACCCTCTTATATTCCACTGGAGAATACTCATAAAAAAGGTTAAAATAAGGTAAAATGTAAAAGAACAATACATCAAATACAGCGTTTAAAAAAAAAACAACATCAGGTCATTGAATCAGACATCTCTTCCCCAGACAGTACCCGAAACCTGTTGGAGCTAGAAAAAGAAGCTTCGCCTTTTTTAAGGCGATCTGAAATCTTTTTCTGTTTCTCGTACTTGTTAGGTGGTTTGGGTGGGGGATCAGGCTTAGCCTGTGATGGGTGTCTTACACCACCAGCACCCTTCGAACCACCCGAT
Source organism: Conus canariensis (assembly GCA_033310375.1). Classification (NCBI taxonomy): domain Eukaryota; kingdom Metazoa; phylum Mollusca; class Gastropoda; order Neogastropoda; family Conidae; genus Conus; species Conus canariensis. The sequence continues at coordinate 20,190,041 of CM065739.1, forward strand.
AACTTGTTCTTTTGTGGAGAAACCCCAATAGAATCTCTCCTCAAATCATCACTTTTGCTCGACTTCGTAGCACCCTCAGAAACTGAACTCGACAAAGATACTGTTGGTACAGGTGTGACAACTGACGCAGAAACAGCGGAATCTTTTAACACAGCTGAAGTCTGATTGGATGAAGCTGACTTGTTTAATGGCTTTGAACATGCACAAGGGCACAGATCTGCTTGGCTTGCCTGATCTATCATCTTTGGCTTTGATGTCAATACAGATGAGTAGCTTTTGCCAGAAGGATTTTCCTGAAGGACTTTCCTTTTTGCGTCAAGAAATGTCAAACACTCAGACACTCGTACCCTTTGAATCTCAGACTCCAATTTCCACTGAGGGCAATCTTTGGAGCTGGATTCGTGCTTCCCGGAACAATTGACGCAGGAGGCGTCACATGCGACACTAGTGTCATGAGCTTCTTTGCCACATCTTTTACAGACTTCTGAGGTGGCCCTGCACCTGTCCTTTGTGTGTCCGAATTTCTGACATTCAAAACAGCGCATGGGTGAAGGAATGAAGACATCCACCTTGACATTTTCGTAGAAGATTTTCACATCTACTGGAATCTGTGCCATGCCAAACGTCAGGATATAGGTAAATGTGGGCATCCTTTCTCCTTTTCGGAAAGCGGAAAGACGCCGCACATCCAAAACTCCCTGCTCCGCCAAATAATCCTTCAGTTCAGCCTCTGAGGCGTCTTTCAAGACATCTCTAAGGTGTCTTGAACCACCGCAACGTATCACTCCCTTGCAGGAGTTCAACGTACGATGGCCGGACACCTTAACCAAGACCTCCCTGCTTCCGAACTTTGCCTTCGTACCATCTGCCTTTTTAAGCTGCGATGATGAACGTTCGGTCGGGCATTTTACAAGGTATGTCCCGTCTTTTTGTTTTTTTACTTCTGAGTAAGACTTTGATACACCCTCCAACCATTTCTGAAACAGAAATGCACTGAGACCCTGGAAGCCATCCACTACCAGGAATCTCAGCCACATTTCCTTCTGCTTGGCCACAAACCTGACTTCTTCCTCAGAATCCGAATCATATTCTCTCAGACGTTTGGAATGACTGTTTTGATTGCTCATAAGGCGTAGGCTCAATGATGGCAGGAATTCAACAGTCACCCTAGGAGAGCTGCCGTGCTAGGGAAGGGACAATGGATGGCCCTATGAAGGACATGCGAAGATGAACTCGTAGGACGTCCGTCTGCCTGATACCGTCCCACAAAACCAGACAGGACTGCTGTAGCGACTCACTAACGCAGAGCCATTCATCTTTCGGCCAGTGTCAGCACCTTAGATTGCGAGTGACTTAGGGCCACCACTCCGACAGGTCTCAGAAAAAGAAGCATTGAAAAGGAAGACTGGAAAAAAAATAGATGAAAGAACAGATTGAAGAACCGGGAAGGAAGAAACAAGACGACATAGAAGCGGCAGATGATGTGGGGAGACTTTATGGGTGAAAAGAGGTAGCAAAAGACATGGTAGGCAGAACAGTAGAAATGACAAGAAAAAGGGGTGGGCACAGGTTGGTCAAGAAACACCCCCGCCACGAGAAGGCCGGCCCATGGGGGCACACACAGTAACAACTCCTCGATAAACTGAAAGCGAAAAGAAACGTGGAATTTTATTAGAACAGCTCTAACAGTTCCAGAGATACATTTTAGTGTGTCTTTTAAGTACAGGGGTATCCAGGAAGCACAGTGAAAGTTAAACAAGTTATACTGTGGCTTTATCGATCATTTGTTATGAATATCTGTTGACAACTGTAAGTCAGTGTAATCTATACCACAGGCTGTATCATTATTCTGATACCCACTGGAAATAATCAGTGTGCAGTGGATTCATGGATCAATGGATGCATTATTATCAGAAAACACAGCGACAGTCATCAGCAGCTGGGTGTTTGTTTCAAGTAGAAATTATGAAAATGTGTTAAATATAATTGCATTTATGTGTAGTTTTTATTGTGTGCATCATTGTTGTGAAATGGCCTGTCTCTTTGAAAATAATCAATGGATGCATCATATTTTGTAAGTATACGTTGAAAATGATCATCATCAGCAGGGTATTCGTTTCAATTGCAAAGCTTTTTTTTTTAATTGACCATAATGGTACACGTGTTTGCCATGATACCACTGTAGATTTGATGATGACAAAACTTGCATTTATTATTTGGAACTTACATATATTTTGTCTGTTATTTTCTTGAAACAGTTTATAACCACAAAAGATTGTGACACAGTAGCTTTTTCATGTGCCCGTGCCCTTGTGTGTAGTGTATATACGTTCAGGTGCAAGTGTGTGTGCTCCTCTGTCCAGAAACAATGGGCCAAACTACAGTGCATCTTGCATCAATGAGTCTTATATTCAACTACAGACACAAATTTTGTTTCTTTTATAATTATAAGTGGAGTACACAAATAGATGCATCATTTTATTTTTATTCATTACTCTGGCAACAAGAGACATTATAACGCAGGCTAAAAATCAACTTCAAGTTGGCCATGAAGCTGGTAACGTTTGCCAGAAAAGAACACAATCCATCGTAGTCGTAAACAACTAAGTAGCACAGGAATGTTGCACCTTCCACCTCTAGTAAAACAGAGAATGGAGGTGACTCATGAAAAGTCGCCTTCACAGAGGACATTCCCTGAGTCTGTCCCTAGAGGACTTCACCTTCCCACCCCTGCTTGTCACACCACATCAAACATACATCAAAACCACACTGAGATTGATCATCATCCATTTATTTGCGATAATCAAACATGGCAGAATCAGACATAATGCTACCATCAGCAGCAATACATGGCCAATCAATATCAACACAGGACATGTCTGGCATCACAATTGTGGACACAACATCTGTACTCCAAAGCCTTGGTGGAGGCATCTATAGCCAAGGTGTTATCCATTCCACGCAAAGAAACACTGTTATAAACAGCATGGTGCCACAGAGAACAGAACTCCATATACAATGACCCACAATCCTGCCAACTTATCGCTGGCCAAATGGTTAAAGCTATGCCCACCCTAAACACCAGCAGGGGAATGTTAGTTGTGCCCCCTGTGGTGGGAGAAAGGAGATGTGTTAACTTGAACCCCCCCCCCCACCCCCCCCTTCCCTGCATCAGTCAGGTCAGGTCTTGCGTGGCAGGTTTCATTGCAATACAGGCAGAAAATGCGTGTAAAAAAAAACCCAACAAAAACGCCCTCCTACAGACATCCAACTTTCCAAACATTTGTACCAAACAATAGTTCAGTCTATGATCATCTCACTTGCCAGTCATCAAACATTATCTATCTCACCGACTGTCTTAAATGTTACAATATGCAACATGTAAGGGAAACTGGCAATACATTACAGCAGAGGTTTTACAAGCACAGGTCAGACATTAACAAACACACAAAAAAACACTGTTAACATTCATTTCAATGGTCCAGAACATACAATTGAACACCTGGCATGTACTGTGATTGAGCAAATTCGAAAAACAGATGAAACTTTCCGCAAACAGAGAGAGGCCACACCTCTAGCCCCCTCTTCATTCCTCTCCCCTCGCCCCCTTCCCACCTCACCCTCCTCTTTCAATTTCCTTTCTACCCTCCTTTAATCATTTACTTATAATAATGGTGGTAGAGGTAATGATAATAATGATTATTGTCTCCCCCCCCCCCACCACACTTCACCACCATCCCTCCACTTCTCACTCTTTTGCTTTCCACCCTTCACACCCTCACCCCTCCCTCCTATCCCCTCCCCTTTCTCCATGCCTTCCTACAATTTCCCCTCCATCCCTGATCCCTCAGTGAACTCCTTTTCCATTGAATTCTTCTCAGTTTCACAACCACAGATTTCCATGCTGTTTTGTTTGTCAGTTGGCCAGTGTTGGCGCTTGAAAAATGTTTCATAATAAACTGAAATATTGCTTATTCATGGGCGTTGTGTGGCTTCCACTTTTTATCATCACAACATCTGCACACATGAGATCAATGACAGGTCACGCAATACCAACATCAATAAATGAAGCAATCTCAAAGACAAGATCAGTGTATGCCAGACTAACTAATAACAGACCATACCATACAAAACATCAGCAAAGTCAGAAACTTGTTACAAAATCAGTACATGCAAAACCAATAGCATATCATACAACACCAACATAAGCAGTTCAATTCATTATGGTTCTTGCCCAGCCGACTGCAATGGGCCATATCAGAGCTGTTGCCTGGTTGAACTTGAAGTGCCAACATCAGCAACTTCAACACGAAATCACTACATGCAAGACCAGCACCAGGCCATGTAATACCAGCATCACAAAACTCAATATATGAAGACCAGCAACAGGCAATACAACACCAATATCTTATCAGACATATCGGGGCTGTCACCTCATCGAAGTCAACTCTCAAAATCAACACACACACGCACACACACACACACACACACACACACACACACCACACACACACACACACACACACACCTCATTAAAACACAAAATAAAAACACACCAGAATTTCCTTAAAACTTTTCTTCTGTAAAATCTAGGATATGATGAAAAATGTTGATCTTGTTCAGAAGTTAAAAAATCTCTCGATCTCTGAGTATTTGAGTCTGTTAGTTCATATTGTATTCTACGAGTCTGTCCACTTCACACTGTACAGTAGTGTGTCAACTTCAGTCACACTGAACACCAGTGAATCTGCGTCATGTTGTATGGTGGTGGGTCAGTCCATTTCATACTGGTGAAGTGAATCCGTCTGCTTAACCCTGTTGCACATTTGCGTTGATTGTGTCTGCTTCATATTCTACAGTAGCGGGACTTCACACTGCACAGTGGAGCCTCTGTCTGCTTCATGGTGTGCAGTGGTAGGGTACGGTACGGTAGTGTTGCTTGTAGCCCAGCCAACCACAAAGGGCCATATCAGGGCTGCCATCTTGTTGAAGTCTACTCATAAGTCATACAAAAAAAACCCTCATTCATACCTTCTTTTAAAATACACCTTCTAAAAACACACCTGATGTTTTGTTAAAAAGCTGAATTACCTCAAATGTATCTGTGTTCTCTCCGATATGTATAGATACAAGTGTCGTCTGTCAAGTTACGGTTTTTGTATTGAAGATTTTGTTTTCTTTCGTCAGCACATGCGACGTCATCTCCACTTACGCATGTATTGTCCTGAACTCATGAGAATGAAAACTGTGCATGGAATGCGTTTTCTTTGCTCACATACTGTAACATCTTTTAATTAAGATAAAGATTAAAATTACAGTCATTTTAATGTACGAAACTCTGGTACGCAACTCCCACTGAGGTAAGGTAATGTTGCTTACAGCCCAGCCGACCGCAAAGGGCCATATCAGGGCTGTCACCACATTAAAATCAACCCACAAGTCATAAAATAAATTTAAAAAAAACCCTTTCACACATCTCTTTAAAATACATCTTCTAAAAACGCACCAGAAACTTCGTTAAAAATCTTTCTTCCATAAAATCCTAGATCAGATGAAAAATGTTAATCTTCAGAAACTCAAAGATCATGTCAGATGGGACATCTCTGAACAAAGTTTTCATTGAGTCTGCTGTTAAATGTTTGTGTTTCACATCATGCGAGGTAATGTTGTTTATAGTGGAACTTTATTTGTCCTGAGTCTGTGTATAATCCCCTGCAAATCACTCCGCAGTTAAAGCCCAAGATACTACATTGGCGACGAGGATGGGACAACCTTCTCCCGCCAAAGAACCCCCCAGAGTGTGAAGACGGACAACGGCAAACCCTTCAGCGGAATTGACGACTTCCAATCCTTTGCCGACAACTTTGGTTTCCACCACCGGAAGATAACCCTACTCTGGCCTGTGGCGAACGGCACTGCCGAACGCTTCATGACCTCCCTCAACAAGAACGTCCGAGCATCAACGGCAGCCGGCCTCAACTGGAAACGGGAACTACAGACGTCCTGAGGATCTACAGGGCCACACACCATTCCTGCACTGGCCTATCCCCATTCGAAGCCCTCACTGGCCGGAAAATGAAATTTGGTCTCCCTCAAACCCCATCTACCCCACCCGTGTCCCACCAGAAGCCCTCATTGTCCAGAACAAGGAGATGATGAAGCTGAAACGCCACCACACCAATACAACCTGTCGACCCTGCAGCCAAAAGACCACGTCCTTGTACGCCAACCGAAGAAGACGAAGCTCACCACACCCTACTCCCCTCATCAATACATGGTGACTGAGAAGGGCAGCATGGTCACCGCGAAATGGGGCAACACCATCATTGTGAGGAACTCTTCCTATTTCAAGCCCATCCAGGGCTTGCTCCCAGAGTTCCCTGAAGAAAAGGAGGAAGAAGATGAACTGTATCCTAAAACGCCCACACCTACGCAGAAGCCGGCCCCTGCCCGGACACCAAACAGACCGGTGCCTCCACCAGCCCAGATGCCTGCAACAGTCCAGATGCCTGCACCAGCCCAGACCCCAGCGAGGCCCGTTCCAGCCAGCCAGCAACCCACACCAGATGTCCCGGAACCTGGCATCCAGAACATCCCTGCTAGACCTCATCAACAACGCCGTCCCCTAGATACCTGTGTGACTACGAGCGACAGACAGTGACAATCTGATATTTAACTTTGATAGGTTGAACAACAACATATCACATGACAAACATTCAACCACACACTCAAAGGAAATGAATGAATATATGAATCAGTGAGTGAATTAACCTTTTTTTTTCCAAGTCCTTGAATGAATGAATCTTTATCTTCGAAACACAGACAGGGAAAATTAAAGGCGTAAAGGACAACAGTAATTGCAAAGTGATTTAAAAAAAAAAAAAAAAAGAAAAAAAAAGAGTGGAACTGAGGAACTTTTAAAGCACACACTCGCAAAAATGTGTTGAATTGACATTCCAGCTGCACTGTGGACTTGTACTACCAAACAGGAAAAAAGAGTAAAATTAAATTTTGACCTGAGAGTTAAAATATGTAATAGACTAAATATGTCTATAAAATTAACTAAGTAATTTCCATTCGAAGAAGAGCACATTATTTTTCAAAGACAAAAGTTTCTAATTTAGTAATGTATAAGGGCAATTTATAAAATGAGAGATTTTATTCAAAGTTTGGGATAAGATAAGATACTGTTGCTTACAGCCCAGCCAACCACAAAGGGCCACATCAGGGCTGTCACCATGTTACAATCAACTCACAAGTCATCAAAAACAACAACAACAAAAAAAACAACCTTTCACACATCTCTCTAAAATACATCTTCTAAAAGCGTACCAGAAACTTCGTTAAAAATCTTTCTTCCATAAAATCCTAGATCAGATGATAACTGTTAATCTCTTTCAGAAACTCAAAGATCACGTCAGGTGGGACATCTCTGAACAGGGTTTTCATGGAGTCTGCTGTAAAGTGTTTATGTTTCACATCGTGCAAGGACATCTCTGAACAGGGTTTTCATGGAGTCTGCTGTAAAGTGTTTATGTCTCACATCGTGCAAGGACATCTCTGAACAGGGTTTTCATGGAGTCTGCTCTAAAGTGTTTATGTCTCACATTGTGCAAGTCCAAACAGTCTAAAAGAATATGTTTCACTGTGAGTGGGACATGACATGGAATGCACCATGGAGTTTCTTCAGATCAGGGGAACAAAACAATAGTTCAACTTCAAGTGCAAGTATATCAAATTTTGCATCACCTTACCTTCCAACAATGATCTAAGAACTGAACGCGAATCTGTTTGCTGCAAATCTGTTTGCTGCTTTGTCATGCCTAGAATGTGGGCAGTCTGCCATAGAGTTGACATCAAAAGAAGAAAAGAAAAGGGGTTTAGCAGTGTTTTCAGAGGTTGTATGTAGAAACTGCCACACTGTTCTAGGGGCAAACTATACTTCATCAACATTGCCAGATGAGTCTGGTGCATTTGAAATCACTAGGAGAGCTGTGACTGCCAGTGTCCTCTGTGGTTTGGCACTAGAAAGCTTAACAAATTTTGAGTACTTAGATCTCCCAGGGACTTAGTTCTGAGACTTTCAAAACTCACTGTGATAAAATATATCAGCTAACTCCAAGACTGAAAGACCAACTCTTGGAGCTTGCTGCCCAAGCTGTTAGGACACAAGGACTTGAATCCAGATTGTGAGTCAGAGGATAAGATAAGGTCAGATAAGATAATGTTGCATATAGCCCAGCCGACCGCAAAGGGCCACATCAGGGCTGTCACCATGTTAAAATCAACTCACAAGTCAGTCATTCACACAATTCTTTAAAATACATCGAAAAACCCATCCGGAAGTTTGTTAAAAATCTTTCCACTGTAAAATCTCAGATCCGATGAAAAATGTTAATCTCTTTCAAGAACTCAAAGATTGTGTCAGGCAGAACATCTCTGAACAAGGTTTTCAAGATTGTGCTGCTACATCTTACACATTTTACATACAATTGTACACATTTTGGACCCAAAACCTACACATAGAATTTCTGAGGGGTAACCAGGTCTGATACTGACATTGTTTTTGCATGACAAAGGTGCAAATGCAAGTCACAGGTGGTGTTTTTGTCATTTTGTGTAAGTCTGCTGAATTTTCAAAATATGGCCAAAATCACTCATCTCCACAAAACTGCAAGGTCTAGATTGCTCAAAATGTGTGACTTGATGTGTTTTCTTGAGTGGGGGTCCGAAAAAAAAATTCACAAACATGTCGAAAAATCGCCTACTTTCAAACACGCAAGCCGCTCACATTGGATTCCGATCTCTTTCCAGTTGCCCGGACGTTTCAGTCATGTGACCTATCTGAGCCTAACCATTGGCTGCAAACAACCATCAGTACACCAGGGTCTGATGAAAAAGTCTGCTCTATCTACGGCTGACGCTGCATTATTTCATTTACTGAGCGTTACATTGGAGCGATTGAAATGCCTGGTCCAAGAAAAGGAAAATTTCGAACCATCCAAAAGTTCGGAAAACGGAAGAGGGGGAAGAAAACTGCACAAAAAGGCAGTAAACCGGAGACAAAGGCCACCACTGTGCCCAGCCAAACACGATCGTTGAGTCCGGTTCCATCTACATCTCGTCAAAGATCCCCATCTCACATTCCTGTTCCATCCACATCTCGACCAAGATCCCCATCACCCATGCCTTCAACATCAAAAACGGAGCCTTCAAGCGCCAGAAGTGCTTCATTCCAAAAGATGCGGTATTTTAGTAGCCGGAAGAGAAAATTGGAGGAGTTGAGTGATTCGGACATGAAGACTTCAAAGGCAGAGAAAGTGGGGAGGGAGGAACAAGATGTGACCGGATCGACCGACTTGAACGTGATCGCAAACATGGCGAAACTGCAGACGATCATTTCCAAACTACACTGCCCTTCATGCAATGAATCTGTGTGTTAGTTTATTTGATTCCTGGCTCTCTTTTTTTTGTGCTGCAGATGATAGAGAGAGAGAGACTCGTGACTTTAATGTGAGGCCATCAGCCTATTCACATGAATACGCAACAAGAAATAAATCAATTTTATATAATTAGAACAAAATTTACCATGAATGCAACCAAACATTCTTCCATGACAGTATGCACATGCAGAATTCTATCTTAATTATACATTAATACTTCTTGGTACATTCTTCCTTATGAACGTAATGTAAATATTTTCGTTTACATATAAAGTGAAGACCTTTCTTCCCTGCGTCGTGTAATTCTCCGGAAAGCCATACTATTTTAAGCATCTTTTGTTTACATTATTTACGCATGCGCAAAATACGCCTATCATCCTCTTCAGTGCAAAGGTAAACCCCGAATCTTGGGTCTACATAACAAAAGCTGCCATGCTAACCTTTGACACTCAGTGTGTGCTCTTCTGTGGTCGTGTTCGTGTGATGCTGGACTTGTATTGTTTATATTCGTTGGATTTAGCAGCCCCATGGGTAAATTACTATAACCTTGTTGCTTTTCATGTGTCAGGTTGGTACATTCCTTCAGTTATTTTCATTCGATGGCAGCTGGCAGAAACGGGGCAGGACTTCACACAATGGCATAGCCACAGTGATTGAAATTTTCACAGGGATGATTTTGGACTATGTCACATTGTCCAACTATTGCCAAGCCTGCAAGACTGGACCTGATCCTGCCTCTCCAGAATATGCAGATTGGTTTGCAAAACACGAAAACGAGTGCCAGGAGAACATAAAATGTAGTTCTGCTGCGATGGAAGCGGAGGAAGCCGTGATCATGTGGAATCGATCCGTTGCTTTGCATGGGTTTAGATACACAGAGATGCTGGGAGACGGTGATGGCAAAGCCTATGCCAAAGTGTGTGCGGCCAACCCATACGGTAATCACGACAAAGTGATCGACATAAGCAAGTTAGAGTGTGTGAACCATGTGGCAAAGAGAATGGGGACAGCACTCAGGAACTTGGTGGAGAAAAGGAAGGCCCAGAAGTTACCCATTGGTGGTAGGGGGAAACTAACTGAGGACAGGATAAAAAAACTGACGAACTATTATAGGCGTGCCATCAAGGACAGCGCTGGTGATCTTGAAGCCATGAAGAAAGCTGTCTGGGCTTCATTTTTCCACACACTCAGCACTGATGAGAACCATAACCATGGCAGGTGCCCTACTGGAGTGAACTCCTGGTGCTTCTACAATCGAGCAATTGCCAGGAATGAGCCTCGACACCTGCATTCAAAAACCCTGCCTGCAGACATCATGGATGCAATGAAGCCTATATATGAACGCTTGGGTGATCCCGATCGCTTGGGTGGGAAAACTCAAAATTCAAATGAGAGCTTTCACTCACTGGTGTGGAGATCCTGTCCCAAGGAGAGATGGGCCAACAGACGCACTGTTGACACCGCTGTTGCTGTCGCAGTCCTGCAGTTCAATAAAGGTTCTGGTGCTCTTCTGGATGTCCTGGCTGAGCTGGAGATTGCTGGTGGCTGCCATACAGAGGACTTTGTGGAAAAGGCAGACACCAAGAGGGTGCAGTCAGCAACCAGGAAGACTTCTGAAAAGGCCAAAGCCCGCCGAAAAACAATAGAGGCTGCAGACCGACGAGAGAGGGAGGCTCGACGAGGACGGGAAGGGGAGGTTTATGGTGCTGGTGCCTTCTAAAACCAACAGAAAGGCTGGAAAACAGTTAGACAGTGCACATAAATGGATAAAGTAAGCAGGAAAAATATTGGGACAGCATTATATGAAAAATAATTTTTGCACATAATTGATATATACTTTCCTGCCCGATTTCTCAAATGCTGATTTTCACTGCCACGTGCTTGTTGAGGAACACTATATCTTCAGTTTTAATGCAGATTTTCAAATGAAACTTGGTGTGTGCATGTAAAAATGGCTGCTGAACACAATAAGACATATCAGAAGACTCTAACTATGGTGGTTATAATGCTAAGTGTGAATGTGTAAAGGTTTATGATGAAAGAAAAAATAACTTTTCAACCCCTGATGAAAAATAGTAATAGATTTTTCAGAAAACTGAAATGGGTTTTATTGTGTTTTTTGACCATGTTTGTCTACTTTTATATAAATAACTAAGGGAGTGGAGCCTTGGTATTGTACCAGTAGCTGTCCCAAAAACGTTAGTATAAAAAAAACTAGACCATCCAATAACCCCTGTCATTTTTGTCAGATTGACTCAAAAAAAAATAGGCAGACTACTGCCTAGATATTGCAGTTGTGTGCCAAATTTTATAAGTGTACCTTGCATCAAAGCTGAGAAACAAAAATAAACGATTTTGCACGCCATGCGCCACCTTAATTGTGGTTTTCCCTGTTTCTTTTCAGCCTGTGACCCTGTCGTATCCTGTCCCGTGAGTCTTGTTGACACTTCACTCGTACACATGTGTCTAGATTGCCCGTTGACCAGGAGTCTCTTAATGATTAAGATTAAGATTAAAATTATAGTCCCGTCAACAGCAGAGGTTATCTCAGGACTGTCACCACGCTTCAAACTACCACATACATATGTTAAAAAAGGATTAAAAGCAAAACCTTACCCAACCCAATAAAAGAGTCTCTTAATGGTCGGATCCCTAGAAATCAAACTTTAATAATTCAAAACAACTGTCGGAAAAGAGGGGGGGGGGGTGGGAGGGGGGGGGTGGGAGGGGGGGAGAGAGAGAGAGAATACATGTGCATGTGTGTTCAGGGACTGAATCTATCTCACACACACACACACACACACACACTCTCCACAATTTCCGGGGTAATTTGAGATTTCTTTTACACACAAATGAGCGTTCACACACACACACACACATTTCAGACAGAGTTTCTGGGGGAACTTTTACATTCTCAGCTGCTGACCATACGAGAGGGGGGACCTGATTTCCGAATGGGGTCGTCAGTTTTGCTGGAGGTGTCCTGTGCAGAGTGTGGCAACATCTGCAATGACTGGACCTCCCAGAAGACGGGCACCAAGCACACAGGCTACGACATCAACAGGCAGCTGGTTGCTGCCTCCACAACTTGTGGTTTTAGTTATACTCACTCTCACAGATGCGTAGATTTTTTGGATTGATGAACATGCCACAGCCCATGAGCGTGAAAACCTGGTACTTTTGTAAGTCCCAGTTGCATGAGGGTGCAAAAAGCACAGCAGAAAAAGATCTGCAGGAGGCTGCTGAGGAAATAAGGTGTGCCTATGGTCAAATGAACCTGGGAAGTCCTGGTGCTGATGGTGTGCCAGACATATCCATTTCCTTTGATGGAAGCTGGCAAAACAGGGTCGAACTTCTCATAATGGCATTGTCACTGTCACCGGCCTGATAACTGATTTTGTGGCCCTTGGCAATTATTGCCAAGTTTGCGAAACGGGCCCAAATACAAATGATCCAACATATGCAGAATGGACTGAAAAGCATCGTGATGATTGCCAGAAAAATATAAACTGCTTACTATTTGTCTGGGCCCTCACTCCTAACCTTTCTGACATGGGAGACCCTACCAGGAGCATCAATTCCTACCACGTAATGCTTGGCCAGTCAGCAACTTGGCTATACAGGCCTAGAAGCGTTCACGACAACCAACCATCTAGTCGACTATCGATGCCCCCGTCAGCAAAGCCTAGAAGATCACTGGACCACGCAAGCCCTCCGACCACGGCAAGGTTGCAACCCCCGGAGGGATACAACCAGAAGGGAACAGACCAGTGGACTATTACCGGCTTTTCATCACCGATGAATTGCTGGACAAACTGATTGCCGAGACAAACCTCTATGCAGATCAGGTGATAGTTGTCACCCATCAACAGAAAAGGTTTGCTCGCATCAAGGACTGGAAAAAAACAGACCACCCTGAAAAGTCAAGATTTTTAGGGCTATTATTGCTGACAGGGATTGTCAGCAAACTGTCCATCGAAAGCTACTGGTCAACGTTACCAATCCTCTACACCCCAGTGTTCTCCCAGCTGATGTCGAGGAACCGTTTGCAGGCCTTGTTGCGATTTTGGCATTGCAATGACAACAGTAAAGAGCCACCCAGCAATGCCCCAGACAGAGACAGGCTGTACAAGATCCGGCCCCTTGTCACACACCTGCAAGACCGCTTCAAAGATGTCTCCACACCCGACAAGTTTGTTGCCATCGATGAATCTTTACTGTTGTGGAAAGGCAAGCTTGTTTTCAAACAATACATACCTCTGAAACGCTCCTGATTTGGCATCAAGCCGTTCAGTGTTACACATACAAATTTCACATATACACAGGCAAAGAAGACCCTGGCTTCCAAATCCAGCAGCACCTGCCACCTGATGCTACCCATCTGTCTACCACAGAGAAGATTGTTGTCTTTATAATACGCAGCCTCCTCAACAAAGGTTATCATCTCTACATGGATAACTGGTACACAGGAACAGCACTGTACCAATATATTACCATCTCTACATGGATAACTGGTACACAGGAACAGCACTGTACCAATATATGAAGAACAAACGCACTGTTTGCTGTGGTACCATACGGGACAACAGGGCACCAGCTGAGGTGAGGCAGCTACAGGTCAGCCAGCAGGAACCAGTGAAGTCGCTGCGATCTGGGAATCTGCTGTTTATGAAATGGCAGTCTTCCAAAGTAGTCTACATGCTGACTACCACGCATGACGAAAACATGCAGGAGGTGGAGTGAAGAGGGGGCCAGAAGGTGAACAATCCCAGCTGTGTCGTCTCATACAACTTTTAAATGGGGCAGTCGACAGGGCTGATCAAATGTTGCAGTCTTACAATGCCAGCCACAAGACCACCAGGTGGTACAAGAAGGTGATGACCCACCTCCTCCAGGTATCCCTCTTGAATGCCTACGTGGTGTTCAAGAAACACACATAAAGCAAGTTGGATTTCCTGACCTTCCAGCTGAAGTCATCAGCGACCTCCTGCATGGCGACAATCCAGCACCACAAGCAGCTCTACCCCGTTCTGAAGAAGTTGCACGACTGACGGAGAGGCACTTCCCCACTGCCTTAGAAAAGACTGGGGGGAAGCGTTCATCAGGCAGGAGGTGCAAGGTGTGCAGCCTTGTTTCCAGGAGTACCACACAAAGAAAAACTATTTGTCACTGTCTCCTGTCCTGTACATATAATTATGTACATATATGTGTGATTTTATCTTATTTGTGTTTGTGTTTTGTGGTCATAATACTGGCGGATAAAAAAAAAGAAGAAAAACAACAGTGACACATAAATTTCTTTCTGAATCTCCAAACAACCTGGATGTAGCTGTGGACATGTATCTGGTCAATTTGAAAACTTTGGATTTATACTCTTCACATAAGGTAAGGAAATACATTTTTCCTTATGATTCTTTTGTTTTCTAACAATAATTCACTATTTTGTTTCACATTAATATGATAGCATGTTTAGAAACTGAGTGAAAAACAGAGAAACCTATTTCACTGGTCATAAACTTTTTGCAGCGTTCTTGAATGCGATTGCAACTGTTATCAAAAGATAGAGTGTTCAATTTCCTTTCACAAAAGTATAGATTTTATGCACTTTTGTTCAATAGTTTTCGAGCCAGGATTTTTAAAAATTAATTACCCTTTGCGACTAAAAAAGGCTTGGCAGACTGTTGTCTCAGAGCTTTAAAAGGGTGTGGCAGGCAAAGGGCTATGGTGAAATGAACCTGGGAAGTCCCGATGCTGATGGTGTGCCAGACATATCCATTTCTATTGATGGAAGCTGGCAAAAACAGGGTCGAACTTCTCATAATGGCAATGTCACCGTCATTGGCCTGATAATTGATTCTGTGGCCCTTGGCAATTATTGCCAAGCTTGCAAAATGGGCCCCAAAACAAATGATCCAACATATGCAGAATGAATTGAAAAGCGTCATGATGATTGCCAGAAAAATATAAACTGCTCATCAGCTGCTATGGAAGTGGAAGGTGCTGCCATTCTCTTCAACCGTTCTGTTGAAAAATTCAAGTTTAGGTATACTGAAATGTTAGGAGATGCTGATGCTGAAGACACACACCAGAATTGTACAAGAAGATCCTAACCAGGGCACTGAAGTGGTAAAAATCGAGTGTGTCAACCATGTTACAAAGCGCACAAGCACTGCTCTGCGTACACTTGTAGAAAAAAAAAGGCCCAGAAACTACCCACTGGGGGTCGAGGAAATCAGACAGATGACAGGATCAAAAAGCTTACAAATTATCATGGTACAGCCATAAAGGACAACAGTGGCAATGCAAAGAAAATGGAGCATGCTGTCTGGGCCAGTTTTTTCCACACCATCAGCACAGATGATGACCCACACCACACCTATTGTCCACAAGGCAAGTCCTCCAGGTGTTTTTACCAGAGGGATGAATGATAAACCATTGCTACGTTTCTTGGCTGATTATCTTTGTTTCTGTTGCCAAAGGCATTGAACCTTTTCCGGTTAAGTATCAGAATGATAAACCATTGCCACCTCTCTTGGCTGATCATGTTTGTTTCTGTTGCTAGAGACATTAAACCTTTTCTGGTTAAGTTTCAGAATGATTAACCGTTGCTACCTTTCTTGGCTGAAGATTTGTTTAACATCATCTTGAAGTTGCTGAAAAGATTTGTGACGGATGAGCACACAAAAGATGTTGATAAGTTTTCCAAACTTTTTAAAGTTACAAATATCTGTTTGACTCAAACCTGCAAAAAGATGCTACAAGTTGAGAGTGGCTTTTTTGCAGGCAGAGCTCGGCAAGAGTTATCCAAGGAAGGAAAAGTATCTGCCAAAGACCTATTTGCCGTCAGAATAGCCACAAAGAGACCTTCCATTGCAATTATTGATAAACTTCTGGAGAAGTCACAGCTAGTCCGTTGTCTTGCATGGCTTAACCTGGCATTGATCCCAAGAGTGTGGCAGAAAACAATCTAAAAAAATACCTTGGAGAAACGGTGGACAGAAAACAAATCAACCCATCCACCTGTGATGGCATCATCAGCCTGTTTAAAGACCTCTGTGCAGAGGCAGCTAGCTGAACATCCGGATAGGTAAGGTAAAGTAATGTTGCTTATAGTAGGTATTCCAATGCAAGCCCCTTCCCTGGCGAACTGCGCTGCAGGAGCGAAATTTTCCGTGTTTTCAACTTGTGCAAACCACATAAAAATGGCCGATTTAGACAATAAAAATAACACCAATCAATTTACCAGTCTTTTTTCTTTCGTTTTGGATAGGTTTTATCATTTAAAAGAACATAATAAGTTTATTATCAACCTTGTAAAGAAGTACTTGTTTGCGGTCGGGAGGCATGCCGTCGCAACTTTCAGAACACAAGTTTTTACACCCACCTTCTTCCCTTGACGAGGGGAGCGCGGTGTGCACAAATAGCTCAATGAAACTCATACAGAGTTGTAGAGGAGATTTCAAGCTTCATTTTCGTATGCAGTAAGGGTATAGAAAAAATTTAGTTAAGTTCCCTAAAATTATGTTTTGAAACTTCAAATTATGCTAAAATCTGTAAATATGAACGAAATCTGTTAAAAAATGTATCAAAATAAAGCCCATTTTCCGCACTTTCCAATAAATGGGGTCAAACAAATACGAAACAGTGTACCGTGCTCCCCGAGCGGTTCCCTGGATATTACTATTCGAAGACTGGAAGCATGTCAATAATGGCGGACGAGTCAGACGTATCTGTGTCATCGCTTACAAATCCAACACTATTTTCACCGAATTTTCAACATCCGGTGCTAGAAACAACACGGAAAGGTAAGTCGATATATTTACTAAATTCTATAACTTATATTTTGTGTACTTAGAGCGCGATTGTATTAAAAATCTTTATTAAAAACATGTGACCTGAGAGAGCCTTTGTTTGAATTGACACTTCAACTTCATGATTGATTTCATTTATCTTCAGCAACGTCGAAGGATTTTTAACATTGTAATCAAGTAATCGAAACATCAGTTTGAAAAACCTGTGTCATAAAAATATGATTTACATTGTAGTTCTTCAGTATTTCTTATGAAAAGGTCACGTGACTTGACCAAGTTAGGGTCCTTAACAGAACGTGTCGTCTGCTCGAACACTTGGCTGCGATGATCGCAGCCGCGACGGAGTCACTGAATGCATTGCTTTTACAAACTCTGTAGATTCTCTTCTGCGCGTGCATGCATGTATACACACACACACACACACAGAGGTTCATCTCACACTGTAAACATCACAAGAATACAAAGACCTTGCAAAAAAAAAAAATAGTTTGCTGCTGATTTCAGTTTGTTTATTAGAATAAATTTGCAAACAGTGATTTATTTTAATGTAGTAAGAATTGCCCAAGCACATGGTGTGTACTGTGTGTGTGTGTGTGTGTGTGGTATGCTGTGTGTTTACTCTGTGTGTGTGTGTATGTGTGTGTCAGGCATGGTACTGGAGGAAAATCATTTTTCCCTGAAAAGTTTTGGGAGTCCAGGGGGTGTTGCCCCCTGGCGGGGTCAAGGGGCAGAGCCCCTTGTGGGGGTCAGGGGGCAACGCCTTCTGAAGCTGAAGGTTTTTCAGCAATTCTAGCCTGTAAAAAAGCCTCTCCTTGAACTAATTTCAGTTCTTCATACTAAGCAATTTCTGCCATAAAATTAATAAGCTCTCCTAGAATCACTTTATCAGTCATTCCTTCAACCCAACCGAGGTTTTAAACCCAAGTAATCACATAGCAAAAATGAGTACATATCTACATTGCTTTAGGTGGCATATATTAAATCAAATTGTAAACGTTTTACTTACTATGCCAGTGAAGCACATGCACAGTGTACACACAGGAGACCCCTCATTTTGCACAACTTTGGTCATCATGTCCAGCACTACCAACGCAGCACAGCACAGCACAGCACAGCAAAGTAGTGGTCTATTTCATGTCTTGAGTTCCAGTTTTGTTTACTATGTCTGTTCAATTATTTTATGATCTGTCTCCTCTATATTAGTTACTCCTTCTTACTTTTTACATCTATCTGAATACAGTACAAAATGTGTTTAAGTTTTGTGTCTCTTTTAATGTACAAATTTTAAGTTATGTGTCTCTTCCAATATACAATTTTCAGTCCAAGCAATGTGAATGAGATGAAGACTACTTCTTTTTGCCCGATTTCTCAGCCATCTGCTTCACGAGCAGAGCCTGCTTTTTGTAATGTCCAAACCTCATTCTCTTTGCCTCCTGTCTGTAATGTTCAATGGCTTTTCTCTTTGAAGCCAGCCGAATGTGTTCCTTCTGGAAAAGTTCAAACTTTTTCTTTCTTTCTTCTTTTTCTTTCTCCAAAATGTGGTGGTAAGTCTCTCAACTTTTCCAAGCACGACGAAAACGTTTCATTTTCGTGGCTCCTGTTCAGCCAATCCCATCGCCATTTGTTTGCCACAGCAGCATCAATACCTTCTGTCGGAGAATTTTGCGGAACTATGTCTGTATGCTTTGGCATTTTTATTTTTTCCTTCTTTTTCTTTAATCTTGTTCAAATTCGATCACGTCGACCCAGAGCAGAAAGCAGTTGCGAATGTCACGAAAGCGCATGCGCGGAAGTAGTCCTGCTCAATGCTACTTACTCACGAGATGAAGGCTTGAAGCGAACGACCTCAAACGAACTAAAAGGGCCGGTCTTGTTGGGCGTGGCTCGCTTTTTTTTTTGCTTTTTTTTTTTTGCTTTTTGCGGATTTCCGCGAATTCGCGGACATGTACCATGCCTGGTGTGTGTGTGTGTTGCAGAGGACAACCAGTACAAAGAACTGAAGTGCTGCTTCTTGGTGTTTGGCAAAGGAAGAAGACCCAACCCCCCAACATATCCAGCTGCACAAACAGACTGTTACTGCAGCTTGATAGACTTCGAATTGAAGATGGGAAGTCTGTAACTTTTGACACTGTGGCAGAATGGTTTCTTCAGCTTTTCCCCCCGACACCAGCTTCCCGATTAACAGGTTGAAAGGGGTGATCTAGCGCTGTACACTCAAGGCTGAGAAGTTGCCAGCTAAAGAACTTTCAGCAATGCTAAATGAAGATGTTGATTTGGATAATACTGATGATGTCCTGTCTTCAGTTGGCATCAGTTGGACAACTCTGAAAAAGCCTGAGCTTTTGAAGATACCATGTGACATCAAAGTGACAAATGCTGTTGTTGTCGCTTTAGAAACTTTGAGGAACAAAGAGGGGTGGAGTTCAAGCTTTGTTGTTGACTGGCTGCAAAGACTGAACAAGACAGCAATGGCACATATTGACAGAAAGACAGTCACAAAAATTATATCTGACTACAAAACTATCTGTTGGAAAAAAATCAAAAGATCCAGAGAAGTTCAACTGCTTCATGGAAACCATACGTTATTATATACTTTTAATGACTGTGCACCATATTATTGTGACTGAAAACTGCTAAAATATATTTTTGATGGCCAAAAAGCTGTTAAATGTATACTTTCTCTTCTTTATAGGACCATATTTTACTGTTGCATAATTAAAATTATGTATGAAATATCTTGCAAAATGTGTTATATATGTGTTTTATAAGCTTTTTAAAATCATTTTGGTATAAAAACAACATTGTACAACATACAGATACAAATTAATGAACATGTAAAGACAAGCGTGATTTACGTAAAAAGTTACCCTTTTGCGCAAATTGCATATTTCACCAACTTCAGCATTACACTGTTGATTTATTTATCTGGAGAAGACAGAAGGAAAAAATTGGGCATTATCTATAAGTGCATGAGAGTAGCCAGGAACAATTTTGACTCATTTGAGAACATAGAAAAGGATTTATGGTACCTCAAAGTTGGGGTCTGAAGCAAATTGCCACTTTCGCAAGTCCAAAATTTGTTTTAAAAAAATCATAACTTTGTCAAATATTATCAGAAGAACATAAATTTTATATCAATGTGTTCAGAAAATTGAGCTCTTTTAAATGAAACTACTTTTAAACAACTCTAGGCCGTTTCAAAAATCACCTTGGAATACCAACTCATAGCCCAGCCAACTGCAAAGGGCCATATCAGGACTATCAACGAACATACAGATTTCAGGACTTCAACAAAGACAAGGAACACCTTGATACTTTGCTCTAATCTGCTTTATCTGGTGGCAAGGAATGTAGACACTTGTGGCAAGTTGTGCCCAAAATGTTGTTTCTGTCCCATGGACAGGCTTCTGTTCACAGAGGTTTTTCTGTACATAAAGAAATCTCCACGTACAATATGAACCAAAACTCTGACAGCTCAGAGAATAATACTGGACCATCTGGTCAAAGTTGGTGGTGCTGGCAAGATGGAGATGACCAAAGCACTTCTATACAATGCTGTCAGTCCTATGTCAAAGGTAGGTAACGTTGCTTGTAGTTACTGCCCAGGTAACCACAAAGGGCCGTATCAGGGCTGGTGCTAGGTCAAGGTATACCATGTATCTTGAAGAAAAGAAAGGTAGACACTGCAGGAAAGAAAAGAAAATTAATGCTGGATGAGATTGAAGATCTCAAAGCAAAGAAATGGAATGTGGAGAGTTGTGCTCAGGATCTCCTCAAATCAGCAGACAGTTATGCACAGAAGGCTGTGTAGACAACATGACAGAGGGCTGGCCTACACAAGCATAGTCCAAGGGAAGTAACCATAATTTTAGTCTTCTGATAAGTTGTTTCCCCTGGAGAATGGTCCCCCTTGAGCTGTTGTGAAAAGAAGGCTGTGGAATTGAAGCTAATGAATTGATTTTGTTCTAGCTTACTATTTTTATTCTTTGTATATAAAAATCTTGTGGAGAAAAATACTATAAGTAATTATTTTTGGGGTTTGAAATTAACTGATTTAGAGAAAGAAAAACCAAGTTCCACAACCTACTCCCTGTTTTTTGGCATAGAGAGTATCTTCCCTTTGATTGGCTGAAGAGAGAAAGAAACACATTGTCTACCTAGAAGGAAAACAAAACTGGCAAAGCGGTCTTTTAACCCTCTTGCATTTGTTTTGCCCGTATCTGGCTGCTCGGTTTGCCTCCCCTGGTATTCGTTACGGCTGCACGTGCCGCGTTACCTTCCCTCACACATTGCAGCCTTGTTTTAAGTCAAGGCTGGCCAAAAATAAATGGGCATCCCTGAGAGGTGTCCAATGTAATCCTAGCAGTAGTATGGGGTGTGGGAAACAATTCATTCACAAAGACTAGGGTCGTGAACTGACCGCATTCCATTGCTGCAGACGGCATCGCCTTGTTTCTGAAAATGGCATCTGCTAGTGCTTCTACCAACGGCGATTTTTTGGATTATACGAAAGAGGAGTTGGATGAAATGCTACAAGATGTACAGAGAAATGAAAGAGAGGAGTTAAATTAATGAAAGTGTTGTGGATGTGGGAGAGGAAGAAGAGGGAGAAGAAGGCGAAGAAAGTTATGAAGATGATGATGTGCCTTTGTCTGCGTTTGTGATCACGTAGCGACTGGTGATTTCTCTACTCGTGGTTCAGCCTTTTGAAGAGGAGACTGGGCCAAATCATGATTTGCCAGACACAGCTACACCTCTGGATTATTTTTTTCTCTTCCTGCCGCAGTTGTTTTCTACTACAGCTGCTGATCAGATGAACCTGTACGCCAGGCAGCAGATGACAAAGCAGGAGCAACCTGACCCACTTTGGAAGGACACGACACCTGTGGAGATGTGCGCATACGTAGCTGTGCTCATCATGATGGGAATCAAACGTCTGCCATGACTTTGGTGCTACTGGTCCACTGATCTTCGATTTAGCGAGCCCTAGATCAGTGGGGTGATGTCGAAAACAAGGTTTCTCAAGTTGAACCAGTATTTTCACCTGAAAGACACACCGAACACACCTGGCCGCAACAGTCCTGACTATGACCCACTGTTCAAGATCCGTACCTTCCTCAACTTGATTCTGCCCTTATTCAAAAAAAATTTCAAGCCAGGCCGTGACCTTTCTGTCGATAAGTCATGATAGGATTCAAAGGGCGAGTATTTTTCAAGCAGTACATGCCGGCCAAACCAACAAAGTGGGGCGTAAAGGTGTGGGAGATGTGCAACGTTGACACTGGCTATTGCATCAGCTTTGACATCTACACAGGCAAACACAGCCGCACTGATACAAATGTACCCCTCGGACATAAAGTAGTGGACAAAATAGCTTCAGAATACTACAGGCAAAACCGACACCTGTACTTCGACCATTTTTTCACCTCTGTGCAACTCATGCGACATCTGTCACAACAAGGGACATACGCCTGTGCCACAGTGATGTCTAACCGCCAAGGGCTTCCGGAGGAGGTGACCAAGGCTCGCCTAAAACAACAAGGCGAGCTGATTCAAATGCAGAAGGGGCCCCTGATGGCGACAGCATATAAAGATCAACGTCCTATCTACTTCCTGAGCACCAACCAGCCACCAGGTACAACACCTGCACCTGACAGCGACGACAAGCTGCAACCCCTTGTCATCAAGGCCTACAACCACAACATGGGAGGGGTGAACAAGTCTGACCAGCACAGGGCTTACTACCCGATTGGCCATCAAAGCAAGAAGTGGTGGCGTTACCTCTTCCATTCTCTTATCAACCTCATCATCGTGCAGGCCTACATCACCTGGCAAAGGTTACACCATAACCCGACACCCAAGAAGACCTATGACCACCTGTGGTTCAGGGCTGACGTGGCAGAACAGCTCCGTGCTGGCTTTACCAGCAGGAAGAAGAGTGCTGGAAGACGGTCAAACGTAGCAGAGGCCCCAACTGCGAAGGAAACAATTGACCACCATAAACAGGTGAAAACTGAAGGAAGAAAGTGCACCTGTCGTCAGAGTGTCAACGCAGGTCCCAAGACAGCCAAAGGCCGACAGTTGGAGACCTCCTTCAAGTGTTCTTTCTGTGAAGTCCCTCTCTGCCAGCATGACCGTTTCTGCGACTATCATGTGGCAAATATGGTAGAAACCATGGATCACGAATAGTGTTTACCATATTGGTGACATGTGACACCTTCCTGCTGTGTGTGACCAGACACCACATTAGAGTGTAAAATAATGGATTTTATTTCTTTCTGTGACTGTGTAAGGTAAGGTAATGTTGCTTATAGCCCAGCCGACCGCAAAGGGCCATATCAGGGCTGTCACCATGTTAAAATCAACTCACAAGTCATAAAAAAAACCAACCTTTCACACATCTCTTAAAATACATCTTCTACTGTGACTGTATATTCCGGTGTTAAAAATCATTCAGTAGTGACAAACACACTTTTTAGGATGTAAAACAAAAACTGTAAAGTTACCTGGCCGTATGTTTGAGTGTGTGACAATCATGTGACACTTTGTGACACCCCAAACTGGATTTACTGAACCAGGACTGCTGTTTACAAATTGAGGTAGGCCACCCTTTGATGATTTATAGTAACAAATGCATGCTGACAATGTTACTGTCTGTCTGGTGTATCATTTTTACTGTCAACGTTTGATGTCCCATTGTTTTGTGACAAACAGGGTGACAATGACACCAACATGCATCCCAAACATGTGGCATCTCTGCATTAAAAAATATGATGTATTAGGATTTTGCATACTAAATTTGACAGCGCTGCAGTGGAAACTTTGTCCACTACAGCCTTTCAAAGACAGTAGGTGAGTTTTAGGTTAAATTTCTCAAAACAATATGAATACTATGTAACCTTCCCAATATCGTGGTTGATTTTGGTAAGTTAGCTAGTCTATTTGGTTGTTTTGGGTAGAAAGTCAAAATTGTAGATCGAAATTATTAAGATTGTTAATGATCATTTTTTATTAATTCATTATAGGCAATTATGATAATTCTGCAAGCAGTCTACGCATGCGCGAAAGATGGCGGTGTTTTTTTTAGGCAGTGTAGTAGCTTAGGAAATTAACGCCACAAGAAAAAGTATTGATATTTGTGAATAGTATTAGCGCACATTTGACCTGTGGAAGTTGCCAGTTTTTACTGGCAGCTGGAAAATTGTTCTTCCTGGATGTTATTGGATGTCATTGTGTTAATCTGTGCGTGTTAACAACTCTACTCACACTCACTGTCTCACAGTGTGTTTTCCGTTTTCCCGTGTTTTTCGGTTTCGGTTTCATGTAATTCTGCTAAGTTTTAACATTTTGTCTAACTATCACTAACAGTGTTGATTAGCCTAAACCTAACTATCGATGCTAATAATTATTTTTCTGTGGTATTTTTTGTGCTAACCTATTTTTGAAGGGGACATTAAGTACTTAAGCCAAAGGTAAAAGACGGGCCAAGGTAGGAACAGGGGAGGTAGAGGTGGTAGTTCGTCTCACTCTTTCGCAAGTGGAAAAGGAAAAAGCAAAATAGAGGAGCTAGGCACATGGCAATGCACTGTGTGTGACACCCCATGTGAAGGGCCAAAGGACATTGAATGCTTTGCATGCAAGCAGTGGACGCACCAGCAGTGTGCAAAGTTGAAGGATGATATGTACACCACTCTGGAAACCCGAAATATCCAGTACGTCTGTGACCATTGCATGGAGAAGCAATCCGAGGTTTTTCAATCTTGCTCGGATGCCCGGCTGGACAGACTCCTGGAAATGGTGGGTGAACTGACAAACAAGGTGAGAGACCTGGAAAGAGGATTGGGAGGTGAAAGTCTGGAAAAGAAGATCAATGAGGTGGTCAGCAAGAAGGTTGGGGAGGCAGTGGAGGAGAGGTATGAACGGGAGAAGAGAAAAATGAACATCATCATAGTAGGAGTGCAGGAAAGCAGGGCAGAGACCGCAGAGGAAAGAAAAAAGGAAGACCTGGCTTCTGCCAAAACAGTCTTGAGAAAACTGACTGAGATAGAAGATACTGAAGTGAAGGAGCCTGTAAGGCTGGGGCAGGTTGGAGGAAACAAACCGAGGATGCTACGAATCACGATGACAAATGAGGAGAAGAAAAAGGAAGTGATGAAGAAGTCTCCGGAGCTAAATGCTGGAGTACAGACCAGGCAAGAAAAGTATATATCAACCAGGATTACACACCCAAACAGAGACAGCAATACAAAGAACTGAGAGCAGAACTGGAGGTTAGAAAGGAACAGGGAGAAGAGAACATAGCTATCAGAAACGGACAGACTGTGAGGGTGAACCCCAAGCCAAGAGCTGAGGGAGAAGGAGGGTCAGGGGGTACCGAAAAGACCAAGTGAACTGGCAAAAGAAACTGTGTACATAATGTAAATATAAGTTCTCATACAACTCAGGAAGAGTGCATTTTTCTTTACTCTAATGTAGATAGTTTGTTGAACAAAAAAGTGAGTTTTTGAATATTATAGAAGACTTAAGACCTAGTGTGATTGCTTTGACTGAAATCAAGCCCAAGAATATTAAGAATTTCAATGTACAAGAATGTTATTTTCCCAATTTTGATATGTTTGTGTGTAAAAATCTTGAAAAAGGTGCTGCAATATATATTGAGAAGAGTCTAAATGCATGTGAGTGTGAGGACTTAAATAAGGAGGACTTAAGTGAAAGTGTGTGGTGTACCTTTAACGGATCAAAAGGAGAGAAAGTATTGATCGGTTGCATATATAGAAGCCCGAATGTAAGTACAACTGAAAATGACAAAGGTTATTTAAGATCCTTAAATCTGAAAAAGTTAAAAAATATGACAAAATTTGTATTGTTGGTGATTTTAATTATCCTAATATTGGTTGGAATGGAGAGTGGAGAGGAGATAAAAGCAATGAGATAATAGAGAATATGCGTGATGCGTTTCTATTACAGAAGGTTCTGGAACCAACTAGAAGAAGACAAGGACAGGAATCCTACCATGGATGACTGGGTTCTAATCAATGAAGATAACTTAATTTCAAACATAGAACACTTGCCACCAGTAGGCAAAAGTGACCACGACATACTAAAATTCAATCTGTATGTTTCACTACAAAGGGAGCCCATAGTTATCAAATATAAGTTAGATTTCAACAAAGGTGATTACAATAAACTAAACAATATTGTTGAAAATACAGACTGGAGCGAGCTAGACAATATACATGTGGAGAGTGCATGGAGTATGATAAAAGATGTGCTAAATGCTGGGGTTGAGGAATGTGTCCCGAAAGTGAAAGTTAATAATAATAAACGATTCAAACCTATATGGCTAGACAAGAAAGCTATGAGAAAAATAAAAAAGAAATATAATTCCTATAAAAGATATCTAAAGACAAAACATGGTAGAGACTATGATAGATATATTACAGTAAGGAATGAATGTGCTAAACTACTGAAAAAAAACAAGAAAGAATTATGAGAAAAATATTGCTAAGGAAGGTAAAACTGATCCAAAAAAATTTTGGAAATATGTGCAAGAAAGGACAAAAACTAATACAGGTATTAGTCCCTTAAAAAGTGAGGATGGAAAGACGGTTGTTACAGATAAAGACAAAGCAGAGGTATTGAATAATTTCTTTGCAAGTGTTTTTACAACTGAGAATGTAAATACGTTACCTTATTTAGAAGCAAGCTCAAGATCTAATGGTATATCACTGTGTGACGTAAGAGTTACTCCTACTGCTGTAGAGAAAAAACTAAGTGAACTCAATCCAAATAAAGCCAAAGGACCTGATTCCATATCCCCTAGAATACTAAAACAGCTGAGCAAAGAAATTGCGAAACCGCTTTGCACACTGTTTAACAAGTCTTTAGAAACAGGAGAGTTACCAAATGATTGAAAAACAGCTGATGTTATTGCCTTGTTTAAGAAAGGGAATAGGAGTGAAGCTGGAAATTATAGACCAGTAAGTCTAACTTGTATTGTGTGTAAAGTATTGGAATCACTAATAAGAGACTGCATTGTTTCCCACTTTGAAAGTAGTCAATTATATGCAAAGTGTCAACACGGATTCCGAGGAAAAAGATCATGTGTAACCCAACTATTAGAGGTAATGGAGGACTTTACCAATATGATGGATGATGGGGATCCCTTTCATGTTGTGTACTTAGACTTTAGAAAAGCATTTGATTCTGTACCTCATGAAAGGTTACTGAAAAAATTAGCATCATATGGTATTGTAGGAAATACACTCAAATGGATACAAAGCTTCTTGTACAGTAGGAAACAGAGGGTAAGAGTTAGAAATGCTGAGTCAGAAGAAATAAATGTAAAAAGTGGAATCCCCCAGGGTAGTGTATTGGGTCCAATTCTATTTACAGTATTTATAAATGACTTACCGGATTCACAGCACTGTACTTGTAAAATCTTCGCTGATGATACTAAACTTAGATACGACAAAGTTACTAATGGTGATTGCATTCAAGAGGACTTGTTAAAACTTACAGGACTGGTCGGATACTTGGAATCTATATTTTAATGTGTCAAAATGTCATGTTATGCATGTTGGTGGAAAAAAAGAAATGGATAGAAGGGAGTATTTCACGAAAACAGGTAATGAGGTACAGAAAGTAAGTACTGTGAACAGAAAAGGATTTGGGAGTCACTTTCGATAATGAGCTTTCATTTGATCCACATATAAAGGGAACTGTAAATAAGGGAAATCAAATGTTAGGTATCATTAAAAGAACATTTCAGTACTTAGACAAATATACTTTTCTAAAACTATTTAAGGCTTTTGTAGGGCCTCATTTAGAATATGCTAATGTTGTTTCGAATCCATACTTGAAAAGGCAATCAAAAATGATAGAAAATGTACAAAGATGAGGAACTAGATTACTGGTAGAATGCAAAAATATGTCTTATGAGGAACGGCTCCAGTTTTTACAGTTACACTCTCTTAAGTGTAGAAGGATAAGGGGGGATTTAATACAAGTGTATAAAATAATGAATGGCTTGGACAATGTATCAATTGAAACATTTTTTTCCTTCTCACCTGTTAGCGTGACAAGAAATTCAGAAGGTAAAGTTTTTGTCAAACACAGAACTATTAACAAACGAGCGTTCAGTTTCTCTAACAGAGTTGTTAAATTGTGGAACTCAATACCTGTTGAAATTAAATTTACTAACAATATTAACAAATTCAAGAATTTCCTGGATAACAACACAGATTTCAAAATTTTATTCAAGGAAATAGATTGAAGCAATTTTTGCTATTAGTGACTGAATAGGCATGCTGTAGACCCTAGAAAAACAAAACAAATATGACAACAAAAGAAGGGGCGTAAAAAGGCCGAAAGGCCTAGGCTACAAGCCAGCCCTCTACAACTACTACTACATGATATTTTGTTATTATTCTTATTATGGGTTGTAAATAAGAAATGAAGCAAAATAAATGTAAACGGAAGTAATGATAAAACAGAAGTAATGACAACTTCCGATAATGATAATCGCATGACAGGAGTGGCACATCGCATGAAGAATTGAACCGACGTGGAGGGTTCATGCAGATATTAAATCAGTGTCTGCGCTTTCACGTTTGTTCATAATCCAAATTGCATTTTCTTTTAAGTGTAGCCAGCAGTTTTCATAATTAAGAATAATATGTACTAGTACTTGACTTATTTACTTGTGCTAAAAAGAAAGAAGTAATAAAAGGAAATAAAAAATAGTAAAACTTCAAAATCTCTCTTTCTGGTTTGATTTATTGAGTGAGAACATTGTTGTCCTTGTTCACGTGAACTCGGTATAACTCACACGCACTGATTTTCGGGTGGTGGGGGTTACAGAAATTGGGGGCTCGTCTGGGATTTATAAAGAAAACAACAAAAAAAGAGATAGGGTAAAAAAAATAAATAAATAAATAAATAAAATTTTGATAACTGGTAATTGAGATAGATGAAACGTATCACTATCAAGTTCAGTCATGGCTACCCCAAACAGTGAAGGAAATGCAGTTACGTTAGACAGAGAACAGGCGTTGGAGGCTCAGCTCGAGACACTGCAGCGACGCCTGGCTGAACTGGAGCGAGTCAACCACCAACCGTCCTCATCTGCCAAGCATGGACCGGTTAACGTGACAGTGAAGATGCCCACTCCTGCGCCTCGTTTGGGCATTTTTACCGGGTTGAAGCCAAAAGGGGGGCAGGAAGTTGTCTTCAGCGACTGGGCCTCCTGAGTGGAGGCCTGTCTGATGGAAGTGGGTGAAGCAGACCCTGAGGACATTTTCAAGAAAGTGAGATCCAGCCTGCATGGGGTGGCCCTGGAGCAGGCCAAAGCTTGTGATGGTGCCCAGTCCATCCCGTCGACCCTTCGTGCCTTGCATGGTGACGTGAGGACTCCTGAGGACCGGTATTTTGGACATCATCAGGATGAGGCCGCAAAAAAGGGGAGCAACCCTCCAATTTCTTCACACGGCTGTGGGACGCTTTCATCCCGCAAGGGGGCGATTTCCACAGGCAACTGTACCATCTTTTTCACGCAAGTGTAAAAGACTCTAACCCATTACTGGACATGGAGGTGCGCACTCACCATGGGGTGCCAGGCCGTGCGTCTCTGAACCCGCAAGAGGTACTGAGGACGATACGGGAGCTGTAGGGGGCACCAGCAGCCACGCCGACCACAGTAGGGTCCCATCAGATGCAGTCTGACCCTTCTGCTCACGCCACCGCCAGTGGTATTGACTACGAAAAACTGGCAGATACGGTTGCTGATCGTCTGCGACCACAGCAGCCGCAAAACAAGAAAGTGCGGGGTGCCTGTTGGAACTGCGGGGTAGTGGGGGACCACTATCTCAATGACTGCCCTCGACAAAGGAACCAGCAGCGCATCCAAGAGGCAAGAGGGAGAGGCCGTTTAAAACGGCAACAGACCCCTGCAGACGGGCAGTCAGGGGTCAGCTTGAGTGAGAATGCCCGACAAAAGTTGCTTGACTACCATGATGACATTGAAAACAAGGTTACTCTTGTCCGACTGAAACAACCCTTTCAGTTGACACTGTCGCCTGGTCAGAGGATAGAACTGCATGGGTGTGTCCCAGGTGTGTCAGATACTAACCTGACTCCTCGACGTTCAGATCAGTTGCCAAAGCACTTACATGTGGACTCATCTGAGATCAGATCTGAGGGAGGGAATTTTGTGTTGGCCTTAGAAAATGTGGGAACGTGCTCATGTGTGACTCTGACTCACGCAACGTTGTTGGCTGAAATTTGCTCAGTTTTGTCGGTTGGTTATTACTAGCGGACTTGTGGGACCCAGTTGCGAAAGTTCGGTAATTGTGGACGGTGTTACAACCAAGTGCTTGATAGACAGCGGTTCGCAAGTGTCCATTGTGTCAGAGTCTTTTTATAAGGATAAACTGTCTAATCTGCCCCTAGAGGCATTAGACTCTCTACAGGTCACTGGTGCTGGGGGACAAACTGTTCCCTATTTGGGCTATGTGCGTTGTGAGATTTGTATGCCTGTTGATGTTGTGGGTGTGAAAGAGAATGTAAGTTCATTATTGCTTGTATGTCCTGACACTGCGTTTTCTAAGCAAGTTCCTATCATAGTGGGCACAAACATTCTCCGATTGTATGCTGATGCGTGCAAGGAGAAAGGAGGAACAGATTTTACATCTACCTTTTCAATAAGACCAGAGGTTTTGTTTGTCTACAATGATCTGCCAAAGGGCGATGATGGATTCTTGGGTTCGACTCATTCAGTCGGAGCAAATGTGGTCATTCCCGCTGGGTAAGTGATTGAAGTGTGTTGCTGTTCACATGTCAGTGTACCTGGTACACCGACCACAGTACTAATTCAGGAACCCACAAAACAACAACTACCTGAGGGTTTAGAAGTGGTAGCATGCACAATCGCTGCCCACTCGCTGCAGAATACAAAAATTTGTATTCGCAATTTGTCTGATGAGGATATCGTGTTGAAGAAAAAACAGGTTGTTGGTGACACTTTTGTGTATGATTGTAAATATGTACTTGATGATGTCATTTCTTCTCTTGGTGGTGAGAAAACTGATGTTTCTGAACCCAGTGTTTTTGTACATACTCACACTGCGTCTGAGTGAGTCCTCCAGTATTGAGTTCAGATTTGGGGATGGGATTCCAGAGGTGAGCAGATTAAGGTAAACTCAGTCATTAAAAATATGATTTTTTTTTTTCATACACAGGCTATCAACTTCTGCAACTGCCTTGAAGGCAGATCTGTTGCATGAAAAGGCAGCTGTACTCCGTCTTCAGAGGCGTGTCATTCGTGTCATCCATACCATTGGCCATGGCCAGTTTATTCTTCCCAAAGATGGTAATCGGGTTTCATGTGGGAACATGTTACAAAAAAAAAGAAGAATACATGCATACGTACACAGAACCTTGGTTTATAATCTCATTCAAATCTTCTATGACACTGGTGTTTTAAGTCTACTTTTGAATCATTTTCAAGTGCCTTAAATTCCTTTATTATGCTCATGCTCCTCCATCCCTAATCCTTTTTTTTGTGTTTGTTTTTTGTTTTTGTCTTTGCTTTTGTGCGAGTGTGTGTGTGTGTGTAGTATCTGTATGTGTGTGTGTGCGTGCGTGCATGTGTGTGTGTGCACTGTGTGTGTGTAGGGGGGGGGGGGGGGGGGTTGTTTTGTTTGTTTATTGTTTGTTCGTGGACGATTTCTTTTTCTTTTTTTTTTTTTCTTTAAAAAATTTTTTTTTTATTTATTTCAAATTTCTTTAATATTCATGCTCTCCATCCCTCATCCCTGTTCATCTTTTGTGGTGAGATGTTTTGAGTGCGGGTGTTTTTGTTTTGTTTTTCTCTTTATTTGTTGACATGTGTGAATGAATGACACGTTTGTTATTTTTTCTTTCAGTTGTATGCATGAACAAGGACAGATTAGGCTTGGCCTAAAATCTTTATCCTTGCATATTAAAGATCAATCAATCAACTAAAACTACTTTCAAATCTTTTTATGCATTTGTTTTGCTGCAGGTTTACAGCCGTTGGAAAATCTTCCTTCTTCAAGCTCTGGCAACAGCATGTACCCTTCATTGTTGTGGGGAGACCACAGACAGACCTGTGCTGGATGTGCAAGAACAACAAGAGGATCCACCGTTCCGCAAACCTTCCTGAGGAGGAGAAGATGCTGATTCTAGGTGAGCGGATGGAACACTTGCGCACTGTGGAGAGAGAGAGGGAGTACTACAACCACATGGTGCAGGACTCCAAGACTGTAGCAGCTGCTGCAGGTATCCACAGCCTTGGACCCCATCGCCCGAACTCCTTCAATTCAAGATTTCATTACAGTTTCGACTTTGCACAGCAAGTCCATTTGCCACATAGTCCTTTGCAGCCTGGTCCTATGTATTTTCTTGTTCCCAGGAAAGTGGGCATCTTTGGTATTTGTGCAGAAGGTCTCCCACAACAGATCAATTATTTGATAGACGAAGGAATGAGCAGCAGCAAGGGATCAAATATGGTCATTTCTCTCCTTCACCATTTTTTTGAAAATTATGGTGTGGGGGAAATGTACATGGATCTTCACTGTGACAATTGCAGTGGCCAAAATAAAAACAAGTTCTTAATGTGGTATTTGGCTTGGAGAGTCATGAGAGGAATGCATAGTGAAATAACTGTGAATTTCATGCCAGCAGGCCACACTAAATTCGCACTAGACTGGTGTTTTGGCCTGTTAAAAAAGCGGTTCATTGCATCAAAAGTTCACTGCCTGGAAAATCTGTGTAATGTAGTGAGTACCAGCAGCACACGTGGCATCAACAGGGCACAAATTGTGGGAACGGAGGCAGGGGCTAAGCATGTGAATGTGTACAACTGGCAAGAGTTCTTCGATGAATGGTTCTGACCATTCAAGGGAATCAAATCCCTGTACCACTTCCGCTTCTCATGTGATTTCCCAGGAGTTGTTTTCTGCAAAAGCAAACAGGATGATGCAGAGGAAAGGATTGAACTGTGCTTTGATGCTGCTGCAGTAAATCGGTGTCTTATCAACATGCCAACTTCTGTGGAACTGCCTGGACTCTCTGATCCTCGGAAAGACTACCTCCGACAGCACATTAGGCCTTTTGTTGAATCTTACTGGAAAGATACTCTGTGTCCTTGATATGTCTTTGTTGACAGGTCTCTGTGCAGTGATCAATGAACATTTTTTCATGTATTTCAACATCAGGTTTGTGTGTGTTGTGTGCACTGTTGGATATTTCTTTTTACGCCGTTGCGGACATTAATTTCAGGTATCAAACTTTTTTTTATTTTTTACTTTCAAAAGTACATCATTTTTTTACTTTTTTAATAATGCATATCAATCAATGTTTTAACATGACTAAATTAATAAATCTTGTTATCCTTTACAATTTTTGTGTTTTTACATTTTCTGACATGATTTTGTTTAAAAAAATGTGAAAGAATGAAAAACGTAAAATTGGCCATTTCCTATTGTAGATATTAAAAAAAAAAAGGCTAACAAAAAACTACTGGTGGTATATGTATACAATTTAGAGAAAATATTCTGCATAACCTGCTCAGTGTGTGCAAAATTTGATTAAGATTCATATATGGTTGCTAGGGAAAATATGAATTCCAAAATCATCCTCCATTTTTTGCATTTTTCTGATAATCGTCTTTTGAAGGGGTACTGTACTAATCTGACCATATCTTAAGTTGTATTTATCCGATTGAAAAATGGTTTTCACCACTGAAAAGAGCATAAAAAATACTTTTAGAAAATGCCCAGACCTGAAAATGGCCAACCTGTGCAATGTGACTCATTCTGTGGTGGAGGGTCACATTTTCCCTCAAAGCATACGTACTGTAACCTGTGTGTGTGTGTGTGTGTGTGTGTGTGTGTGTGTGTGTGTGTGTGTGTGTGTGTGTGAGGGAGGGTGGTGGGTGTTGGTGTGTGCATGTGTGCATGCTTATGACCTACTATGCTTTTTTAAAATGTGATTTAAAACTCCTAATTATTATCAGTTTCACTTCTCGGATTATTACAGTCTGCGAGATAAAATCTCAAATCTGAAAACAGACATCGCAATTTGTTTTTGCTCAATGGACAAAATGATCAAAATGTGCCTTCCCACTCTCTCCATGTTAGAAGGTTAGAACTGGATAAAGCCCATTATCTTTAAAAAAAAAAAAAAAAAAAGGAAGGGAACGGGCTGTATCATGGACATCAAATTACTGAACCAACATCATGATTAGGATCCAGTTCGTCAGTTCTGTCCACGGACTGTTTAACAGTTCCATGGAACATGACTCTCCCAGTCCCACTTCTGTACATCTGATTTCATCATCATCACTGTCAACACAACTACATGCTTCACAAAGCTGAACAAGCCCAACAACAATAAAACTGAATGGGACAGGGAAGGAGCTTTGAGTGGAAAATAGTGAAGGGAGCAGAGGGAGGAGAGAGTAGCTGCAGACAGCAACATTTACAATTCCACTGGTTACACAGCTAACAACTCTTTAAGAGCAAAACCGATATGTGAAACTGGTGCTTGAGGACATCTATAGCCGACTGTCAATGACTCGGGATCTGAACCACATCCCCAACCCGGTGAAACAACTTAACTGTTCACATGTCCAGCCTCTGGAGGAATCGTTCAACGTCCTTGAACTGGCACTGCTCTCAGCCGTGGAGATCATCCGCCCAATGACCACTTCCACTGGACCCCTGAGAGCTTCCTTCACCCTGAAATCACCCCACCAGAACCCAGGATGTGCCCAAGCAAAGTAACAAGCAGTCAACGCAGCACCCTCACAACACGTTTCAGCATTCTTCTAGATTACAATTTAAGAGCACGATGTGGATAAGAAAGGGAGTTTGATAATTACAATGATTGTTGAAAAATTGAT
This sequence comes from Conus canariensis, assembly GCA_033310375.1. NCBI lineage: Eukaryota > Metazoa > Mollusca > Gastropoda > Neogastropoda > Conidae > Conus > Conus canariensis. Next base: position 20,225,221 of record CM065739.1, read on the forward strand.
TGATAGTAACAATGTGAGAGCAGAATAGGGATGGGAAAGGGAATTTGATAATGATAATGATGATGATAATTAATACTAATGATAATTAATGACAGTAATAATAACAGTAATAGAGAAGATTCTGGGGTGCAAGTGGGAAAGAGTCCTCTGTCCTGAAACGGTATTGTGGCTACCCTGAAATTACACTGTGGCTGAAAATCATAATGAAATGATGACACCATGTTGCCACTTTCTGGGACCTCGTTGTTATTTCCTAACTCAAACTTGAAGCATAAAATGGCCAACTTTGTACGAGTATGCCCCAAGCCAGGCTCAAGGACAGCAACTCTTACACATTGAAGGTTTCGTGATAATGCATTTCATCCACCTCTCCAGCAATATAACACACTTCCTTTTACTGCCTTTTTTTTTCCTTCTTTAATCAGGACTCTACTATTCATTAGATCTACATCCAGCTTTTCATCTTGGATTTTAGCATTATCATGTGAAAACTGTAAAAAGTGTGGTTGTTTTTTTTCTTTCTTTTTTTTTTTAAGTCACTTCTACCACCTTCATAGTCACAGAAAAATTGAATTAGGTATCAACTGTATACTGCATCCACATACACACACACACAAACATCATCAGATCTGTAGCAATTTCAACAAGGCAAACATTGCTATTGGTCTTGCTCAGTATCTTCCATTCTTTGGAATGCTTGGAATATTTTTCATCATCATTTTCAAACTCAGTCATTCTAATGCCTAACATTTTTTTTGTTTTGGTCTCTACGTCAACCAATAATGGTACTCCACTGGATAATTTTGCCTCAAAGCCCTTCTGAATTCCCATTTATGATGGTGACGCCGTAAGCAAGAGGAAACTCACCACAAAAAAAATGCTGGCCTGAACTCCTGTGACTCTGAAATACTGGCTCTGGACTTGCACGCACACACGCAGCGCAAGCACGGGTGCGTGTGTGCATGTGTGTGTGTATGCGTGTGTGCCTCTGCGTCTCTGTATGAGCGTCCGTACCTGTGAGTGTGCATGCACACATGTTTTCTCCAATCAACTTTCAAAGATTTCCATTATTCCACATTGCTGGAAACAAACATCATGTGTCACACTCAAGCAATGCAGTTCAGATAGTTCCATTGCTTTTCATTTTGTCCAACTGAAAAACATAACTGTTTCAGAATATGCCTTTACAATCCCGCCCCCCCCCCCCCCCTCCCTCTCCTAAAATTATTTTTTCCAGATGGAAAAAAAAAAAAAAACCCAAGGTTTATATTTCAACAGAAATCTGACAAAACCCTAACAATGTAGTATCCATGGAAAGCCACCCACACTCAAGTTACCTCCACAGTGGACATGGCCAAGTTCTGGTAGCAGCCTTTGAAGTGGCGAACCACATCCCCCCACAGAAGCGACTTGCCACAGCCCGGACACGGCCCTTCGATGGGAACCAGGTGTGCTGATTCCTTGCCGCCCAGGAAGCGCCGAGCCAGACAGGTCATGTGACTCACCATGCTACAGCCCGGCATGAAGCAGGTCAGGCGCAGACTGTCCCCCTGAACAATGCAGAAATCAGGCTGGAGAACACAGGACTTGAAAAATCTCTGAAAAAGGCTGGGGTTCAGGGGCAACACCATGGGGGGGAACAACGCCCCCCCCCCCCACCCCCCTCCCCCCCCAGCCGAAATAGAATTTGGGCACTTTTGAAAACCCTTTCGTGGTCTCTCATGAAAAAGAAATCACTATACAGCAAGTAAAGAAAACAAAAGAAAATACCTAGTTGCACACACACACTTACATTTAGTAAACTTGTCAACAACTGGGCTGTCATACCGTCAAAACAAAACATATGCATGTTCCTTAAAAAAAAAAGTGTGTATCTGCATGTAGGTGTGTGTGTAAAACATTACTGCTGTCAAGAAATGAAGTCTGCTCTGATTTCAGTCCAGTGCTTTTGAAGCGTCAACATGCTTCTTGTAGTGCATGTGTTCAAAGAGCATGGCTAAAACTACGATCAGCATAATTCAGCTCTTTTCAATGAGGTGAACAAGTCACAACGTGCCATTCCTGGCTTGTTCGCTTTCTGAAAATGAGATGAAAAACCGCAGATCGAAAATGCTCACTTTTGTTGTCTTTTCAGTCCACTCCTATCTCCAACCGTTGACAATCACACTTTCTTTAAACACCTCATCCCGATATATGACTCATGATACACGAGACATTCTCTTTCTCCACAAAAGACGAACTAAATGCATGACACACATCCAGAAAAATGGCTAACGAATCGTATTCACCCACATATTTGCCCACCACTGAACTGGTCTGATTAATAGATGCAGAAGCGTTGCAATACATCACAACAACCACAGGTGGCACTGCGTTGAAGGCAGAATCATGGAAACCTGGACTGGAAAAAATGAATATGGCACAAGAATCAGAGTATTAAGCATTTTGCAATTAATTTTTCAAGTGGATTTTTCCCCCAATGTTTGTTTTTTCCTGAAAGTCAGGTGGTTTTCTCAGAAATCCTTAGATCCAAGAAGAGTTCTCCAGCTTGAGAAATAAGCCTTACAACTGTATTTAGAAATACACAACGCACACAAGAAATAAACTGATTTCCTTTCATGTAATACTGTTTAGCAATTAAGACACAGTACAAAGTGCGCCAGAGAAGTTTGATACTACGGCTACGATTGATGAAATCCAACTGTCCCTCTTGCCGTTTCCTTTACCTTTATTCTGTTGCGGCACACAGCACACATGGGGTTCTTTTTCACCAGTGTAGGAATCAGGCAGCCCTCCACGTCATCAACATCACTGCTGGGGAAGGATGGTGCTTGGGATTGGGGAAGACTACCCTCTGTCTTCTTCCCTCTCTTCTTGGGGCTGGTCTTCTGATGCTCTTTATCACCTGAAGGCATAATTGTTACATGGACAATAAATACCTACACCTGCGAACTTAATATTAAGGTTGGTTTATTAAGAATGTTCAAATCAAAATCTACAAGGAAAACAAATATGCAAACTTTTTAACTTGAAGGTCAAAATGACCCTCTGTCCAATACATGGGCCAATGCTGAAAATGCAAGAGCTGATAAGGAAAGTCAGATTCAAATCAAACATGGATAGATTTTTTTTTCATTCACTTAATGAAACCAAATCAATAATGCGACAGTGTGCACCTCATGATAGTTTTTTAAAGTGTGTTGCAGATGATAACTCTAAAATTTAATACCTTGAATCCACCAGACTGATCTAGTTATGTATGTTAGACAAATGAAACCGTGTTGTTCAGAGTCAAAATGTCCACTGAGCTTACATCAGTACTCCACAAGTGTGATTATCCTTCCACATTTTACAGACCACTATCTATATAATCATTACAAAAATGTTCAAGCAAGATAAATCATATTTATTTGACTGAAATATCAAAACTAAAAATGGCAATACCTTAAATACAGTGAACGCTACTGACCAGATTAATATGAGAAGTGTTAAAACACTGAAGAGTCAACACCCTTGCCCCTCCCCTGATGTACATTTACAATACACAGAAAGGATTCTCTCTAGTTTTTACCACAAAAAAACAAGAACAAAAAAAAAACTGACAGATGGAATTATAAAGATAAATCAAGGACTAAATAAATTCATAAGTAAATCTGATCTAACACTGGCAGCAACACATGGTCAAAAGAAAAAGTAAACATAAATAAGCGAATCTATAAACAAATGATAGGATGAATGACTGAATAGTACCTTACTAGCAGCTACACATAGTACAGTATTTGCCACATAAACAGTTTAAGTGTCTACAGTCTCAATGATCAAATATTATGAAAATTCCTGCAGGCACAGCACAAAAAAATCAGCCATTTTCAGCGACTTCAGTGTTGCAATACCTAGCTCACAGAAAATCAGCAATTCAACTGGCTTGACATCAACGTCCAAAAACAACAAACCAATATGTCCCCACAGCATTCTCCACGGCAAAACAATTTTACTAATAAATTGCATTTGTTTATACTATTTATTTAACATTTTCTCTTGTTTTCCCTTTTCTCTTATTTGATTATTAACAATTTCTCCTTTACATATTTGCTTGCTTATTGATTTATCCCCCTTTTTTTTTCTTATTTCATGAATGCTCCTATCCCAACATCTCTTTATTTCAATCTATTCCAGTTTACTCACAGCGTCTTTACTCACTGGTCAATTGCATCTTCACCTATTCATATTTACTTTATTCATTTACTTATTCATTCATTCATTCTCCCACTACTAAACTATTTTTCACCTACTTGTATTTGCTTTATTCAGACTTATTCATTTACTTATATATACATTCTCCCACTATCGTTTATCATCATTGTTCATTTTCTATTGCGCTTCTTCTTTGCCTCCTTTTTCTTCCTTTTATCTTTCTTTTTTAACTTTTCTCTTAATTACTATATTTCTGAATGTTCATCTTTGACAAATTGTTGCATTTCATTTTCAATTATTGTGTTTAACTTTTCTGTTGAAAAAGGCGCTTTTGCCGAAATATCCATAAGTTGTGTGGTGTCCTTTGTAAATAAAACAATGTCACTTTACACTTGTGAGCTTGTTTGTTTGTTGTATGTTCCAGTGACGTTGCAGTCTGTTTCATCTTTTAACTTTTTTTTTTGTAAGTTATCATCTCATCTCTTTCTTCTTCTTATTTTTCTAATCAATGTCATATATCATCACAATTATCGTTATTACTATCATATTTTCTTCCTCCCCTACTTCATCCCTTTTCTCTCCTGTTTCATTCCGCAAATTTTAATTGAACCAAGGATACACTTCTCTCTCCACTTCAACAGAAAAAGATCAATGACTGTTGGTTTGTCCTGTGTATTTTAGCGTTGTTTGTCCTGCCTAAAGATGAACAAGAAATCGAATTACATTGTGTGTTTCGTAATTCATTTCTTCTATTTGTTTGGTGGTCTAGTCACCTCAACTTTCCTCACTTGTTTTATTACTGTGTAGGGTCATCTTACTTTAAAACAAAAAGAAACTAAGTTTGACGATCCCAGAAGACTAAATGGCATGTGATTCATAGTTTCAAAGAACAAGAGATGAGTAAAAGCTAACTACAAGAAAACCCCATAAGGCATGTGATTCACATTTTCAAAGAACAAGAGATGGGGCGTTCAGACAGAGAATGATATACTCTGCACATAAAAAAAAAAAAAGAAAAAAGAATTTCATGCTTTCACAGCATTCAAACCAGTACAGCTCTTTCTCTTGTTCACTGCAGTTTACCACTTCAATCACAATGTACCAAACACACCTTCCACACTCCAGTGGAGAGGGTACAACCAAAACAAACTCACAGAAAGTTCCCTTCTTAGACTTGCAACGCCACCCTGGGATCTTCTCACTCCCTAAACAGACACATTATCCACCAAACCACTTCTCTCATTCTTATTTTCGACCAAATCATAACAGACTGGTCCCAGCATCAGTTCACTGCAGCCTAACCTTGTATCTTTTTACTGCACACAGGCCCAAACACTACAGGCATGTGTATGGGAGGTGCCAAACTGACTGGGAAGTCCAGCTTAAAGTCCTGCTTGAGCCACCGCACGTTGAGCGCCAGTCGATTCCAAGGCGGAGTGTGCAGCATGTGGCAAACCAAACGCCACTTGTGCTGAAAGGCCGTCTCCGAGTTTCTTTTGGACACTGGAATATGCTTCAGTCGTCGGCATCTGTCTGGATGTTGCCAAGCCCACTCGAACTGACAAGAAAACAATAGAAAGATGTGAATATTTATCCAAAAATACCGAAAGTATGATTTTGAATAATAAGATTTTCCTGTATCTGTGAAAATATTACTAAAGTACGACTGTATAATAACTGCAAGCAGTACTGGTATGGGAAGACAACCCGAATATAGCAGCCAATGCTTGAAACTGTGTTGCTCAGCCTGTCAAGCCCCGAAACTTGTTACAACTGCAGACCTAATGAGGAACAGAAGTTTCAATGAATGGACAGATTCTAGGAAAACAATATAGTATCAAAACCATCTCAAATTCTTAATCATGATAAATTCATAAAAACACCAAAACCGCAAAAGATAGCTTTAATGAACTTACTGTGAATAGACTGAGAAAAGAGTGGTCAAGCAAGTGACAAAATTAAAGAACTGATCAACTCAGTGGACACAGTTGCGATAACAGGGTATTAGAAACAAATAGCATGCTGCTGCCTGCTGATTTGAATTTAAATGCAGACCTTTAATTGCAAAAGTATGTCCTTTCAGGCTTTTAGTTAACACAACAGTCCGTCTCCAACTCTGAAAAAGTAAGACTAATTTCAGCCCTAGTTAAACACAAGTCTTCAGTAACAAAAAACAAGTCTAGGGAATAAAAGACAGTTTCCAATTCCAGCATTGCTTTTAATGATCATTTGACAGTTCATTGTTCAGTTTCTGCTTCCAGCTATATCTGCTTTTATACAAAGGCACAAATTTCCAATCTTCTAAATCAGCAATTTCTGATGAACAACTTTTGTTAATCTTTCTCATATCATGCTGTGCAAATCAAAATATCTGCTATTCAGAGTTAGAGCCCTTACTCGGATACTAGACCTTTGAGAATCATCAATACTAATCAGCAAAAAAAAAAAAAAAGGAAGAGTCAATTAAAACAAAAGAAATCTAACAGCTGAGGAATAATGTCAACACTGATGTCAACACTGTCTTGAAATGCTGCGCAAAGCAAACCATTAAACCGTCTTGCTAGTCAAAGGAGAAAAATGCAAACTTCCGGCATTTATGATTATCTGCTCAGTGCAAATTAGATGGAAAGTGATGATCACATTCTATCCATTATTTATATAGCAATAGATTTAGAACTCTCTTTCACTAGAAACTAACACTGTCTTTCTATAAATTTCATCAATATATGTCCAAGGCAAAATAAGATTAAGTTCACTTATGATGCATCAAAATTTGTCAATACCATGCCACCCAGCCCACCCTCCTTCACCAGTGCTATACATAATACAGCTAATGGGACTCTCAAAAATCCCATGAAGACTCCTTCAAATCCCTAAGCAGAGGCCAATGGATTGCTAAACTCACCCTCAAAGCAGAAATACTGTTAGGAAAACCATGGATGATTAACACCATTTCCCTGAAATAAAGAGTAATTCAGACATCAATCAGCAATACAGTACATCAAAGTTGAAATGTAATTCATCAATCATGTTTGTAGAGTAGTACCAAAACTAGTCAATGTCTACATTTACATAAAATTAAAAAGAAAATGACGTAATCAGAATGTTTTAAGCAAAGCAAAAAGCCATGGGACAAATCACACAAAAAATGTGAGTATGATCTACACTTTGGAATCATATGCTTGCAGAAATAAACACACCCTGCACACTGAGATCATATTGTTTCAAATACAGGCAATACACAGTTCTGAAGAACATTTCCTGCATTCTCCAACCATGGATTAATTCAATGTAACAATTTAGGGACCCAAAAATCTACTCATCCATAATCATAGCATCACTACAATCAGACATAACTTTAAAACAATGATCTTCTCCACGACCGTACCAAGGTCCTCGGCCACTAGTCCTCCAAGCTCCCCCTGCATGGGATCCAGTGTTGTGCTGCTTGATTCTGCGATTGGGGTCCACCGTGTAGCCGATGTAGGTACGTCCTTTGTAGCGTGGGTTGCAACACAGCAGGAGATACACACCATAAAAGTCTTCAATTTCGTGCACCATCTTTTAGCTGCACTGCAGAAAGAACCAAGAACTTGAAACTGGCATGGTGACAGTAAATGACAACAAAGACAGATAATCATATGCATCTGTAATGCCAGTAAAGACGGCCTGTTTTTCTTTCAATGATACCGACCCTTCCAATGATGAACCTTTAATTAGGTACTCCAAACCTTCTTTCTATGACTAAGAGGTAGTGTGCTGTTGGCCCACACTCCAAACCCTTCTTTCTATGACTAAGAGGCAGTGTGCTGTTGGCCCACACTCAACTGTTATTTTCTACAAATATTTATGAATAAATCAAGAAATAAAAGTACGCCTGACAAAACCCATTATTTATCTGTCATTTCCATACATTGTCTTTTGTATTTTTGGTGGTGTGTGTGTGTAACTTAAGCGTGTGTTGAAAGTTTGCGCTGTTACTGAGTACCCGCGAGCGTCGGCCGCCATGTGTGCGTCTTGCTCTGATCACTGCCTTTGGTCGTCTGCTATGTGCTCGGTGGCACCGTTAGTAGTTCTAAAAATAGTATGCTAAACAGGAAGAAGAGACATCCGCGCAACGTTTCGAGCGTGAAGTGTAGACATTCAATGGAAAATTCAGAGTGAAAAACCTTTTAAAATTTTTCATGTAAAATTTCCGGAATAAAACCGAGAGTGACATTTACACTTTTACACTCACACAAATCTTCAGGGTTTAAACTACAGCTGAGTAGAAATTTTAAGTTTGTCCGTTCAAATGCCACAGAGCGCAAAGCTACGAAACAAGCCGTGGTGCAGCTTTGACGTCGACTCAAAAAATTGAAATGGCGGAAAGTACAAGACAGCATGCGACCCGTAAATACTCAACGGAATCTATCGAATATCGACGAGTCGTCTTCAAACCACACAGTTCCAGCTATTTTGAACGGTAAGTTGCAACCTTTTCTGACAGTTTTACATCACGATTTAACTATATTACTGTCATATATTTTGAAGATTACTTTGTTTTTGTTTGACGTCCGAAACATCAGACCGGGGTAATGGTGGGGTCGTGCTGATAAGAGGAGTATGTGTTTAGTATTTTACATCAAATTAAAACTCCTGCTTAGATTTTATGGATATGTTACAGGTGTAGTTTGTATGATTTCAAGGTTTATTTTCTGTTGATTTTTTTTAACCAGATATTTCCTGTTCGACTTAATAATAATAATAATGATTTCTTATATAGCGCTTAATCAAATGAATTTCTCTAAGCGCTTTACAAAGTCATACTACATTCACCCTTCTCATATACAATAATACACCTTACACCCAACTACAAATACTATTACTACAATAACTAACAAATCCTAATCCTACCAGTGTGACATTCACTTATTCTTCAAATATCACTACAAAAACTTAATCCTATAACGTTCAATCATACAACAAATACATATAATAGAGAACATACACATACGCTACATTTGAAAAGGCCCAGACGGCTATGAGTTAGGTTGTACCCCCCCCCCCCCCCCTCTCCCCACAGCGTTGACTAATTATGAGAAAATAGATGGGTTTTAAGTTTTAAGTTTAGACTTGAAAGAAGAGATAGAATCTAAATGTCTGAGACAGTCTGGCAGTCTGTTCCACGTCGCTGGAGCTTGAAAAGAGAAAGATCTTTCATCAGTAGTAGTCCTGAAGCGAGTCATTCGCAGAAGGCGGTCGTCAGCACAGGAGCGTAGTTGTCGAGAGGGGGTGTAGATTTTAAGGAGATCTGAGAGATAAGAAGGTCCATTTTCAAAGAGAGCTGAGAAAGTGAGAGTTGAGATTTTGTACGAGATACGGTTTGAGACAGATTGCCAGTGAAGAGAGTGGAGGAGAGGCGAAATGTGAGCATGTTTTCTTGCTCTACAGACGACTCGGGCTGCATGATTTTGGATTCGCTGTAATCTTTCTATCAGGTATTTTGGAAGGCCGGCCAAAAGTGAGTTGCAGTAATCTATTCTAGATAAGACAAATGCACAAATGAGAGAGTTTTTGTAGCATCTGTAGAGAGAAGGTGACGTACAGAGCTGATTCTTCTTAGTTCTAAATAGGCAATCTTGCAAATATTTGAAACCTGTTTCTCAAAGGAGAGGGATTGGTCAAGTATGACCCCTAGACTGCGGACAGAGGTGGAGACAGAGACAGCACAGTCATTGATAGTGACAGTTGAAGGCAGAGAAGGATGGTTAGGCTGTTTTGTCACGAACATGAGTTCCGTCTTGTCGTCGTTTAGTTGTAGTTTGTTGGTTGTCATCCAGTCCTTCAGGTCTGCAATGCAGCCCCGCATCCGAGAAATCAGTGAGTCAGTTTCAGCAATGGGAGCCGACTGATGAAGCTGAGTGTCGTCAGCAAAGCTCTCATGCGACATGGCGTGACCACTGATGACGTCAGACACAGGACTAGCATACAGCACAAAAAGGACTGGCCCAAGTACAGAACCCTGAGGCACACCGTACCTAAGAGGAGAACTGTCTGAGTATCTTCCCTGTACACACACTGTCCGAGTCCGTCCAGTCAAGTAAGAGATAATCCAGTCAAGAGCTGTGTCTTTGAATCCAAAGGAAGTTTGAAGCCGTGAGAACAAAATATTATGATCGATCGTGTCAAATGCTGCAGAGAGGTCTAACATCGCTAATAAGGAAACGTTCCCATCATCAAGCTCGCAGAGGAGGTCATTGACTATACGGAGGAGTGCTGTCTCACAACTATGGCCTTGTCTGTAAGCAGATTGATGAGGATTCAAAAGGTGATTCTTTTCGAGATGTTCTAGAATTTGTTCCAAAACGATCTTCTCCAATAATTTTGATAGAAATGACAAATTTGATACAGGCCGATAATTCTTTAAAACATTTTTATCTAATGAAGGTTTCTTGATCAATGGACGTACCACTGCGGACCGGAAGATTTCAGGAACGTGACCAGAGGACAAAGAGGTATTGATAACATGAGTAAGATGGGGTAGGACATCATCAATGCACTGAAAGAGCAAGTTAGTGGGAATGGCATCAAGTTCACATGATTTAGGGCTGCATCGCAAACAAAGTTTTTTGACATAGTCTTGACTAACAGGACTAAAACAAGCCAAAGGAGGTCCACAGTAAACTTTGTCATTCAGAGGATGTACAGGTGCAGTAGAATCTAGCTTTTCACGGATAGTGTCAATTTTTCCATTGAAGAACTCTAAGAATTTCTGAGGGAGCTCTTGAGTTTGGAAGATGGTGGGAAGGGGGGAGTAGCTGACTTTGCCTAGGAGACTATTTGTGACATTAAATAGTTGCTTGGCCGTATTACAGGACAATATCTTTGAAGAATAGAACAAAGTTTTTGCTTGATGAACAATGTCAGTAACATGATTTCTCGCAGTTCGATATATTTCCCTGTGCACAGTCAGTCCCGTGGCACGCCATCGCCTCTCAGCCCCCCTCCTCTCCTGCTTGGCCTCGGACAACTCGGGACCCACTGTGTTGTGCCATTGACACAGTGAGCGATCAGTGATCAAGCGCCTGCTCACTGGAGCATGCTTATCAAGCACTTGAATATCAAATTCTAAAAGGTCACGTGACCGTGCCCAACAACGCTTTTGAGGCCCTATGTCAAATGAACAGCTGAAACTAGCACAGTTGCAGTAGGAAAACGTACAGAATAGGCGATTAGATCTAGTTGCAAAGTGAGATGACTGCAGGCAGAAATCTAAACAAATCTTAAATAAATGTTTGTGAACTGCCAAAAAAATGTTGACAAACGAATCTCAAGACAAAACACATGCGTTTTGTCTTGTGATTCGTTTTGTCCACATTTTTTTGGCGGTTCGAAAACAATTTCTTTAAGCTTTGTACAGAATATTAATTTTGTGCCTGTATTTCCTTTATTAAATGAATCAAGCAGTGACTCTAAAACACTTGTCTCATGCACTCCATTGACATTGGCGGTTATGGTGATATGTATATTATGTTGTGTGTGTTGTGTGTGTGTGTGTGTGTGTGTGTGTGTGTGTGTGTGTGTGACTGAACGGAATGGATTAGCTATCATCATGATTTATCAATTAATGACAACCCTAACTCAATTTATTTATTGCTTTTTTTTTTCAGGTGCTCCAAACTATGCGGTTAGCGTCTGCTACAACAGACCTTGTTCTGGTCAACATACACTGTGACAATGGCCAATTCTACACAAACTTTCTCTCCATGACTAAGAAAGAGGCAGTGGGCTGTTAACCCGCATTTGACTGTTATTTTCTCCAAATGTTTGTATATTATTATTAATCAAGAAATGAAAATACATCAGACAAAATATGTTATTCATCTTTCATTTCCATAAACTGTCTTTTGTACTTTTGATGGTGATTGTGTGTCAGCGTGTGTTGAAAGTTGGCGCTGTTTACTGATTAGCTGCGAGCCTTGGCCAGAATATGCACATCTCACTCCAATCCCTTCCTTTGGTTTTCTACACTGTGCTTGTCGGGATATTTATCAATTCTGAAAATGTATGTCAATTTGAAAGAGGAGCAATTCTTCAGGCTTTCAACTACAATTAAGTAAACCTTAAAGTTTGTCCGTTCAGTTCCTGCTGGCACGGGGGTGTGGGGCCAGGGTAAAAACTTTAGGGATGAGTGTATTTATTTTGTAATTGTTATATTCAGTATTTCTTGGCAGTCATATATATAAGTTTCACTAATATATGGAAAGCATAGGCACTGGAGAATTAGGGTGGAGTGGAGGAAAGGAGGTGGGAGAGGAGGGGATGGGGGAGGGGGGGATAGGCCAAGTTTCTTGCTTTTTAATCTTCTGAGCATTACTTAAAGTTAAACCGATACAAATGTCAATCACATGTCTTCATAAGATCATGCCAAGCAGAGATATTTAATTTGTATACGTAATGCTTAGATGGCACACAAGAAGTTAGGTAAAAGAGTGGGGGTGGGATGGGGGTGTACAATTGTGCCGACATGCTTAAATGTCTTCTTATTGGATAGATCTTGTAATCCTGATCATTCTGATGTAAGTTACATGCTTGTATGTCAATTGAAAGCAGGGATGTGTCATTTTATAACTTGTTTTGGTTGCTGATATGGACAACAAAAAAAGTCAAAATGAAGATTTTGACATGTTTAAGAGTGTGGTATCAGACTCTGTGTGTAAGTGTAAGAGCCTCAGGTCTGAAAAAAATTCAGTGTATATTACAAGTAGTTGACATCAATCACCCATAGTTTCAGACATGTCACTTGCCAAATGGCCGAGTTAAAGGCCTCCAAACATGGCCCTTATGGGGAATTCCGACTGTCGTAAGAAAATTAAATATTAAAAAAATCATAACTTCGCTCCTAATTAAGCTACAGCTATAAATTTTACATAATTTTCTTAGTTTGAAGTTGTTCTATAACCTTGACCTATTGAAAACAAGCGTCTACAAGTACAACGGCTCTCCTGAGCAAGTTTGCCCTCTGCACTTTGCAAACTTTTTGCAGATTTTGCTTTCCCACTTTCCAGATTAACCCAGGCGCATACTTTAGTCTGAAAAAGAAAAATACCTTTTGCCACAATTTCATGACAAAATGGTGCTCAAGTTTGACAGCTCCAGATGCAAGGCGATGCACTCGTCAAGAATCACTCTTATCAGAGACGTCTCTGCTCTTACCATCCGATCGGTTATCGCTGCGCCTGTCTTGAGAGACTCCTGCGGCCGGAAAAAGGAATTGAGTTTCGAATTTTCACATCCGCCGAGCAAGGAAGCGTTTGTCTAAAGATTCAAAATTCTACCAAACAATAAGGAACTCGTAGGAAAAGGAATCTTGAGCAGCGTTCGAAGCTCTCGATCTATACTGTGCTCTCTCTCTCTCTCTCTCTCTCTCTCTCTCTCTCATTTTTTTCCTTTGACTTTGACCAAGGAATGGGAGAAATATCCCGACCACTTGAAGCACCTCTACCAAATTGCCATCGCTCCAGAACTTGGAAGACATTGTAGAGGATGGCCAGAAGGCAAAACCAACGCAGAAATTCAGATGCTGGTAGAAGACCACACATCAGAACCATCAAAATGATGATGGCGGATGTTCATAGAAAGAAGAAGAAGAAGAAGACCTTTGCACAAAAGATGATATTTTAATATACACTGACGGTTCTGTCACCAAAGGTAAGTCAGGCCGGGGATACACAGTGAAGCAAAATGGCCGAACTATCCAGGAAGACAATGGTGCGCACATTTTAACAACTTCAAGTCTAACAATGGAGGTAGAAGCAGTGACACAAGCACTCCACTGGCTTACATCCATAAGCCAGTTTCAAACTCAACAAGCCATGATACTGACTGACTCCATGAACCTACTTCAGAAAGTGAACAGTGGAATGGGAAGCCCTGCTTGGAATGAACTAATGCGCAGCCTTCCATTGGAGAAACTCATATGAATGTACTGCCCTGGACATGCTGGAGTTAAAGGAAACGAGAGAGCAGACACACTGGCTTGCAAGGTAACGATAAGAACTGGATTACAGCTTGGCCGATCTGATGTGATAAGAAATCTGAAGAATCACTTAAGCAAACAAGAGCAAAGCCACTATACCATAGACCATCTTTCAGATCTGAACATCAAGAAAGGAAGTTGCCGCACATCCAGACTTAAGGGAAGAGCAAGAAACATCACCAAACAAACAAACATTGGAATAATTTCAAGGCCAACATTGCGAAGACTCCTAGAGATTGGGGCAAACTCATACTGGGCCTTTCCAATAACAGACACAAAAGATGAAACACATGTCAACTGAGATAAGACTTTGAATCTCTCATGGCCTCCAGCGTATACTGTACACGTGTTGTTGTTCTTCAATTTAACGTCTTCCCACTTAACGTGATTACAGACAGACAGACAGAGAGAGAAGAGAGAGAGAGAGAGAGAGAGAGAGAGAGAGAGAGAGAGAGAGAGAGTGTGTGTGTGTGTGTGTGTGTGTATGTGTGTGTGAGAGAGAGAGAGAGAGAGAGGGAGTGTGTGTGTGTGTGTGTGTGTGTGTGTGTGTGTGTGTGTGTGTGTGTGTGTGTGTGTGTGTGTGTGAGTAGTTTCTTTTTGTATATGAGGGGTTATTGAACGTTAAAGATAAATTCCTACTGGACTACGTAATAAATGTGGGCATAATGAACAAAGAAAAGCATAATTATTTAACATTTTAGGTAATGTCAGTGGTGTCGATCTATCATGTGAAATATTACTACCAGCCTTGTGCACTGTATTCTTTGCTCTTGAACAATCTAGTAATAGGTGACTCACACTAAGAATTTCCCCACATACGCATTTAACATTTCTGCTGTATTTGGTTCGAAGTGAATTCAAACGCATCCTATGAATTAAGGATACTACCTCTCTAGATATCGGACTTTCGAATTTGTCTAATTGCGTCTTGGGGTGTACACGTGTGTGCGCTGGTGTATGTTCATCAGTGTGGTAATGCCAGCATGTTAATTAGAGTGTCCATGGACATCATGAGTATGCAAGCGTTGGTGTGTGAGTGTGTGGGAGAGAGTGAGTGAGTGAGTGAGTGAGTGAGTGTGTGTGTGTGTGTGTGTGTGTGTGTGTGTGTGTGTGTGTGTGTGTGTGTGTGTGTGTTTTCATCAGTGGGGTAATACCAGCGTGTTAATTAGAGAGTACACAGACATGTGTATGGAAGCGTTGGTGTGTGTGTGTGTGTGTGTGTGTGTGTGTGTGTGTGTGTGTGTGTGTGTGTGTGTGTGTGTGTGTGTGTGTGTGTGTGTGTGCATGGGATGTGTGTGAGGGGGAGGAGTTGTTGTTCTTATTGTTATGTGTATGTGCGTGTTCGCACGAGTGTGTACATGCACTTATATGCTGTATTTGATTGATGGTCTTGTTCTTATGCTTGATCCTAAGTCATCTTCTGAACATTCACGCACGCAGTCACAGCACAACACACACACACACACACACACACACACACACACACACACACACACACACACACACACACCACACACATACACGTGCGCGCGCTCACACACACACACACACATATGAATGTGTGCGCGTACGTTCGCTCCCTCACACACACACACACACATATGAATGTGTGCGCGTACATTCGCTCGCTCTTACCTACACACATATACACATGTGTGCATGCGCACGTCCACACTGACACACGTGCGCATACACACGCATACACATAAGCGCACAAATGCACACACACACACACACACACACACACACACACACACACACACACACACACACACACACACACACACACATGCTCACACGCCCACATACAAAGACACACACATACACACAGATATGTACACATATAGCCTATATTATACAGATACGTGTGCTCACACAAACCCACAAATTACACCACACACACACACACACACACACACACACACACACACACACACACACACACACGCACATGCACATGCACACGCACACACACACGCACACACACACACACACACACACACACACACACACACACACACACACATGCACGCACGCACGCACACACACACATGCGCCCACGCACACACATGAGCCCACGCCCACACATCATACACACACGTGTACATCCACTACACACACATAAAAAAAAAAAAATGGTAGGTAGGCACTCAAGGTCTGACCAGCGCGTTGGGCTAATGCGCAGGTCAGACATCCGCCGAGTCATAGCCAAGAGACCCTCTTCTTCAATTGTCTCATCTTTGTTGTTAATTCATTTATCCATCAGCTTCAAATCATGCGTAGTGTGGTCTCAAAACGTAGCGGATGTGGTGTAGCGTATATGGACTAGTCCACACGCAGTAACGCCTCCTTGATGAAACTGAAACTGAATCTCCTTTGACTAGCAAGACGGTTTAATGGTATGCTTTGCACAGCATTTCAAGACACAGTGTTGACATCAATGTTGACATTATACCTCAGCTGTTAGATTTATCTTGTTTTAATTGACTCTTCCTTTTTTTTTTTTTTTTTTTTTGCTGATTAGTATTGATGATTCTCAAAGGTCTAGTATCCGAGTAAGGGCTCTAACTGTGAATAGCAGATATTTTGATTTGCACAGCATGATATGAGAAAGATTAACAAAAGTTGTTCATCAGAAATTGCTGATTTGAATTTCGTGCCTTTGTGCAAAAGTAGATACAGCTGGAAGCAGAAACTAAACTGTCAAATGATCATTAAAAGCAATGCTGGAATTGGAAACTGTCTTTTATTCCCTAGACTTGTTTTTTGTTACTGAAGACTTGTGTTTAACTAGGGGCTGAAATTAGTCTTTCTTTTTCAGAGTTGGAGACGGACTGTTGTGTTAACTAAAAGCCTGAAAGGAGTATACTTTTACAATTAAAGGTCTGCATTTAAATTCAAATCAGCAGGCAGCAGCATGCTATTTGTTTCTAATACCCTGTTATCGTAACTGAGTCCACTGAGCTCTTCTATTTTGTCACTTGCTCGACAACTCTTTTCTTAGTCTACTCACAGTAAGTTCATTACAACTATCTTTTGCGATTTTGGTGTTTTTATGAATTTATCATGATTAAGAACTTGAGATGGTGTTTTAATATTGTTTTCCTAGAATGTGTCCATTAATTGAAAATTCTGTTCCTCATGAGGTCTGCAGTCGTGACAAGTTTCGGGGCTTGACGGGCTGAGCAACACGGTTTCAACACTGGCTGCAGTATTCGGGTTGTCTTCCCATACCAGTACTGCTTGCGATTGTCTAATCAAAATCGCGTAACCGAATTAGGAGTAAATAACCCATGCAAGGCTTTCGTCCCATTTGAAATAGTGACTGGTTCATTGACATCAATTCATTTATAATTTCGATCATACAGAGTATTCATTAATTCAAACATACGGAGAATTGAAAAGGCTGAATTACACACACGAAGAAGAAGCGCATGCGACTACCTAGAATCGGCTGAGTATGGAAAAACATGTTTAATCAAGCGCGAGCCTTTGTGAAACGATGGACAAGTAGGTTTCTTCTGTAGAGCGACGATTGATAATGGTATATGCATGTCAGCTGGGCTGAATACCCATGTTACGTGTAGGTATC
>CM065739.1:20248027-20251426 GCA_033310375.1 Conus canariensis
ACAGAGGGAGTGGAAAGATAGGTGAGGGGTTCAAAAGGTAATTCTTCCATTTTCAGCCCCACCCCAACCGCTGTCCGAGCCCCTCCTTCCCTCAGCCTTCCTTTACCCTTCTCCCATCCCCTGTCTACACGCAGCCGAGTTTATGAACCCAATCTTCATGACCAGTAATAATTCAGCTCGAGTTGGTAGATCTCGCCCCCACTCTCCCCCCTTCGCCTCCCTCAAATTTCCTTTTCCCTGCTAAGAATTTTCATTGATATGAGTATATCTATATCTGCACTTTCTCTTGTGTATTTTCATACTTTATCTAGACCCCAGATTTCTGATCCGTACAGAAGCATTGGCTGCACTCTGGCATCAAAAAGTAGACTGGATGTCTCGATTGTATAGTCATGTAGAGGTAGCCCAATGACCACCTTGTTACCCTGTGCAGCCAGAGGATGAGACACACAATTTTGTGGGAAAAGTATAGTCCTAAATACTTGTGCGTATTGGAAGGAGACAAGGTCTGACCAGAGCATTGGGCTAATGCGTAGGTCAGACATCTGGTAAGTCGTAGCCACGAGACCCTCTTCTTCAATTCGTTCATCTTAGTTAATTCCTTTATCCATCAGCTTAAAATCATGCGTAGTGTGGTCTCAAAACTTAGCGGATGTGATGTAGCGTATATGGACTAGTCTGCACGCAGTGACGCCTCCTTGATGAAACTGAAACTGAAACCGGAAGGAGACACAGAGAGAGAGAGAGAGAGAGAGAGAGAGAGAGAGAGGGGGGGGGGGGGCGGAGTGCGTTGTCGGGTCGGAGTGTGGTTTGTGGAATGATCCAAGAAAGGCCAAAAAAGCAATCATCCAAGAAAGAGCAAAAAGCGCATCAACTGGCAGTTCTAAATCTACATTTTGCCTATGACCTTTTAGATGTAAAGTCCTTGATGATTGGCCGCGTGAATACGCCATTCTCAATATTTGAAACCCGAAAGAGCATGAAGAAAAAGGAGCGTATCTTCTCCATTACGACTCGCCAAAATAGGAAATATTGGTGATCTCTGGTTCCTTGGACATGTTGGTCTAACATTGGACTAAACCCATTCTGGATAGCCACACCCCTTACTGTCATTCCAGTATGTTTTCTCCCTGCCCCGTCCCTCCCCTCTCCTCCTCGCCCCCCACCTCCCCCCCCCCCCCACCACCCCCCCCCCCTTTTTTTTTGTTCCGTTTCTGCTCCGTACATTTCATGCTCCTATCTTTTTGTTTGTTTTATTTCGCTGTCCCATCTTCTGTGCCACCTCAGTGGCAGTGCACCCACGCCGCTCATTCGGACACCCCATCCACAGCCACAGCCCGGTCATTCCCGCCGCAGCCCCGGCACCGGCAATCTAAAGGGAGCAGTAAATGTCAAGTCGCCAAGAGGCAACCCACCGGAGGGGACATTGCACTGCTGCCAAATCACTTCGGTGGTGTTCAGTGGCGCCTGTTCTGTCCAACATACGCAAGACACCACCTACTAAGCCTCCTACTGAGCACAATAGCAGTCGCGTAGCCGACGTGAGTGAGCTCTCCCACCGGAGCGCGCCACCACGTCTGTCCAACGGCAGCCCCTATGGACTCGTCGATACCGGTGACCCCGACGGAATCAAATCAAAGCCACAGACGTGGAGAGGACATAGAAACTGAGGTCACCATGAGAGCAGGGCATGAAGGGCCACAGAATTTGATACTTTTTTATGCTGGTGGATGGGAATGAGGATGATGAAGATGGTGCTACGGATTTCCATTCCGGTCTGAGACTGCATGACAGGGCTGTACTCTACGCTTCCTATCATGATATAGCCCGGCGTCAACCAGGTCCGAGAGATACAGACACCTGCATTGTTGGTCAGGAAACTTGAGCAACACTCTCAAAGACGCGTCCATTAAATGGATGAAACTCGACTGTGTGGTCCCAGTCTTCCCAACTGAGCCCGTAGCAAACTCACCTCACGGTAGGAGCCGGTCGAGACCGAAACATCGGGAAGGACGAACTCTCGGGCTGTTTATCCTGGCATAAAAAATGTCTCCCAGACAGAACTTGCTGGTGGGGACGATCACAACCCCCATCCTCTCAACCTTATACGCAGTTTTAGTTGAGGGAAACGGGGCTCGGCGATCCGAGTGCTGACGTACGCTTTTTGATTGGCCAGTGGCCCGGCTCCCATCAAACATAAACTCTGTGTGTGTGTGTGTGTGTGTGTGTGTGTGTGTGTGTGTGTGTGTGTGTGTGTGTGTGTAAGTGTGCTATTATCCGCTAATGTGAAAGACCACCCCTTCCAAGCTATCTTTATTATATATCTATTTTTCATCCCTGAATTATATATGACTTGATTGTCTTCTTTTACTGTTTAATAATCATACTTTTTCGTGATATCATGGCATGGTAATGAATTTATTGTTCTCATTTATTCTTTACTTGGTGCTTAACAAGGAATGTCATGTTGAATTGTTGAATTATGTAAGTACGTGTGTGTATGTGTGTTTGTGTTTGTGTTTGTTTGTGTGTGTGTGTGTGTGTGTGTGTGTGTGTGTGTGTGTGTGTGTGTGTGTGTGTGTGTGAAGGACCCCCCCCCCCCCCCAGCCATTTTTGCTATAAATATCCCTGAATTATATTTCACTTTGAGTTTTTTTTTTTTTTTTTTACTGTTTAAACAATTATACTTTTTGTGATATAATTTCTTGGTATTGAAATTTTGTTCTCTTTTATTCTGTACTTAGTTTAATGGGGAATGTTATGTTTTTATAGTTAAAATGTTTATATAAGCCTGTTTCCAATTTTCACACCTCTATGAATTATCTCCCTTCCGTCTCTCTCTCTCTCTCTCTCTCTCTCTCTCTCTCTCTCTCTCTCTCTCTCTCTCTCTCTCTCTCCTCTCTCTCTCTCTCCTCCACTTCAAACATCTTAGTTAGCGGTAAATCGTTTATTCCTGATTTGAATTTAACTCTGCAGGTTGTTTTTATAGTTTAAGTAATTATACATTTTGCTATTCTTGGTCTTTTGAATGGTGCTGTTAGTCGAAAGGGAGAAACAGTATTGTGTAGATTGAGGACGGGTCATGCCTATTTTACTCATTCGTTTTTATTGAAGGGAGAAGACCCGCCATTCTGTGTTGCCTGTGATAGTCAGATATCTGTCCAACATATTCTTTTAGACTGCTGGGATTTATACGACATTAGAAGGAAACATTACACTGCAGATAATATGAAGATTCTTTTTCGTGATGTTCCCCCTGACAATATTTTTAACTTCCTAAAAGAAGTGAATTTATTTCATCATGTGTGAATTTGGTGTTGTTAGATATTTTATACCCAGTATTGATTTTTGCAGATTACAGTCAGTGATTTCAACGTGTTGGTTTTTACTCCTAGGATT
>CM065739.1:20251526-20254026 GCA_033310375.1 Conus canariensis
TACTGGCCTGGCTGAGAAACATACACCTGCCCTGAGGCTTTCAACTCTTAACAATCTCTGGGCCCCCGAAATCACTCGGCCTAAAGGGAGGCTACCAGGGTTAAGATCATAGACGGGAAAAAAAGTCTTTCAACTTAAAGGCTTTTTGACGTAGAAACTCCACTGCACAAACGAAATATCTTAATACTGAGATAGGTTCTCTCAACCATAAAATGTGCTATTGTCATCCAGTAACTGCACACACACGAAGATGTTTCAAACAACCCTCCATACACATGAAAGGAGTACTAGAACGTGGCAGTCTGCATGGAAATTCCACTGATGTGCAAGTTAATTCTGAAGGGTTCAGAATCAGAGTCAGGAACTGTGGTATTCCATGGTAGCTGTTCAGGAGAGAAAGAGTTAAAGAATGGGAATTTGCTTTCCATTCATTGTATATGTTAATTTCCCCCAGAAAAACAAGTCTGATAAAAAAAAAAGGAATCAATAAAGCGTATATGCTAATGAAGTCTGCAAAGAAAGCTTAGCATTCGGGTCATGGGAAGGAATTCGACTTTTTGTATTACATAATGAAACAGAGGGAGAATATAGACAGGTAAACACGACAAACAAGTGTGATGTCGTGTGTGTGTGTGTGTGTGTGTGTGTGTGTGTGTGTGTGTGTGCGCGCGCGCGCGCGAGACACACACACACACACACACACACACACACACACACACACACACACACACACACACCACACACACACACACACAAGAGAGAGAGAGAGAGAGAGAGAGAGAGAGAGAGAGAGAGAGAGAGAGATCGCCCCTCCCAGCTGCTTTCCACTCTCACTCTCTTTCAAGCACTCCTCTTCCTCCTCCTTCTCCTCCTCCTCCTCCTCCTCCTCCTCCTACCACTACTACTACTATGCGCGCGCGCGTGTGTGTGTGTGTGTTTGTGTTTGTGTGTGCTTTGAGTTAGAATTAGTATTTTATCATGTTTCTGTAATAATTATGCGCTTTGGGCTCTCGCGAGCTAAAGCGCTCTATAAATGTCCTTTTACATTACATTAGTAGTAGTAGTAGTAGTAGTAGTAGTAGTAGTAGTAGTAGTAGTAGTAGTAGTAGTAGTGGTAGTAGTAGTAGTGTACAATTACACGAAACACTACTATCAGGTCGTTTTCTGAGACTAGTGAAACGAGTTTGCGAACTGCGAGAAAGTGAACACTGAAAGCTATGATCAGGTACACTTTGTCGCAGCTTGATTCACTCTCTCATCTGTCATCGTCGTTGTTTTATTTCACTTTCTCTCGTAGCAGAGCACAGTTATACATGTGGTCCAGTCTCTCATGGGATCAGCGCTACCTAAAATTTGTATATATTGGATTCATGCATTAATCTTCGATTGCCACAAAAATCGATTTTTCCTACCAAAAACGGAAAAAAATGAAGGAGAGAGGGGTGGAAAGGTTTATTGGAGAAGGGATATAGTGGCGGTGGGGTAGTTAGGGGAGGCGGGAGGAAGAGGGTTGGGGAGGCAGAGGAATTTGCGATACGTGTATGGTGCGTGTTTATGACAGCAGTATTTATGCATTGTAAGGTATGGATATAAAACAGCAGATTTCTCAAAACAAACAAAGACGATTTCCTCACACGAATCATTGCCTAAAACAATCATTATAACATTACTTGTGATCTTAAGTTTTCCCAATATCAGTCTTCAAAAATGAGATCGCACAACATTGAATGTGTGTGTGTGTGTGTGTGTGTGTGTGTGTGTGTGTGTGTGTGTGTGTGTGTGTGTGTGTGTGTGTGTGTGTGTAACTACCTACTGCAGCGATTTGATTAAACATTTTTGACATCTTGATTCGGGAAGAAGGAACTGGAGTGGCGTGGGGGCCTATACGGTACTTCAGAAAATAGGAACGTATTGCCTTTCTTTGTGGAACAACGCGTTTTGTCACATTTAAGACATATCGTATGTAGTCCTTGGAGGAGTGGGGTTGACGGTGTATGGGGCTCACAATACACCTAATCTCTGTCGTGACATGCTGTGTCGAATACCCCCCTGTGGGAGCAATCGGGTATGTCCGACCGTTGTGACATACAGCAGCGTTGTGACATACCCTTACAGAAGCTCCCCCAACAAGAGCTCCCACTGTTAGATCACACCTGAACCCGATTTATTTATCACCATCACAATCATTATTGTTATTATTGTTGTTGTTACTATTATCATATTTACTATGATGATAATAATCATTACTATTTCACAACAACTACTACTACTACTATTACTATCATTATTATTGTTTTAATTATTATTATTAGTGGTAGTATTGATGTTTATCATTCTTCTTCTTCTTCTTGGTCTTCTTCTTCTTATACTACTACTCTTATTATCATCATTATTATCATCATCATCATCATTATTATCATCATTACTATTATTATTGTTATTATTATTGTTGTTGTTTTTGTTGTCGCTGTTGTTGGTGTTGTAATTGTTACTATTATTA
>CM065739.1:20259026-20269026 GCA_033310375.1 Conus canariensis
TCAAGTCCGACACAGGACTTAAAAAAACCCTCAGAGCTGTGGCTCAAAAAAATTAACACCAACACACTCGCGGCGTCTCTGCCGGCGACGAGGTGACAGTCTCACACAGGAGCTGTGGGTCACACACAAACACAACGACGGCCTGGCCAGCAGGTCGCTGGTTCAAACACAGGAGCGGCGCTCTGGCTTGGCAACAGCGGCGTCTCCAGCCCAACTGGCTCAGCGGGTAGTCGGTCCCGGGCGCAGTGGCAGGTAGGGTGTTTATCGGCACTCAGGCCGACCTCTCCACGCCGACAAAAAGGCGGAGAACAAGGGGGTAGTGCGTGGCTACGGCTCCGACCCTCGGACAATGGCAGGCAGTCCCCCTCAGTCCAGGGAACACTTCTACCTGGGGGAAACTGATTAACTACCTTGATTATAATGGCTACTATTCGTTACAATCACGACTACATTTATATTCATTAGCCACATCATATTCCACTACAACTTGGGACAAACATCAGCATATTCTTTCTTCAACATTACAACATTCCCTTTTCCGGAATCATAACACTACAACACTCCCTTTCCGGAATCACAACACTACACAGGAAAGGATTTCCATATAAACCTTTCAGAATCTAGTTTTCCAAATTGGGGAAAAGGATTTCCACCTAGACCCTCTTCAATAAACCATGAATACAATTCATTACACACAATTAATGATTACTTTTCATCAAACTATAAACGTCACGACACAATGTTCATTTCCTTTCTTGTAACACGACAAGAATGTTCATTTCATTTCATATAATCACCAGATTTTTTAAAAGGTTTCTTTTCAAAAAGATTCATCTACTTCAATATATGCAAGGGAAAGATTTCCACAACACTCTTGTTTACCAACACACAACTACTCGATATTCCTATCAAGAATGAGTTAAATACTCAACCACATCAAAATTCAAAACAAACATATAAACCAATATTTTTTTTTAGCCACAGCTCTGAGGTTTTTTAAAGTCCTGTGTCGGACTTGACTTGACGTTGTAGTCGTCATCTTCGTCATCTTCGTCGTCTTCGCCCTCTTCGTCTTCGTCGTGTTGCTCAGGACTGCGATGACGCACTACCAATACACACTCTATCTGTTCCCATGGCATCTTCTATGCCAGATGAAGATATCGATTCAGTACACTTTGATAGTACTTTGTCTGACAGCAATGCTAAGGAGTTACGAAGAGTCTTTGAGGATTTTCAGGATATTCTGACTCCGAAACCAGGCTCCTTTTCTGGCAACGTACTATTAGAGATTCCTCTAACAACAGATGTTCCTGTTAGGAAAAGGTGTTATGACATCCCCTTCTCTGCTAGAGAGGTTGTTGAGAGAGAAGTTGGCATCATGTTGGAGCTCGGTATCATTGAACCTTCAAATAGTCCCTATGCCTCCCCAGTTGTACTAGTCAGGAAAAAAGATGGTACATGTCGCTTTTGCATTGATTTCCGTTCTCTGAATAAGATTACCGTCTTCGATGCTGAGCCCATTCCTGACGTGGAAAGTTTGTTTGCAAGATTATCTGATGCAAAGTTCTTTACAAAGATAGATCTTGCAAAGGGATATTGGCAGATAGTTGTTAAACCCGAGGACCGTCCAAAGACAGCTTTTACAACGCATATGGGTCTTTTTCAGTTTGTAAGGATGCCTTTCGGTCTTGTGTCAGCACCTGCTGTTTTCGCACGCATAATGCGCATGTTAGCTTTGGATCAGTTTTCAGCTGTCAGTTTCTTTGATGATATTCTGGTTCATAGTGTTTCATGGGCTGCACATATTCGTCATGTGAAAGGTGTTCTTTCGTGTCTGAGGTCTTTCAACCTCACAGCTCGTCCCTCGAAAATCGAGGCAGGTTTCCATTCTCTGGAATTTCTTGGGCATATCGTTGGAGGTGGTACTATGCGTCCTGAACAGAAAACGATAGATAAGATTCTGAGAATTCCCACCCCTAATACCAGAAAGCAAGTCAGATATTTGCTAGGTTTACTTAGCTTTTACAGGAGATATGTTCCCAGTTTTTCCACTTTGAGTGCTCCACTCTCTGATTTAATCAAGGATGTTGGTCGAGCTGGAAGATCTATTTCTTGGACCCCTGAATGTGCAGTAGCGTTACAGAAGATTCAGAGTATTTTGTCGTCAGCACCTGTATTACTGTTACCTCAGTTAGGTAAGCCCTTTGTTCTTCGAACTGATGCTAGTTCTGTTGGGCTACGTGCTGTACTACTGCAAGAGGATGATGATGTACTTCACCCAGTTGTGTTTGGGAGTCGCAAGTTGTTGGATCGTGAGAAATCATACAGTACCATCGAACGAGAGTGTTTAGCCATTGTCTGGGCTGTTCAGAAGTTCGTCCGATACCTTTGGGGAGTCAGGTTTATCCTACAAACAGACCATCGACCTTTGACGTACCTTCGAACGTCAAATTTTAAGAATTCCCGGATTATGCGTTGGGCATTATCTCTGCAGGAATTCTCTTTCGAAGTGGAACCAGTTCCAGGATCATCGAACATTTTGGCTGATCTTCTTTCACGTTCTTTTGAGAACCAGTCTGTTCCTTAGACATTGGTTTGAGTACATCCCAGTTTTGATGTCCTTTTCATGCATTTTTTTCTGGAATTTTGTGACCTGGAGTTGTTTACTTCCTCTTAGTAAAAACAATTCGGACATTGTTCTTTTTGAGGAGGGGGAGTATTGTGACGGAACGCTTCCCGTCCGGTCACAAATTTCCATGCAACTGTGCTTACCGAAAGGTAGTTGTCCGGAAGCCGGTTAGAAAGTTCAGCTGACTGCTACTCACCGGCGCACTGTTAAAAGCCAGGTGAGTTGAACCGGGGAAAAGGATTTCCACCTAGACCCTCTTCAATAAACCATGAATACAATTCATTACACACAATTAATGATTACTTTCATTACGCACAATTAATGATTACTTTTCATCAAACTATAAACGTCACGACACAATGTTCATTTCCTTTCTTGTAACACGACAAGAATGTTCATTTCATTTCATATAATCACCAGATTTTTAAAAGGTTTCTTTTCAAAAAGATTCATCTACTTCAATATATGCAAGGGGAAGATTTCCACAACACTCTTGTTTACCAACACACAACTACTCGATATTCCTATCAAGAGTGAGTTAAATACTCATCCACATCAAAATTCAAAACCAACATATAAACCAATATATAAAGTCTCTGTCGCTCACTCTGGGAGCTTATTATCCATAGCATCAAAACTCTCCCTCTTCTCGCAAAGCACATTGTAATAAACACCTTTTTTCATCATGAAGTTCATAACTAGTTAAGTCACAGAATAAACAAAATCTTTTTTTTTTCTGAAGACCATTTCCTTTAACACTCACTTCATCTATGTTTTCCGACAGCATTTCGTTTTGTTACCCTATCAAGTCATAGGATAACAGAACACAACAAATACTTTTTTTTAAAAAAACAAAACCTTCACAAGTGCGCTGAAGAAGTTTCAGTCGCTCCTAACCGGGAACACGGTTTCGGTTTGCTAATAAATAAACATTGTGGTGATAAATGCCTGACTGCCACAAAAAAAAAACAGCTGGACTCCCTCTTCGGCCTTCTGTGTTGTTGGGTTGCCGGAATCACTGCAGAGACTGCCTAACCGGTTCAACTCACCCGGCTTTTAACAGTGCGCCGGTGAGTAGCAGTCAGCTGAACTTTCTGACCGGCTTCCGGACAACTACCTTCCGGGTAAGCACGGTTGTATGAAAATTTGTGACCGGACGGGAAACGATCCGTCACAGACTTCTGATCTGCCGTAGAACCATCTTTCATGTTGTGCTAAACGCCCTCCATTTCTAAAAACCATGATATTAGTTTTACTTAAATTTACAGTCAGTTGCAATCTTTTACCTTTTTCAAAGCGTCCAACTGTTTCTGCAAACCAACAGGTGTATCAGCAAGGAGAACAACATCATCAGCAAACAACATTAAAACATAGCTCGGTAGCTCCTGGTAACATCTGTATCCATGTTTTCCATTCTCTGAAATATCTATTGCAAGCTCGTTCATGAAAAAAAGCAAATAACTGGGACTGAGCAGACATCCTTGTTCTACACCATGTGGACAATTGAAATAATCAGAATAAATGCCTTTATCACGAACACATGCAAGAACAGAATCATACATTCCTCGAACAGCTGCATCCAACTTCCCATTCACACCACTTTCCCTTAAGACATTCCACAAAACATTTCTGTTCACAGAATCAAAAGTTGCTTCAAATTAGAATGGCCCGAACGAATATGTGTAATATCTGCAAATAGTTCACATACGCCTCCCGTAACGTATAAGGGAAGATCATTAATACAGAGAAAAAAAATACAGGACCAAGAACGGATCCTTGGGCAACACCAAATTTTTTGTCTGGAAGAGAGAGAGAGAGAGAGAGAGAGAGAGAGAGAGAGAGAAGAGAGAGAGAGAGAACGAATGAACGAACGAAATTTTGTTTAATAATGGGAAAGGAATAAGCACAAATCAGTGGGGGTTTTTTCCAGCCCTCAAACAAAACCAAAAAAAAAAAAAGAAATGTGGAAGAAATCATTGCATAGAACTGCATATAAACTCATGAACAACAATGAACACATAGCAATTTAGAATAACAGAATGCTCAATTTACTAGAGGAAGAGAGTGTGGGAGAGAGGGAGGGACGGAGAGCGGCAGAGAGAGAGAGGTGGATGGGGACTTTGGAGACACAGAATAAAGAGACAGAGTCTCTGACACAAGAGAGAAAGAAGAAGAAGAAGAAGGAGAGAAGAAGAAGAAGAAGAAGAAGAAAGAAGAGAAGAAGAAGAAAGAAGAGAAGAAAAGAAGAAAAGAAGAAGAAGAAGAAGAAGAAGAAGAGAGAAGAAGAAGAAAGAAGAAGAAGAGAAGCATATAAAGATTGCCACATCAAAAACAACAAACAACAATGAAAGAAGAATCGTACCAAAATCAAGTCATGCAATACAGAAAAAAGAGCTGAGAACAACAGACATGTCCATCGCAGCAGCAAACAACAATTTCATACACATCAACCCCCCCTCCCCCACTTCGAGAACGACGAGAGAAGGAAGAAGGAGATCAACATAGGATGACAAAATGAGAGAGACAGAGAGAGAGAGAGAGAGAGAGAGAGAGAGAGAGAGGAGACAGCCAGACCGACAGAGAGAGAGAGAGAGAGAGAGAGAGAGAGAAGAGAGAGAGAGAGAGAAGAGAGAGAGAACGAGAGAGAGAGAAGAGAGAGAGAGAAGAGAGAGGAGAGAGATAGAGATAGAGATAGAGAGAGAGCAATCGCGGTTGTTTAAAAGCGGAGAGAGCGTATTTCAAACATTGGTTGTGAAGACTAGTTAAAACGAGAGAGAGAGAGAGAGAGAGAGAGAGAGGAGAGAGAGGAGAGAGAAGAGAGAGAGAGAGTGACAGTGTGTACATATATAGGCATCACATTGAAGAAATAGTAAAATATCAAGAAATCTGGGCTCTCAAGAAGAAACCTGTGATAACATGGTTTGAATGATACAAGCTCTTTTTTGTTCTATTGATGATCAATAATTTCCATCTATAGTTACCTGTCTGTATAAGGAAGGATGACATGAATAAATCGTTGTTGTGCAGGAATGAACAATTTAGGATCTTTACCTCGTACACTTTTCACTGCGAATTTGTCGCAAAGATAGTGAGGTGCATGTCTGTTCGTGATTGTATATCTGAAAACGGCTTTATGTAGTTGACATTGAAAAGGAGAATATCAATAGTTTTGTAATCATTTGCCTGAAGAGAAGATGATTTGAGAAGTCCAAACTATATGCAAGGTCTATCCAAACTCCCGAGTGGCTTTAGACAGTTCTAACTCGCGAAGCTCCAGCGTGCTGAGTGTTGAGAGAGAGAGAGAGAGAGAGAGAGAGAGAGAGAGAGAGAGAGAGAGAGAGAGAGAGAGAGAGAGACAAGACAAGACAAGACAAAATTCTTTATTAACGAGGATAATAGATAAGCACTGATGTGCTTTTTTACATCCAGTCCTCGCCCTGAGTAGGGTCAACAATGTAAAATGAGGCAATAGAAGAAGCATGTAAAAGTGGCTAGAACAAAAATTAGACATGGAATTATTTATAAAAAAAAAGTAATTGAGAGAGAGAAAAGTGGGGGGGGGGGGGGGGGGGGACGAGAGAGACGCAGGAGCGAAAGGAGTGCAGGGAAGGGCGAGAGAGAGAGACAGAGAGCGATGAGAGAGAGAGAGGAGAGAGTGAGAGAGAGAGAGAGAGAGAGAGAGAGGGGGGTGACGGAGAGGGAGAAAGAGGCGAGACTGGGGTGTGGGAAAGAGCATGTTTAGAACAGTCTGACAATCAAAAGATACCAAGGAGTTGCAAGACAATCGATTTTGAAGCACCAGGAAGGAAAACACACACACACACACACACACACACACACACACACACACACACACACACACACACACACACACACACACACTCACGCACACACACACACAAATGGAGAAAAAAAAAAGCAAAATGATAGCCCAGTCACCACGGGTACAAGGGGGAGGGGGGGCGTGTCATATAGATAATAAATCAAGTCATTCCAGCAGAACCGTGAGAGACAGAGACAGAGACAGACACAGAGAGAGAGAGAGAGAGAGAGAGAGAGAGAGAGAGAGAGAGAGAGAGAGTGAGAGAGAGAGAGGAGGGGGAGGGGGAGAGACGGAGAGGGAGAAGAGCGAGAATGGGGTGTGGGAAAAAGCATGTTTAGAAGTCTGACAATCAAAAGATACCAAGGAGTTGCAAGACAATCGATTTTGAAGCACCAGGAAAACACACACACACACACACACACACACACACACACACACACACACACACACACACACACACACACACTCACGCACACACACACACACACACAAATGGAGAAAAAAAATGCATAATGATAGCCCAGTCACCACGGGTACAAGGGGGAGGGGGGGGTGTCATATAGATAATAAATCAAGTCATTCCAGCAGAACCGTGAGAGACAGAGACACAGAGAGAGAGAGAGAGAGAGAGAGAGAGAGAGAGAGAGAGAGACAGAGACAGAGACAGACAGACAGACAGACAGAGAGAGAGAGAGAGAGAGAGACAGACAGACAGACAGACAGACAGACAGACAGAGACAGAGACAGAGAGTCACATAAGAATACAAGCATTACGGCATAGTGACGAGAGGGCAAGAGGTAGTAGGAAAACACCACACACACACACACACACACACACACACACACACACACACACACACACACACACATACAGAGAGAGAGAGAGAGAGAGAGAGAGAGAGAAGGAGAGAGAGAGAGAGAGAGAGAGAGAGAGAGAGACTGTGCGTGCGGGCATGGTCATATGTATGTGTATGCACACAATCGTGTGTGTGTGTGTGTGTGTGTGTGTGTGTGTGTGTGTGTGTGTGTGTGTGTGTGTGTGTGTGTGTGTGTGTATGTGTGTGTGAGAGAGAGAGTGTGTGTGTGAAAGTGTGTGTGTGTAAGTGTGTGTGTGTGTGTGTGTGTGTGTGTGTGTGTGTGTGTGTGTGTGTGTGTGTGTGTGAAATCTGTCTACTAGGGCAACCAGCCAAATTTTTATTATTAAGCTTTTTCACTAACTAATGTTGTATTAAATGTCACGTGCATGGCTCGTGAATCAGTCAAATGCACTGCTTCTTCCTGTCTAACAATACGGAATTACGCTTCCAAGAAACTTTTTTTTTGAAATGGCTGCTTCACAAACTCATCACTCATCAGACTCCACATTTGTGGAGACATCAACATGGAATCCTCTTGATGAATTCACATATTCAACCAATGAAAATTTTACCGTTAAAACACTTGATTCAGGCAACATCTACAGCCATATCAGTGCTATGATGTGGACAATAATACCTCCTACACTTTTTGTGTTCGGGACGTTTGGCAATGTGATGACAGTGGTGGTGATGCGAGGGATGAGAGCGTCAAAGTCCACTGCCAGTCTGTCTATGTACTTCACTGCACTGGCTGTGTCAGACCAACTTCAGCTCACGTCAAACGTTCTGTTTCTTTGGGGGAAAAGGGTATTTCACTGGCCCCCATCCTTTTACAGCTTCAATCTTCTATGTAACATTCCAAAATTTACTTGGAACATGGCCAGTTTTATGTCAGCATGGTTTCTGATCGCAATGACGTATCAGCGAGTGACGTCAGTGGTCGCACCACATCGTGTTGTGGTTTTGTGCACAGTGAGGAGAGGAACATTCGTTGTTGCCGTCATCGTGATTTTAGCATTTACCGTGCATTCACAGTACTTGTTCAACTGGGTCTTTTGGCCGGAATACGAAGACTGTCAATACCGAAAGAATGTTTCGTACGTGGTGATAGAAGTATTTGAATGGCTTGATCTTTTCTTTTTCTCGGTGATTCCCTTTCTTCTGCTCGCTTCTGGAAATGCAGTTCTCATATGGCAAGTCCTCAGAGCTACAAAGCTTTCTCTTCAAATGAGAGGGGGTGATGAACAGCAGGCCAAATCTGAAGCAGACCACGTGCAGTCCATGACAATCACGTTAATTGTGACGTCATCAGCGTTCTTGATATTAACAATTCCTGCGTGTATCTACGGTCTGGTTCAAATGGCGACTTTTTACGACAATACTAATCCCGCACTGCAAGTAGTGAATTCTGTTTGTAACATGATGTATATGAGTTCATGCGCATACAACTATTATCTGTATATGTTGAGTGGGAGAAAATTCAAAGAGGAAACGAAACGGTATCTGAGCTGTCATGACAGAGGACAAGTGAAACACAGGGTATAAAATTCAAAGTTTAAATGATAGAGCAGGACTTCAAACCTTCAACTATTACATAACTCTGCATCTTCAGTGGAACTTGTATCTTCTTGCATCTCTGATTGTATGGGGTAGGAGAAACTGTAGAAGACAGACGTAAGAGACAACCCAAGCAAATGTAATAAACTTTTTTTTATTTTGCTTCTAACTTGTCATTAATAAAGAGTAATTGAGGAAAGCTACTTAAAAGCAATAGCTATCAATTGGAAATGACAAATTAATTTTGTTTTCACTCAAAGTAGGTTGAGTTAAAGTGCACACAGTATCGATGTTCTAAAATGGGACATGACAAAAAAACAAAAACAAAAAAAACAAAACAAAAACAACAACAACAACAAAAAACTGACATGGCTACACGTTGACTTCTCATATGGTTCAAGCTTTGGCCCATGGTAGAGACAGCAATGCTGGATAGGTCAAGGAAGTTGGGGTGGAGGAGGGTGGGGAGGACTGGACCAAGTGAGGTTCAGTCCTTGTCTTCTTTTCCCTGCTATGTAGTATCTCTTTTGCCTTTCACTTTTATTCAACCCTTCTTTTGCACACTGTCTATTCTCTGGATCTTTCTCTCACCCTGTACGATTTCCGTATGCACCATGTCACGGAGAATGTAGCCTGGAAGCTGAAACTTCTGCTACTCGTAAGGGATATATGTGACCATACATGCCTGATCCGAATATATCCTAGTCCGGTGATTCTTCCTAGACCCATTTTGGCATAGTGTGGCTGATGATCACGTGCCTCAGCTTAAGCTTGGAACTGATGGCCAGAACCGAATGCATTGGGGAATAGATCTGTTCCGGAAATAAATCAGGGGAAGATAACGCCTGTCTCTCTTTGCTGCAAATAGAGTTAAACTATCTCAGTTTATGGGTAAAGATCACACCCAATTTGTATATGCATCAGCTGGTGCACAAACGTCACATCAAAACCAAGGCATGTAGATCTAAACCGACCGATAAAGAGATGATGATGATGATGATGATCAGTGTCAGCATTACAGTCGCATAGTTTAAGTCAAAATGTTTAGCGTTTTATGTCCCTGATTGTACTGATAACTGACTGATGGGGCAAACTAGACCTGCTGCTGGATGAAAAGGAAGATAATGTATGTCT
>CM065739.1:20274026-20276526 GCA_033310375.1 Conus canariensis
CAACAAAAAGCAAAACAACACAAAACAAAGCAAAGCAAAGCAAAAAAGCACAAAGTAAAACAAAGCAACACAAAGCAAAACAACACAAAACAAAGCAAAGCGAAACAACACAAAGCTAAACAACATAAAGCAAAACAACACAAAACAAAGCAAAGCAAAACAGCACAAAACAACAAAAACAAAGCAAATCGAAACAAAACAAAATACAAGCACAAACACGAACTCAAAAAAGACGACGATCTGCGCAAGGGCATCCAACGATCTGAATAGAAACGTTCGACACTTCAAAGATGCACTACTACTAACAGCAGATCAGACACTTCCGAGGTGTAAAGAAAAACATATTACAGACTATACTGGAGTGACACTTCGGAGCAGCTATAAGCAGAAATGGACTGAGTTACAGAAGCCATGAAACAGAACCCCCCACACGAGAGATAACACAGAAACACAATAGCATTGAAACAAATCAAGGTTAAAAAAAAGACAGAAACCCAATAGCGCTGGAATGAGAAGACCAGCAATCTTAACACAGAAATGGACAGCGATAATATGTAGAATCTGACAAGAACCTTACATGGTGTGACAGAAATCAGACATAGTAGGCAAGGCACAGACAGCGAGCACCATACTGGCAAGACAGAATATGTGTGTGTGTGTGTGTGTGTGTGTGTGTGTGTGTGTGTGTGTGTGTGTGTGTGTGTGTGTGGTGTGTGTGTGTGTGTGTGTGTGTGTGTGTGTGTATGTGTGTGTGTGTGTGTGTGTGTATGTGTGTGTGTGTGTGTGTGGTGTGTGTGTGTGTGTGTGTGTGTGTGTGTGTGTGTGTGTGTGTGTGTGCGTGCGCGTGGGTGCGTGTGTGCGTGCGCGCCAGCGCGCGCGCACGTGTGTGTGTGTGTGTGTGTGTGTGTGTGTGTGTGTGAGAGAGAGAGAGACAGAGAGAGAGAGAGAGAGAGAGAGAGAGAGAGAGAGAGAGAGAGAGAGAGCATGCTTGTGCGCGCGTTAAATTGTGTACAACCCGTCTTACAATAATCCATACACAGAAAAAGAATGTACTTTTTCCTTGGCAAAATGTACATGCATTTGTACCATATGGAAGGCACATGGCAAGAATACTCACAGTAGGTTTGTGTCCAATGAATTGGTGGTTGGGAGCGTCATCCATACGGTTAGACACCACGAAAAAATAAGGGGTGGGGGCGGGGGTTGAAAAAGCACATGCAGAAAAGCGAAAATGGAACCTGAAAAAAAGGATTACCTTCAGTCCAGCTATATGAAAACGGGAAGAAAACACATCTACAGGTTTCAGCGATATAAAGAACAAGCCAATGAACCTCTAACAGGAGTGTCAGCTACATCTACACTCAAATCACCCGTCGAGGTGACAGATCTACGTCTGGCGACGCAGACTGACTTTTCTCCGTTAGGGTCAGCTAATCTGGCTGGATGACTGCTCCTGGCGGGTGGAAGGGGGGGGGGGGTGGCTGGGTGGGTGGGGAGAAGGCGACTATCTATCTGTCTATCTATCTGTCTGTCTACCTGTCTGTCTGTCTATCTGCCTATTTATCTATCTGTCTGTCTGTCTGCCTGTCTGTCTGTCTATCTATCTATCCATCCATCCATTTATCTAATCTGTCTGTCCATCTATCTAACTGTAAGTCTGTCTATTTATCTATCTGTCTGTCTTTCTATCTATCTGTCTGTCTGTCTACATATCTATCTGTCTGTCTCTGTATGTATGTCTGGCTGTCTCTTTATCTCCCCCCCCTTCTCTCTCTCTCTCTCTCTCTCTCTCTCTCTCTCTCTCTCTCTCTCTCTCTATCTATCTATCTGTCTGTCTATCTCATCCGTCCAACATTGTCATGCCATGGCGGCTGTATAGACAGGCCGACTCCCCGCCATCCAGGATCCATCATGTCAGGGTAGTGGCTTGGTGTCCTGACCGGAAACAACCAGAAAAGTTACTGCATCCTACTTAGGTAGTCTGCGTCGATGACGTCAGCTCCTGTGGTACTATGGAGTGTGAAAGCAGGAGACTCCAGTTCCATGGCCCATCCCATATATCTTGTTTTAACGCCCCCCCCCCCCCCCCCCCCCCTTTTTTTTATAACAAAATTCAAATTACCGGGGATTTAAAAGAATCAATTTCGACTTTGAAACAACCTTGATATGGATCTCTGATTAATTTATTTGCTTGTTTTTGTGATTTTGGTTTCATTATTTAACCATTATTGTTTTGGTGTTTACCCTTTGCGGTTATTATTGTGTTCATATGTGCCCATAAACATGCATACGGTGTTTATCAGGTGACTGATGTTATTATCTTAATGGCAGTAGTAATAATAATAGTAGTAGTAGTTGTGGTGGTAGTAGTAGTGCTAATAATGATATTAGTGATCACAGTAGGAGCAAGGTGATGATGTTGATAATGTCGATGACGATGATGATGATGAAGGGGGGAGGATGAGTATGTTTTCTTGTTATCATTATTGTCTTACTACGA
>CM065739.1:20281526-20284026 GCA_033310375.1 Conus canariensis
ACAGTAAGAGGGAATATTACCCATCTGTTGCAAGCTTGTGCATTGCTTTCTCACCTACTGTTGTCTACAGTCGGAGGTAATATTACCCAGTAGCGCTAAAAGAAGCCTAGAGACATTCATCTGACACTAGCAGTGGGACACCTCGATAGACTTTTTTGTGGAATATCTTATTGGAAGGAAAATCGAATACAGAACATCCGCACCAACAATGCAATCAAGTCTCCTTGTGTTAAAAAGATATCCTTACTGTTATTCAGGAAGTGTCAGCAATTGCGTCCAAGTTCCTGGTGGTTTCGTATGTTTATTTGATAAGGGAGAGTGTCGACGGAACAGTGAGTGAGTGTGTGTGTGTGTGTGTGTGTGTGTGTGTGTGTGTGTGTGTGTGTGTGTGTGTGTGTGTGTGCGCGCGCGCGCGCGCGTGCGTGCACTGGTCCCGTGCATGCAGGCATGTGTACATACGTGTGCGAGTGTGTGTGTGTACCTTTGCATGCCCGTTTTTACGTGTGTACGCGTACGTGCATACACATATATGTATGCTTTCGCGTACCTGTTTACTCGTACCTATATGCAAACTGCTTTTATGCGTGCACCCAAACACCTACTCATATACCCGTGTACCGAAACACCTACGCGCGTAAAACGTGAGAGGGGGGGGGGGGGGGGGGTATGTCTGAACTTTAGTGTGGTGTGACAATCAAGAGAATAGAAATTTATTTTGTGAGGAAAGTATATAAATATCTGGACATTCGTTTGGAATGGCAATTAAGAGAATAGAAGTGCTATTTTAAACTGATTTTGAAGGAAATTAGAAAAGAAAAATCTCTGGATAAAATAGTAATATTAGAAGCCAGCTCTTAAATGCATACACACACACATTCTCACAGCTGGACAAAATCCCCTTTTGCACTGACTCAGACTTTCCATACAGTCAATCGCTGTTTGAACTATTGTCAAAATGCGTGAAGTTTCACTGCTAGCGCAGACAGCAAGATTGACCATATCAATATCACACTGTACATTTTTGCAGCGTTTGGTTTCCCTTCCAAGTACGTTTCTTTGTACTATAGGGAAGGAACCCTATCTGTCCTCTGTAGTTGAAGGCATAGATTGCTCTGATGATGTTACCTTCTTCAGTATATGTGAGATGGAATATACTTGAGAAAAAAGCAAGGAAAGATAAGACGTGTATTTCCCATATGTAGTATTGTTATTTTTTTCTCAGTTTAAGGGACAAGCAAACAGAACCAGAGAATCCAATACTTGATTTGAAGCACACGCCAGGAAAACGATCGGGATATCGGTTGTCTTCATGACAGGCACACCGCTTCCCACCCATATTTTTTGGCATTTTCTTTCTGACCAAATTGCTTTGGTTGTGTCCCATGAAAACGGTGAAGTCACTCTCGCTGAACGCAAGCTCTAACACATATTACTTCCCTTGCAAATTTCTGAACATCGTCTATCGCTCCCGCCTTCCTTCATGCTGCTTCGTATTATGATATTTTTTTACGATCCTTTTCTCTTTGGGCTCTGTTGGATGTTCTAGTGCAGTAACAGACCTACTCTGAGATCCACTTGATTTTTGTTTTTACTCGTTTTCGATTCTCACAGATTCAGAATTTTTTCAGTAACTGGGCTTTGTCTCTATTGCTGAACCAAGGATATAACACACACAGACGCACAGACACAGACACAGACACACACACACACGCGCGCGCGCGCGCGCGCGCGTGAGCTACCAAAGTATCACCACCATTTTCAGGAACCTCGTTTCAAAGCAATGGTATACAATGTTTCATCCGTTACATTAACTATGTGGGGTATAAGGCGGGGGGCGGGGAGGGGTGGGGAGCAGTCAGGAAAATAATCATAGCATTACAAGTCACAGAATTCGTGGTTCCTTTTGCAAGTTTTCGTTTTACTGCAGAAACAACGAAGCATGTCCGGAACCAGGTCCGCCTACACACCTCCTTTGAGAGTTTACAGGAGACTTTGCAGCGGATGATTCCCTTCATGAAAGTCATCAATGCCCCTGTCTACCTCTTCTACGAAAGAGAGCGGTCCGTTCACCTCTGGCCCTTCCCTGAATCACAGCTCTCACCTTTCGCGCTGTGAGCATATTAAAGTGAGAAACAACTTTGATACCCGGCTTAATCGGCTACGACTACCTGGTGACAATCAGCTTAGGGCAGGTGTCGTATCTGGAGCCCTCGACGAATTAAGCCAGTCTACACGGGCATGCAACGTCCGGAACTGACGGAGTAGATAGAGAAGCCATTAACAACGTTTAACAAGCAGGAAGAGGATTTCTATCGTCAGGCTGGGGAGTGTAAAGAGCTGGTGTGAATCAGACCCTAGCCTGTAGATAAGCTTCGTACAATACATTTGCCTGATGAATGGTATAGATAGGAAAGTTCAACCAACCAGGAGATTTACTCCCAGTCTGTCACCCAGAGCCACAAGGGTCTGGCCACCCTTCACAAGTTCGAATTAGGCTCGC
>CM065739.1:20289026-20306526 GCA_033310375.1 Conus canariensis
AATTTCTATGTGCTCTGAATCAGAATCCACACTTTTCTTGTTTTTTTCTGTCTACAATATACTGTTCGTTTTATATCGAGGGTTGACTGCCAAAACCCAGTATCCCTTTATTATATATATATATATATATATATATATATATATATATATTATGTGTGTGTGTGTGTGTGTGTTGTGTGTGTGTGTGTGTGTGTGTGTGATGTGTGTGTGTGTGGTGTGAGTTACTGAGTTGTAGCAGTAACCCTCAATATACTGTTCGTTTTAATCCTTGACTTATCAACAAGAAACAGGATAGTTTGTTCAACACTGTTTTCTTTTTAAATTACTGCATCACAGATGTATCATTCACTCGTTGTGGAGACATCACCATGGGATATTTCTGATGAATTGAATTGTTCAACCAAAGAGAATGTCACAGTTAAAGCTCCGGAATCGACCGACATCTACAGAGAGGTCAGTGCTATGATATGGATCGTAATACCTCCTGTACTTCTTGTCTTTGGGACTTTTGGCAATGTGATGACAGTGGTGGTGATGCGAGGGATGCGGGCTTCAGAGTCCACTGCCTGTCTGTCTCTGTACTTCATTGCTTTGGCTATTTCTGATCAGTGTCAGCTCACGTCATCCGTTTCCTTTTTTTGGATAAAAAGGGTATTTCAGTGGCCCCCATCATTTTATCGTTTGGATCTTTTATGTAAATTCCAAAGCTGGTTTGGAACATGACCTCGTTTACGTCAGCGTGGTTTCTGGTCGCAATGACGTATCAGCGAGTGACGTCAGTGGTCGCACCATCGTGTTGGGGTTTGTGTACTGTGAGGAGAGGGAAATTCATTGTTGCTGTCATGATGATTTTGGCATTTACCTTGCACGCACAATTTCTGTTTAACTGGGTCTACTGGCCAGAATACAACGATTGCCAATACCGAAAGGAGATTAACCAGTTTGTTATAGATGTATTTGAAATGTTAGATCTTTTGTTTTGGTCTGTAATACCATTTCTTTTGCTCGCTGCTGGAAACTCAGTTCTTGTTTGGCAAGTAGCTAGATCTACCACGCTTTCCCTTAAGATGAGAGGGATTGATAAGCAGCAGGCTAAATCAGGAACTGACCAAGTGCATTCCATGACGATCACTCTACTTGTGACATCAACAGCATTCTTAGTACTGACTATACCAACCTGCATTTATGACCTGGTGCAGTCAACAGCCTTTCATGACCATTCAGATCCAATGGTGCAGGTGGCAAATTCTATTGTTGATATGTTGTGGATTAGCTCTTGCTCTTACAATTTTTATTTGTATCTACTCAGCGGTAGCAAATTCAGGCAGGAAACGAAACGATATCTATGCTGTCATGACACTGACCAAGTGAGACAGACAGTCCCTTAGAATTCAATTGTAGGTTGGTCAAAGAATTAAGACGTAAATTCTTCTGGAGGTGTGTGTTCAGGGATTATGCAGCAACGCACGAATAATACAATTTGTATGTCCCAGTGTTTCTTCATGTAAATCATAGAAGAAAAGAAACTGAAGTAATGGTTGTCAGAGCAGTTTTGAGGCTTTCAAATCTGCATTATCAGTGAAAATGTGAGGGGGGGGGGGGGGGGGGGGGGTGGAGAGGAGGGAGGGAGAAATAACCTGAAGAGCGGAAAACTGGGGAAATGATGAAATGAGATTAGTTGCTATTAAATGTAGGTGTGAAATCGAATTTTACTGTCAGTTTATTTCATTTGTTTGTTTGTCTGCTTGCCTGCTTGCTTATATGTCTGTTTTTCAATGGAGTGACAACATCAGTAAAATTCAGAGGGTGACACTATTTCCCCCTTGTAGCTAAAAGCTATACAGAGAGTTCCATTTCACTTATTCTTATCATTGGTTGATGTCGATGTATATGTCCCGGATCTTAATACGTACGTTATACATTTTGTATGCAATGTGTGTTTACCAATCAACGCATGCACAAATTGCGTAATGATTCAGGAGGGCTCTTTAAAGTACCAGTATAGGACAGAAAGTGAGGGCACCTTACAAAATTCTTTTCTGAATATTCCCAGCATTTTAATCGGTTATAAAACGTAAGAATTTTTGTTTCTTCTGAAAAGTTCGATGTATTTTGATGGCTTTTGCTACGTCATTTTTCTCGAAATTCTAGAGTACTCTGTCAGCGTTAGTTAGCTACGCTACGCCATGTTTCTTGGACTTTAGATTTGATAATCTATGATTGAGAGAATGAGGATGGCGGGAGATGTTAAGGAATCAAAATTGTTTGAGGAGGCCATGTTTTGTTTTGGCACCGTCACGATGGTCATCGAGTATTAAGTTGTGAATCTTTTACTGTCATTAAAGACTTCGAACTTGTTACCAAAGTCGAACTTATCTAGCTCTGTCCAGATCGATTTAACGAGATATCATAACCAACTGTCATCTTCAAATCGTTTCATTCAGCATTCACTTCGACTGAGGTGTCTTGGGAGAAGAGTTTGAATCTTAATCGTAAATTGCTTGCGCTCACTGCGTCAAGCTGCTTGAAAGTATATCTGAAACTTACTGGATATATTAGTACATCGCCATGACACTGAAATATGTTTAATCTTTGTTGTTACTTTCTGCTGGAAAGCTTTGTCATACATGGCTTCTTCCTATCCTGACCTTGACATTATTGTGTCATATGCTCACACTGAAGGCAAACATTTCTAATTCCGTCGGTTAAAGTATTTGCGACTTAGAGCACAGAAAGAGATGAACGCAACGAATCGGAGACGGAAGCTAGAGCATGTGTTCCATTTGTTGTTTGACGTAATTTGAATCAAGGAATGTGGTGCAAAAACCGACCGTTTACAAAGGAAGAAAATCTAAACTGTCGTGAAAGTGAACTGTGTCCTTTGAGCTGGCTAACCATGCACACAGAACATACCTGTTTAATGAGTCTCTGTGCTGTATTGTCCGTTTTTAATTTTCATGTATACATGAATTTTTTTAGTGCCCTTTTTCACTTCGCAAGCCTGTGCCTTTACCAGAACATTCTTTTTGGTTTCCCTACCCTTTCAGCCTCCAGATTCAGAACGGACGGGAGCACAGCTACAGTGTCCTCTTCAGTGTACAGCGCTTACAGCACACCTGCTACATTTGGTACAGCCTTCTTTGCAGGGTGGCGAGGAGTGAGACAAATTCATCAGGTTGCTCCAGCTCTTTTGCCTGCATGTCAAGGCCTGTCTCCCCATATAGGTTTCCATGTTCATTCTGCAATGTTGTCAGTCTGTCGTGTTTTCTGTCTTTGCCCCGTTTCCCTTCCTTAGCAGTTCCATCAGGACTGTTTGAGCAAAGCAGCTGGATTTTGTTATAATGGTCTTGTCCACATGGGTTTGTTTGTCAACTGGTGTCAGCAGTTTTCACATGGTCTAATGTGCGATGCTTGATGGTTTGACGCACTTGTTCAATGGTGGTTTTACTACATATCTAATTTTTAGTAGCTTGGGGTAACACCTCACCTCCATGGCCTGGATTCTTCTTTCCACATTGTTCATGAATGATCACATGTAGGTAAACGGGTGAGCAGTTCTAAGGTTTCATCCGTGGGCAGTTACATTTAAGTGATGGTGATGTTGTAGCTGGCCGTCAACGTGGTCTTTCCGGCACTGACTTCCATGACATGTCTTGCAGATGTTTCATCCAGTCTTCTAACAAGCTTGCCGAGTTCTTGTTCACAGTCAGCCAGACCATTAATGCTGTTGTCTTCAAAACAAATGTTTAAGGTGGTTCTTTCTCCAACGCTGGTTTGAGCTGAAATGGTCTTCACGTGAGTTGCAGGAACCTGTTGATAAGTGTAGCAGATGAAAAGCATCGCTGACAAACTCCAACTGGAGTATAGCACCACTCTCCAGAAGCATCCTGAGTAAGTACAGCAGTGGTGAGCTCTTGTGCCCAATTTACAATTCTTCGTTACAGCCCATAGCGACTCCTGCCAGGCTCTGTTAAACACCTTTTGAAGTTTACGAAGACGTGGTTGTGCTCTCTCTGGTGTTGGAAGTGCTTCTTTTTGCAAAGGATACGAAGGTTAAGCATTTGTATAGTGGCAGTTCTGACGTTGTTGAATCTAGCCTGTCATATAATAGTTATAGCAATAATGGTTTGTGCTTGTGACTGTGACATATTCAGAACGAGTAGGGCTGCAGGATGCTCACAGCATCGATTGCGGCGTCTTTCGCCGGTGGGCTCTGCTGTCATGAAATTTGGTGGCTTCCATGAAGGTTTGTGTTATTTTGTATCCGGTGGTCACATAATGACTTCAGTCAGGGAGCAGTCATGTCTCTTGTCGTCTTGATAGTATGTAAACACAGCCTAGGCTTCCAAGGGTGGTGCAGGACTGCTCCCGGCAGTTGGTTTGGCCCTCGGCAGTTCTTTCTTCTCTGTAGTCCTTTAATCTCACGTAGCAGAGTTCGACAATGTACCAAGCGCATCTGTCCATCTCAAGGACCATTTCGTTCAGTGTTCAAAGCTGTCTGAGTACTCCAAGTGACGAACATGATGACGCTGCTTCCAAGACAACCTGGGAGTTTCCCCTTGTAGCACACTTTTAGCGTCCGTCCCGTGGACGGAATGGAATAGACGATGTTCGGAAATCTTCAAGGGCGATAATCTGTGCT
Source organism: Conus canariensis (assembly GCA_033310375.1). Taxonomy (NCBI): domain Eukaryota; kingdom Metazoa; phylum Mollusca; class Gastropoda; order Neogastropoda; family Conidae; genus Conus; species Conus canariensis. The sequence continues at coordinate 20,293,669 of CM065739.1, forward strand.
GGGCTAGGGTTCATTAAAGTGACCACGCCATATTAATGGGACAGATGTCACCAGTGGGTACGACAAAAGGAATTTTGCCCTCTCAGTCAGCGTAACAGTGCAGTCAGAGAGAGAGAGAGAGAGAGAGAGAGAGAGAGAGAGAGAGAGAGAGAGAGAGAGAGGAGAGAGAGATGCCAAAACATGAGCGTGACACAATGTGCATGCAATGCGATCGACTAATAGCTCGATCGTTATACTGGTGTGTGCTTCTAATGAAATATTTTACTCTAGGGATCATATTTGTCTAGCTCATAAACCGAGAACAGGAAAATTCTATTTGCAATGGAAAGACGTGCATTATCTCCATTTTGCCCCCATCAGTCACCTTAACAATTCAATCAGAGAGAAACGTGGGCGTGAAATGGTGGGCCTTTAATGAATACAGTGTAACAAACAGCTTGACTTCACTGACTATTATGACCATCAATTGATACAGATCCACATGTCATGGGTTTGATGTGACGTTTATGAACTAAATGTCGCATGCACACATTACATGATGATTTTAGAAAAGATTACGCTCTTTGCAATGGAAAGATAGGCGTTATCTTTCCCCAATTTGTTTTTTGTTTTTGTTTGCTTGTGGGGTTTTTTTTTTGTTTTTTTTTTTTTGGGGGGGGGGGGTGGGGGGGGGGGGGGGGGAGGGGGGGTCGGACAATATAAAAATAGGTGTTATTTTTCGTTGATTTTTTTAATTCAGAAAGAGGTCTGTTGAGAAAAGGTTCCCTCATCTGCTAACACCTTCCAGCCTGGTCTGGTGAAGTGATGTACTTCCATCCTCAATCAGATGCAAAGGCACTTGTTTTGGGAGCAGTCTCAGAACTGGAGGCACATTCTACTTATTGAGCTCTTTTCATACCACGAAGTGTCCCAGGAATCTATTCCCTTGTCTGTGTGAACTCTGAGAGTCCCATGACAGGACTGAAATAACTATGAACATGTAACCTGTCGCTTAACCTTGACTTACGGAGATGAAATTGTGAACCAATGACATCGAGGTGCGTCGACTGGTACAACAACGTTCGGCGATAACCGCAAGGCTCGGAGAAGATGGTACAACGTGGAAGTACAGTACTGCAACTATTTACTGGGAAGACAAGCCGAAGAGAGACCCTACCTCTCTGGAGAGCGAGCTCAGGAGTAGAACTGTAACATTACCTAGGCTAAACAAACCGTCCCAGCGCGTTCATGTAATGAACATTTGCTTCGAGAGCTACTACAGAAGGTTTGGAAGAGGAATCAGAACCTGCTGAACCTACCTTCGCTTTAGCTGATGTTCCTTTGAACCAGTACTCATTACGAAATCGGTATTCAACCCAACACTTAAAGCTGTACTTATGGACCAGATCATAGATGTTTGCATCTATCTATCTCTCTATCTATCTATTCTTATCTATCTATCTCTCTTATATCTAATACATACATACATACATACATTCATGCATACATACTACTACATACATACATACATACATACATTACATACATACATACATACATATTTGTAAGTTATTTCCTTATATGACTTTTTTCCATTTTCTTTTTTTTTTATCTTTCGCTGTCCAGGTTGGAAATCCAGTGGATTGTGATGCTCTTACCGTGGTGTTGAAAATACCACAGAATTATTAATGCTTTTCTGTGGTAGATACCAGTGGTGGAGTGCCATAACCATGGCCAGCTATTTGCGCTGACGGTCTTGCCCAGAAGACGAAAGTCGACTCCAGAAAGGCGCATTCAAATAGTTCTTTTCAAAATGCAGACATCAGCGATTCATATTGCTTCATTGAAGGATTGAATTTTAACATTTTAACGTCCTCTTTTTTCCATATCTCCCCCTCCCTCCCACTGAGCCCTTCTCTTAACATCTGTGTAATATTCATGGATTAAGGATTTGTTTGCCTGCACTTTATGTTCTCCACATTGTTTATTTAACTTCCAAATTTTCTTTATTCCTGCCTAAAAATGACAAATATGTCGAAGCTGGTGACTTCTCTCTCTCTGTCTCTCTGTCTCTCACTCACTCACACACGCACACACGCACACGCACACACACACACACACACACACACACACACACACACACACGCGCGCGCGCGCGCGCGCGCGCGCGTGCGTATTTGCATCTGTTGTGCTCACCAAATCTGGATAGGAAGAGCCAAGTATGCGCAGAAAACAGTCCCCTTAATGAGCTCTGTAAGCTTTTGGCTAGATCCTCAACCATATCATGCAGGTGCAATATTTAGTGGCAAATGTGATTGAAAAAGGCGAACTGCCACTTCACTGAATTTGCCGTACCAGATGGACAACAAAATTTACCCTGTCGGGCTGAAGATTGCGTAGGCAATGTTAAGTCACACGAAGTGCAAAGCACTGTAACCCCTTAACTCAACTAGTTTAGATACCATACCATTATAGATGACATTCTGTGTGCTGATGAAAAATAGGTGTCTTACATCGTGTTTGCAGATAGTCGAAGGAAGTGAACCAATTACCAGATAGGTCAGCAAGAAATTCATTAATTTTCTGGGACATTTTGCGAGGATGGGACGATTCTTTTTTTTATTTTCCTGAAGCTAAGAATTGTACTAACTTTTCCTTCACTCTCATGTTAGACTGCCATATGTTATCTCCAAATAAAGCAGCGTACATCAAGATTTGTTCCGAAAATGTCATTAAGCACATGACGGTCCGGTACAATTGATTTGCTGTACATTTTCGATCCACAGCTAGCATGAAGACACTGACACATGAAGAAAGTCGTCAAGAGGCAACCCACCGGAGGAGACACTGCACTGCTGCCGAGTCACTTCGGTGGTGTTCAGTGGCGCCTGTTCTGATCTAACATACGCAGGACACCACCTACTAAACCCCCTATTGACGACAATAATTGCTTAGTCGCGGAGCCGGCGTGAGAGAGCTCTCTGTCCGGAGGGCGCCACCACGTCCGTCCAACGACAGCCCCCATGGACTCGCCAATACCGGTGACCCCGACGGAACCAAACCAAGGCCACAGACGTGGAGAGACATCGAAATTGAGGTCACCATGAGAGCAGGGCATGAAGGGCCACAGAATTTGAGACATTTTTTTCATGCTGATCGATGAGAATGAGGATGATTAAGATGATGCTACGGATTTCCATTTCGGTCTGAGACTACATGACAGGGCTGTACTCTACGCTTCCTTTCATAATATATCCCGGCGTCAACCAGCCCGAGAGATACAGGCACCTGCAGTGTTGGTCAGGAAATTTGAGCAACACTCTCAGAAACGCATCCATTAAGTGGATGAAACTCGACTGTGTGGTCCCAGTCTTCCCAACTGAGTCCGCAGCAACTCAACTCTGGGTAGGAGCCGGTCGGGGCAGACTGTGATTGTTCTGATTGGTGCTGACTTTATTTGGCTTTCGTTTGGTTTGGTCTTTTTACGATCGATCGAAAAAGCTGTCCTTGTGTCGTTGCTATCTAAGTTTCCTGTGCATTCTTTATCACCTCCTTGATCACCTCGCTTTGGCGCTGTGTATCTTGCCCCTCACTCTTGTGATGTGGTTTAAGCTCTACCGGGTGTCAGGCGTCTCCAAGACATTGTGTATGATCCAAGCTCTGATTTCCACCAGCTCATTCCTAGAACATGTGCTGCTCTTTCGATCATCGCTCGGTTAAAGTTGTCGTGAGGGATTGGACGTCTCTCCTTTCAGTAGTAATACTGTGGAGAATTGTCCTCTTATGATCGCATGGATGTTTCTTTTTTTTTTTTTTAAACAGCTCAGAATGTTTTGGACTTGTCAACACTGAGTTTCAGACGGTCGTTTTTCGCTCTTTTCTTGTGCTTCAAAAGATCATCGAAATTCATCGTGACAAGGTCATTATTACCACTGACGTCAGCTCGTGGAAATGTCTTGTTTTATATACACTTTGTCACACTAATTCTGTTTCTTTACCAGACAATGGTCTATCTGGCTGTGATACAAAACGTTTAGGAGCGTCGTGTTCATCGTCAGGATGCCTTGTGCTGACCGAGAGTGTTGGCGAGGACCAGGTGATCATCAGTGACAAATTCTAGCAGATGAAATCCCCTGTCTGTGGTGGTTTTATGACAATAGTGACGGTAGAAATTCTTCCAGTCCTCTAGGGTGTATATTTTAGCCTTGGTATTATCCTAAGCGATGATGATATCTTTCCAGTCACTTTTAGTGATCACAGTTTGTAACTGAGTGCACATATATTCGTTCAAATCAGCATTATAGTCAAGATGAGGGGCATGTATTTGTACTATCGGAGAGCTGAATGGTTTTGCTCACAGGCTGACGGTCATTTTACCATTTTCCGACCTTCCTTAGCGTTCTTATGGTCTGATGGTGAATATGATGATGCTTCTTGTATGGATACTCTATGGTTGCCCCCAGTATCACATGTTTCAGTCCGCCCAATGGAGTTAGATGGACGACGCTCTCATTATTAACCCAGGATGCTAACGGATCCATGCAATTTCCTCTTCCGTTTGGTGTGCCTAGGACAAATCGAATCTGGCGGAATTCATCCATCTCCAGGTTGGATGTTTTTGTCGGGTTTACTACCCACACATGACATGGCTACCAGTTGCAGAGAACTTCTGACCTGACCGTGCGATTACATACTACCGAAAGGACCTGCAAGAGTTCCTGAGCTTAGGAGGATACTTTGGGAAATTCACACAGGATATGTCGAGTGCACTCTGGCCCTGTTACGGTATGACAAATCACCGTACCGCTGTTTGTTTCAACAAATCAGGAATTTTTGTGGCCCAAACCATTCCCTCACTGCCTGATGTGCTCCAGACTGATGCTTGTGGAGCCAGACTTGGAGCAACAGTGTTGCTTGTTCTGGGACTGGTTGCCCTGATGAAGCATTGTTCTCTCGATGCAAAGGTCGAGTGTTCAATTCCCGCTTATATCGGCCTAATTTATTGAAATAATAAATGGAGTATTCCATTTCTCTGTGGCTCTGAGCACAGTTGGGTGAGCAGCATGCAGCAAATTTGACATGCTCAACACTGACGCCATAGACGTACCTGACTTATGACAAAGGAATCTGCAGAACTATCCTTTTTCAAATCCTTGTGCGGTGAGCTAAGCCTGTACAGCTGTTTGAACACAGTTTCCTGCACTCTCTCTACAAAACAGGCAACTGAGAACAACAGTGCACTTCAGAGACGTCTCTGGACACTCAAGGGTTATTTTTCTATGTCTACCAAATCACACTGCAATATCGGCAATGGGAGGACAGACGAAATGGCGAAGAAGGCTCCGAAACAAAGAAGTCACATTCATGTAGTGACGAGGCAAAGACCCTTTAAGAAAGATAAGGGAGGCAACTCATCACAAACTGTAGTGGCAACAACATCACAACTTTCCCCCTCCCCTGATCTGTACAGGACAGATCGTCATCTTTTTACCTTTTGCTACTTGGAAGGTTTTCAGCCAAGTGTCACAACGTGGGCAATGGGATATACCAGACCATGGCAGGATAGTGGCCATGCACACTGATCAACCAGGTATCAACCAGGCCCAGGAATACAGACACCTGCAATGCTGGCTAGGAAACGAAGGCAACACTTTCAGAGACGCATCCATTAAGTGCAAGAAACACATTTATTTGGTTCCAGTCTTCTCATCTGAATACATAGCAAACTCAACTCTTGGATGGAGCTGATTGAGGAAAAAAAGCCCACAAAGACATGACTCTGATGGGAATCGAACAAACAACCTCACAGCGGCAGTCACGATACTGAACAATGAATCAAGGTGGTGGTTTAGTTCTCTTTCATAGATTATGTAAACAAAGGTTTACTCATATTTTGTCGACATCAACGTATTTGAGTTAAGGTTTCATAGAACATTTCAACATTTCGGTTGTATTGATCTCATTCAAACATCAACCAGGGCAGGGCAGAAAAACAAGAAGTGTGGTTCCTTTCTTACGCCACGTTGCACGGACGGCACGTATTCCTATTTCAGATTCTGAAAATACGTTTACTTGCCGTCTACGAGACATGGTTAAAAAGAGAGAGAGAGAGGAGAGGAGAGGAGGGAGAGAGAGAGAGAGAGAGAGAGAGAGGGGATGTTTACTCTCAAAAAGTCTTAAGTCTTGAAACCAGTCATCAATCTGGCCGGCAAACCGGCTTGACGATAATCAAGAAATGAAATCCGGAAAGCAAACGTTTAATTCTTGAAACCAGCCATTCATTCTGGCCGTGAAATTGATTTCACGATAATTAAGAAATGAAATCCGGAAAGAAAACGCCGCTGGCTGCAATTTCCTTTGATTTCATCATTAGTTGAGACATTAATTTCAAAGATGCGCATGCTTTCTACTCCATTAACTGACGACGTAAATGAGACAGTGTTGAAACTCACTATGAAACTCAGTTTCTCAGACTCAGCACAATACTGGCCTGGATAAGAAACATACACCTGCCCTGAAGCTTTCAACTCTTAACAATCTCTGGGCCCCAGAAATCACTCGGCCTAAAGGGAGGCTACCAGGGTTAAGATCATAGACGGGGAAAAAAAGTCTTTCAACTTAAAGGCTTTTTGACGTAGAAACTCCACTGCACAAACGAAATATCTTAGTACTGAGATAGGTTCTCTCAACCATAAAATGTGCTATTGTCAATCAGTAACTGCACACACACGAAGATGTTTCAAACAACCCTCCATACACATGAAAGGAGTACTAGAACGTGGCAGTCTGTATGGAAATTCCACTGATGTGCAAGTTAATTCTGAAGGGTTCAGAATCGGAGTCAGGAACTGTGGTATTCCATGGTAGCTGTTCAGGAGAGAAAGAGTTAAAGAATGGGAATTTGCTTTCCATTCATTGTATATGTTAATTTCCCCCAGAAAAACAACAAGTCTGATAAAAAAAAAAAAGGAATCAATAAAGCGTATATGCTAATGAAGTCTGCAAAGAAAGCTTAGCATTCGGGTCATGGGAAGGAATTCGACTTTTTGTATTACATAATGAAACAGAGGGAGAATATAGACAGGTAAACACGACAAACAAGTGTGATGTCGTGTGTTGTGGTGTGTGTGTGTGTGGGGTGTGTGTGTGTGTGTGTGTGTGTGTGTGTGTGTGTTGTGTGTGTGTGTGTGTGTGCATGTGTGTGGTGGTGTGTGTGTGTGTGTGTGTGTGTGTGTGTGTGTGTGTGTGTGTCATCGCTGTTGTTTGTTTCACTTTCTCTCTGTAGCAGAGTACAGTTATACGACCTGTGGTCCAGTACTGTCAAAGGGATCAGCGCTACCTAAAATTTGTATATATTGGATTCATGCATTAATCTTCGATTGCCACAAAAATCGATTTTTCCTACCAAAAACGGAAAAAAATGAAGGAGAGAGGGTGGAAAGGTTTATTGGAGAAGGGATATAGTGGCGGTGGGGTAGTTAGGGGAGGCGGGAGGAAGGAGGGTTGGGGAGGCAGAGGAATTTGCGATACGTGTATGGTGCGTGTTTATGACAGCAGTATTTATGTATTGTAAGGTATGGATATAAAACAGCAGATTTCTCAAAACAAACAAACAAAGACGATTTCCTCACACGAATCATTGCCTAAAACAATCATTATAACATTACTTGTGATCTTAAGTTTTTCCAATATCAGTCTTCAAAAATGAGATCGCACAACATTGAATGTGTGTGTGTGTGTGTGTGTGTGTGTGTGTATGTGTGTGTGTTGTTGTTGTTCTTCAATTTAACGTCTTCCCACTTAACGTGATTGCAGACAGATTGTGTAATGATGTGCGTGTTGTGTGTGTGTGTGTGTGTGTGTGTGTGTGTGTGTGTGTGTGTGTGTGTGTGTGTGTGTGTGTGCGTGCGTGCGTGCGTGCGCGCGCACGAGTGTGTGTGTGTGAGTGTGTGTGCGTGCGCGCTTGTGTGTGTGTGTGTGTGTGTGTGTGTGTGTGTGCGCGCGCGCGCGCGCGCGCGGTTTTTTTTTTTTTTTTTTTTTTTTTTTTTTAAACAAGTGAGGGGTTGTTGAAAGTTAAAGATAAATTCCTACTGGACTGCGTAATAAATGTGGGCATAACGAACAAAGAAAAGCATAATTATTTAACATTTTGGGTAATGTCAGTGGTGTCGATCTATCATGTGAAATATTTGTACCAGCCTTGTGCACTGTATTCTTTGCTATTGGACAGTCTAGTAATAGGTGACTTACACTAAGAATTTCCCCACATATGCACTTAACATTTTTGCTGTATTTGGTTCGAAGTGAATTCAAACGCATCCTATGAATTAAGGTTACTACCTGTCTAGACATCGGACTTTTGAATTTGTCTAATTTAGTCTTGGGGTGAATGTCAGGATTTGGTTGTATACAATTGTGAAAATATTGACTATCTGTGTCCCTCAATAACTTTTTGAAACTGTTAAAGGATGCTTCATTAATCAAAGTATAACATTCTGATAGATCTAACGGAATGTTCAGTGCAGTCATGTCTTCAATATTTCGAGCTGCTCTCCGGGCAGCTTGATCAACTTTCTCATTTGTTGAGATTCCACAATGTGAGGGCACCCAGCAGAACGTCACATTTATTCTTTTCATCGATAGGAGATGTGTCACGTAATTGATTTCTGTAATTGTCTTACAACGAATCTTTGGATTTAAAGACTGTAAGGCAGAAAGAGCTGACTTTGAGTCACTGCACAGTAAAAGTGGACAATTTTCTATGGAAGAATTCAAAACATACTTTAGGGACATTAAAATAGCAACTAATTCTGCAGTAAAAATTGACAAGTGTATGCCAAGATGATATAATTTCTCTACTTTTAATTTTGGTATTATAAAAGCTGCTCCTGCTCTATGGTCATCTAACACTGAGCCATCTGTAAAAATTTGAAGATGATCCTTATATTGATTTTCCAAATGAGAATTTACATAATATTTTAAAAGATATGGAGGGTCGTTTTTGTTCAGTTCAGTATAGTTTGTGTCATAATTTGCTTTGGTTTGTTTCCATTTGGGAATGGGTGAAAAAGACGAATTGACAGCTATTTCACTTTGGTTAATGTTGGTTTTTTTAAGAAGAGTAGATGTGTATGACTGAATAGATTTAGTTGATTTTATGTATTTTGCTCTTTTAGCAAAATCTGTCTCTGAATTGAGAGATACTTCATTTGTACAGAAACTTTTCTGTGAAAGGTTCTTTAAAACAAATTTAGAGGAGGACATTTTTCGAAACTCGTTCAAAGGTAAGATTCCAATTTCATTATACGTCCCAATGTTACATGTATGTGTGGGAACTCCAAGAGCAAGTTTATATGCTTTGCAATCTACACTTTGTAACTTATTAAGTAAATGCTGTGGAGCACTGAAGAAGACTTCTTGAGCATAAATCAATCTAGACCGCACAAGAGCAGAAGATAGGAGTGTTAAGCTCTCTTTATCTTGTCCCCATTTTTGTTTGCTTATGATCTTTAGAAAGTTTAAACTTTTTCTTGCTTTATTCAAAATATATTGAATATGTTGGCTCCATGACAGTTTTGATGTTAAATACACTCCTAGGAATTTAACAGATTTGATGTATTGTAAGACCGACCCATTCAGGGTAAATTGTGGAAGTTTCTCTGGGTCATATCCAGAGTTAAAAAGCATTAGATTTGTTTTTTCGGTCGACAGTGTCAATCCATTTTCATGTAAGAAACTACTGATTTTGTTTAATTCATGTTGATATTTGATCTTTATGTAATTTAAGGATCTTAATGGGTTTTTCTTTTCATAGTGACTTTCATCCACAGACATATGTCATCAGCAAACTGTACTAAAACTATGTCTTTGGATAAGCCTTTTGTTATATCTGCAATTAGGATATTAAATAAAATTGGAGATAATACTGATCCTTGTGGAAGACCCATTTCCAGTGTTCTAGTGGTGGAATATGTATGTTCTATTCTTGATTGAATAATTCTACTTTGAAGGAAAGCTTTGACATAGTTATACATGGTTCCATTTATTCCAATAGTTTTCAGTTTATACAAAAGTCGTTCATGCCATACTTGTTCGTATGCTTTCCTTATGTCAAAGAACGTTGCCAGGATATTTTTTCGACTTGCGAATTGTTGTTTGACATGTGTTGTGAGTTTCACTAGATGTTCTGTTGCTGATCTGCCTTTCTGAAAACCAGCTTGATTTATAGGGATAATTTGATGTTTGGTACAAAAATAAAGTAATCTGTTTAGGACAATTCTTTCCATTAGTTTGCATGTATGCGACGTTAGGGCAATTGGGCGGTAGCTGTTTATGTTACTTCGAGATTTTCCTTGTTTATGTATAGGAACTATGATAGAGTGCTTCCATAATGAAGGCAAATTGCCATCTTCCCAGCATTTTTGAATGAATACTGAGATAAAGCGCTTTACATTAGGTGGCATATGACGTAACATTTCATTAGAGACACCGTCTAAACCCACTGATGTTTTTCTGGTGCCCAGATTTGCAAGACATTCTTCTACTTCTTGAATTGTTATGGGAGTATTTAGATAGTGGTTCATTACAGGGTCTGGATCGTTGTACGTGGACTTTCCTTCTTCTTGTTCTCTGTGCAGTCTATTTACTGTTAACAAACTATCTTTGCTGCTATTTTTGGCGAAAATGTCAACAAAAGCTTCGGCCTTTTCTAGATTTGAAGGGAAATCAGAGTTTGGGAGCTTTACAGGACATTTTGGCAAGTTTACTCCATTTTTCATTGTTCTTAATTTTTCCCACACTTTTTGGAAATCTTTATGATTTGATATTTCATTCTTACAAAAGTTAGACCAATATTGCTGTTTTGCTTGTGCTGTGATGTGATTAAAATGATTTTTTACTCTTTTTTTCTCAAGAAGCTTTTTAGCGCGCTCTTCTCCTTTGCTTCGTAAATATTCTCTCAGTTTGATGTTTTTCTCCTTTTTGCCTTTTTCACATGCCTCATTCCACCAGGCATTACCTGCGTGCTTTTTTGACCTTGATTTGACAGGTTTTATCCTAGGTATTGACTGATTCGCAGCAGAAAGCATAGCATTCTGAAACTGATCGTATAGGTCGTCAATAGATTGAGCATCAAGTTCTTTTGTGTCGACATAGAATGTTTTTAGTAATTCCGTGAATTTACCCCAGTTAGCTAATTTATAATTATATTTTGGGACTTTTTCCTTTGTTAAATCTGTTGGTTCAGACCTTGAAGTTTCAAAGGTAGTGATGATAGCAATATGATCACTATTGAGTGTGTCATCAAGGGTTTGCCAATCACAAAGTGGCGCTAGATCTGGAGATATTAAAGTTAGATCTATTGCACTTGGCTTGTGCTTAGGGTTGTCAGGAATACGTGTTATTCTCCCGTCATTTAAAAGATATAAGGACGAGTCGACTAGATTTTCAATAAAACGGTTACTAGTAATTAACTGACAATCCTTTTCCCAAAACGGGGAATGTGCATTAAAATCTCCAGTTATAAGATATCTATTGTTTTCATCTGGTCTTATATGTAATGATCGTAACCATTCAGAATTAAACTCGTTAGGTCCACGTGGTAGATAGATTGACACAACAGTTAATATGATGTTGGTGTTTACCTGAACCTTGACTGCGCAGGAATAGGAATCAGGTGTGTTTGGTGGAACAGGACTTGCACAGGAGGTGTAGTTCTCTCCTTCCTTAATGTATATGGCTACGTTGATTTTATCATTAGTTTTCCCCTCTTGAACAACTGGGGGGAAGTAATAGCCAGCGAGTTTAGGTAATTTGTTTCTATGTGTGTTTAGGGATTGTAAGGCCAATACATTGTAGTTTTCTTCTGCAAGTTTTTGTGCTAGTTGGTCAAGGGAGGTTATAATAGATCGACAGTTCCACTGAAATACCTTAAAAGAACCGTCTTTTAACATTAGAAATTTTCACTTATCAACTGATGAAATAGGTACCTGTAAGATAATGCAAACGATATTCAGATAAAGTAAATAACAATTATATATTAATGAATGACTGTGCCAATGGAAAATGAATGATTATTTTTTATACTGCAATTTAAATATTAACGTGAGTTGCACTCTAGTCACAAGTGGTGCTGGTATTTTGCAAAGTTCCATTTTCACCAGTCCCCCAGCACGCTGAACCTGTTGCTCCAGGGGTCCAGGCTGTAGAGCAGAGGATCTGGGTAGGGCTGGTAGTACCAGGACGGCTGGTACCGTGATCGTCGGATCCTCCTGGGTCGGCTCCACAGCAGGTCTCTCACGTGACGCCCGATATTGCTGGCCAGGACGCTTGCACCACTGTTGGTGGGGTGGAGGCCATCACGGAGATGCCAGGAGCTCGCGCGCAGGTTGTTATGGCTGATCAGGCTGACGTCCTCGTCTTCACTCAGCTCTGATGTCAGGAGGGCATTGAAGAGATCTCTCTTGATGGTCAGTTGAGTATCTGTGACTGGTGCTACTTTGCTGACAATTATTTTCAGACCAGGATTTCCTTTCTTAATACGTCTGATACACTGCACCAGATCTTTACTGCAGTCCGTGGGAGATGTTGACTTCAAATCATTTACTCCGCAGTGAATCAGTAGCGCATCGTGTTTTTGATATGCTGATTCAAATGTTTGTTGTATATCCTTGATTTTGAATGTTTTCCGAGATTCTGCTTGAAATCCATAGGAATCTCCAAGTCTCTTATCATTGACTTTGCTTGTCACTGAATCGTGTATGAAAAGTAGACTTGGTAGACCAGACTCAATTTTTTCATCATTCTTCTTTCCTTTCGAAGCAGAATCCTGACGTTTGGCTGTCGCCTTGACGTAATGTTTTTTTGCGTCACTTCGTTGTT
>CM065739.1:20311526-20334026 GCA_033310375.1 Conus canariensis
CATGAAAAATACATGATAAGCGTTAACAGTGGATTCATACAATGTCACACATTTTGGCTCAACAAATTGTTTAAGATATTCTTTCTAGGAAAATCACCAGCTTCTGCTATATATCTTGCAAATGATATGGTATTTTGTTCATTCTCACTGGACAGAATTGCTACGAGATCTTTTCTTCGTGCAGCTGGCTCCCTGAAAATTTTACATCTACTTCGAATATCTGCGTAAGCAGGACAATCAAAAACAAAATGCACTTCATCTTCACCGTTGTTTCCCTCTACACACAGTGGGCATGCTTTATTGTCCGATGCTTTGAACCATTTTCTGTTTGCATTGAGGCCCAGTGTTCTAGTTCGAAATTTTGCTAAGTTATATTTATGCCATTTATTTGTAATAATCAAGAAATACTTTTTCCATTTCCAAACTACTTTTAAATGAGAGAAACCATTCATATTTGACGTTTCCATCCATGCTGGAATGCCAGTTTTGTCTGCAAGAACAAATTAAACGATCAGTAAATTCGGATATAAACCTCGCAGTATTGCCTACACCCTGACAAAGCCAAACGATATCAAAACCATTTTCTCTTAGTATTTTCTTTACACGAGACACCCAATTACATTTTCCCATATCGTGTTGTAACAAAAGCATTTCATACGCTTGACTGCAGAGTCTGGTGGTAGGTAAATTAACTAATCTTAACCAGTATTTAATTGATTTGATATAAGTTCGTATAAACAGAGGATATTGACCACTTTCACCATAAACTATCTTATTTGATGCATGTAACGGCACACGCATAACACGTTTTATGGCATAAGTGTGAATTTTTTCCATGTGGGCGTTGTCCAACAGACCCCACACCTCAGATGCGTATGTCAGGATTGGTTGTATCTGGGTGTCGAATAATTTCCAAAACAAAACCCCATTAACTGAATTCAGTCTTCTCATTGTTCTTAAAATCTCAATGACCCCCTCTTTCCTTTCCTACACGTCTCCAGCCAGCATGTATTTAAGCTTAATTTCGTAGTGAAAAACATACCAAGATATTTATAACTATTTGTCACTTTGACTTTGTTACGGATGGTATGGGTGGTGTCTGCAGGTGTCTGACTGTCTGACTCACACAGAAATTATGGATGCATGCACGACTTTTCTAATTCACATACACACACCCACTCACCCGAACATTGACAGCCAGGCAACAGAACAACACTTCCTTTTGCTTTATGCTGCCCGAGCCATCAGACAAACACATATAATATAAAGGCGAAATCATTAAGAGGTCGGCACGCCAACCACAAGGCGTACACACAAAATATATCTATATGTATCTATTCGTTGGCGCTGCTGGTTCCAACGACGACGAAGACGACGACGACGACGACGAAGACGAAGAGGGCGAAGACGACGAAGATGACGACTACAACGTCAAGTCAAGTCCGACACAGGACTTAAAAAAACCCTCAGGGCTGTGGCTCAAAAAAATTAACACCAACACACTCGCGGCGTCTCTGCCGGCGACGAGGTGACAGTCTCACAAAGGAGCTGTGGGTCACACACAAACACAACGACGGCCTGGCCAACAGGTCGCTGGTTCAAACACAGGAGCGGCGCTCTGGCTTGGCAACGGCGGCGTCTCCAGCCCAACTGGCTCAGCGGGTAGTCGGTCCCGGGCGCAGTGGCAGGTAGGGTGTTTATCGGCACTCAGGCCGACCTCTCCACGCCAACAAAAAGGCGGAGAACAAGGGGGTAGTGCGTGGCTACGGCTCCGACCCTCGGACAATGGCAGGCAGTCCCCCTCAGTCCAGGGAACACTTCTACCTGGGGGAACTGATTAACTACCTTGATTATCATGGCTACTATTCGTTACAATCACGACTACATTTATATTCATTAGCCACATCATATTTCACTACAACTGTGGACAAACATCAGCATATTCTTTCTTCAACATTACAACATTCCCTTTTCCAGAATCATAACACTACAACATTCCCTTTCCGGAATCATAACACTACAACACTCCCTTTTTCCGGAATCACAACACTACACAGGAAAGGATTTCCATATAAACATTTCAGAATCTAATTTGCTTCGTTCTCCGCCGTCAGTCACTCCATTTTGAAATTTCAGAATCTAGTTTTCCAAATTGGGGAAAAGGATTTCCACCTAGACCCTCTTCAATAAACCATGAATACAATTCATTATACACAATTAATGATTACTTTCATTACGCACAATTAATGATTACTTTTCATCAAACTATAAACGTCACGACACAATGTTCATTTCCTTTCTTGTAACACGACAAGAATGTTCAATTCATTTCATATAATCACCAGATTTTTAAAAGGTTTCTTTTCAAAAAGATTCATCTACTTCAATATATGCAAGGGAAAGATTTCCACAACACTCTTGTTTACCAACACACAACTACTCGATATTCCTATCAAGAGTGAGTTCAATACTCATCCACATCAAAATTCAAAACCAACATATAAACCAATATATAAAGTCTCTGTCGCTCACTCTGGGAGCTTATTATCCACAGCATCAAAACGCTCCCTCTTCTCGCAAAGCACGTTGTAATAAACACCTTTTTTCATCATTAAGTTCATAACTAGTTAAGTCACAGAATAAACAAAATCTTTTTTTTTTCTGAAGACCACTTCCTTTAACACTCACTTCATCTATGTTTTCCGACATCATTTCGTTTTGTTACCCTATCAAGTTATAGGATAACAGAACACAACAAATACTTTTTTTAAAACAAAACCTTCACAAGTGCTCTGAGGAAGTTTCAGTCGCTCCTAACCGGGAACACGGTTTCGGTTTGCTAATAAATAAACATTGTGGTGATAAATACCTGACTGCCACCAAAAAAACAGCTGGAATTCCTCTTCGGCTTCCTGTGTTGTTGGGTTGCCGGAATCACTGCAGAGACTGCCTAACCGGTTCAACTCACCCGGCTTTTAACAGTGCGCCGGTGAGTAGCAGTCAGCTGAACTTTCTGACCGGCTTCCGGACAACTACCTTCCGGTAAGCACGGTTGTATGAAAATTTGTGACCGGACGGGAAATGATCCGTCACAGACTTCTGATCTGCCGTAGAACCATCTTTCATGTTGTGCTAAATGCCCTCCATTTCTAAAAACCATGATATTAGTTTTACTTAAATTTACAGTCAGTTGCAATCTATCAGACACCTTTTTCAAAGCGTCCAACTGTTTCTGCAAACCAACAGGTGTATCAGCAAGGAGAACAACATCATCAGCAAACAACATTAAAACATAGCTCGGTAGCTCCTGGTAACATCTGTATCCCATGTTTTCCATTCTCTGAAATATCTATTGCAAGCTCGTTAATGAAAAAAAGCAAATAACTGGGGACTGAGCAGACATCCTTGTTTTACACCACGTGGACAATTGAAATAATCAGAATAAATGCCTTTATCACGAACACATGCAAGAACAGAATCATACATTCCTCGCACAGCTGCATACAACTTCCCATTCACAGCACTTTCCCTTAAGACATACCACAAAACATTTCTGTTCACAGAATCAAAAGTTGCTCAAATTAGAATGGCCCGAACGAATAGGCGTATCATCTGCAAATAGTTCACATACGCCTTCCGTAACGTATAAGGGAAGATCATTAATACAGAGTAAAAAAATACAGGACCAAGAACGGATCCTTGGGCAACACCAAATTTTTTGTCTGGAGAGGGGAGAGAGAGAGAGAGAAGGAGGGGAGAGAGAGAGAGAGAGAGAGAGAGAGAGAGAGAGAACGAATGAACGAACGAAATGTTGTTTAATGAGGGAAAGGAATAAGCACAAATCAGTGGCTTTTTTCATCCAGCCCTCAAACAAAACAAACAAAACAAACAAACAAAAATAATGGAAGAAAGCATTGCATAGAACTGCATATAAACTCATGAACAACAATGAATACATAGCAATTTAGAATAACAGAATGCTCAATTTAACTAGAGGAAGAGAGTGTGGGAGAGAGGGAGGGACGGAGAGCGGCAGAGAGAGAGAGGTGGATGGGGACTTTGGAGACACAGAATAAAGAGACGGAGTCTCTGACACAAGGAGAGAAGAAGAAGAAGAAGAAGAAGAAGAAGAAGAAGAAGAAGAAGAAGAAGAAGAAGAAGAAGAAAAAGAAGAAGCAGAGAAGCATATAAAAAAATTGCCACATCAAAAACCACAAACAACAATGAAAGAAGAATCGTACCAAAATCAAGTCATGCAATAAAGAAAAAAGAGCTGAGAACACCAGACATGCCCATCGCAGCAGCAAACAACAATTTCATACACACCATCCCCCCTCCCCCTCCCCCACTTCGAGAACGACGAGAGAAGGAAGAAGGAGATCAACATAGGATGACAAAATGAGAGAGACAGAGAGAGAGAGAGAGAGAGAGAGAGAGAGAAAGAGAAAGAGAGAGAGAGAGAGAGAGAGAGAGAGAGAGAGAGAGTTCACATACGCCTCCCGTAACGTATAAGGGAAGATCATTGATATGGAGAAAAAAATACAGGACCAAGAACGGATCCTTGGGCAACACCAAATTTTTGTGTCTGGAGAGAGAGAGAGAGAGAGAGAGAGAGAGAGAGAGAGAGAGAGGGGAGAGAGAGAGAGAGGAGAGAGAGACAGAGAGAGACAGAGAGAGAGAGAGAACGAATGAACGAACGAACGAAATGTTGTTTAATGAGGGAAAGGAATAAGCACAAATCAGTGGCTTTTTTTCATCCAGCCCTCAGAAATAATGTGGAAGAAATCATTGCATAGAACTGCATATAAACTCATGAACAACAATGAATGCATAGCAATTTAGAATAACAGAATGCTCAATTTAACTAGAGGAAGAGAGTGTGGGAGAGAGGGAGGGACGGAGAGCGGCAGAGAGAGAGAGGTGGATGGGGACTTTGGAGACACAGAATAAAGAGACAGAGTCTCTGACACAAGGAGAGAAGAAGAAGAAGAAGAAGAAGAAGAAGAAGAAGAAGAAGAAGAGGAGGAGGAAGAAGACAAAGAAGAAGAAGAAGACAAAGAAGAAGAAGAAGAAGAAGAAGAAGAAGAAGAAGAAGAAGAAGAAGAGAAGCATATAAAAATTGCCACATCAAAAACGACAAACAACAATGAAAGAAGAATCGTACCAAAATCAAGTCATGCAATAAAGAAAAAAGAGCTGAGAACACCAGACATGCCCATCACAGCAGCAAACAACAATTTCATACACATCATCCCCCCCCCCTCCCCCACTTCGAGAACGACGAGAGAAGGAAGAAGGAGATCAACATAGGATGACAAAATGAGAGAGACAGAGAGAGAGAGAGACAGGAGAGAGAGAGAGAGAGAGAGAGAGAGAGAGAGAGAGAGAGAGAGGAGACAGCCAGACCGACGAGAGATAGAGAGAGAGAGAGAGAGAGAGAGAGAGAGAGAGAGAGAGAGAGAGAAGAGAGAGAGAGAGAGAGAGAGTTCACATACGCCTCCCGTAACGTATAAGGGAAGATCATTGATATAGAGAAAAAAATACAGGACCAAGAACGGATCCTTGGGCAACACCAAATTTTTGTGTCTGGGAGGGAGAGAGAGAGAGAGAGAGAGAGGAGAGAGAGAGAGAGAGAGAGAGAGAGAGAGAGAGAATGAACGAACGAAATGTTGTTTAATGAGGGAAAGGAATAAGCACAAATCAGTGGCTTTTTTTTCATCCAGCCCTAAGAAATAATGTGGAAGAAATCATTGCGTAGAACTGCATATAAACGCATGAACAACAATGAATACATAGCAATTTAGAATAACAGAATGCTCAATTTAACTAGAGGAAGAGAGTGTGGGAGAGAGGGAGGGACGGAGAGCGGCAGAGAGAGAGAGAGGTGGATGGGGACTTTGGAGACACAGAATACAGAGACGGAGTCTCTGACACAAGGAGAGAAGAAGAAGAAGAAGAAGAAGAAGAAGAAGAAGAAGAAGAAGAAGAAGAAAAAGAAGAAGAGAAGCATATAAAAATTGCCACATCAAAAACCACAAACAAAAATGAAAGAAGAATCGTACCAAAATCAAGTCATGCAATAAAGAAAAAAGAGCTGAGAACACCAGACATGCCCATCACAGCAGCAAACAACAATTTCATACACACCATCCCCCCTCCCCCTCCCCCACTTCGAGAACGACGAGAGAAGGAAGAAGGCGATCAACATAGGATGACAAAATGAGAGAGACAGAGAGACAGAGAGAGAGAGAGAGAGAGAGAGAGAGAGAGGGGGAGACAGCCAGACCGTCAGACAGACAGATACAGAGAGAGAGAGAGAGAGAGAGAGAGAGAGAGAGAGAGAGAGAGAGAGAGAGAGAACGAGAGAAGGAGAGAGAGGAGAGAGAGAGAGAGAGAGAGAGAGAGAGAGAGAGAGGAGCAATTGCGGTTGTTTAAAGCGGAGAGAGCGTATTTCAAACATTTGGTTGTGAAGACTAGTTACACGGAGAGAGAGAGAGAGAGAGAGAGAGGAGAGAGAAGAGAGAGAGAGAGAGAGAGAGAGAGAGGAGAGAGAGGTGTACATATATAGGCATCACATTGAAGAAATAGTAAACTATCAAGAAATCTGGGCTCTCAAGAAGGAACCTGTGATAACATGGTTTGAATGATACAAACTCTTTTTTGTTCTTTTGATGATCATAACTTTCAATCTATAGTAACCTGTCTGTATAAGTGAAGGATGACATGAATAAATCTGTTGTTGGGCACGGAATGAACAATTCATCTTTACCTCGTACACTTTTCACTGCGAATTTGTCGCAAAGATAGTGAGGTGCATGTATGTTCGTGATTGTATACCTGAAAACGGCTTTATCTAGTCGACATTGAAAAGGAGAATATCAATAGTTTTGTAATCATTTACCTGAACAGAAGATTATTTGAGAAGTCCAAACTATATGCAAGGTCTATCCAAACTCCCGAGTGGCTTTAGACAGTTCTAACTCGCGAAGCTCCAGCGTACTGAAGAGAGAGAGAGGAGAAGAGAGAGAGAGAGAGAGAGAGAGAGAGAGAGAGAGAGAGAGAGAGAGAGAGAGGAGGAAGAGAGAAGGAGAGAGAGAGAGAGAGAGAGAGAGAGAGAGAGAGAGAGAGAGAGAGAGAGGAGAGAGAGAGAGGTGTGTGTGTGTGCGTGCGGGCATGGTCATATGTATGTGTATGCACACGATCGTGTGTGTGTGTGTGTGTGTGTGTGTGTGTGTGTGTGTGTGTGTGTGTGTGAGAGAGAGAGAGAGAGAGAGAGAGAGAGAGAGAGTGTGTGTGTGTGTGTGTGTGTGTGTGTGTGTGTGTGTGTGTGTGTGTGTGTGTGTGTGTGAAATCTGTCTACTAGAGCAACCAGCCAAATTTTTTATTATTAAGCTTTTTCACTAACTAATGTTGCATTAAATGTCACGTGCATGGCTCGTGAATCAGTCAAATGCACTGCTTCTTCCTGTCTAACAATACGGAATCACGCTTCCAAGAAACTTTTTTTTTAAATGGCTGCTTCACAAATTCATCACTCATCAGACTCCACATTTGTGGAGACATCAACATGGAATCCTCTTGATGAATTCACATATTCAACCAATGAAAATGTTACCATTAAAACACTTGATTCAGGCAACATCTACAGCCATATCAGTGCTATGATGTGGATAATAATACCTCCTACACTCTTTGTTTTCGGGACGTTTGGCAATGTGATGACAGTGGTGGTGATGCGAGGGATGAGACAGTCAAAGTCTACTGCCTGTCTGTCTATGTACTTCACTGGACTGGCTGTGTCAGACCAACTTCAGCTCACGTCATACGTTCTGTTTCTGTGGGGGAAAAGGGTATTTCACTGGCCCCCATCCTTTTACAGCTTCAATCTTCTATGTAACATTCCAAAATTTACTTGGAACATGGCCAGTTTTATGTCAGCATGGTTTCTGGTCGCAATGACGTATCAGCGAGTGACGTCAGTGGTCGCACCACATCGTGTTGGGGTTTTGTGCACAGTGAGGAGAGGAAAATTCGTTGTTGCCGTCATCGTGATTTTAGCATTTACCGTGCATTCACAGTACTTGTTCAACTGGGTCTTTTGGCCGGAATACGAAGACTGCCAATACCGAAAGAATGTTTCGTACGTGGTGATAGAAGTATTCGAATGGCTTGATCTTTTCTTTTTCTCGGTGATTCCCTTTCTTCTGCTCGCTTCTGGAAATGCAGTTCTCATATGGCAAGTCCTCAGAGCTACAAAGCTTTCTCTTCAAATGAGAGCGGGTGATGAACAGCAGGCCAAATCTGAAGCAGACCAAGTGCAGTCCATGACAATCACTTTAATTGTGACGTCATCAGCGTTCTTGATATTAACAGTTCCTGTGTGTATCTATGGTCTGGTTCAAATGGCGACTTTTTACGACAGTTCGAATTCCGCGTTGCAAATAGTAAATTCTATTTGTGACATGATGTATATGAGTTCATGCGCATACAACTATTATTTGTATATGTTGAGTGGCAGAAAATTCAGAGAGGAAACGAAACGGTATCTGAGGTGTCATGACAGAGGAGAAGTGAAACAAAGAATATGAAAGGACTCCAAACCTTCACCTATTACAGAACTAGGCAGCTGCAGTGGAACGTGTATCTTCTTGCATCTCTGATTGTATGTGGTAGGAGAAACTGTAGAAGACAGACGTAAAAAAAGACGAAAGACAATCCAAGCAGATGTAATAAATTTTTTCTTTTGTTTTGTTTCTAACTTGTCATCAATAAAGAGTAATTGAGGGAAGCTACTTAAAAGCAACAGCTATCAATTGGAAATGGCAAATTAATTTTGTTTTCATTCAAAGTAGATTCACTTAAATTGCACACAGTATCAATGTTCTTGAAATGGGACGTGACAAAAAAAAAAAACAACCTGACATGGCTACACGTTGACATGGTTCAAACTTTGGCCCATGGTAGAGACAGCAATGCTGGACGTCGACGGGTCAAGGAAGGAGGGGCGGCAGAGGGTGGGGAGGACTTGACCAAGTGCGGTTCAATCTTTGTTTTTTAGTCGCTGCCATGTAGTATCTCTTTTGCCTTTCACTTTTATTCAACCCTTCTCTTGCACACTGTCTATTCTCTGGATCTTTCTCTCACCCCATAAGATTTCCGTATGGTGCGTCCTCTGTCATGAAGAATGTAGCCTGGAAGCTGAGACTTCTGCTGCTCATGAGGGATGTATGTGACCATACATGCCTGATCCGAATATGTCCTAGTCCAGTGATTCTTCCTAGACCCATTTTGGTGTAGTGTGGCTGGTGGTCACCTGCCCAGCTCAAGCTAGGAAGTGATGGCCTGAACCGAATGTATTGGGGAATAGATCTGTTCGATAAATAAATCAGGGGAAGATAACGCCTGTTTCTCTTTGCTGCAAATAGAGTTATCGTATCTCAGTTTATGGGTAAAGATCATCACCCAATTTGTATATACATCAGTTGGTGCACAAACGTCACATCAAACCCAAGGCATGTAGATCTAATTCGACTAATAATGATGATGATGATGATGATGATGATGATGATGATGATGATGATCCTGGTCATAATCATGATCATGATTAAAAAAAAGTCGAACTATTTGTAACGCAGTGTCTGTATTACAGACGCATAGTTTAAGCCAATATGTTTAGCATTTTATGTCCCTGATTGTAATGATAAGCTGACTGATAGGGCAAACTAGACCTGCTCCTGGATAAAAAGGAAGATACAGCATGTCTTTCAATTGCAAACCAAGTGACTGCTATTTTTCAGTCTACAGGCCAAGCAAACTGATCTAAAGCGGCAAATATCTGCCGCAAACCACATGCCAGGACATTGATCGGGGTATCGAATGCCTGGCTTACAGATGCACCATTTCACACCCATGTTTTGGCAAAACAGCTATCACTCACTGGTCGGCTGACCTCAGCTGTGAAGAAACAACAAAATCACAGAACATTCGCTGGAGAAGGGTTTCTTTTCCTTTCAATGCACGTTTGCTTTTTAAAGAAGTGTGTTGTTACTGAGATGGCGTTTGATTCTTGCTTGACTGTCTGAGCGGATACTGAAGACATCAGGACTCTTTTCGCATACCTTGCAACCATCAGTTAACCTGTCAGCCTTGTGGAGCGATGTGCAGACGTTTAAACGTGCGAAAATGTGAAAAGTAATCTTCAATCCGTACGAACGCTTATACCATACTACTACCCCACCTCCACTCCCATCCCTCATCCCTCCACCATCCCTACACCATGTCATTTTTATTTTGACAGTTGAAGTTTGAAAATCTTTAATTTGTAATGTTAACCAATATATCTCCCTTTCTCTGAGTGCTTCATTTTCTGACAGACTCCTCACATAGGCAGGAGGGTCTAGTCATTTCCAAAGCGTTTCCTGTGCGTTTATGGACTTTTCTGGCATCGGCAGGTAATCAGAAAGTAGTAGTGAGCCTGATGACCTCTGAACAGCGCAAAACATCTATTGCTTACTGGTCTTGCTTAGTCCAGTTCAGAAGACGATTTAAGGAATAGATGAACATGAAATATATAAATTGATAGATGGTTGCACACATGACTTTTTTTCTGTTCATTTATAACAGTAAAGTTGTGTCATTATCTATATGAAAAAGACCAACACACACACACACACACAACACGAACACACTCAAACCCTGGATCTTTTACTTACAGTGGTCGCATATGATAAAACAAAGCTTTATGGGTACAAGTCTTTGAGTAATATGTTTTATGGCAAAAAACAAACACACACACACACACACACACAAACAAAAACATGAGAGTGTCACTACACCAAACACTAGTACAGAAATAAACCCTGACGCGCTGTAACAAACGCCAAAACATTAAAACCAGCAAATTAATGTCAATTGATAGCAATACATCATACAGACCCGCATGGTGCGTGAGAGTTGAAGGGGAAAAAAAGGACCGCCTTTACCAAAAAAAAAACAACCAAAAATAAAAGAAGAAAAGTGAAAAAAAAATCAAACAAAAAAGAAAGAAAAAATAAAAGACAAAAAAAAAAAAATAGTTTTGGACCTAAGGATGGGGGGAAGGGAGTTTGAAGATGGAGAAACTGGGAACATGAAATTACGAAAATATGTTACAGATATGAAAACTCTTCACTAGCTGCATAAGGGAACCATCGCAATCCCTTCTGATGGCAGATATATTTGTATTGCCTGCTCCGTGGCCTTTCGTCCGCTGGGTCGGAACTCATCAGGGAGACACGGCTGGTTGTGTCTGCGCTCCTGGCGTCAAATAGAGACACACCACAGTCCATAATACTGTGGTGTTCTCACCACCAAGGGTGCAAAAAAGAATCCAATAGCACCCCCCAAAGCAGCCAGCGAAGAGTAGTAAATGAAACCAAATGACAGTGTGGGGAGGAAAAAAGTTGCTAAAAAATAAAGACATTATGCAAATAGTATAAAATGTAGGGGACAATCTTTGAGCCTACGCTTGAGGATCCACCCAAAGATGCAAGGGAGATCAAAAGACAAACACACAGACGGACAGAAACAAATAAAAATAACCTCAATTTAATCAAAACAAAATCGGAAATGAAATGAGGCAGGGAACAGTAAACGATAAACAGTAAACAAGTGGGGTATTTTTTGCTCCCACAAGAAAACCTAACATAGAGTAACTTTTATTCAAGACTGGCACAGCCTTTTAAACTTGAATAAAGTCAGACAAATACATAGACGAACAATCTAAAAAAAAAAAAAAAAAAAGTGGAGGAGGAGGGAGACACGGGAAGCGGGAGATGGACGGGAGCAGCAGGAGCGGGGAAAAAGGGGGAAGATGCCCAGTTTGGGTCCGTGGTCTGAAAACTACGACCGCACTGGATAGGAGGGGAGGTACGGAACATTTGCAGGGTGCAGGAGATAAGCAGAATAAAATGCTACCAATTTTGCTTAGACTCTCTCTCCCCACCTCCCACCCCTCCACCCCCGGTTTGTGCGTGTGTGTTTGGGTGTAAATAGTGGAGAGGAGGGGGGGAGGGGGGGGGGGGCAAAAACCGTGCTGACGGGAAAGTATGGGTTGGAAAGGGCGACAGGGGTACGGTAGTGCAGGGAAGGGGCGGGGGGGGGGGGGGGGGGGGGGTGCACCATCAGATTGCAAATGTTTTCGAGCCTAAGACTGTGGTCATATGTTGGGGAGGTGTGGGGAGGGATGTACGAGAGGAACGGGCGAAA
This sequence comes from Conus canariensis, assembly GCA_033310375.1. Lineage (NCBI taxonomy): Eukaryota > Metazoa > Mollusca > Gastropoda > Neogastropoda > Conidae > Conus > Conus canariensis. The sequence goes on from CM065739.1 coordinate 20,323,773, forward strand.
GATTGGTGGAAGGGGAGGGAGGGGGGTCGCAAGGGGAGGGCATGGGCAGTCATGTTGATGTTGATTCAGTAACGCTTGAGGTAACAATATAGGTATCAATAGGAATGTGGGGTCAAAGTGGATGGGGGCGGAGCAGATCTGAACAGGTGAGGATCAGGTCGGGCAAGGTGGCTTGGGCCCGGAAGGGAGGAAAGGGGGAAGGGAAGAACGGAGGGAGGGAGGGGCAAAGAAAACAAAAGGTATCATTCTGTTCACAACTGTTCCAGACTGTTCACAAATAGTTTTTTTTTTCCTCCTTTTTTTGTATGTCACTTTTTTCAGTAAAGGTGTATGTCCAAGGGTCGTTTCTTCACTATTTCTGTATGTCACTTTTTTCAGTAAAGGTGTATGTCCAAGGATCGTTTCTTCACTATTTTTTCCAGAGTTCATTACAGTGGTGTCATTTCTTCATCCACCAAATCATCCGAGGATCTGTCGTCTGATGAGTTAGTTTCTATTCTTGAGAGTTGAGGACGATGCTGGTCTTCACTCGCCGTCACAGCCGTCGAGGATGTCCATTTGACCCCCCTCCTGTCTGAGTTTCCTCTTTCTCCTTGGCTGTCTGAAGAGGCAGATATTTTCCTTTGCATGACGTGTTGTGGCGAAGCCTCGGGGTGCTGGATACTGGGTTCCTTGCATTTGTTTGTCTGCTGTTAGGCTGAGAGGGGGGCGATTTGCAATGATTCGGCCGGACCGGAATTTTTGAGGATGTGGTGTTACTGTTTTCGGTCTGCATCGCTTCCTCTATCCCTAACAGGCTGCCTTCTCTCAGTCTGACGATTTTCCCATTTTGCGTCAAAGCATGAATAATGCCTTCTTTTGTCCAGGTGCTCTTTACTCCGGGATGTTTGTTTGCAATGTTCAGCCGCGTCATGTTCAGTGGGGTAAGGTCTTCCACAATTCCTCTCCTGCTGCCTTTTAATTTCCGACGATTCTGAAGCACTTGGTTTCTGGTTTTTCTTAATATGAACTTGACTATTATTGGCCTTGGTTTTTCCCCCCTGGTGCCCACCCTGTGAGCAATACTGATATCGTTTGTTGAAATGTGGCCCAGTCCCATTACTTTTTGTATTACTTCCAATACTTTTTCTTCACATTCTTGAATAGTTTCCGTCCCGCTCTCTATAACACCAAGGAAGCGAACACAATCCCGTCTCTGATATTGCTCCAGATCATTTCTTCGCTCCCTCTCCGCTTCCAATGATTTTTTTAACCCTCTCACTTCGTGCTGTAGGTCTTCAATTAGATCTTCTTGGTTTTCGATCATCTCTTTCAGGGTATCGTTCTCTTTTTGAAGATCAAAGATTTCACTTCTTAACCCTTCAATTTGTTGTGTAATTTTATCCGATAATTTGGTTTCACTGTTTTCAATCACTTTGTGAATGAATTCAAGTTTCTGAGTCAGTGTCTCTTGTAACTTTGCAATCTGTTCTGAAACAGTAAACTGATCTCCCGACTGTTCGTTGCTACCCTCAGTTGTAAATGTCTTATTGCTGCTGGTCATGTCTCCTGACCTCCCTACAAAATTAACAAGGCTTTGCTGTCCATTATTACTTAACACTGGTCTTTGAGATGACGAAGATCTTGATTTTTTTTGTCTATTGGCACTTGATGTTTCCAGTGAGTTATTATTTTGAGTACTCACATCTGATGATCTTGACGTATTTTTCCGCTTCTTGGGACGAGGCATTTCATCACAATTCGGCGAAGGAAGAGAAAAAAATTATTTGAGAATATTTTGACAGCACTTTTATCATCACATTGAAACTAAGCTTTGCAGCACCATGTCTTTTTTGAGACAATCACATACAGCTCATCGCGTGATTTGTTTACAGTGAGTCTTACAACAAGAAAACCGGTTCAGCGGAGCTCTGCAATCATGCGTCCGTCTCCGTCGGTGAACAAGAGTCAAGTCATTACTATGAAGACAGTTCAGTTGTTGGCCTGCGCTTGTTTTTTGCCCCATTTTTGGATTGTTCGTCTGTGTATTTGTCTGACTTTATTCAAGTTTAAAAGGCTGTGCCAGTCTTGAATAAAAGTTACTCTGTGTTAGGTTTTCTTATGGGAGCAAAAAATACCCCACTTGTTTACTGTTTATCGTTTACTGTTCCCTGCCTCATTTCATTTCCGATTTTTTTTTTCTTGTTGATTTTTTCCCCTCCTGATTATAGAAGAGGAATGACACCTCCCCAGGTTCCAAATATCCAAAAGGATTGTCAGTAGTTACTCTCAGGCTCACACACCTCCTTGAACTCCCTCCCCTCTTGTCCACCCTCGTCCCGCCCCAGCCCCCTTCCAATGGTATAGCATTTACTGTAGACTTTCGGAGGACTGCCAAACTTCGAGGCCTTGGAGATTCAACATGTATATCTAAATGTATGTACAAGTATGTAAATTGAGAGCGGAGAGCAAAATGAATGACTATGGTAGAAAACAGCTCCATGTCCCCTCTCGTACCCGCTTTTTAAAAATCTGTTGCTTATCTTTTCATCTGTCTGTTTATTTATGCTAGACAGCCTACCTTTACCGCTTTTGTATCTCCCTCCTCCGGTCTTTCTGTAACTAATATCTTTGGTAATTTGATTTCATTTGGCTACATTTACCTTTCTCTCTCATTTTTTTTCCTTTTTATAGATTTATTTTTCCTTTCCTTCATACCATAAGAGCAGGACTAAGATCTAAGTTTTTTTTTTTTTTTTTTTTTTTTTTTTTTTTTAAAGGATAACGTTACAGGGAGAAAATATTCCTGATGTTACAAGTTCACTAAGAGAGGAGAATGACGGCTATGGATAGACAGTGAGGATATGAGGATTACGATCCTCTCCCCACCCCACCCATGTATTTATTTGATTATTTCTCATTTCGGTTGTTTTTTTTTTCTTAATCACCACTTCTTTGTTGCAATGTTTGCTACACATAGCTTGCTGATACGAGTGTTCAATGATAATCATTAGTAACGCTACTGACTTTGAAAAAGTCATAGACATCATGCGTTTTTATATGTATACATGCATCTTTAGTGCACGTGACTGCCTATGATTGAGAGTCCCCCTTGCGCCTTTTCCCCTCCCCGTCCCGCGCCGAATAACTGCCTTCCCCCTTCCCTTTTCCCACTTCCTCTAATGTACTGAGCCGGGGGGGGGGGGGGGGGGGGGGTACGGGGGGAGGGGGTGTGTGGGAGGTATTTGATTGACCATAGGAGTATGGATGGATCAGCGATTACGAATTTAAATGCTTACATAAACGTCTATTTGTATAAATGTGTCTATATATTTAATTCAGCTGTATGTGAAGGGTTGTCTAGTAGGAGGTAAGAACTTGATTACATGCAGCCGTAGGTGCGCATGCTTATGTGCACACAGCTTCTCCATTTTCCCCCTTTTTTTTTCCTCATGTGTGTGTTAAGGGGACTTTATATGCATATTTAATCCTTATATTGCAACCATGTCAGAGACAACAAGAGACACGGAAACGCGATGAATGAAAGATATGGTAGCGAGAATGGTAAGAATGATCGAGTGAGAAGATTGGAAAAAAATTATCAGTTTTGTTTCGCTTTGTTTTAATGATGGAATGCAGAATATTGACGATTATAGTGTACTTTCTGTAGGTGGCATGTTAAAGTACAATCTTTACTATCCACCACTGTAAATATGAAATGACTAGAATCACAGTTGCATCTATGAACTGTCAAGGTTTGGGGGACTTTAAAAAAGAAGAGACGTCTTCCATTATCTAAGACAAAGAAATTATAATGTATACTTCATACAAGATACACATTTTGATCCAAAACTTGATAAATACTACTATGCAGAATGGGGGTTTACTTCCTTCTTTACTTCCTTCTTTTGTTCAAATACTACTAAATCAAGAGGTGTGGCAATACTTTTTAATAACAATTTTGAATTTAGAATAAATGGCGCATATAGCGATAACGCAGGAAATTTTCTAATGCTACAAGTGCATACACTGGACTTAGATTTTGTCTTGGTGACAATATATGGACCTAATAGGGATAATCCTGATTTCTATGAACTAGCAAATAAGAAAATAAAAGAATTAAACTGCGCTAATCTTATTATTGCAGGAGACTGGAATTTAGTATTAAACCCAAACTTAGATTACTGTAATTACAAACATGATAATAATGTGAAGGCTAGAGAAAAAGTAGAGGAGATGATAGATGACAATTTCTTGGTAGATATTTGGAGAGAATACAATCTGCACTCACAACGTTTCACTTGGAGAAGAAGTAACCCATTACAGCAGAGCAGATTAGACTTTTTTCTTACTTCTGAGAATGTATGCAATTATATTACCTCCGCAGATATTTTGCCAGGATATCGAACTGATCATTCATTGATAACAATGGAAATGACTTTTGGAGAGAAAAGCAAGAAAAATACATTCTGGAAATTTAACTGTTCATTGTTAAAAGATCAGGAATACACTAACGAAATAAATGGTCTCATAGACATGATAGTTTCACAGTATGCTGCGACCCCGTATGATAGAAAAAAACTACCGGAAATACCAACTTCAGATATTCACTTTACTATCTCAGACCAGCTACTCCTTGATGTTTTATTGATGGAAATTAGAAGTAAAACCATCGCTTACTCTACAATGAAAAAGAATGCAAATAAAGAGCTAGAAAACGGTCTAGAGAACGAAATTGAAGAGTTAGAAAAACAACCAATTAAAAACAATCATGTGCTCCAAGAAATAGAAAACAAAAATAGAAAATTAAGAGAAATTAGGCAAAAGAAAATGGAAGGTGTTTTAATACGCTCAAAGGCTAGATGGGTCGCTGAAGGTGAAAAAATAACGAAATATTTTTGTGGGTTAGAAAAAAGAAACTATATAAATAAACAAATGACAAAAATTGTACGAAACGATGGTACCCTTTTAGACAAAACAAGTGATATTGTCTATGAAACAAAGTCCTTTTACGAAAAGTTGTATGAAAAAAAAAAGACATGATCAACTGTGAAATAGAAGAAATGGTACAAAATATACCCACATTGTCGGAAAATGAAGCCAAACGTTTAGAAGGTGAAATAACGCTTGAAGAAGCCACACAGTCTTTGAAAAATATGAATAAAGGCAAGAGTCCAGGATCGGATGGGTTTACAGTAGAGTTTTTTAAATTTTTTTGGCGGAAAAGAATTGGTGAGCTGGTCGTGAGGTCTATAAACGAAGGCTTTATCAAAGGAGAAATGTCTCAAACACAAAAGGAGGGAATCATTATATGTCTCCCAAAAGATGATAAATCGAGAGAATATCTAAAAAAACTGGAGGCCAATCTCTCTTTTAAATGTTGTGTACAAAATTGCTACAACATGTATTTCTAGGAGATTAAAGAAGGTTCTCCCAAAGCTTATTAGCGAAGATCAATCAGGATTTATGACTAATAGATATATGGGTAATAATATAAGATTAACATATGATATTATTCATTTTTGCAAAGTACAGAAAACTGCAGGACTATTATTGGGTATAGATTTTGAAAAGGCATTCGACTCTCTTGACTGGGGTTTCATGTTTAAAGTTTTAGACGCATATGGTTTCCATAAAGACATAAAAAGGTGGATCAAAACTTTCTATCACAATATCAAATCAACAGTTCTAGTAAACGGTCAATCGTCTCCATGGTTCGAAATAAAAAGAGGCTGCCGTCAGGGTGACCCGATTTCGCCATATTTATTCATACTCTGTGCTGAAATCTTAGCAATTATGATACGAGAAAACACAAGCATCAAAGGAATTCAAATAGGACAAACAGAACATAAGATATCCCAATTTGCCGATGACACCGAACTATTCCAACACGGAGACAGAGAAACATTTGAATTAACTTTCAAGGTATTAACATATTTTGGAAACAAATCGGGATTACAACTTAATGTTGGGAAAACGTTTGTTGTTTGGCTCGGCAGAAAGATGAACAGTGACATCAAATTCATGCCACACCTCAAATTTAACTGGAATCCCCCAAAATTTAAAATACTTGGTATATATTTTTCTAATGACCTGGAAGATTGTGCACGGCTAAATTTTGATGAAAAATTCCAAGAAATAAAAATGTTATTAAATATATGGATGAAGCGATTGATAACCCCCTTGGAAGGGTTGCTGTACTAAAATCGATGGTTCTGTCAAAACTAGTTCATCAATGGTTGTTACTTCCAAACCCTCCCGACAACTTTATTGAAAATCTCCAAAAAAATTGCTTTAAGTTTATATGGAACGATAAACGTGATAGAATTAATAGAAATACGTCAGTTAAAAATATACGCGACGGTGGAATGGGAATACCAAATATTTACTGCTATATGAATGCATTGACATTAACGTGGTTTCGAAAATTACATAATAGTAATCATAAATGGAAACAAGTGTTCTTTCATTGTTTTAAAGACGCAGAAAACTGGACGCTATTTGGTCCAGATTTCTTCTCCAGATATAAACACACCAATAAATTTTGGAAGGACACTTTTGAGATATATCAAATGTTTAGAAATAAAATTGAACCTAAAACACCAGAGGAACTTTTAGCGGAACCAATATTCTATAATAAGAATATGAAAATTGGCGGGAAACATATATATATAAAAGAACTTGCAACTAAAGGAATATTCTGTATTGGTGATTTGATTGATAACTATGATAACGCAGCTTCATACCAAGACTTCAGCTCAAAACACGACATCGCGTTAAATCCACTAACATATTTAAGTTGCATGATCTCCATTAACAAATACGTCAAAAGGACCAGTATAAAAATTGAAGATTCTAAAAGAGACAGTGAACCTAAGTCAATACATATGTTAATAGAAAATGTAAGGGGTTCAAGAAAGTTCTACGACGTGCTTATAGAAGATAGAAAAAGACCACACTGTTGCAATAAATGGGAAACTATTTTTGAAAGAGAGATAGATTGGAAAAATTGTTTTGAAAAAATCGTCAAAATTAACGAGATAAAACTCAGATGGTTTCAGGTTAGAGTTCTCCATCGTATACTGGCGACAAATGTAGTTTTGAGAGAAATGGGAGTAGTACAAAGCAACAGCTGTAGTTTGTGCTTGAGAGAAAAAGACAGTATAAAGCACGGTCTGTGGGAATGCGTTCACACACATAACTTCTGGAAAGAGTTTCAAAACCATCTCAAAGCACATTGCCCCAAATATAAAGTAGATTTAAACGAACGCATCATCATTCTTGGTATTGATCAAAACTTTAAAAGTGACTATGCTTTTGATTATATTTGGTTGTGCGCAAAATTTCATATATATCAATGCAGACTGGACAAAATAATTCCTACACTTAACTCATTCCGGAACAAGATGAAAATGAGATATAAGATAGAACTTTTTAACCATAAACTGTTGATGAAATCTGACCAATACGAAACTGACTGGGCATGCTATAAATCCATAACAGAAATTTGAGTAAAGATCACCTTATATTGTTAATTAAAGCTGTGTTTCACATATCCAGTCACTACCTCTTAATCCATATTTCCACTATTCTCATTATGATACCTACCCCAAACCTCTTTATAGTTATATTTTCGGATTCATATATTGAGTCACAGAGAAAGTATAACCTAATATGAAACAAAACAAGCAACGAGTAAAACCAGATATATTTGTGTTAGAGAATGTGAGTGAGAGAGAGACGAAGCGAGTGAGTGAGCCTGAGATAAAATAAGAAAATGGAGTGGGAAGAGGGGAGGGGTGGGTTGTAGAAGATTGAATAAGACAGAAAAGATACGATCATGAAACTATTAAGTTAATTCAAAATATTTACTTCGCGTCATAGTACGTCTTCTTTTCTAATTCTACTTCTGATGATAAACATTTTCTTATTAAAAATAAGTGTCTCCGCCGAGACCATATCCTAAATTCCTATAACCCTTAGTAACGTGTATGTATGTTACATTGTTATTCATTGTTATATATGTGTAAACATGTGGTGCACCGTTAAGTTTATTGGAAAATGTGTTTAGTAGAAAATGTATATATATATAGTAGAAATATTGAAAACATGTATGGGATATGCATGTATAAACCGACGTACTGCTCGATGGATTATATGATCGTAATAAAGAAATTTTTAAAAAAAAGAAGAAAAAAGAAAAAAAGAAAGATAGACAGACAGAACGAAAAAAAAATAGTAAAGGCGGGGGTGGTGGAGGGGAAAAAACAAACAAACAAACAAAAACAACAAAAAAAGCAAACAAAAGTCATGTTAAAAACCCTTGATATAGCTTAAATTCCACCTGCTATGAGCTCAGTTGGGAAGACTGGACCACACATTCGAGTTTCATCCACGTAATGGATGCGTGTCTGAAAAAGTTGCTCAAATTTCCTGACCAACACAGCAGATGTCTGTAGCGCTTTGGTCAGATTAAAAGCCGGGATATACTATGAATTTAAGCATAGAGTACAGCCCAGTCGTGCAGTCTCAGGCCAGAATGGAAATCTGTGGCATCATCTCCATCGTCCTCATCCTCATCGATTAGCATCAAACGAAAAAAAAAAAGTTTCAATCGTTATTGCCCTCCATGCCTTACTCTCATGGTGACCTCAGTTTCGATAACTTCTCCAAGTCTATGGTCTTGGTTTGATTCTGTTGGGGTCACCATTATCGGCAAATTCATTGGGACTGTCATTGCACGAACGTGGTGGCCCCCTCCAGAGGGAGAGCTCACTCATGCCTGCAGGCTTCATGACTAGGCCATTACTGTCGACAGTAGGAATTATAAAAGGTGATGTGCTGCGTATGTTGGATCAGAACAGGCACAACTGAACATCCCCACAGTGACTTGGCAGCAGTGCAATGTCTCTTCTGATGGCTTGCCTCATGGCAGCTAGACACTGACTGCTCCCAATAGACTGCTGTGCTGGGAATGTGTCATGTCAGGCTGGCCTGTAGCTGTGGAAGACGTAGGGGTCAGAATGAGCGGCGAGGGTGCAATGCCATTGAGGTGGTGTAGAAGTTGAGACAGAAAAATGTCATCCTTCGCTAAGCTACATCATTCTTTAGAAACCTTGAGGTATCCATCTCACTAGTGCAGGAAAAAGGGACTGGGGCCAGCTTTTCCAAGGAGGCATAGCTATCCCGTTAGCAATATGAAACAGGAGCTCGAAACGTGAGATCGGTGGCAAGCGAAGCTGCATGCAAAAGACTTAGTGCACTTACTATCTGCATCTTTGGAATGATGACTGTGGAGCTTGTATTCCTGGTTGATTCATGAGAGTATTATACCTCGATTCTGCATGATTCTGCGTCTGCCAAGTAACAACCATTATTGTCATCTTCTGAATATTTGTTCCCTACAAATAATCAAAGACGCGCGCGCACACACACACACACACACACACACACACACACGCACACACACACACACACACACACACACACACACACACGCACACGCACATGTTTATTTATTTTTGGTTGTCTAAAATCACTTATGTGTATAGACATTAAATTGAACAAACACACACACACACACACACACACACACACACACACACACACACACACACACAATGTTTGGACACACACGTGCACACACATATACAAACAATGCACACATGCTCACACTTGCATAAACACACTCATAGAACACTACCAACAACAATGATGATGATGATGATAATGATGATGTCGATGATGATGATTAGGATGATTATGTTTTTTATGATAGAAGTGTAGAACGTCTGGTACAACCACAATAGTTTCATGAAAGCAAGAGCAACAGCAATTAAAAAAGTAGGGGGGGGGGGGGAGGTAGATGATGCACGAAGGAGGGTGGTGGAAGTTGCAGTGATCAGGTCAGGGGGTCAGGTGGCTTGGAAGTGGGGTAAGGGAAGAGAGAAACAAAAGATGGAGGAGGAGGGGGGGTATAGATAATGAGGAACTGCAGGTATAAGATGAAGGTGTGTGTGTAGGTAATGTTTGGGGAAGGTGGTGGTAATAAGGATAGAGAACGTGAAGAACCCGTGAACAGGGAGGAATAGTTAATGTTGTGTGTGATGATGGGGGGGTGGGGGGGGGGGGTGCGACGTCAAGGACAGAGGGATGGAGTGGAAGGGGGCATAACTGTGGCGCTTAGTTGTCACTTTTTGTGGTGGTGTGAGATACCGGTCTTGGTAGGACCTGTGGTACTGTGATGTGTTGATGGAAGTGGACAGGCTGTGCACG
>CM065739.1:20341526-20346526 GCA_033310375.1 Conus canariensis
CTCCCATTAGCAAGGCACGCCAACACACACACTTCCGGTGATAATGGCGACCATTGAAAGCAACTGAATGCGAGCTCACACAAAAAAAAACAAAAGAAAACTATGTCAAATGACGATATACAGATATTTACTTGCAACAGTGAGAAACCGAAAAGAAAAGGTAAGAAAATATACGCCGTAAGTTGTGGACGAACAATCGGAATCTTCAGAAATTGGAATCTTGCCTCTGCCTCAGTAAACGGCTATCCAAAAGCCAGCCACAATGGATACCCCACGATGGCTGAGGCCCTAGACGCGATGAAGCAGGCCGGAATCAACGACCCGCCAGTCTACGGAAGCGACGACGAAATTCCAGTCGAGAATCGACCAGAAATAGAGGTAGGCAAACCTACAAAAAGCAAACGTAAACATCAAACAGATACAGAGACAGGCGGAACATCATATGACGTAAGAAATTCCGAAAATGACGCAAAAGCATATGACGCTACCTTCAGTCAAAATGACGTAGAGTGTCTGTGCAAAAGGAAGAACGCAGAGAAGTCTTTAAAATGTACAGACTGTAACAGAAAGATACACTATTCCTGCTCTAAATTGCCTACATATCAAGTATGCATTTTCGCAAAAACTCAACGAAAATTCACCTGCGAACAATGCGCACAACAGATGTACGATGAAATCATCGAAGAGGATATGATAGCGGCAGGACAGAATGACAAAGTCCCAGACTGTGAGCATGCAACATTTACAAACAATGAACATTTGTCCGAGCTCATCGAACTACACAACCCCAAAACTGAAAGGATCCTGACAAATCTCGAACAATCGGTCATAAAATTAACAGAACAGCTACAAACATCTGACGAAATAAGAGGCGACACACTTGCCCTGCTGATAAACACCATGCAAGAGAAACATGAGAACCAAACACCAATTAAAGAACAACCCCCAATCATAGAACAAACTTACGTCTTTGAAGCAACAACACCAGCTGATAAGACATCTGAAAAAAAGGCACCAGAAAACCCCATCGTCCAAACCCCTCCTTTATCTGAAAGCGACAGCTCTCTGGAGTCAGACAGTGACGTCAAAAGTACGGATTCTGAAGACGAAAGATATAATGACGAAGATCAAGACCAGGATCTACCCAGCCTCCACATCATCCACGATTCGACCTTACGGGGAATTGATCCAGAACGACTGGGAGAGTCATATGGATTAAAAGTGACAATGACAAAGACACCAACACTTGAAGAATGTAACAAACTGAAAATACATAACAAAGACTCGGATGTAATCCTCGTTCATATTGGAATAAACAACCTCAAAAAAGCATCGCCCAACAAAGCCAGCAAAAAAATGACGAAGTGCTTTACCAACCTCAGGAAGCAATGTCCCAAATCAAAAATGATCATCAGCAACGTCATCCCCACCCTTGACGAGAAGTTGGATGGAAAGAAAGAAATTTTCAACGCTATGGTTTATGCCAAACTTAAATCAAAAGAAGATGTTACGTTTCTCAGACATGAGAACCTAAAAAACAAACCAAACTCAATGCAAGATGAAGTCCATCCCAACCAAAGAGGTTCAGGTCTGTTAGCTGGCAACATTGGACGTCATGCTCATTCCCTTGTATGGGAAAAAACAAAGCACAAGAAACAAGCCAAACGAACAGACAATGAAGTGGAACGTCAAAACTCGGCCAAAAAGACGCCAAGGAGGGAATCGCCAAACAAAACCTGAAACGTACAGCACAGAGGATGAAAAAGAACAAATGAACCAAAGCGGGCATAAACTTAGCAGACAACAAAATGGAAAATATACTGCAGGGTTATATGACACGCAAACGCATAAACGACAGGAATTGAATGAAACTAGACATTGGAATTTTTACAAATTTACAAACTATCATGAAGACAGGGGGGGAAACCGATACAGACAAGAAGATCACCAGAACCTAGACCTCTACAACCCTCTCCTACATGAAAGCTATAATGAAAATGGGAGAAGAAAGCATCGACTCGACAGTGGAAAATCTCCAAGTACACCAAGACGAAATCAACAAACGTTGACAATTTCTTTGGATGGCACCTCTGGTGATATAAGAAGCAACACATTGAGGAGCAGCCAGGAACCCAGAACGGTTCAGAATTTAAGCTACAACAGAAGTACCTCCAAGCTCTACAAAGGGAGCGAGTATGAAGAAAATAGACCATCTCGTGGTTATGGACTACACTCAAACCGCTTTGATCATCACTTACGCACTGAAGACGACAGAACCATGAAATACGTGGGTCGAAGAAGAGACAGATTTGAATTCAAAGAGACTGAACCATACTACAGGCAAGGACATCATGAAATACGTATCAGTGCTGGACACCAGAATGAAGGAAGAAAACCTGCAGACCTCAGTAACAGAAGAAACGAGAGGCCCGACTTCAGACGCAGGAACGACCACCACCATGGGTACAAACTTCAAGAAGACAGATACAACTCGCAGTACTACCATGAAGGGAAGACACTTGGAGATTTCAACAAAAGAAGTAGAGAAGTATACGACCACCATCACAAAACTAGACCACACCATGGTTTTCACCGTCATGACACTCGTTATACACAGTTCTACAACAAAGGATGGGAAAACCAAGCAGACAATGGCAACAGATACTAAGAATGAAAATAATAAAACTTTCACATAAACACTCCAATTAAAATACAATGAGACTTGAAGATATAAGAATTGTTTCATGGAACATAAAAGGATTTAAGGAAACAATTAATGGTGAAAAAATTAATAAATTTGAAGAGAATAATGCTATCGAATTGATATAAAAATACGATATCATATTTATACAAGAAACGCACTTAGACAAAGATTCGTGTAGCAAAGCACAATTACCAAATTTTGCCCCTGCGATACATTATTGTCGTCCCAAAAGAGCAAAGGCCCAGTAGGCTTCAGGGGGCATTTCAATTTTTATCAAGGAGCATTTACGAAAATTTGTTAATATATTACCTCAAAATAATAGTGACATAGTCTGGTTAAAAATTAAGATAAAAAATAGAGCTATTTATATCGGCAGTGTATATATACCGCCAGAAAATTCAACTTTTGGAAAAGATCACACAGTTAAAATATGGGACAATATTGAAGCTGATCTCATAAAATTTTCGTATAGTAATGAACAGGTAATTTTATGTGGAGACTTTAATGCGAGATCAGGGACAATTTCTGATTATATTACAATGGAAAGAGAAAATAATATGTATTCTTTACCCGAAGATTATCCTTTCAATAATATAGCACATAGATGCTCCATGGATAAACACGTTCATAAACATGGGAAAAGACTCTCATCCCTATGTATTGACTGTAATATGTGTATTCTAAATGGCAGAACACTGGGTGATCTACAAGGACGATATACTTGCTTTACATCAAACGGATGTAGTGTAGTAGATTATTTCCTATGTTCCCAGAATTTATTGAAGGACATAAGTGACATGAAAGTGCATGATCTAACAGATTATTCAGACCACTGCCCAATATCGATAAGAATTAATCAAGGTATCCCAAATGATACGGAGTTGCAACTAACCCCCAAAACAGGTGCAGACATCGAATCTCATCAAATCAAGGATGAAAATGTTATTTTCTTTTGGGATGAGAAATCCGATATAAAACTTCAACGAGTACTGATATCTCCAGAAATGAAAATGCGTTTGAATTCTATAAACAATAATATCGCATTAGACGATAAAAAACCTATCAATTCTTCCAAAACTGTCAATAATGTAGTTAAAGAACTCACACAAATGCTACATGATGCTGGTAAACAAAGTATTACCTACAAAATAACAAGAACATGGAAGAAAAGGAAAAGAAAGAATAAAAAATGGTTTGACAAGGAATGCAAATCACATCGTCGAGAAACCAAATCTTTATTAAACGCTTTAAACAGAAACCCATTTAACAAAATACTTCACCAGAAATATTTCATTGCAAGGAAAGTATACAACAAAATGATAAAGAAAAAGAAGAAAATATTCAAAGCTAAGTTATTAGCTTTATTAAACAAAAACTTGTCTGAAATTCCAAATACAGTTTGGAAAACCTTGAAAGAATTACAAACCATGGAGACTCAAGAACAGACACACTCACTGCCTGTTAAAAAATGGATCACGCATCTCGAAAAATTAATAGGAAAAGAAGTTGAACTAGAGAACCAAGAAAATGTTGTCACAAATGATAATCAAAATATGGAAGATATGAAAGCAGGTTTGAATGATATTAATGTAGATTATGAGATTTCCGATACAGAAATTATAAAGACTGTTAAGAAATTAAAGAAGAACAAATCACCAGGAATAGATGGAATAAGAAATGAATTCCTAAAAGCAGGGATTTCAGAGCTATTACCTACAATGAAAAATATATTTAATTTAATCTTACAAACTGGCCAATATCCAGATTTATGGAAAAAAGGCATTTCAGTTCCTATTCATAAAGGAGGAGACAAATCGAACCCCAACAATTACAGAGGAATCACACTTAATTGTTCATTAAGTAATGTCTTATGTCAAATACTAAACAATAGAATAAACACGTACTTAGAATCAAACAATTCTTTATCTAAGGAACAAGCAGGTTTTAGAAAGGGCCATAGAACTACGGACAATATCTTTATTTTAAAGAGTATAGTAGACCACACATTGAAATCGCGTACTGGAAGATTATATGCATGTTTTGTTGATTTTCAGAAAGCATTTGATAATATTTCTCACAAAGGATTATTAATGAAATTACAAAGATTTGGCATCAACGGTAAATGCTTTAATTTGGTTAAAAACATGTACACAAATACACAAATCTACTCTGCTGGAAAAAATGGAAGTTGCCATTCAGTTTGTATACGAAGAGGAATTTTGCAAGGAAACTCGTTAAGTCCAACATTATTCAACATGGTTATAGACGATTTAACAACCTGGATTCCACATGTTGA
>CM065739.1:20351526-20354026 GCA_033310375.1 Conus canariensis
ACAGCGTGACAAACCCAGTTAACAAAAATACACATGATGAGACATACACACCACTGAACCAGTGCAAGAACGGACAATAATTGAGCGGAACAAGGACGACAGAACTACCACAGCCCTGACGGAGCGATTGACTCAGCCCTCGAGTGACAATATTGCACGCGGCAGACCTGTAACTCGGCTGAGGAGTAGTTCCCCGAATTCCACAGCTAAACGCCAAGCAACCATTCAGGAAACCACTAAACACAGTAAAACTACAAAACACAGCGCTTTATAGGGACTCGGCCAGGCTCATGTCATGCAAAGTCTCAAGTTCATGACCTACAACATTGAAGGTCTGTCTCGGTTTTACGATCCTGAGGTAAGGTCTTATATTGCTGAATTTGACTTTAGTCTCGTAGTCGAAACATTCGCAACTAAATTTCCTGATCATTTGTTTCCAAAACACAGTGCTTACGTCATACCAGGCGTTAAACTGTCTGACGGTGTAACGGCTAGATTATCAGGAGGATTGACTCTGCTAGTGAAAAAAGACCTTGTCAAGTACATTGAAAAGATTGATGTGGATTATGACAATATTATAGTGTTAAAACTGTCTAAGGACCATTTTTGGCACGATTTCACCAGTGATTCTGCTTGGTGTGTATGTACCGCCTAACAATTCTTCCTATTACCATGATACGGACATAACAAATGGTATCAGGATGTTGGAGCAGTGCATAATGGATGTGATAGAGTCTTTTGGAAACTTACCATTCATGTTGCTCGGAGACTTCAATGCACGGACTGGGGGTGAAAACAGTACAGATGATGATGATGACGATGAAAGGATGTGCCCTTTGCATGAAGAAAACGCTGACAGTGTTGTTTTCCGTACCTAAAAAGATGAGATACAGAATGATTTTGGCAAATATTTGTGAAATGTCTGCAATTCTTTTGATTTGTTTATACTTAATGGTGCCATTCAAGGTGATACTGACTTTGGCCACTTTACCTACGTTTCTCCTATAGGATGCAGTATTGTTGATTATGCCATTGTGTCTCGATGCTTGTTGAATTATTGTGTGTCATTGAACATTACGCCAAGAATAGAATCTAAACACATGCCAGTTGAAGTTTTATTTAATGCTAATGTCAACGTAGCTAATCAACAGAATGCAACATGTGGTACTTTCAAGTTCGAAAAAAGTGTCTGGGACCAAGACAGAATTGACGATTTTAAAGACAAATTGTCAACTACTGAGTTTAGGAATAAAATGACAAGAGCATCTGACCTTGTTGATATTGATATCAACGAAGCAATACAAGTGTTCAGTGAGTCACTGATTGATACCAGTTCAAGTATGAGAAAGTCAATTACTGTTGGCAAAGAAAGAAAAGACCCGTGGTTTGATAAGGAATGCTCTCAACACAAAAAGGAACTCCGTCACGATCTCAGACGATACTACAGAAGTAGAGATGACGACAAGGAAATTAGAAATACTTATAACCAGAAGCGCAGAGACTACAAAGAGCTTCTGAGACTGAAAAAGAAGGACCATCGGGCAAATATAGTGAAGATTTTACACGATAACGTAAACGATTCTGCCAAATTTTGGAGTAAGTTGAAATATCTGTTATGTAAAAGACCTGTTCAAAATAATATCAGCAAGGATAAATGGTACCAACACTTCTCACAAGTATTTCAGTCTGGTCTGTCCTTCTATGAAACTATTGAGACTGTTGATGAGAGGGAAGGACAAATCGATGTAGACCAAAACCAGTTTAATATAGATTCTCTTGAATGTGATATTTCAGAAAGTGAAGTGTATGCTGCAATTCGTTCTCTAAAAATGGTAAGGCTGCAGGCCCTGATGGGATTGTTGGAGAGATCTTCAAAAACTCTGTTACAATGATTGTTTTGATTATTCTGTTCAATAAATTGTTTTCTACCGGAGATTATCCTTCACAGTGGTCAGAAGCTATCATCCAACCGTTGCATAAAAAGGGCGATCGGAATGTACCTGATAATTATCGAGGAATATCATTATTGAATGTGTGCAGTAAATTATACAGCCACATACTTAACGAACGATTGAATAAATGGTTCGAAGAGAATGATGCTATCAACGAAAGTCAGGCAGGCTTTAGGAAAAATTACAGTACCATTGATCATGTTTTTACACTGTTTGCCATGGCTCAAAAGCAGTTACTGTTACACAAAAAAGTTTGTTGCATTTATAGACTTTAGAAAAGCTTTTGACTCCATTGTTCGAGCAAATTTATGGAGTGTTTTAAAGAAAAGAGGAATTAATGGGAAAATGTACGGAGCTATTACTAGTATATATAACACTGTGAAGGCAAGAGTTAGCGTTAGAAACGATTTAAGCGACGCGTTTATGTGCCCCTTGGGTTTAAAACAGGGGGAGGTGTGTAGTCCCGTTTTGTTCTCTCTGTTTGTTAATGAACTGGCTGTAGAAGTAATAAAAAAAGGTAAACATGGAATTCAACTTATCCCCGATTT
>CM065739.1:20359026-20369026 GCA_033310375.1 Conus canariensis
GCACGCACAAATAGGACATTAAGTTGATTTTGCGGACCTGCTATAGTCGATGACATGAGAGCGATGTCATCAGCAAATAACAGTATGAAAAATTGTGCATCGTTAGGGATGAATTGTATTCCATGCTGCCACGTGAAAACATGTCGCGTGCAAGCTCGTTAATGAATATAGAAAATAAGGTAGGACTAAGTCAGCAACCCTGTTTCAGACCTAGCAAACATTCAAAATAATCAGTGTAAGAGTTACCATATCTGACACATGATTTAATGGTGCTGTACATACTTTTCAAAATGTTAAACAGCTTTCCTTTAACGCCATTCGTGAGAAGTATCTTGAACAAAAGACCATGTTGTACCATATCAGACGCCTTTCTGAAATCGATAATGCTGCATAAAATGTATTGTTCCTTGATAAGTGTTTTTCTATGCTAGCATACAAAGTGAAAATGTGATCAGTAGTGGAATAAGATTTTCTAAACCCAGCTTGAGCATCAGAAATAACTTCATTGGCTTCAGCCCAGGAAATGAGCCGCTTATTCAAAATGTGCATAAAAATCTTACACAATCTCAGTTGGATCTCCAGATCTCTTAAAAAATGGTCAAAGCCTTTCTAACTCCCGTCTTGTTGTTTTGACACTCCTCATTAAACCAAGATTTTCTCACAACCCTGCTTTTTAAAGAACGATTTTGGCGCATACAAGCACTGGCATTCATTAAACAAATAGTAAATTCATACAGTGCTCTGTTAACACAAGTATCAATCATATTGGCAGCATATTTTAGATTGCTGCGAAACAGGTCGATAGTACTGTTATATATGTTTTCTGCTAATCAATCCCTTTTCCACACAGTTACATTTTCTGAGATAGGTAGAGGTGACAGTGGTGTTTTGCCTGTAATTTCTAACAGGAATGGCATGTGCTCTGATTCTACCTGCTATCTACAGAAAAGTTCACAACGTTGTCTAACAAATCGTTAGAAGTAAGGCAATAATCCATGACACTACACCCATGGGAAGATACAAATGTAAAATCACTACTAAAGCTACCTCTGTTGTACCCATTCAGAATACAAAAACCAAAGCAAACACACAAATTTAATAAATGTTCTCCAAAAGTATTTAACATAGTATCCTTAGACAATCGTGTTTTCTTGAAAAACGGGGTCGAATTGGAAGGATCAGTCAGTAGATCAGTATGTGACCACGTTACTTGGAGGTCTGCTGCCCTTGCATTAAAGCCCCCGCAACATATCAACTGAGCTTGTGGATAGCGATTGGTCAAGTCCAGGATGCAGTGTTCTATGGCGTCAATGTGGCAAGTGAAATTAGATATTTGGTAATGAACTGAACCAGAAGGAGGGACATAAGCAAATATTAACAAAATGTCATTGCCCCCACAAATGTATGCTTTTAGACATCTTAATACACACCACGTGATCGGTTTTAACTTTAACTGATGTAATGTGCTTAAGTATTTTATTGACTAGTAATAGAAGCCCGCCAGACCTACGTCCCATAAATGAATGTTTAATGGCTTTTTGTCCTGAATTTCATGTAACCACTGAAAACACCATCCAAGTCGAACATATCATTTAGGTATGTTTCTATCAAACACACGACATCAAACGTTTGTACAAAAAGAAGAAAATCAGTATCTGCCAACTTACTGGCCAAACCATTTATGTTGCAGGAGAGACAGGGCAAGTTATTGGAGTGTCCACATAATGTAACGGGCTGGCCGAATCCCTATTTGTTAGAATGTGCAACGGAAGAGCCGTATTTGTCTCTGAGACTGAACTTCTCAGTAAGCCGTCACTACCAGTGATCACACTGTTGCGCTGAGGTACAGACTGCAGCTGCCATTGCAAGACTGGTCCACCAGGCAGGGGGTCAAGCTGGAGGTGGGATGACGATGGGAGGTGTGATGACGATGGGAGATGGATGACGATGGGAGGTGGGATGACGATGGGAGATGGATGACGATGGGCGGGGGTAGCTTGTTGGGGGCTCTGAAGACTGGCTTTCCACGTCGTAGAACGTGACTGGTGGGCTGTGGAATGCTGTCGTCAGGCTTACACTGGGTGTGCTGGTTGCCTATTTTTTCCTGAACTGAGGTTCGGCAAGTGTTTGCCTTCTTAGAGGATTCAGAGAGAGAGAGAGAGAGAGAGAGAGAGAGAGAGAGAGAGAGAGAGTGTGAGTGAGTGAGTGACAGATGGGCAGTAGCACATGTATGTTCATAGATATCAAATTTAAGAAATAAAAAAAAACATGATTTAATATATTTGGTTGCAAAGCGAGAGAGAGAGAGAGAGAGAGAGAGAGAGAGAGAGAGAGAGTGACAGATGGGCAGTAGCAACGCCTTCTTCCTTGCGCTGAACCCTGTGAAGTGATCTGAAGCGATCAAAGCTAAGTGAATTTTCGTTGTTTTATTCGTTTATGTCTCACCTGATGAAGACCTAAGAGGTCAAAATGCGTTGTGTTTCGTCTTGTGACTCGTTTGTCCACGTTCTCTGGGCGGTTCGCTAACATTTATTTAAGATTTGTTTAATATATTTGGACTCTTGAAAAATGTTGAAGAAGATACATGTAATAAGATGGTTTGAATGATAGTAAGCCCTTTTTGCTCTTTTGACGATCATGAGTTTCCTTCCATAATTATCCACGCGTATATGTGATGGATGACATGAAGGCATCTGTTCCTGGGCGGGGAATGAACGATGAGAATTTGTCGCAATGATAATGAGGTGCACGATTGTTTATGATTTTATGCATGACAACGGCTTTGTTGAATCACATATTAGACAGATTAAAAGGGAGAAAGTCAATAGTCTTGTAATCATTTACCTGTAGAGAAGATGATTGAAGAAGTACGAACATGATACATCGTCTGAATAAAGTCTTGAGTGGCTTTAAACAGTTTTTACTCCCAAAGTCCTAGCATGTTCTGAGAGAGAGAGAGAGAGAGAGAGAGAGAGAGAGAGAGAGAGAGAGAGAGAGAGAGAGAGTGTGTGTGTGTGTGTGCGCGCGCGATCATGAGCGCGCGCGCCTCTGTGTGTGTGTGTGTGTGTGTGTGTGTGTGTGTGTGTGTGTGTGTGTGTGTGGTACGTGAGTGCGTGTGTGTGTGTGTGTATGTATTTGTGTGTATGGTGTGTGTGTGTGTGTGTGTGTGTGTGTGTGTGTGTGTGTGTGTGTGTGTGTGTACGTGTGTGTGTGTGTGTGTGTGTGTGTGTGTGTGTGTGTGTGTGTGTGTGTGTGTGTGTGTGTGTGTGTGCGTTTGTAAAATCTTTATTTTACATTGTTTCAGTCATTGAAAGATCCCGTGAAACTACTTTCAATCTGGAAACTAGAGCAACCGGCCACTTCTATTTCCATTAATCATGTTCACCAAGTGATGTCCCATTAAATGTCACGTGCATGACTAGTGTATCAATCATATGCACTGTTTCTTCCTGTCCTATATCAGTACAGGATTACGCTTCCAGAAACTTTTCTTTTAAATGGCTGCTTCATCAGACTCAACATTTGAGGAGACATTACGGTGGGAGCCTCTTGATGAATTCACATATTCAACCAATCCAAATATCACCGTTACAACTTCTGATCCAGACAATACCTACAGCCATATCAGTGCTATGATGTGGACAATAATACCTCCTACACTTTTTGTGTTCGGGACTTTTGGCAATGTGATGACAGTGGTGGTGATGCGAGGGATGAGAGCGTCAAAGTCTACTGCCTGTCTGTCTATGTACTTCACTGGACTGGCTGTGTCAGACCAACTTCAGCTCACGTCATGTGTGCTGTTTCTGTGGGGGAAAAGGGTATTTCACTGGCCCCCATCCTTTTACAGCTTCAATCTTCTATGTAACATTCCAAAATTTACTTGGAACATGGCTGGGGTTATGTCAGCATGGTTTCTGGTCGCAGTGACCTATCAGCGAGTGACGTCAGTGGTCGCACCACATCGTGTTGGGGTTTTGTGCACAGTGAGGAGAGGAAAATTCGTTGTTGCCGTCATCGTGATTTTAGCATTTACCGTGCATTCACAGTACTTGTTCAACTGGGTCTTTTGGCCGGAATACGAAGACTGCCAATACCGAAAGAATGTTTCGTACGTGGTGATAGAAATGTTTGAATGGCTTGATCTTTTCTTTTTCTCGGTGATTCCCTTTCTTCTGCTCGCTTCTGGAAATGCAGTTCTCATATGGCAAGTCCTCAGAGCTACAAAGCTTTCTCTTCAAATGAGAGGGGGTGATGAACAGCAGGCCAGATCTGAGGCAGACCACGTGCAGTCCATGACAATCACGTTAATTGTGACATCATCAGCGTTCTTGATATTAACAGTTTCTGCGTGTATCTACGGTCTGGCTCAAATGGCGACTTTTTACGACAATACTAATCCCGCACTGCAAGTAGTGAATGCTCTTTGTAACATGATGTATATGAGTTCATGCGCATACAACTATTATCTGTATATGTTGAGTGGGAGAAAATTCAAAGAGGAAACGAAACGGTATCTGAGCTGTCATGACAGAGGACAAGTGAAACACAGGGTATGAAATTCAAAGTTTAAATGATAGAGCAGGACTTCAAACCTTCAACTATTACATAACTCTGCATCTGCAGCGGAACTTGTATCTTCTTGCATCTCTGATTGTATGGGGTAGGAGAAACTGTAGAAGACAGACGTAAGAGACAACCCAAGCAAATGTAATAAACTTTTTTTATTTTGCTTCTAACTTGTCATTAATAAAGAGTAATTCAGGAAAGCTACTTAAAAGCAATAGCTATCAATTGGAAATGACAAATTAATTTTGTTTTCACTTAAAGTAGGTTGAGTTAAAGTGCACACAGTATTGATGTTCTAAAATGGGACGTGACAAAAAAAAACAAAAAAAAACTGACATGGCTACACGTTGACTTCTCATATGGTTCAAGCTTTGGCCCATGGTAGAGACAGCAATGCTGGATAGGTCAAGGAAGTTGGGGTGGAGGAGGGTGGGGAGGACTGGACCAAGTGAGGTTCAATCTTTGTCTTTTTTCCCTGTCATGTAGTATCTCTTTTGCCTTTCACTTTTATTCAACCCTTCTTTTGCACACTGTCTATTCTCTGGATCTTTCTCTCACCCCGTAGGATTTCCGTATGCACCATGTCACGGAGAATGTAGCCTGGAAGCTGAAACTTCTGCTGCTTGTAAGGGATATATGTGACCATACATGCCTGATCCGAATATATCCTAGTCCGGTGATTCTTCCTAGACCCATTTTGGCATAATGTGGCTGATGATCACATGCCTCAGCTTAAGCTTGGAACTGATGGCCTGAACCGAATGTATTGGGGAATAGATCTGTTCCGGAAATAAATCAGGGGAAGATAACGCCTGTCTCTCTTTGCTGCAATTAGAGTTAAACTATCTCAGTTTATGGGTAAAGATCATCACCCGATTTGTATATGCATCAGCTGGTGCACAAACGTCACATCAAAACCAAGGCATGTAGATCTAAATCGACCGATAAAGATGATGATGATGATGATCAGTGTCAGCATTACTGTCGCATAGTTTAAGCCAAAATGTTTAGCGTTTTATGTCCCTGATTGTACTGATAACTGACTGATGGGGCAAACGAGACCTGTTCCTGGATGAAAAGGAAGATAATGTATGTCTTTCAATTGCAAACAAAGTAACCGCTATTTCTCAGTCTACAGGCCAATCAAACAGATCTAAAGTCTCAAACATCTGCTGCAAACCTCAAACCAGGACATTGATCGGAATATTGAATGCGTGGCTTACAGACGCATCATTTCCCATCCATGTTTTGGCAAAACAGCTATCACTCACTGGTCGGCTGACCTCTACTGTGAAGAAACAACAAAATCACAGAACGTTCGCTGGCGAAGGGTTTCCGTTTATGTCCCCTTTTCCTTTAAATGCACGTTTGCTTTTTAAAGAAGTGTGTTTTTACTGAGACGGAGTGTGATTTTTGCTTGATTGTCTGAGCAGATACTGAATACATCAGGATTATTTTTGCATACCCTGCAACCATCAGTTAACCTGTCAGCCTTGTGGAACGATGTACAGAGGTTTAAACGTGGGAAAATGTGAAAAGTACATCTTCAATCCGTACGAACGTTTATACCATACTACTACCCCACCTTCATTTCCATCCCCCATCCCTCCACCATCCCTGTACCTTGTCCTTTTTATTTTGACAATTGAAGTTTGAAAAACTTCAATTTGTAATTTTAACCAATATTTCTCCCTTTCTCTGAGTGCTTCATTTTCTGACAGACTTCTCATGTAGGCAGGAGGGTCTAGTCATTTCCAGAGCATTTCCTGTGCGTTTATGGACATTTCTGGCATCAGCAGGTATCCAGAAACTAGTAGTGAGCCTGGTGACCTCTGAACAGTGCAAAACATCCATTGCTTACTGGTCTTGCTGAATCCAGTTCTAGATAAACATATGAACTGATAGAAAGTTGCACACTTGATGATCTTGTCAGTCCATTTATGAACAGTGAAGTTGTGTTTGTCATTATCGGTATGAAAAAAGACAACACACACACACACACACACACACACACACACACACACACACACACACAGAGAGTGCACGCGCACACAAACCCTTGATCTTTTACTTAAAGTGGTCGCATATCATGAAACAAAGTTTTATGGGTACAAGTCTTTGAGTAATGTGTTTTGTGGCAAACCCTCCCCCCCCCCCCCCAAACAAACACACAAACAAACAAACAAAAACAAAACAAAAAAGCAAAACAAAAATAATGTTAAACACCCTTGATGTAGTATGTTACATTCCACCTGCTATGAGCTCAGCTGGGAAGACTGGACCACACATTCGAGTTTCATCCACGTAATGGATGCGTCTCTGAGAATGTTACTCACATTTCTTGACAAACACAAAATATATCCGTAGCTCTTGGGTAGTTCTTAGCTTCTCCACGTCTATGGTCTTGGTTTGATTCTGTCGGGGTCACCATTATCGGCAAATTCATTGGGATTGTCATTGCACGAACGTGGTGGCCCCCTCCAGAGGGAGAGCTCACTCATGCCTGCAGGCTTCATGACTAGGCCATTACTGTCGACAGTAGGAATCATAACAGGTGATGTGCTGCGTATGTTGGATCAGAACAGGCACAACTGAACATCCCCACAGTGACTTGGCAGCAGTGCAATGTCTCTTCTGATGGCTTGCCTCATGGCAGCTAGACACTGACTGTTCCCAGTAGATTGCTGTGCTGGGAATATGTCACGTCAGGCTGGCCTGTAGCTGTGGAAGACGTAGGGATCAGAATGAGCGGCGAGGGTGCAATGCCACTGAGGTGGTGTAGAAGATGAGACAAAACAATGTCATCCTTCGCTAAGCTACATCATTCTTTAGAAACCTTGAGGTCTCCACCTCACTACAGCAGGAAAAGGGACTGGGGCCAGCTTTTCCAAGGAGACACAGCTATCCCGTTAGCCATATGGAACAGGAGCTCGAAACGTGAGATCGGTGGCAAGCGAAGCTGCATGCAAAAGACTTAGTGCACTTACTATCTGCATCTTTGGAATGATGACTGTGGAGCTTGTATTCCTGGTTGATTCATATGAGTATTATACCTCGATTCTGCATGATTCTGCGTCTGCCAAGTAACAACCATTATTGTCATCTTCTGAATATTTGTTCCCTACAAATAATCAAAGACGCGCGCGCGCGCGCGCGCGCACACACACACACACACACACACACACACACACACACACACACACACACACACACACACACACACACGCACATGTTTATTTATTTTTGGTTGTCTAAAATCACTTATGTGTATAGACATTAAATTGAAGAAACACACACACACACACACACACACACACACACACACACACACACACACACACACACACACACATACACACTCAATGTTTGGACACACACGTGCACACACATATACAAACAATGCACACATGCTCACACTTGCATAAACACACTCATAGAACACTACCAACAACAATAATGATGATGATGATGATGATAATGATGATGTCGATGATGATGATTATGATGATTATGTTTTTATGATAGAAGTGTAGAACGTCTGGTACAACCACAATAGTTTCATGAAAGCAAGAGCAACAGCAATTTAAAAAGTAAGGGGGGGGGGGGGTAGATGATGCACGAAGGAGGGTGGTGGAAGTTGCAGTGATCAGGTCAGGGGGTCAGGTGGCTTGGAAGTGGGGTAAGGGAAGAGAGAAACAAAAGATGGAGGAGGGGGGGGGGGTATAGATAATGAGGAACTGCAGGTATAAGATGAAGGCGTGTGTGGAGGTAATGTTTGGGGAAGGTGGTGGTAATAAGGATAGAGAACGTGAAGAACCCGTGAACAGGGAGGAATAGTTAATGTTGTGTGTGATGATAGGGGGGGGGGGGGGGGGGGGGGGGTAGGGGGGAGGGGGTGCGACGTCAAGGACAGAGGGATGGAGTGGAAGGGGGCATAACTGTGGCGCTTAGTTGTCACTTTTTGTGGTGGTGTGAGATACCGGTCTTGGTAGGACCTGTGGTACTGTGATGTGTTGATGGAAGTGGACAGGCTGTGCACGTGATGCCCATGATGGGGACGACGATGATAGTGAAAGACAGAGGAGGAACAGGCAGAGGTGTGAAGGGAGGAAGAAAGAATAGGGGGAGGAGGTGGGGAAGGTATAACTAGAGGTGTTATGGGAATGGAAGGTGGTGGTTGTACTGAAGGCCATGATGTTGAGATGGGAAGAGGACAAGGTGACGAAGAGGAAGGGGAGGGGAGAGGAGGGGAGATCATGTGGAAGGGTAGGAAAAAGGTTCGAGAATGTAGGAATACTTGGAGCCATGTTGAATATGAAGTGGTGGTTTTCTTTTATATGGGCATCGTGGTACAAGCCAGGTAGTTCCAAGAAGACAGAATGAAATCAAAGGAATGGGACTGTTTGGGGGCTTTCAGCTGATGCAAAGAAAGGTCAAGTGTGAGTGCAAAGGCCTGAAATGTGATATCAACGAAGGAGAAGGTCATGCATTTGAACACTGTATGTGATTTCATCGGTAAAAAATACCCTACAACAAGGAAAAATAATGAGTGGTGTGTTGTTGTTTTGATCAGTTATTAGTTTACCATCACACGATGGATCAAACTTACGGTAGAGGCCTCATATCGCTTACACCAACCCATGACCCGATCTTTGTGCCATCTGATAGCCCCCACATTGTCCCATTCTTTTGATTTTAATCTGTCTGCTTGGAAGCACATGATTTGTATCTTGATAGTCATATGAAAAAAATGAGGAGAATCAACTTTCAGACACACAAAAAATCTCGAAACAATCTAATTGCGCTGGTTATACAAAAAATCCTTAAGCAAGACCTTGGAGCATTAATTTTTGGCGTGCGGCCAATTCCACAACAAACATGCCCCCACAGTCTAATGCCAAGTGTTTGTATACTCTCTAACCTTCTCCCTCCCTTTCTACTTGATCTTCCCACCCCTCCCCTTCCCTTCTCCTTCGTCATCTTGTTCTCTTCCCTTCTCAACATCATGACCTTCAATACAACCAGCACCTTCCATGATCTAAACACATCTAATTACACTTTTCCCACCTCCTCTCCCAGTTATATCTTCCTCCCTCCACACCTGTCCCTGTTCCTCATCTGTCTGTCACATCATGGTCCCCATCATGGGAACAACGTGCACAGCCAGCCCACTCCATCATCACATTACCATTGGTCCTACCAAGCTCACTCTCTTGCACCACCACAAAAAGCAACACCTAAGCACCGCAGTTATGCCCCTTCCGCTCCATCCCTCTGTCCTTGGCCTCGCGCACACACACCCTCCCCTGCCTTCACCACATACAACATTAACTATTCCTCCCTGTTCACGGGTTCTTCACGTTCCCTATCCCTATCACCACTACCATCCCCAAACATTACCACCACACACACCTTCATCCCAAAGCTGCAG
>CM065739.1:20374026-20389026 GCA_033310375.1 Conus canariensis
AAGCTCCTCAGTCACACGAGAAGGGGGCAACTGGCCCAAATGTTATTTGATGGTCGCATTGAGCAAGAAGGGACTGCTTTTGTTACTAAAAGGTACACGAGTAAATCTCATCTTTTTGATATCACCTCGATCATTCCAGAAGAATCGATGCACACCCCGATCCTTATTATTCAATTGGATTTGAAGAAATGCTTTTGTTACATCAGCAGACAGAGCCACCTTCCATCGCCTGAACCGTACTAAAATTCTAGGTAAGTCAGGCATCAGACTAGGACCTGTCTCCAAACAATCATTCAGTGAAACTCCAGTGAACCCTTTGGCTGAAGCATCAAACACCGGACGAATCTTTGTTGTCAGACTAGACTCTTTCATCACAGGATGATGTGGCAAATAAAATACTGGGTAAGAGCAAACTATCTCTTCTTGAGTAACCTCTTCAATCATGTTTTCTTTCAACATATCACAGAAAACCTTATAATATCTAGATTCCAACTCAGGATCCTTGCTAAGTTCACGACTCAAGTTATCCAAACGAGACCGAGCCAGCTTTCATTGTCAAGAAGTGTGGGTCTCATATCCTCAGCCTTTCATGGAAGAGACACCTGATATCTGTCTTCAGAGAACTGAACCTTTTTTGTTGAAATCATCCAACATCGGATCAACTTCAGGAGGCTTTTTGTCACATATGCCAACTGATTCCAAGTCCCAAAAAATATTCAAACTGGACTCTGAAATCTCCATGCAAAACAACTGATGAGAAATACCAACTTTGTCAGAGGCATCTTTGGTTCCAGGCAAAGGACTAGACAAAATCCAACCAAACACTGACCGCTGAGCAACCAAACCATCAGACAAGAACACCATCTCAGATGTTATCAGCTTCCAGTAAGCATCAAGACCCACAAGAATCCCCACTTTTACTTCACCACCCTCATGAACATCAACAAACTCGATATTTTTGCCAAACGATGTCAGCACATTTTTAGGGATAGCTGGACGGTACATGGGAGCACAAATAGTAGGAATCTCAATAGCCTTCACAGACACATTTCCTTCAAACCCCTGTGAATTTACCTGGTACATATTCCTCTGTTTAATTGCTGATTTTATCCTTGTCAAAGGCAGCATAAGCTAGACTTTGAGACCCAACCCATTCAGGTTGAATTCTCTCCACTAGATCACTCGAAATGTAAGTTCTATCAGACCCAGTGTCAAACAAGACGACAGCTTCAGAGATTTCACACTTTCCATGCACTGAAACACGGGCGGTTTGCAACAAAACATTGGAAGAAGCCTTTTCAGAAGTAGTGTTCACTCTTGACAGATTTGCATTTACATTTGACACCACTGTGTTAGATGTGGGTGTGGTTGTACTAGACTGTATTGCATTGACATTAGTGTTACCATTAGAGGGAAAATCTTGTTTTGGAACACACAGCAGAGCATGATGTTTTCCCTTGCATTTAGTACTGTTTGCAGAGCAGTTTCTGTAATTATGTCCCTTTGCTGTGGTCAGAGAACAAAAGCATGCACCTACATGCTGTAAAACATCTGTTCGGTCCCCCACTGGTGCCTTGGTAATGCCATAACAATGTTCCAGTGTGTGGCCATGACGCTGACACAGTTCACAGGTTAGACGAGCAGCCTCAGCTATGTACAAAGATGCTGCAGTAGCCACAGAAACAAACTTATTAAACATTGAACTGCTCACACCATCTCTCGGAAAGGTTTGAGAACGCTCCCTACGTTCTATTTCCCGCTTCAGGAACTCTAACAGAAACTGTAAGTCGCTCTCATGCAGAGAACCGTCTCTTGCTCGCTCCATGCGCAGCTCAAAAGGAAGGCGAGACAGAATCTGTGGCATCAAAACAACCCTATACTGCTGCCCTGAAATACCCAATGACTCAAGACTGCGAACATGTGCCTGTAAATCATCAAATATTTTCCACAGAACTGAAACTGAAGGTTGACGAGGTACATTTATAGCAAGCAACGCCTGAATGTGTGCAAAAATAATACGTTCAGAACGGCCCAACCGCTTTTCCAAAATATAGCGAGCAGCCTTGTAGTTAGCAGCAGTCAAAGACAGCCCTTGTACAGCTGCTTTGGCTTCCCCTTTGAGGAGCGACAAAAGATAGGAAAATTTTGTTATGTTAGATAATTCACTGGCATCCACAACTGCCTGAAACTGCTCCCAAAAAGAGGTCCACGTAGTGACATCTTCTGTGACAATAGGCAATTCTAATTTGGGCAACTTCGCTTTCACATTTGCAGGTGACCCACCACCAGAACCAGAACCCTTTGACGAATGGGATCCATCACCACCATCACCAGCAGATTTACTGTTAAGTGTTGCAAGTAACTTAGCAGCTTTGATACGAGGCACTCTTGCATTTGCACGAAAATCAGCTGCTTCTGCAATGTCACTGTTGAGTTCCGAAAGTTCAATTTGAAACAATTACAAGGGGAAATAATTCAAGGAAACAAACCAAGAAAAACAAAAATATTTTCACTTGCGTTTGAAACCAATCACAACTATTCATATATTTAGTTTCCGTTCTTAAGTTCCTGTCTAGTTTTCAGTGCATAAAATATGTACATTGCCAAGTTTCAAAGTATCATCATGTTTTCAGATTGCATTAAATCAGCTAAACAATCGCCATTTGGATAAGAATAGAATCTTGATAAATATTTTTCTCGCAACTATTTCGCAAATATTTTTCCTCAACTTTAGACATTCAAACAAGAAATGATATTTGTTTTCAATTTTATTACAGAATGGACAGTTTTTGGGTTGTTCGTCATATCTGTTATTAATTTTGAAATTGCATAATCCCAAAGGAAATCTCGAAAGAGCATATTGAAATGTACTAATTGTGATAACTGACACATATTTTTCTGTGTGGATTGTATATTTAAATTATCTGTAAGTTGGTATGTTGAAAAATGGTCGCTCTGAGAGAATTTTGCATTTCAATCTTGCATATAGCAATCCAACACTCGTTGCTTTAGTTCCTTCAAGAGCATCACTTCATTTCCAACCCCTCCATTTATCCAAATCTCTGAAAAAAAAGCACACACAAAAATATCAAAACATCTTTTAATATTATATGACCAGTTATGATGATTGAAATGACCATGGGTAAATTCGGGAATCTTGTTCAGAATCATCAAGTGGGCTTGCTTTGGAAATCTGTCAATTGCCATATTTTCGATTTTAAACCAGTATTAAATGGATTTTAAAGTACTGTCAATGCACAAAGGAAATCGACCGGTTTCACCACATATCATGGTATTCGGACTTTGGGGACTCACACCCAGTATACGTATAAAAGCTAACAAATGAACTGCTTCTATAAACTTATATTTCGTTAAGCCCCAAAGCTCAGCAGCATACAATAACATGGGCTTTATCTGACATCAAACAATTAAAAAAATATTGACATAAGCGAACAAATGAACTGCTTATATTTCGTTAAGCCCCAAAGCTCAGCAGCATACAATAACATGGGCTTTACCTGACAATCAAACAATTAAAAAAAATATTGGCATATCCATGGTACCTAAGGCCCACATCGTTTTAAATATGTCAGTAACTTTTTGTTTTGCTCGCCTAACATATTCATCTAATGCCGTGTCAATAGCCACCCTAGTACTGAGTGTGAAACCAAGATATTTACAGCTGTTAACGACTTCAACTTCTCTAAGTAATACCACTGTTCAGCTTTAGAAAAATAACCCCCCTTTCTAAAAAATTTTTTAGTTTATCAAAGTTTACTGTTAAATTCAAAGTGTCGGACGTTTTCTGTAAATTATGTAGGTGATTTTGGAGACCGGTGGGTGTAGATGAAAACAGAACAATATCATCTGCAAATAATAGAAGAAGTATTTCTTTTAAACCAAGTAAAAACTGAAATCCATGTTTTCCATTTTCAGTTACATTTTCAGCTATTCAGTTATTAACAAAGAAAACAATAAAGGTGACATCAGACAGCCCTGTTTAACCCCTGAAGGATAATAAAAAAAAAAAAAAATCAGACACTTGTGCGCCCCAGCGAACACAGCTTTGGACAGAATTGTACATAGTTTTTAACATTGTAATCATTTTCGTAGAGGTTTGAACCTTTTTTTAAAAGTATTTTCCAGAGCATGTCACGATCAATTGTATTGAAAGCTTTCTGGTAATCGATAAAAGTCACGTATAGATTTCTACTTTTATGACCATACAAACAAGACTTAATCATTGAAACAAGCGTAAAAATATGATCTACAGTGGAGTATTGTTTACGGAAACCAGCCTGTTCTTCACTTATTTTTTCTTCCTCTGCCCACTTATAAAATCGTTGGTTCAACACAGATGTAAACACTTTACTAACAATACTTAGGAGATAGATACCTCTGTAATTCTCAGGGCTTAAAACATCTCCAGAGAGAGAGAGAGAAGAGAGAGAGAGAGAGAGAGAGAGAGAGAGAGTGAACGGGGAGTGTTGAGAGAGAGTGGTGGAGAGTGGGAAAAGCTAGGGAGGGGAGGGGGGGGGGGCAGCGAGGTGAGTCTGGTGCGGGATCCATTTGTTAAGATGCGTTGGACAATGTATTTTGTTCTCCTATCACGCACCCACAATCATCAAGTTGACACTATTGGTACTTTACAGGTTGGGCCAGGAGCGGAGGAGGCATGATGAGGTGTGTGTGTGTGGGGGGGGGGGGGGGGGGGGGGGATAGACAGAGACAGGTGACCCGGCTAGCCAAGGCTTTGGCCAGAGGTCGCAGCGTGCTGCCGAATGGCGCTGACAAAATCCTAATCCGGATTTTTTTTTTCTTTTTAAAGATGGGAGGGGGGGGGGGGGGGGTTTCGCACAACTGTTGTCTCACTGTCGACTGGAAGGTGTGTGAAGCATGACACAGCTCTGGCAGTAGTCCTCTCTGCAGGCCGCTCATTCCAGCCCCTCCCCGATAATCCTGGGGAAGATTTGATGGTTGTTGTAGTTGTTGTTGTTGTTGTTGTTGTTGTTGTTTTTGTTACTGTTGTTATTTGGCCAATATTGTGTGCGAAACGATTGACTTAGACGTTTTGTTTTTCTTTTTAATTGGGCACAATCTTTCGGACAAATCGCCTTAGCCTGAACCAGCAGACCTTTCGCAAACAGGTTGAGAAACTGTGCATTCACGCCTACATACGCACTCTCTCTCTTTCTCTCTCGTACGCGGGCACGCACGCACACACGCACACACACACGCGCGCGCGCGCGCGCGCGCGCACACACACACACACATCTTCACCCAGATAGGCAGAGAGAAAGAAGGCGTTCGGAATCGTTCCCAACACTGGACAACGTGCTTTTGAGTGTTGCACGAGCGACACCAACAACCGAAGTGAACACTGCTCACGTTTTATTGCGTCACGTATAGCCGCCAGCCAGAGTGTGGCGGATTGTGTGTGTGTGTGTGTGTGTGTGTGTGTGTGTGTGTGTGTGTGTGTGTGCGCGCGCGCGTGTGTAACCAATCAGATGATGTTACTATTTGGGGGGATTTGGGGAACAAAAGAAATGGATGAATGCAATGATTAAAGATTTCTTTTTTACATTTCGCCCTCCCTTCCCCTCCCCTCCCTCTGCCGCCACTGTACGTCTGTCAAAGGTTGGGACCTTGGGGTAACTCCAAAGGATGAACACATAAACACACAAACACAGACAGAAGCGCACACACGCACATAGTTCTTGAAGGGAGGTGTGTATGTGTGTGTGTGTGTGGGGGGGGGGGGGTAGGGTACAGGAGACAAGTAGAGTGGGTATGGGAAAGAGGAAAGCTGGCGGCGAGTTGGGGGGGGGGGGGGGCGGTGCCCCTGTTTCTTTCTCAATAATTTGCTCGTAACGACAGAAATCTGCAATACTCCACCTTCTGTTCCTGTAATTTCCCCTTTTTTCTGTATCCCCTCCCCCTCCAACTGAAAGAAATGCTTAGGTGCATTGCCGGGGAGCGCTCTTTTCTTTTTTGTCGCTTAGGCAGTTTTTCTTTACCTAGTTTTTTTTCCCTCCCACAGAGAAATCTGTCTGCGCGCGTGTGTTTACATGTGTATGTGAATGTGTGCATGTGCGTTCGTGTGTGTGTGTGTCATTCTTTCGGTCGGTCAGTCAGTCAGTCGTTCAGTTGATAGTTCAGTCATTCATTTGTTCTGATGATCAATCGGTCGAACTGTCATTCAGTCGGTTTGTCGGTCGTTCATTCAATCATTTCAGTCTGTCATCAATTATTCTTTCAGTCACTTGCTCATTCATTCATTCGTTTAGTCGGACAGTCGTTTTTCAATTCACTTATTCAGTCAGTCGGTTGTTTAATCATTCACTCGTTCAGGCGGTCGTTTTATCATGCATTCGGTGAGTCAGTCAGGCGGGCAGTCGGCTGTTCATTCTTTCAATCGGTCGTTCCGATATTCACTTGTTCAGTTAGACAGTCGATTGTTCATTTATTTATTCGGTCAGACGACTTTTCAGTCATTCATTCGTTCAGTCGGTCAAGTCATTCATTCGTGCAGTTTTGCCGTTCAGTCATGCAGTAGGGCAGTCGATATTTCATACAATCATTCGATCAGTCGTTCATTCATTCGTGCAGTCGTCAGTCGGTTGATCATTCATTTATTCATTCATTCAGGTGGTCGTTCAGTCATTCAATCGTTCAGTCTGTCAATTGATCGTTTAAGCATTCATTCGTTCAGGCGGTCAATCGATCATTTATTCATTCATTCGGTCAGTCGGTCGATCAGTCTGTCAGTTGATCGTTCAAGCATTCATTCGAACAGTTGGTTGTTCAATCATTCATTCGTTCAGCCTGTCGTCAAGTAATTTCTTCGTTCAGTCAGTTAGTCGACCGTTCAATCATGCATTCGTTCAGTTGAGCGATGATTTATTCATTCAATCGGTAGTTCAGTCATTCATTCGTGCGGTCTATCAGTCGTTTATTCATTCACTCATTCAGTCGGTCGTTCAGTCATTCATTCGTTTCGTCGGTCAGTTGATCATTCAATCATTCATTCGTTCAGCACGTTCATTCATTCATTGGGTGAATCCGTCGTTCAATCGGATGTCAAGTCCTTCATTCGTTCAGTCGACCGTTCACTCATTCATTCGTTCAGTCCGTTGTTTAATTAGTCATGCCTTCAGCCGGCCGTTCATTCATTCATTCAATCGGTCAGACAGTCGTTCAGACGTTCATTCGTTTAGTCGGCCGTACATTCATTCATTCATATCTGTTGGTCAGTCATTCATTCGTTTAGTCGGTTGTTTAGTCATTCATTTGTCCAGTTGATCAATCAGTCGGTTATGTATTCTTTCTTTAGTCGGTCGGTCGGTTGTCACTTTATTCATTCGGTCAGTCGGTCGTTCAGTCATTCATTCATGTCTTTAGTCGGTCGTTCAGTCATTCATTCGTTCAGTCGGTTCGGCCGTTCAATCATTTATTTATTTCTGTCGGTCATTTACTCATTCACTCTCTCAGTCATTCATTCGTTTAGTCGGTCAGTTGATTGTTCAGTCATTCATTTGGTCAGTCGATCGTTCAGTCATTTATTCATTCAGTCTGTCGCTTACACATTTATTCAGTAAATCCATCGTGAAGTCATTCCTTTGTTCAGTTGACCATTTATTCATTCGTTCAGTCAGTCAGTTGATCGTTCAATCATTATACGGTCAGTCGTTCGTTCAGTCATCTAGTCGGTCAGTCAACCGTTCAGTCATTTATTTGTTCAGTCGGTCAGTTGATCGGCATTTATTCATTCATTAAGTCGGTCGTTCAGTCATTCATTCGTTCAGTCCGTCAGACTGTTATTCATTCATTCATTTCCTCATTCGGTCGGCTGGTCGTTCAGTCATTCACTCGTTCAGTCCGCCAGTTGATCGTTCAATCATTCATTCGTTCAGTCGGTCGTTCAGTCATTCGTTTGTTCAGTCGATCACTTAATAATGCAGATATTCATTCATTCAGTTACTTTGTTGGCCAGTCAGTCATCAAGTCATTCATTCGTTTAGTCGGTCAGTCGATCATTCATTGATGCATTGGATCACTCGGTCTTTCATTCAGTCATTTGTGTTCGTTTACTCGTTCAGTCATTCAACCGTTTTGTCCGTCAATTGATCGTTCAATCATTCATTCGTTCAGTCGATCGATCAGTCGTTCAGTCATGCATTCGTTCACTCGGTCATTAAGTCATTCATTCGTTCAGTAGGCCGTTCAGTCATTCATTCGTTCAGTCGATCGTTCATTCATTCATTCGATCAGTCCATATGTGACCCGCCACCACGAAACCAGTCTTAACTCGCGCGGCCTACTTCACGGCTACAGCTGAAAATAGCTGGTGAGGGTGTACCTGGGGCTTTTTGACTTTTTTGCAGAAATGTGTTCCTTACACCCTAAACTTTCACGTGGCACTATCCATTTGCTCCAAAACAACCAATACATTAGTTAAAATTGAGATTTAAAAGCCTAACGCAAAATGACCCATTTTCACTCGCCTGAAACCTAACGCAACCCTTACAGAACCCCATCGTGTTATATACTGTTCGAAAGCGTGTGTGACGCTCTCCTGGTTTCTCTGTGTGTCATCTAAAAATAAGTATGGTAAAAAGTATGATGCCGTTGCTAAGGAAAATATGCTGGAGATGATAGCAAACCTTTAGAAGCCGTTTTCTCAAAATGGCCGTCGGCACAGTAACCCACTTCAAATGACCATGACTTTCTTATCTTTTGCCCTATAGCGTTCATTTTTATATCAAATTAATCAGAACAATATGTAGATTTTAAATATATGTATATCTCAGAACTTTCAAAAATCGAGTTAAGACTGGTTTTGTGGTGGAAGGTCACATATGTTGATTCATTCTATCGTGCAGTCAGTTGATTATTTATTTATTCGTTTAGTCGGTCGTTCAGTCATTTAATCATTCAGTCCGTCACTTTATCGTTTAAGCATTCCTTGTTTCAGTCGTTCGTTCGCTCGGTTGATCGTTCAGTCAATCATTCGGTCATTTAGTCGTTCATTCTTTCAGTCGGTCAATCAGTCATTCGGTCAATTGATCGTTCACCGAGTCATTTAGTTAGTAGCCCGTTACGTCATTTATTCGTTCAGTCAGTCGTTCACTCATTCATTTGGTCGTCAAGTCACTCATTCGGTCAGCCGACCCTTCATTCATGTATTCGTTCAGTCAGTCGTTTGGTCATTCGTTCTTTCAGTCGGTCAGTCAGTCATATGTTTACTGGGTGAGTTGGTCGTTCAGTCCATCTATCGGACAGTCGGTCGTTCAGTCATTTAGACGGTCAGTCGACCGTTCACTCATCCAATGGATCAGTTGATCTGTCTTTTATTCATTCATTCATTCAGCCGTTTAGTCATTCATTCATTCAGTCCGTCAGTCAATTATTCATTCATTCATTCGTTCGGTCGGTTGTTCAGTCATTCAATCGTTGAATCCGTCAGTTGATCGTTCAGTCATCTATGCGTTCAGTCGGTCGTTCGTTCAGTTGGTCAATCGGTCATTCAAACATTCATTTGTTCAGTCGGTTTGTCGGCCGTTCAGTCAGTCAGTCATTTCAATCGGTCGTTCATTTTTCATTCAGTCATTCAATCGGTCGTTCAGTCATTCATTCGTCAGTCGGTCGTTCAGTCATCTACTTGTACAGTCAGTCAATCGGTCGTTCATTCATTCAATCGTTGATCAGTTGTCAATTTATACAGTCAGTCGTTCAGTCACCGATTCGTACAGTCGGTCGTTTAATCATTCATTCTTTCAGTCGTTAAGTCAGACATTTGTTCAGTCGGGAAGTTGATCGTACAGTCATTTATTTGTCCAGTCGGTCGTTTAGTCATTTATTCTTTCAGTCAGTCAGTCAGTCATTCGCTCTGTCGGCCAATTCTTTCAAATAAATACATGGATACACGCATATCCACACACATACATGTACATGTACGGCTACATTACAGACAGACAGACAGACAGACAGACACACACACACACACACACACACACACACACACACACCACACACACACACACATGAATAACCGACTGATGGACTGAATGAATGAATGAATGAACGGCCGACTAAATGAATGAATAAATGAACGATCGACTGACAGATTAAACGACTGATTGACTGAACGGTCGACTGACCGACTAAATGACTGAACGAGCGACTGACAGAATGAATGACTGAATGACTGATTGATTTACTGAACAATGGAATGGTTGAACGATCAACTGACGGACTGAACGATTGAATGACACAACAACCGACTAAAGGAATAGTAGAACAACCAACTGACTTATTGCACGAATGAATAAGTGAATGATCGACTGACCGAATGAATGACTTGAACGACCGATTTATCGACTGAACGAATGAATGATTGAACGATTAACTGACGGACTGTACGATTGAACGACCGACTGAACGATTAAATGAATGAACAACCGCCTGACCAACTGCATGAATGAATGAATGAATGAATGAATGAATGAATGAATGAATGAATGAACGAACCACCGATTGATCGAATGTATGAATGAACGAACGACTGACCTATTGAACGAATGAGTGACTGAATGATCGACTGACCGACTAAACGAATAAATGACTCGACGACCGATTGATCCAATGAATGACTGAACGATCAACTGACCGACTGAAAGACTAAACGACTAACTATGCGAATGAATGAATGTACGGTCGACTGACCGACTAAACGAATGAATGACTTGACGATCGACTGAACGAATGAATGAGTGAACGACCGACTGACCGACTGAACGAATGAATGGATGCGCGATCGACTGACGGACTGAATAAGTGACTGACTCGATGTCCGCTCGAACGAATGACTGAACGACCGACTGAATGAATGAAAAACTAACTGCACGAATGAAGGACTGAAATGACTGACTGACCGACTGAATGACTGAACGGCCGACTGACCGACAGAGATCAGTTGATATCGTTGATGAGTCCCCCGGACTCATCAACGATATCCACTGATCTCTGTGCGCGAGTCTGCTTGTTTTGACGAGCTCGTGTGTCTGTCTGCGTGTGTGTGTGCGTGTTGTTTTTTTTCGTGTGCGTGTGTGTGTGTGTGTGTGTGTGTGTGTGTGTGTGTGTGTGTGTGTGTGTGTGTGCTTTGAGTTAGAATGAGTATTTCAACATGTTTCTGTAATATGCGCTTTGGACTCTCGCGAGGTAAAGCGCTCTATGAATATCCTTTTACATTACATTACATTACTTGACGACCGACTGAACGAATGAATGACTAAACCGCCGACTAACCGAACACATGACTGAAATCCCGACTGACGGAATGAATAAATGAACAATCGACTGTCCGACTGAAGAAATGATCTGATCGACCGACTGAACGAATGAATGACTGAACGACCAATTGACAACTGAATGAATGGCCGACTGAAATAAATGACGGACTGAATGGCCGACAAAACGACTGAATGTCTATATTATCAACTGACCGACTGTGCAAACGAATGACTGAACGACCGACTGATTGAATCAATAAATGGCCGATCGACTGACCGACTGAAGGAATGAATGACTGAATGGTCGACTGACTGACCAAATGACTGAACGACCGACTGACCGAATGAATGACTGAACGACCGATTGATCGACTGAATGATTGAACGATCAACTGACGGACTAAACGAGTGAATGACTTGACGACCGACTGAACGAATAAAGGACTGAATGGCTGACTGACCGAATGAATGAATGAATGTCAACTGTCCGAATTAACAAATGAATGTCGACTGTTCTCCGTCTTTCGGAATCTCGTTGAATATGAAACTGATTTTTATATAAGTCTTGAACATATTTTTCCATCATTTGTTTTGTACTCTCTCCCACTCATTTTTTTTTCTCTTTTAGGCCATGTGTATGTCTGTCTTTGTTCTTGGGTTCGCCTCTCTCTCTCTGAATCTTGCTCTCTCAGGCTCCTTACTTCAACTGAACGAACGAATGACTTGATTACCGACTGAACGAATGAATGACTAAACAACCGACTGAACGAACGAATGACTGAATGGTCGACTGACCGAATAAATGAATGAACAATCGAGTGTCCGACTGTACAAATGAATGTCTGACCGACTGACAGAATGAATGACTGAACGGCTGACTGAATGACTGAACGAATGAATAACCGAATGACCTACTGATTGAGCGAATGATTCAAGGACCGATTGACCGAATGAATAAGTTGTCAACCAACTGACCGACTAAAAGAATGAATGAATGAACAGGGGACCACTTGACCGACTAAAACGAATCAAGGACTGAACGACTGACTGAACGAGCGAATGAATGACCGACTGAAATGAATGAATGAATGAATGAACGGCCGACAAACCAACTGAACAAATGAATGACTAAACGATCCACTGACCGACTGAATGAATGGATGAATGAATGAATGAATGAATGACCGACTGAAAGGATGAATGATTAAACGACCGAGTGAACCAATGCATGACTGAACGATCAACTGACCGACTGAACGAATGAATGATTGACCGACTAAAAGAATGAATGACTAAATGGCTGACTCAACGAATGAACGAACGAACGGTCGACTGACTGACTGAACGACTTGACGACAGACTGACTGAC
This sequence comes from Conus canariensis, assembly GCA_033310375.1. Taxonomy (NCBI): domain Eukaryota; kingdom Metazoa; phylum Mollusca; class Gastropoda; order Neogastropoda; family Conidae; genus Conus; species Conus canariensis. Next base: position 20,386,687 of record CM065739.1, read on the forward strand.
TGAACGAATTAAAGATTGAACGAATTAAAGATTGAACGCTCGACTGAACGAGTGAATGATTGAACGACCGACTGAATAAATTGACAACTGACTGAGAGACTAAATAAATGAGTGCATGAACGACCGATTGACCGACTGTCTGATCGAATGACTGACTGACCGACTGGAATGAATGAATGAATAAACGACCGACAAACCGACTGAGTGACTAAACGTCGGATTGATCGTCTCAACGAATGAATGACTGAACGATCAACTAACTGACTGAACGAATGACTGGCTGGCTGACTGAAAGAATGAATGAGTAAAGAATGATTTAACGAATGAATGACTAAACGATCAGCTGATCCACTGAACGAACGAATGACTAACCGATTGAAAGAATGAATGGCTAAACGACCGACTGGCCAACTGTATAAATTGACAACCGACTAAACGATTGAATAAATGAACGACCGATTGACCGACCGAAGGAATGGATGACAGAACGACCAACTGAACGAATGACTAACTGACCGACTGATACAAAGGAATTACTAAATGGCCGACAACCGACAGAACGAATGATTGTCTGAACGATCGACTGACCGACTAAACGAATAACCGACTGACTGACTGACCGACTGAAAGAATGAATGACTGAACGGTCGGCTGACCGAATGAATGAATGACCGATTGAAACAATCAATGACCCAACGATTTACTGAGCTAATAAATGACTTAACTGTCGACTGACCAATTGAACGAATGAATGACTTGACGACCGACTGAACGAATGAATGACTGAAAACCGACTGAACAAATGAATAACTGAACGACCGACTAACCGAATGAATGACGGAACGGCCGATTGACCGACTGAACGAATGAAAGATTGAACGATCAACTGACAGACTGATCGATTCAATGATTAAACGACCTACTGAACGAATGAATGACTCAACTGTCGACTGAACGAACGAATGACTGACGATTGAAAAGGAATGATTAAACTATGGAGAGAACGAATGAATGACTGAACGATCAACTGACCTACTGAACAAATGACTGACTGGCTGATTGAAAGAATGAATGATAAAGTGACGGACTGAACGAATGAATGACTGAACGGTCGACTGACCTACGGAGCCAATGAACATGACGACGAACTGAAACGAATAAATGACTGAACGACGCACTGAACGACTGATTGACAGCCTGAACGAATTAATGATTAAACGAGCAACTGAAGGACTGAACGATTAATGATTGAGCGACCGACTGAACGACTGAATGAATGAAATAAACGACTTAACGAATGAACGGTCGGACTGACCCACTAAATGAACGAACGACTGACTGACTGAATGAATGGCTGCACGACAGATTGATCGACTGAACAAATGAATGATTGAACAATAAATTGACGGACTGAAACGATTGAATGACTGAATGACCGACTGAACAAATAAACGAACAATCGACTGCTTGAATGAATGAATCAACGACCGACTGATCGAATGAATCAATGAACGATCGACTGACCAGATGAATGGGTGAAAGACCGACTGACCGAATGAATTACTGAACAACTGATAGACCGACTGAACAAATGGATGATCAACTGACCGACTGAACGAATGAATGACTGAAACGGCCGACTGAACACATGAATGAATGCGTGATCGACTGACAGACTGACTGAATGAATGACAGAACGGCCGACTGCCCGACTGAATGAATGGACTTGACGACTGACTGAACGAATAAATGACTAAACGGCCGACTGACGGAAAGAATGACTGATTGACCGACTAACAGAATGAATGAATGAACAATCGACTGTCCGACTGAAGAAATAATCTGATCGACCAACGGAACTAATGAATGTCTGAACTATCAATTGACCGACTGAACGAATGAATGAATGACCGACTGAATGAATGAAGAACCGACTGCACGAATGAACGACTGAACGACCGACTGACCAAATGAATTAATGAACGATCGGCTGACCGACATAACGAATACGTGACTGAACGGCCGACTGACCGATTGAATGAATGACTTGACGACTGACTGCACGAATGAACGACCTGAACGGCCAACTGACCGAATAAATGACTGAATGACCGACTAACAAATGAATGAATAAACAATCGACTGTTTGAAGAAATGATCTGATCGACCGACTGAACGAATGAATGAATGACCGACTGAAATAAATGAAAGAATGAATGCATAACCGTCTGACGGACTGAACGAATAAACGACTGAACGACCGACTAAATGAATGAATAAAAGATCGATCGACTGAACGAATGAATGACTGAACGGTCGACTGACCAACTAAATGACCGA
>CM065739.1:20394026-20414026 GCA_033310375.1 Conus canariensis
TTGCCAGAGTCTACGAATACATTTTTTTCTGAATGCAAGATAAAAAGACTTTAAATAAAAACGATTAGCTTTTGACAATTTACTTTATTCTGAAAGAAACAGCCAAATTCATGGTATGAATTCAATGTATTTGTAAGTACCGGATTGCAAGAACTAATTCGGTAGCTCTACTGTCTGTAGATTGTATTTCATTAAATAAGCTGTGTAGGGCTGATAAACTGACTTCTAATTCCTAAATAATTTTGATCTGACGAGGCTGGTGACTGTGGTTACGGAGGTTTATTGCTGTTGTTTGTATCTTGATCCCATAGTTAAGCATCAATTGCTGTAAATAACTATTGACCTTTTCCTTGCCGTCACTATCAATGTCTCAGTATGAAACTGCCAGTGATTTAACTGGTCAAGTGAGTATCCCAAAACTTCGTCTGGTGAATGTCGTAAAGTTTTGTCATCTAAAACTCGTTGTAGCAATGATGTGGGATTCTCCCCGTTAAAAATTCGTTATTAGTGTTTTCTCTCCGGAAAATGCAAGCCCATTTCATTCCGTGTACATGTTTAATGTATGCTCCAGTTGAGGAATATTTTGTGCATAATTTATTACCCTCATCGTCTTAGATTTGCATTTGTCGAGATGGAACTATCGTATGAATATTATACCATATGCATATCTTTTGATGGTACCTTAGGTAGGTCATTAAGTAGGAGTAGCACACACAACAGAAGTAATAACGACACATTGAACGGCACGGATATTCTGACATGATGACTAGATTTGCCGACTCTTACACATTCAGATTCTGCAGATTAAAAAACTGCGACATATATCTTCGCTTATTCTACTAATCTTCAAATTTTATAGCAGTTTTGCAAGTTATTTGTTATTGTAAGCTTTTAACGATCAATACGGCAATGTATTTCTACAACACAATAGAAAACAGTAACAGCAAGCTATATGACCTTCAAGTCAATGCCATAAAACATTAAAGAATCAATGAAGAAGATTAGTAAACACAAGACAAAAGGGTAAAACTACAAGAGAGAGAGAGAGAGAGAGAGAGAGAGAGAGAGAGAGAGAGAGAGAGAGAGAGAGAGAGAGAGAGAGAGAGGAGAGAGAGAGAGAGAGGGAGAGAGAGATGATGATGATGATGATGATAATCTTTATTTCCAAGGGTAACAGATAAGCAAACACATGCTTTTTTTCATCCGGCCCTTGCCCCGTTAAGGGACTAAGTATGACTAGCGACTAAGACTTACAAAACTTTTAACAAACACACATATCTTCACAACATTAAAAAGTTCATCCATTAAGGCGTAGATGACTTTAAAAGGAAAAAAGAAACGATTTAAACAACAAACAAGAATAAAGAAATGTATTACAAAGAAGAAAAGAATCGGCACACACAGATATGGAATAAGCGATCCTCCTATCGAAGAGGGGAGAGAGAGAGAGAGAGAGAGAGAGAGAGAGAGAGAGAGAGAGAGAGAGAGAGAGAGACAGACAGACAGACAGACAGAGAGAGAGAGAGAGAGAGAGAGAGAGAGAGAGAGAGAGAGAGAGAGAGAGAGAGAGAGTTACATTCCTTTTGTAAAAAATTAACATACAACAAACTGCTAAGGATGATAGTTAGACAATTACAATGCATCAATAATATCAACATTTGTACTTTCTTTTACATTTACATGATGTGGTTATAAGGCAAAACGAGAACGAACAATCAGTTATCAGTAAGCAGCAATATTCCTAGCATCAATAATCATAACACTTATTTTTCGTGATGTGTGCGTGTGCGTGTGCATGTGTGTGTGTGTGTGTGTGTGTGTGTGTGTGTGTGTGTGTGTGTGTGTGTGTGTGTGTGTAGTGTGTGTGTGTGTGTGTGTGTGTGTGTATGTGTGTGTGTGTGTGTGTGTGTGTGTGTGTGTGTGTGTGTGTGTGTGTGTGAGAGAGAGAGACAGAGAGAGAGAGAGAGAGAGAGAGAGAGAGAGAGAGAGAGAGAGAGAGAGAGAGAGAGAGATGCCATTATCATTTACCTTCCCCTTCCATTTTTTTTTTCTTTTCGACCATTCATACACTACCCAAAACTATAATTATTAATTAAGCGACAATCCATCGAAACGCAGCCGTAATTAACGAAGAGAGAGAGAGAGAGAGAGAGAGAGAGAGAGAGAGAGAGAGAGAGAGAGAGAGAGAGAGAGAATAATTCCATTTTTCTATCCAAAATATCACATGCTAAACATTGCTATAAATTTGAATAAAGAGCAATACATCAATATGATCAACAGTAATCCGGACACACATTTATCACCTTGCAGTTACAGTGCTCGAAGAAATCAAAGTATTAAGACATCAATCAAGTAGTGACAATGCACCAATAAAACCAGCGACCACAACAGTCATTCATCATGCTATAATTTCAATCATTAATAAAACCGATAGTAACCATATCTCTCATTTATCATTATCTAGTTTTGAAAACATCAGTGGAAAGGAAACGGCGTATCAGTTTAATATGCAGTAAAACAGGGGGTGTGACCTGGTATATGTATTTTGTCCCTAATAGCAATGGTCTGCTGTGAAATGTGTAATTAGATTTTCCCTGAAGGATTCTGTGATTTGAGTACATCGGAAATGTAGTGGAAGTGAATTCCAAACCACGCTACCTGAGTAAGATAAGCTTGATTTAAACAGATCTATTCTAGGTGTGGGAACCTGGAATTTGGTTGAATCCCTAGGGTTTACGCTAAATCTGGACTGACGAGTTTGTGGTGCTAAACCCGATGCAATTTTTTGCATTAGCAGACATTTGTTGACAGCAAACATTTCTTGTAACGGAAGAGCCCCCGCTTTAGTATAATCCCCTTCACTAAGACTAGATGATTTTAATAGGACTGCTTTAAGTGCTCTTTTGTAGACACTCTTAAGAGGTTTCATGGCATTAGCACTAGCAGAATCAAATAGTGTTGAACAATAATTGATTGAAGAGAGAACATGTGCGTGTAGGAACAATTTCCTGGCATGAAGGTTTAAGAAATGCTTAATCTTGCATAGCTGATATGTTTGTCTGGATACTGATTTACATAAACTGCGAAGGTGATAAGACCAAGAAAGATTATTATCAACATATACGCCCAGAACTCGATGGCTATCCACCACTTCAATTTCCTGATTATTGATGAAAACAGATGGGGGCTGTGTGGTTATGTTTTGTCTTCTCTGCCTTGTTGTTATCAGCATTAGTTTTGTTTTGTTAGGATTCAGTGACATGTGATTTACATTGCACCAATTACTTAAGATGTCAGCATTCTTCTGTAATGAAGTGAAAACAGCTTCCAAGCTGGAGCTACTTGTATGGACAGTGGTATCATCACAAAAGAGTTCACATGAATCATCAATATAAAGAGGGAGATCATTTATATAAACTGAGAACAGCAACGGACCTAACACAGAACCCTGGGGTACGCCATGTTGGATAGGTAGCTTCTCTGATAAATTGTTGTTGACACAAACGATTTGTTGACGATCTTCTAGGAATGATGTTATCAGTTGGAAGGTATTTCCTTTTATACCATATAATAAAAGCTTCCTGCATAACAGTTTGTGGTCAATTACATCAAAAGCCTTTACAAAATCAACAAACAGTGCGCCACAATATTTATTCTCATTAACACTGGCTAGCCATTGATCTACTAGGTTTGTAAGCGCTGTATGACAAGAATGATTTTTCCTGAATCCTGATTGATTTTTATTTAGTAGGTTGGAGGAGTCAAAATGGTGGCAAAGATGCTTATTTATGTGTTTTTCCAAGGGCTTGGACAGAACTGGCAAAATGGATATAGGTCTGTAGTTGGATGGTTCAGATTTGTCTCCAGATTTGAAAATGGGTATTACTTTTGCAACTTTGAACTGAGCGGGAAAGTGACATTTATCAATGCATAAATTGTAAATGTAGGTAAGAGTTTCGCATATAACAGGTGCTGATAGTTTCAGTATTTTTCCATCAATCCCGTCAAGTCCGCGGCTTCCTGTCTGCTTCAATTGGCATAAAGCTTGGCAAACATCACTAACTGTCATAGGCGGAACTGGTGTTGCTGGACGAATGTTCATAGAATTGCAAATTTTTTTTAATTTTTGTAATTCATTTGAGTCAGTATTCTTTTCTTTGACAATGTGTTCTGCAACTGTTGTAAAGTGTTGGTTGAGTTCATTTGTTGTTATGCTGGTAATGGGACTTGTCTTTGACTGTGAAGTTTTATTCGTAAGTTCATTTATTGCTTGCCATATGGACTTCGAATTTTGTTTGTTGGCTACAAGTTCACGAAAAAAAATCATTTTTGCTGTCCGTTTGAGTGAATTGACTTTATTACGTTGCCTTTTAAATCCATCCGACTTCCCTTCTGCTTCAAGCAGATCGTCGCGTAAGAAACAAGCAGCTTGTATTTCATCAGTCATCCACTTTGGTTGTGCACTATGTTTAACTCGACGCGTTTTGAATGGCGCATGCTTGTCATAAACAGAATTAAACGTGTGTAGCCAATACTCAAGCGCTTTCTCTGGATCAGTGTAATTATAAAATTTGTAAGCAGTCAAGGGCAGAGGGGGGAGAGTCATCCATCCATCACCCAAGACCGTGTTGATGTTTGACTTTTTTTGTTTATTTCAGTTCCTCAGTCAATCAAAACCAAATCAACCAACCAACCAACCAACCAACCTGGAAAATTAGCAGGAAAATCATATTTAGAAAATTGGCAACAAAATGAGAAATTTCCAAAGCATGAATGAAAGGAGACATACATTTGTAACTATGAGTGCACAATTTGCATGATAACAGTATAGCACCTGAAAAGAAGTAATGGATTGATTTATGTTCAGTTCACAAAAGTTCCTCTGCAAATAAGCACATCAAGAAGAAAATTGTGACACAGACCACCCTAAAAGTCTCAGGCCATGTTATGCTGCAACATCCACAAGACTATATTGGTAATTTGATGAGAAGAAATTGACATAAAAAATCTTTAGAGCACACAACCATGGGTGAATCTACAAAACAATCAATTCAACATAACAATGGAAGAAAAACAAAATAAAATAACATTAAAATACTGTGAACAATACGGCATCTGTTCTGTTACAGTAAGGGTTGTACTGCATGCTAGCAGCATGGATCCTTGTGTCTATTAAGACAACAGAACAGGAAAACAGCAATTATATCAACAGGACATGGACTAGATTATTACTCCTCAGATTCAGGTTAACATAATATCAAAAAATTACATTTATTCATAATAATACATACGCAACATCATTCAATTAATGGCTCTGACAAAAAAGAATATCTTCATTCGACACCATGGATTGCATACACATTGGCTTGTGGTAACAATAACTGTCGTGACCACCAGCTTTACAAAAAAAAATCCATGGTACCAAAGGTACAATGAATTGCATAGAGGTGCATTGAAAAATGTCAAAACAAAACAAAAAGTTACAACAGAATATCAACATGGGAAAAACATTATCTACCTCAGGACAGGGTGTTGAGACACACACCCATTCATCTGTCCCGGCCACCTCTCTGGTGTGGAACAGGCGTCCTCTGAAAAGGGCAACATGTGTGTCCCTAAATCATAACACCAAGACTCACATGATCTTCAAAAAAATAATAAGTGCCTGGCATCAACATAGCCAGCAAGAATACAGCAAAGGGAAGCAACTCATACGTTTCAATGGTTTACTCTTCAAAAGGGGTTACTTCCCTTTACCCATCGTCGTTCGCCCATCTTCGTAATACTAGGCCCGAGTGTTGCCGAGAAATGGAACACAATAAAAAAAAAAACGAAGTTTCTGACACATCTAAAATGAACATTAAATAGATCAGCATTGATTTTCACGAATTGCTTTTAACAGCAGTGTAACTACAAGGAATGAGCATAATTTGGATAATCCATTCCAACTTCCATCACATCAGGTACTGATTCCATGAAAAAAAATAACATGCACACAAACCCACAGAGAGAGATCTCGAGAGAGAGAGAGAGAGAGAGAGAGAGAGAGAGAGAGAGAGAGAGAGAGAGAGAGAGAGAGAGCTGTCCAAGACCTCTTGAAAGAAAAATACAACCAGTTCTCATCCCAAGTGAAAACTCTTAGTCTTGTAAACATCTCCATTAAGTGGCTCTTAACATTTTCTTTAAAACACTTAGCCAAGTCAACAACAACAAAAATATTTATCTATAACAACCAGATTCCCAATGAACTTGTTCCCCGTAAACTTGTTTTTGACATACCTCAAAAGATAATCACCTTTGCCTTGGTGCTGTGGCTAACCAGCATGAAACCGGTCTTCCTTTCCCAAGCGAACAGGCAAGAGCTCTGCTAGCTGTGACAAGCAGTGGGGAAGAGATCGCATTTTGGCGGGAGGCTGGTGTTATTGCCTCCTGTTTACACCAACAGCTAATACGCAGCAGAATATAGGCCCTGAGCTTCAGTAAATAACAGTATTAATTAATGCTTTGTCATTACCATGAATAAATATCCATTGATTCTGGTAATTTGTGCACATTCCTAAACAGAGATTATGCCAAGTAGACTGATTATATCCACAACCCAACTATTGTATTCCTACTCGTCCATTGGCATTCTAAAGATAATTCTGGAACCAAGCTAATTTGGCACCAAGGCGGATAACTCTTCTGACAAAAGATCGGAATTCACTGAAATCCCTATGCACTTGCACTACCCTTATCAGCTCTGCTACAAAAGTTCAGAATTCACTGAAATCCCTATGCACTTACACTACCCTTATCAGCTCAACTACATACAAAAGAATAAAAATAGCAACAATAAAACGAAACATGCTCTTCAAGAGCATGAATATTAAACGTTTGCAGAAGTAAACTTCTGTCCAGCCACAAATCTCCCCTGCTGACAGTTATGGTCTCCATAACTTTGCCTATAGTATGGCATGCCGTTTGCACACAAAAATACAGAGAGAGAGAGAGAGAGAGAGAGAGAGAGAGAGAGAGAGAGAGAGAGAGAGGGCGAGGAGGCGGGGAGGGAGAGAACACCTCGACGACTAACACCAAGTTAAGCCTGATTCCCAGTATTGTGCAAAAAAAAAAAAAAAAAAAAAAACCTACAAGAAAATCAAGTGGTTAAGCCATGTTTGGTCAAGTCATTCAAGTACAGTACAATTTGTTAAAGCAACAGAAACTTGCTTCATTTGAAAAATTACAAACACATACTGTCCCCGCCCTTTCCCTCGACACCTCTCCATCCCCATCTTTTCCCCTGTACTGTCGCTCCTCCACAAACACACCAATTTACATGGATGCGCCAAAATGCTGATTCATGCACCCCACTCCTCTCGCCCCCCACCTCCGCACACACTCAAACACGCGCGCGCGCGGACACACAAACACACACAGGCACACACACACACATATACATATGTATAAACACACACACACACACACGCACACACGCACACACAGAAGCGCACGCTCGCGCGCGCGCACGCACACATGACCATGCGTGCACACGCGCACCAATATATACATATACAACCACGCCACACACACAAACATACACAACGCGCGCGTACACATGAACACACGCACACACGCGCGCGCGGCCGCACACATATACACATACAGCCATACGCACGTGTGCAGGCACACATAATTATACATATTCAACCATGCGCGCGCACGCAAGACGTACGTATTACACATACACACACACACACCATAATCTATTATATATATATATATATATATATATATATATATACTGTATTAAAAGCAAGTTAAAATCAAGCTTAAAACCTACAGATCTGTTTCGCGCTGTCAGTGCGGTCGTCAGAAACCTACAGATCTGTTTCGCGCTGTCAGTGCGGTCGTCAGAACGACCGCACTGACAGCGCGAAACAGATCTGTAGGTTTTAAGCTTGATTTTAACTTGCTTTTAATACAGCAAATGCCGCTCCCACTCTGGTCGAGCACTCTTTTTAATATAACGCTGATCCTCAGTACTACTCTCTCTCTCTCTCTCTCTCTCTCTCTCTCTCTCTCTATATATATATATATATATATATATATATATATATATATATATATATATATATATATATATATATATATATAATGCTGAACAATTAAGTAGTGGGCGAAAACAAGTGCAGGCTAACAATTCTTCAGTCATTATACTAATGACTTGGCAAAGATTTGAACTTTTAGAAAAGCAAAAAAAATTGAAGATGAAGAAAATGGGGGGAATATATCATAAATATGAAAAACCCTTCACTAGCCGCCTGAGGGAACCATCGCAATCCCTCTCGAAGGCACATCTATTTGTATTGCCTGCTCCTAGGCCTTTCGTCCGCTGGATCGGACTCATCAGGGAGACACGACTGATTGTGTCTGTGCTCTTGGTGTCAAATAGAGACACACCACAGTCCATAATTCTGTGGTGTTCTCACCACCAAGGGTTCAAAAGGGAATGCAACAGCACCCCCGAAGCAGCCAGCGAAGGGTAGCAAAATGGAACAAAACGAAAGTGTGGAGAGGAAAAAAGTTGTTGAAAGAGTAAAAGCATTCTGCACACAGTATAAGATGTAGGGGACAATCTTTGAGCCTATGCTTGAGGATCCATTCAAGGATACAAGGGAGATCAAAAGATGTGGAACAGTCTGAGTGGTCAGCTCTGCTGTTCAATAACCCAAGCATTGTAAGTGGCTAAGAATTGTACAGAACAACCTTTACTTGGATCTCCAAAGAGATGCAATCTCCCACTGATTGACCAAACAATATAATGCTGAACAATTAAGTAGTGGGGGAAAACAAGTGCAGGCTAACAATTCTTCAGTCATTATACTAATGACTTGGCAAAGATTTGAACTTTTAGAAAAGAAAAAAATATATATATAGATATAGATATATATTTTTTTCCCAAAGGCTTTTTAAAACGATCTTCAAGCATTTATTTTTTGACAATAAATAAAAGACCAACAATATTTTTAAACGAAAAAAAAACAACATCAAATGTTCTTTAAATTGCTTGTATGTGATACATGAACTTGGTGTTTGATGAACAGATATAGTCTCATCTTTCTGTCTTCATTTTTTGATTATCTGATGATGCTCTGGAGGGGGAAAGGAGTTTTAGAGCATGAATGATGGATGGGAGAAGAACATAAAAATGATAAACAACGCGCGGGACAGGAAAGGGAGAACTGGATGGAGTTGTAAATGGTACGTCCATCCTACTGTTCAATACCACCGAAAGAAAAGTACAGGGGTAACAATGGAAATGACTGCATCGTAAGTTCGCAGCAATGCAGAAGAACAGGTTAGCAGTGTGTAAAAGTGTTTGTGGCAGAGAAGAATGAAAGGGAAGGGGAGGGAGGGAGACTGCAGGACTTCAAAAAGGTTGGAGGTTTAGTGGGAAAAGACCCAATATGACATAAGAGAATGGGGAATATGGAAACACGATGAATAACAATGTATAACAGGGGGTATGAACAGTAATGGAAGGGCTAAAGAATGAAACTAGGGGGAAGGGAGAAACTGAAGGACCTCGGGTTCAAATCCATGAAATATTTAAAGGCAACTGCGGTGGAGAAGAAGAACCACCGGACGGAGATGGAGACTGGAGGTGGTGCGTGTCCAATCCTCTCAGCATGTCCACGGCATGTTTATACGAAAAAGTGAAATGTCTCTGGAGAACATCAAGGAGTGAACTTGAAAAGTAAGCAGTGGAGGGAAAACTGGACTGCAAAGTACAACATCCTGGTGTGAAAGAATGCAAATGAGAAGCACAGGAAAGTAAGTAAAAAAAAAAAAGTGTTGTGGCGAGTACCAGAAAATCCTACGTGAGTGGGAGCAGGGGCAAATGTGAGAGATTTATAAAGAGTCATGAGCGGTATCTGTCTAAACTGATATATTTTGAGTGGATCAGACGTAAACCATATCAGGGTCGGCAGCCTATATTTAAAAAAAAAAAGCTTGTTAATATCGAGACCAAGCCTCAAAACGTGCACGGATCAAAACATGTTTTACAGGCCAAGATTTCTCTGATCAACGTGATTCAGCATAGTTGTTCCAGGAACCCCATTCCCCACCCTTTCTCAAGAGTACCCATACCCACCCCATTATATAGTAAGCTCAGGGTAAACCACCCAGGCTGCCGTAAGACGAGTTCACATATGCCTTCATGTATTGAGTTTTCGATGGTATTGGTGTAGTGTTGATATACCCTCTACCTTCCCTCTCATCCCGTCCATTCCCCGCCCCGTCCGACCGGTCTTCCTGCTGCGGTTATCCCGTCTGCCCTACCACCTTGGTGAGTATTGACGCTCAACCTGAATATGACCTCACACCGAACCTGGCTCAGGTGTCACTTCTCTGCACGGGCCTGTACTGAATCAGCTTTAATACTATTTTGACGGATGCGCAAGGAACCTCAGCGACAGAACATTGTCGAATACTACCAGCGGTATCACAAAAGAAATCGCGGCAATGAAAAACTGTTGAATCATTAGAGCCATATCACAAGCGAAGTGTTTCATGTAACGGCAACGAAATTGAGCTGCACCTTGGTTACACTCAGAAAGAGTAAACAGCACAAAGGCTGAAGAATTCAGAAACGAAGGCTAACTCAAACACGTGAAAAAACTTGGTAACTGTAAAAGAAAAGTGTAGGCTGTTGACCACCTCCAGAAATGAAACGGTGAATCATGGGGTGCATATACGGCAGCCTGTTTGTTGATCTATAATACAGGGAGTTAAACGAAAGTTAATTCTTAAGCAAAAATGTCACACAAGAAGTGAACATAGCACGTGGAACGTAGAACAGAGAAAACGGTCCGGACACTGTGTGTGTGTGTGTGTGTGTGTGTGTGTGTGTGTGTGTGTGTGTGTGTGTGCGTGTGTGCGCGCGCGCGTGTGCATGTGCGTGTGTGTGTGTGTGCGTGTGCGCGCGCGCGCGTGTGCATGTGTATGTGTGTGTGTGTGTGTGTGTGTGTGTGTGTGTGTGTGTGTGTGCGCGCGCGCGTGTGTGTATGTGTATGTGTGTGTGTGCGCGTGAGTGTGTGTATGTGTGCGCGCATGCACGCATGTGTGTGTGTGTGTGTGTGTGTGTGTGTGTGTGTGTGTGTGTGTGTGTGTGTGTGTGTGTGTGTTTGCGCACCCGCGCGCACGCTTGCGCACCCGAGTTTAATAAATTTCAGTGTAGAGAAATGCCTTTACAAACGTTAAACAGCAGCTCCAGACATCATCGGACTTTGGATGGCTGGACACGAATGAAGGAAGGTCTTGTCAGACCGTGCTCGTCCGGATATATGGCGAAAAACAACAAAGTCTTGGCATACCGGCACCACAATCACCAAGCGAAAAATGACAGTGCTTTGAGAAGAAATAAATTACTCATCATAAGAAACAAAACTGAAATGGCCGTATTGGAGACTGACACAGACGATGTCTGTTTCACTGCAGCTCGAGCAGACCACAGAGAGCATTTCCAGGGCTATCAACATGTACCACAATACAAACAAACGCAAACAAACAAGCAAGCAAAGCACAAACAAACAAACAACAACAATAAACAACTAAATCAAGAAATAACTGCGGTCAAAGGAAACCTCAAGTTTGTTTTTCGGTTTACAATGTACTGCAGTCCTTCAGTCGGATAAAACTAAGCCATGTTAAGTGCACCGACCACTCTGATAACTTCGCTCTGATTTTCCTTCAAAAACCGATTACAAAAATCCTTTTGAGATAATTTCAATGCAACACAGATATATGAAAATACCTAATTAATGAACAGCACCGCAGAATGGACAGCAAGTGCCTGTTCCAGTGGTTCAACTCTCACTATCTGTCACCAAATCACAAGAAGAAACTTGCATCTACAAAGTCTAGCAAGAAAAAAATGCTTTGCAGACCACAGGAAGATGAACTGACCACAAATACAAAAAAGTGGTTGACAACAGCACTGAAAAAAAAAATTAAACCCAAACCTGAAAAGAAGGCAAAGTCAAAAAGACAAAAGATGAAATTACTAACATCGGATTTCTAGAAGACAGGAGTACAATTCACATTGAGAGGTCCTCACCTCCCCCCCCCCCCCCCCCCCCCCCCCCCCCCGTCCATTACATTCCTATGGGGTGAGTGAAAAAAGTATGCAGACTGTTCAAAACACAGATTAAAGAACGGGGTACAGAGGCTGAAAAAATAGAGGGTGGAGAAACGGAGAATAAAAAAAGTTTAAAAAAGCGAAAGGAAAAAAAAAAAATCTGTGAGGATTTGGGGCTGGAGATGATGCGGGGGAGCATGAAAGGGAAAGAAAGCCACCTGACATCTTCAATCTCTGAAAACGCAAATCGGGTGGAAGGGAAGACGGTGGGGTGGAAAGTTAAGGAAGTAACAGCAAGGGGTGGGACAGGTGTTGGCAGATGTCCCCAATGAAATATCATAGCAGATAAATGTGTGGTTCTTAATCACATCGGCTCCTGGCGCTACGGACACAAGTTTACGCTATTATCATAATCACTATCATAATAATCACTATTGATATTATCATCATCATCAGTAGCAATAACAATTGTAGCAGTAGTAGTAGTAGTATTTCTTCTCGTAGTTTTTGTCATCAGTCCACTACCCCTCTGACGCCGTCCTAGCCTGATTCTTTTTCATCCATCGACTATTCAACAGTTAAAAGAATGTGCTGAGCGAGAAGGGTATTCACATTTTTGAAACGAAAATACAAACCCGATGGTTTAAGTAGATCTAGCACACATGGTTAATATGACTTGCGTAGTCTGATGGAAATAGTGCAACAACGATCAAGAATTTGTGACCATATGACCTGCACTTTACACACTTTTACACCCTGAAAGCAAATTTCGAATCAATTTATCACCCAGCGTACCGTTCCGTCCCCAACCTCGCCCCCTCCATCCTCGATGCGAAAAATCATTTGTCGCCAGTACCGACTTTTCTTCGAGCAGCGGACAAGGACTACAACTGAAAGGAAATGTAAAAGAACAATGTTTTTGGCCTCTCGTGCATAAAGAGGTGAAAGTGTTCAAAATTAAACGAACATTTGAAGCAGGGGACAGGGGGAGAGGTTGGAGGGTTGAATAAGGAGTTACATTATAGCTGAATGTGTTAGCAATACACAGACTAAATGAAGTGGAGCTAGGGAGGGGACGCAAGCTTGCGGAGAAAAGAAATGTTTTGACCAATTCACCGTCGCAAATGCTGGTCCTGCATTTCTGTGTGTGTGTGTGTGTGTGTGTGTGTGTGTGGTGTGTGTGTGTGCGCGTGTGTGTGTGTGTGTGTGTGTGCGTGTGAGTATGTGTGCCTGTGTGTGTGAGTGAGAGAGTTGTGGATGTGTAAGTGTGTGAATATCTTTACACAAGTCATAAGTGAAGATTAACATGAAACAAAATACTTATAACCAACAACTAACTTATCAATTAAAGTCAAAACGGATGACAGTATTAAAGAAAAAAAAAAGAAAAAAGAATAAACAAACAATCCTTTGCTTCCCCCCCCCCTCCCCCCCCCCCCCATTTTATCCACCCCACCCCCCTTCCTTTCTTATCCCCCGCAAATAAAGTTAATAAAAATATTATAAGTATTTTGCAATAGGGGTGCGTTCTAAGTGTACAAAGAATTCGTACGTTAAAGCTGGTGACTGAAAAATGGCCTGCACAGTATTGTGCTTCAATTCTGGAATGATTTTTTTCATATCATTGCATGAAACAATATGAATTGGAGGAATTTTGTTTCCACATACGCAAACTACGTTTTTTACATATTTTGTTTTAAATGCATTAAGTTTCCACCTGTGCATTAATGAGAGTAATTTTCTATTAAGATTAAAATTCTCTTTGATTCTTTTAATATCAAACTGTTCTTTATAAACGTGATCTACCATACAATATTCGAAAGCTTTCCAGATATGCGACTTAACTAAGTTACACTGTTCATGTACTGATAAGGGGAAATCAAACAGTTCTGAATCAAAACTATTTTTTGCTCCACGTTTAGCTGCCCTGTTTACGTTTTCATTATAATGAAAAGAACAATGTGAAGGAATGCAACAAAAAGCTACATGGGTTCCTCTTGCAATTAACATGTGTATCGTACAATTTATCTCTATGACCATTTCAGATCTTGTGTGCAATTGAGAAACTTTTAATGCCTGAAGAGCTGATTTAGAATCAACACAGAACAGAATTTGAAATATTGTTTTTGGAAAGTTTAAAAGGTAATTTAAAGCCAGGAGGATCGCTGTTAATTCTGCTGTAAATATCGATTTGTTAATCCCGATATAAAATGATTTCTCTACTCTTAAGTCTGGTATTAAGAATGCACAACCTGTTTGTTTATCAATGCACGAACCGTCTGTGTATATTTTCAAATAATTTGAATAGTTCTTTTCAATATGGCATTTGGTACAGCTTGCTAACATGTTTATGTTTTCATCTTTTTTCATATTGGTATGTTCAATATCAAAATGTGCTTTATTAAGCTCCCATGGTGGTATAGGAGAAAATAACGGTCTAATGGATAGAGCATCGTTATCGATTGAAACTCCAGAATCAGTAATACTTTTTGACGTGTACGTTGCCAGTGTTTTTTGAGAAGCTATAGATTTTGTTCTTTTAGGAAAATCAATATCTGACCTCATTTTTATTTCAGATCTAATGTGCGTTTTATTAGCTGTACTCTTGATAACAAATTTACAACACGCTAACTCTCTGTATTCATCTAAGGGAAGCATCTGCGCTTCATAATACGTACGAGAAGATGATGCATGCACCGGAAGGCCAAGTGCTAATTTCAATGCCTTGCATTCAATACTTTCAAGCTTTTTCAATAGGTATTTGGGAGCGCTAAAGATTACTTCTTGGGCATATGTTATTTTCGACCTCATTAAAGACTTACATAGAGTTATCAATGTAGATGAATTCTATCTCCATTTTTCTTTTATGTGTGTGCGTGTGTGTGTGTGTGTGTGTGTGTGTGTGTGTGTGTGTGTGTGTGTGTGTGTGTGTGTTTTCTGTGTGTGCGTGTGTCTGCGTGAATGTGACCATGCTTTTGTGAGGGCATGCGTGCGTTCGTGTTTGCATTTGTGCAGGCGTGTGTGCGTGCGTGCGTGCATGTGTGTGTGTGTGTGTGTGTGTGTGTGTGTGTGTGTGTGTGTGTGTTGTGTGTGTGTTTGTGTGTTTGTCTGCGTGCGTGTGTATGTATGTGTTTGTGTGAATGTGAGCTTGCAGGTGTGAGTACATGCAAGCATGCACGGGCAAGTGTGTGTGTACATGTGTGTGTGTGTGTGTGTGTGTGTGTGCGCACGCGCGTATATATATATATATATATATATATATATATATATATATATAGATAGATAGATAGATATATATATAAATATATATATATATATATATGTGTGTGTGTGTGTGTGTGTGTGTGTGTGTGTGTGTGTGGATACGCGCGCGCGTGTATATGTGTGTGCATCTGTGGGTGTGCATGTGTGTGTTTATGTTTGTGTGTGTGTGTGTGGTCTTGTGTGTGTGTGCGCGCGCGCGTGCGTGCGTGCATGCGTGTGTGTGTATATATGTGTGTGTGTGTGTGTGTGTGTGTGTGTGTGTGTGTGTGTGTTCGCGTGAATGTGAGCTTACGGGTGTGAGAGCATGCGTGCACGCTCGCGGGTGTGTATGTGTGTGGTGTGTGTGTGTGTGTGTGTGTGTGTGTGTGTGTGTGTGTGTGTGTGTGTGTGTGCACGTGAGTGCGTACATGTGTGTGTGTGCGTGTGTGTGTGTGTGTGTGTGTGTGTGTGTGTGTGTGTGTGTGTGTGTGTGTGTGTGTGCGTGCGCGCGCGCGCGCGCGCGCGTGTGTGTGTACCTACGTACATGCACTCATAGATTCCATTTCAGAACCACCAGACTTTCTCCCGAGTTATTCTCCGATCCACGTTCAACACCCTCATCCTCCCTTTGAGACAGATTCCAACAAAACAACCCCCCTTGACAGACGACCCCCGAACCCCAGCACCAAAGATCACCTCCCCCCGCCAAACCCCACCCACCATCAAACGGCGGTTCCGCCGACCCGCCCTCTCCTGTTTTTTTTTTTTTTGCTCCCCCCTCGTCTCGGGATCAACACAGGGTGCCAGCTCTCCAAGGTTCTAGACGTCCGTGACCCGACATCAGCTGGCGATGGTCATCTGACCCACACGCATGCTTCCAGCAGTCACATGCTTTTTTTTTTTTTTTAAGTGGTATAATGGTAACATTAGCTTTGTCCACGTAACAGGGCATTCAAGAGTCATTAGGCGTATTTAATACCATCTGACTGCGCCACTGACCGTGTTAACTGTGGAGGTCCCCCCCCCCCCCCCGCCCCCTCCTCCCCCCCCCCCCCTTCTTTCGATGATTAACTTTTTTTCAGTATATGTAACAGGGTATTCACGAGTCATTAGGCGTACTTAATACCATCAGACTGCGCCATTGGCCCCATTAGCTCATGGTTTTTAAACCTGGATTAAATGATGTAATTAACTTGTTTTAAGTCCACGTAACAGGGCATTCACGAGTCATTAGGCGTATTTAGTACCATCTGACTGCGCCATTGGCCGTGTTAGCTGTGGAGGCTGTTTCCCTTCCTGAATTGCTAAATACATTTTTTTACCCAAGTAACAGGGCATTCACGAGTCATCAGGCGTATTTAATACCATCTGACTGCGCCATTGGCCGTGTTAGCTGTGGTTTTTTCCCTTCTTCATTTGCTAAGTACATTTTTTTTATCCACCTAACAGGGCATTCACGAGTCATTAGGCGTATTCAATACCATCTGACTGCGCAATTGGCCTTGTTAGTGGATTTTTTTCCCCTTCTTCGTTTGCTAAGTACATTTTTTATCCATGTAACAGAGCATTCACGAGTCATTAGGCGTATTTAATACCATCTGACTGCGCCATTGGCCGTGTTAGCTGTGGTTTTTCCCTTCTTCATTTGCTAAGTACATTTTTTTTTATCCACCTAACAGGGCATTCACGAGTCATTAGGCGTATTCAATACCATCTGACTGCGCCATTGGCCTTGTTAGTGGATTTTTTTCCCCTTCTTCGTTTGCTAAGTACATTTTTTATCCATGTAACAGAGCATTCACGAGTCATTAGGCGTATTCAATACCATCTGACTGCGCCATTGGCTCCGTTAGAGTGGCGTCCCCTTCCCCCTCCCCATATCGCCCTTTATTCGACAATAACATTAACTTTCGTAGTGATAGTAGCACGGTATTCACGAGTCTTTAGTCGCATTTAATACCATCTGATTACGTTAATGGCCCTATTAACTGTAGACGATTTGTTTTCCTTTTTTTAGCACCTGTGACCTAGGACATTCTTTGGTGGTCGGAGGATCACTTATGTCTAGAACCACGGAGATGGCACTCTCTGTTGACCCCAGTCTAAAATCGAAAAAGGGGGGAACATTCTGGAGGGAAGGCGCTTGGAACCACCGTTTGAAGGCATGGGAGATGATCCCGGTGCTGAGGGTTCGGGCGGACGTCCACCAAGGTGGGGCTGATTGTTGAAACTTGTCTCAAAGGGCAGGAAGTCGGGTTTGAAGACGGATCGTGAGAATAAGTCAGGAAAAGGCCCTGACGGGGCTGAAATAGAATCTCTCTCTCTCTCTCTCTTCCCCCCCCCCCCCCTCCCCCCTCCCCCCCCCCCCCCCCCCCCCCCCCCCCCCGTCCGTCAATTAGTCCTTTCGTCAGTTTGTCTGTCCTTCCGTCGCTATCAGTCTGTCTGTCCCCCACTCTCTCTCTCGCTTCCTCCCCCTACCCCGTCCGTCCGTCAATCAGTCAATCCTTTCGTCGGTCTGTCTGTCTGTCTCTCTTTCCCTCTCTCTCTATCTATCTGCCTCTCTCTGTGTCTCTGTCCTTCCGTCGCTATCTGTCTGTCCCTCTCTCTGTCTCTCTCTCTCTCTCTCCCCCCGTCTGTCACTCTCTCTCTCTCTCTCTCTCTCTCCTCTGTCCTTCCGTCGCTATTTGTCGGTCTCTCTCTCTCTCTCTCTCTCTCTCTCTCTCTCTCTCTCTCTCTCTGTGTGTGTGTGTGTGTGTGTGTACGTGCGTGCGCGCACGTGTGAATGTGTGTGTATGTGTGGGCGGGTGAGTGTGCGCGCTCTCGCGTGTGTGTATGTGTGTGTGTGTTTGTGTTTGAATGTGTGTGTGTGTGTGTGCGTGTGTGTGTGTGTGTGTGTGTGTGTGTGTGTGTGTGTGTGTGTGTGTGTGTGTGCGTGTGTGCGTGTGTGTGTGTGTGTGTGTGTGTAAGCGCTCACAAGCCACTTATCCGATTAAAACAATTACTATGAAGAGAACTCTTGTAAGATACCTAAGAGTTTCAAAGTCACAACAACCTTTGTGCATTCGATGCCATGCCCTGTAAACGCAAGCAAGAAAGCCGATTAAGGTTCCCTTCAAACCTCATTTCATGCAGACCATATCAAACCCTGTCACAATTAAATTCTGTAGTCATCAAACCAACAACAATGGTTGAAATCAATTGTGAAATCAACCTCAATACTTTGTTGAACGCAAAGCGTTTACAAATACTTGTTTACACTGCTGAATGACTTACTCCATTCCCCATACCTGCTTTACATTTTGTGAAAAGGAATAGAAAAAGAAGCAGACTAAGCATATTTCCCAGTTAGTGCGGTTTTATTAAAAGGGGGGGGGGAGGGAGGGAGGGCAGAAGGAGAGAGCAGGGGGGGAGGGAGGGAGGGCAGAAGGAGAGAGCAGGAGGATGAGGGAAGGGTGGGGGTGGAAAGCGGGAAGAGGATTAGTAAGGAAAAAAAAAAAGAAAAAAAGAAAACGGATCTCACCGTGGGTCACAGCACAGAGCGACACGAAAAAAAAGAAGAAGAAAGATTTGAAAAGTACAACAGTGGCAATAATTACTAGTAACATCATACCTAGCGCAATTATCAGGTTTTTTTGTTTTTTTTTTTCGTTTACAACGAGTAGTGTTATTTTTCGTGCTGCTGTTGCTGGTGGTGCTTCGACACGGCTCTTACTACGACTACTACCACTGCTACTGCTACTACTACTACTACTACAAGTACTACTACTACTACTGCCGCTGCTGCTGCTGCTATAGGCCAGTGTATCACTACAGTCATGACAAGACGATCTAACAAATTTTTGTCAACAATGGCGCTAAGCACACACATATCAAAAGTTCTCTCTCTCTCTCTCCCTCTCTGCCCAACAGTAAGAGAAATCATACACTACAAAAGGGTGATGGGTACTGGTCAGAACGCTTCTTCGAAGAAACAATGTTAGGAAAGCTGTAAAACTTGTGGTCAGGTCTACTTGGCGAAGAGACAAAAGAAGCTGGTTACAGATGGAGGGACCCCAGTATGAAAGGAAGATGCTGGCCGTAAGACTTAGGCCTAAAAGAAGGAAGTCTGTACATGGGGATGACAGAAAGGGGAACGTTGGCCATATCATTTTGGCGTAAACGAAGGGAGTCTGTAGATATGGATGTCAGCGTACATGTTACACAGAATGTAACATGGTGTCGGGTGTGCACGGACAGCCTACACCTTACGGAGTACGTAACATGGTGTCAAATGTGAACGGATATCCTACACCGAAAATAACATGGTGCCAGGTATGAACGGATATCCTACACCGAAAATAACATGGTGCCAGATATGAACGGATATCATACACCGAAAATACCACCGCGCCAGAAATGAACGGATATCCTACACCTAAAATTACTTGGTGCTAGATATGAACGGACGTTCTACACCGAAAACAACATGGTGTCAGAGACGAACGGATATTGTACACCAAAAATTACAAGGTGCGAGTTATGAAGGATATTCTACACCGAAAATAACATGGTGCCAGATGAACGGATATTCTACACCGAAAATAACATGGTGCCTGGTTCACCCAACAGTGATGCAACGTGTTCGAGGTTTGAA
>CM065739.1:20419026-20434026 GCA_033310375.1 Conus canariensis
CGCCACCATCAATTGTTCACTCTCACGCCAAGATTGATTAACTTGCATATCGTAATAAACCTGACGTTGAAAGTTCATCTATGAATTCATTTCATTGTCACAGTTTACGCGATTCCGAGCATAATTTTTTCGTTCGGACACCCAATTGAAAGTGTTTTAAATTGTCACTGAATTTGACTTATTTACTGTTTGATCACACTATCTGGACAGTACTTCATGTACAATTTGAGTGTCATTTCACATACACGTGCGTGTCACTATGACGTTTACTGGGAGGCACCTGATTATGGGAGAGGTGAAATAGAAATGGGGATAGTAAGACGAGAACCAAAAACAACAGATGCTTGTGAGATGAGTGGAGACAAGAAGAAAAACAAGGAAGAGGACATGACGAGAGGAGAAGAAAAGAATGGCACACAGCAAGGACAGAATAGGTAGAAATGGAGAATCTCGTCTTAACTCTATCACCATATTTCCCATAAATGTTAAAAAAAAATTCCAGAAAATGAGATGCAGCACCTACTGCAAGAGCACCCGGTACACTCATGGGGAATGTCTAAGGGAAAAGCAAACAAAAATGGATATTTTGAATTAAAACATCCGAAAAGGCCTTCATAAGCAAAACGTCTTTGTCTAGAATTTTAAGAGGATGTTCAGTAAGTTGTAACTCATCACATGACGAATACCATGGATTTTTTTTTCTCTCCGGTCCTCTGGACTATGTCACACGGGGATACGCAAAACAGCATCTCGTGCCGAAACAAGCGCGTAGCACGGTTTTTTTTGTTTTTTTTTTCCCATCCATAGGTGTCAATCTATACGGTTTTCCCGTATTGCTTTACGGGAAACCTACAATTTCGGGTCTGTACGGCCGTATACAAGTTTCAATACGGGTAAAACTGATTTGTACGGGCAAATCTTAAATCACTGAGGCAAATTGCGAGGTGAACAAATTTTCGTATCAGACGACACGGACTTTTAGCACTGAAACGGGAACGAACTAACTAGATGATCGGTCATGCGCATAAAACAATTTTTTTTATTGTTCCGGTAATCTGCTCATGCGCGGTTCTTTCATCAACTTCCATGTGTGCATTGTTTGAATCGAGAATGGCTACGAACTCCCCTTCAGCTAAAAAGGCTCGAGTTGGTAGTGGGAGACACCTCAAGGAGTGTGTGCGCGCGCGCGTGCGTGCGTGCGTGTGTTGTAAATCATAAACAGCAGTATAAACTCTTCTCATTCTTCCCCCGAGCCATCCGTGAGTGGGATGAACTCCCAGCACACATTGTAGTGGCAGACCACCCTGACAGTTTCAAAAGCAGAGTCACCTCCCACCTCAGTGTCGACACTCTTTGACAGTCTCGCTGCTGCGCAACTTCAGGAGTAAGAGCAAAACAAACACAAACACAAACTGTCCTGTATGAATGTGAGAGTGCTTGGTTAGGTATGTTGGGGTTGTGCTGGTAGGAGGGCCGCTGCGGCGGGGGGTGCCGAGGGCCGTCAATAGGATGCCTGCCCGTCACTTCTCGTCCCCCCTGATCCAATTAGTGGGCAGGGTGTGTGTAAATGTGATCCGGAGTAAATGTTGTGATCTACTCATGCAACTTGAAGAGCTATTTCAAGCCCACATAGGAAAAAGAAAAGAAAAGGATTTTCTTTTTATAAAGTCGGGCAGCCGGTTCATGGAAACCCTCTATTCTGTGGCAAAATTATCAGTGTTGATTGTGGCCACATAACAGAAGAAGAAGAAGAAGAAGAAGAAGAAGAAGTGTGTGTGTGTGTGTGTGTGTGTGTGTGTGTGTGTGTGTGTGTGTGTGTGTGTGTGTGTGTGTGTGGTGTGAGAGAGAGAGAGAGAGAGAGAGAGAGAGAGAGTGTGTGTGTGTGTGTGTGTGTGTGTGTGTGTGTGTGTGTGTGTGTGTGTGTTTTAAGAAGTTCTGCCTGATACTATTACATTGTGTTCACAGCAATTTTTGTCTATGTTTTTGCGTTTTTCCGTAATGTATAAGGGTTTTGGGCTCGGAATAAGAGAAAAAGTACTTTTCAATATGGGAAGTTGTAAAATGAGGAAAATTGGGTTGACACCTATGACCATCTGACATATTCTATGTGAAATAGACCTCCAACTGTTTCGTGGAGCTTAAAGTCACTTAACAGCATGTTCCAATCCGGCGAAATACATTTGTTGCATTTCGCAACATGATATAACGAACGGCGCTGCTGGCAGCCACGTGACTGGAGATCGCGGGACAAATAAATAGCAGAGGAAAACTGGGCACACTCATTTCATATTCTTCAAACGATGGAAAGTGTTGTACCGGGTCCATCTGTTCCATTGCCACTTAACCTCTGGGTTGGAGCATTGTAAGAAACAAGCAGGCGGATCCTACCGACGTCAGTGCTGCAGTGCGACGGATGGAACGTGTGGTATTTTGTTAAGGGATATTTCGTGGTCTGGCATGCCTTAACGGGCCCAGCTTTGAAATACTCATTACTCTAGATAGTGCAGGTCTCTTAGAAACGGGTGTTCCGCCTGGACACAGTGCCTTGTGACATTGGTGTGAGGAAAGGAAATGGAAGGAAAGGAAATGAACTGCTTTTTTGGTGGGTCACAGGATAGTTCAGTGGTCCTTTGATTACGTCACAGTCAGATGTTGCTAGTTCGAATTCCTCTTATCCCCACCGTCAAAATTACCGTGTTCGTTGTCCATATATATGTGTTGTCGTTCTGGTGGTAATTCACAGCACAAAATATACAGGTGGATGACCGTGTCTTTTATGTACCTTGTGGTGGATGTCGACTTTAAACCTGAACGTAACTACCGGAATAAAAAGACAGATGAAGAAAGTAGCAGAAAAGCGGAATTTAATTGCACTCCTCCTCTTCTTCTTCCTTCCCTTCTTTCTCCTCTTCTTTCACCTCCTGCACCTGCTCTTTAGTCTTCCTATCATTACCACAAATACCACCACCACAACCACTACTGCTACTATTACTACTACTACTACGCGCGAATTTGTGTACATGTTATGTGTGTTTGTTTAGAAAGAGAGAGAAAAACGCAGGCAGACAGACACAGACACAGACACAGACACAGACAAAGACAGAGAGAGATTGATGGAGAGATAGACAGATAATATGCATATGCTTTTCTCCACTATTTCTTTGTGAGCATAACAAATAGATAGATAGATAGATAGATAGATAGATAGATAGATAGATAGATAGATAGATAGATAGATAGATAGATAGACAGAAAGAGTGATAGATACACACCATCCATTTGGAACGAACCAACTGAAGTAGCCGTTTCTTCCAGTTGTCTGGATTTTGTGGACAAGGCGGTCGCCCCTGGGTAAAGAATGTTTCGACTCCATTCCAGTACATTCACCGTATTGACACGCTGTCGTAAAGGGCGACTAAAATACCTGTTGGTCGGCCACCACACAAGAGCTGTGAGTTTAGACAGCATAAGTGCTCGCCAGGGGAGCATGTTCCTCGCCTGTTAGCACGCCAGATATCTGCTAATGTGGGTGTAGCCTACTCCGTTTGCGGTCCACAAATTGAAAGCACCGTTGAGAGCAGTTCCGAGTAGCGGAATCCGCGATTTCATTCAATGATTATGTAGCAGCCGTCATTGTCTAGGTTGTTTCTCCATGCAGGTTTCTCCATGAGGACGGGCAACATGTTAGTAACTATGCAGTTAAAGGCAGAGACAATGCCAGTCGCAATGCCAGACAAAACGTCGGTGGAAGGCCACACAGGACTTCTTATGATGTAGGAATTATACATCAATGATGGATGCCTCGGCAGCAAAATGATACCTTTTTTCATGTCCAGCCATGGTAAGCACGGTGGTTTGGTAGTCCTGGCAAGCACTATCGCAGCATGGTGCTGTCAGACTGACCGTCCATCGTGGTGTTTCAGTAGGGATGGATGGCTGGGGTAGGGGGGGGGGAGAGGTGGGAAATGGTGCTTATCTTCTCCTCTCCAAAGCTCCACAGGCGGGACGGTGTTGAAAATAGTAGGTCTTATGTTAGACTGGAACGGAAGAATTATATTGAAATCTCTCTCTCTCTCTCTCTCTCTCTCTCTCTCTCTCTCTCTCTCTCTCTCTCTGTGTGTGTGTGTGTGTGTGTGTGTGTGTGTGTGTGTGTGTGTGTGTGTGTGTGTGATTTTGTTGTTTTGTTTTCCAGATAATCGATTTCTAAACACACGCATTACCACTAGAGCTAGCCCGCCCTTCCCCCTTCCATTGTGTGTATATCAAAGAGGCACATATATGTGTGCATGCGTCAGTGTGAATGCGAGTCTCTCTCTCTCTCTCTCTCTCTCTCTCTCTCTCTCTCTCTCTCTCTCTGTGTGTGTGTGTGTGTGTGTGTGTGTGTGTGTGTGTGTGTGTGTGTGTGTCTGTCTGTCTGTCTCTCTCTCCCATTCAGTTGGTAATAATAAGAAAGCGGTAAGGTTGTGCTGCCATTTCATTTCGCATGATCAACCATCTTAGAGCAGACAAATGTGATTCTGACAGCGAGTCATGCAAAATCAAATGAACATTTACATTGCAAGGTGCCAACAAGATGTCAATGCATGCTATGAAAGAACATTGCCAGGAATCTTCTCTATGACTTTCTGAACAGTGACGCGTACACAGTCAGTAAAGGTAGACTATATGTGAATCAACATCACATTGTGCTCACCATCACCGAGTGATTCAAGCGCCAGAATTTGTTTATGCTTGCAGCATCATTTATACGGAAGAAGAGGCAAGACAAATCATGAGGGTGTGTGACAATGTTGTTCTCTATGCAGAACTAGCCATGGCGAACTCTCCTTATATTCTAATGAGTGTTCCACTGTTATAAAGACGAACGGGTCAGGATAGATCAAAGATGATATTTCTTAAGCAAAGGAGGTCATGCATGCCTTACAGCGCCAACAAAATGTATGTCTTACTCAGCAGTGGTGAGGCAATTTTTTCTTTCTTTCTGCGTACGCAGGCTGATACTCCTGCGGTCACTGCTTGTATAGACAGGCAGTGGAGTTTTGTGTGTATGACCGTTTTTTTTTATCCCGCCATTGAGGCAGCCATACTCCATCTTCGGGGAAGGTGCATGCTATGTGTAACGTGTCATCCATACCAACGGCCAAACTGGCCTTCTCTTCCGAAAGTTGGTGATGGGTTTTTACGTGTGTGCAAGATGTTGTGCGTGCGTTCACACACGGAACCTCGGTTTATAGTCTCATTCGAAGGACTGTATGGGGAATGGAGTCAGAACCAATGTTAACTCCGAGGGAAAAATCCCCCTGTACCGAAATTCGAACCCGCAACCGCAGGATCACGAGTCCGGCGCTCTGCCAACTGAGCTATTCCGGCCCCCGTGGTGAGGCAATGACCTTTGGGAACAAACCAATCCAAAAGGAATCATGAACTTTTTGTGACTAGTTCAAACATCCCGATTCCTAGCTAGCCGATATACTCTCGCTTAATATTCGCTCAAGGAAACCATTTAAGCTTTCAATGTCTGCCTAAGTGTAAGGTGCGAGCACACTTGCTGTCTAAATAAACATACGTTCTGATCACTTTTTTCGTCTGTCTCGTCTCCTGAGCCACCTCAGAGGCATTGCACCCAGACCTCTCATTTTGACACCCGTTTACAGCCAAAGCCTGGCCTGGCCCACCACAGCCTGGCACCAACATAACAATTTGCCCATACCAGTGACACAATAGAAACAACCCAAGGCTATAGATATAGAGAGGTGATCAAAAGTGAGGTCAACATGACAGCAGAGCATCAAGAGCCGCAGAATCTGATTTTTTTGTAACGGATCAATAAGGACAAAGGTAAGGAAGATGATGCCAGAGATTTCCAGCCATGTCTGAGACTGCAGAACCATACTCTACGCTCAGCTATATAAGATATCCTGGCTTCAGTCAGGCCTGAGAGGTATGGACACCCGCAGTGTTGCACTCTTAGAGACGTACCCGCAGGATGGATGAGACTGAAGGCTGTGGTTTCATTATTCCCAATCAAACCCATAGCAAATTTAGCTCTCATTAGGTATCGGTCGGGGAAGAAAAGAAAGAAATGGTTCAAATGGGATCAGATCCGAGACCTCCTGGCCAGGAGTCCTCGACTCTAGCCACTTTGCTACAGCGACTATTATAACCATTTACAATTTCCTAGAAATCTTAACTTAATTCCTCAGTATTTTCTATTCAGTACTGTTACTGCTTCCTCAACTAATGGAAATTTGAACAAAAGAGTACAAAATAACACAGTTTTGTCAGCGGTTGAAGAAACTGATGCTGCAATTCTTCATGCTCCTAGGGCCATTACTTCCAGATCTGGGGAAAAAACAGCGGACATATCTGACCCATCAGTCTAGGGACCCCAGCACCACATTTCACAGAAAGCAATCAACATCTCTAATCGTTATGAAACAACACACTGGTGGAGATACTGCACTGCTGTCGAGTCAGTCTGGTGCTGTTTAGTTTTGCCTGTATTTATCCAGAGTATGCAGTGAACAATAAAGTAAGCCCCGACTGAGAACAATACTTATTCATAGTGCCAATTCGAGAGGACATCCCATCCTGAAGGCGCCAGCATGTCCATTCAAAAGCAGTTCGCATGCACTTGCCAACATCAGCGAATTTAAGTGAGCCTCAGTTGCAAGTTTCTGTTCATAGCCTATCTTAAAGAACAATTGCTTCAACAGCAAATCAAACCCCTACCAACAAAATACACATGGCATACTAATGAGTAGATTGGACTCACCTGGAATCATACAGCGAAAAATTCCAACTAAAAAGATTTGATCCTTTCTTTTCCAAATCATCGAACAGATTTAAAACAAGAAATACGTATTCTTTTATAATATTTTTAATCAACCGATCGTAATCCCTGTCTTCCTCTAACATTCAAAAAGAGGGAAAAATATTAACAACCCATAAAAATACATACGGAAATAGACCGGGACTGTGCTTATTTCAGTCCTGCTGTCTTTCACTGCCTTTAGTGTCAATTGCCAGGTGCCGGCTGTGGCGCCTTGGTTTCTCTCTCCTCTGCAGGAACAGTTCCGTCTATTCCCCCCACCCCCTGTTCTCCTGCTCATCCAGCTGACCTGGTTAACCTTCACCATACAGTGCTGTGTGATCAATGGGTAGCAGCAAGGTGTGTGCGTGCTGAGTAGACTGGGGTTATAAATCGGACTTAAGACCCATAGCCTTGAAAAGGACATGTGGAATACCTCTTAAGACTGTGCATGGGGAAAAAGAGTCTTTTTTTTGTCACCGTCAGGAACTGTGACCAGTTTCCAGGGAAACATGGACCGCTTATGAAGGCTTCTGGATGGAGAGGGATTTTGAGGTTTCGTTTACCTTCTTCTGTGTATGTCCACCTCCTCATGGAGTCCATGCAGATTGCATGCATTGAGTGTTGTGAAAAAATATCACGAAGTGGTCGGTTCATTACCAATAAGATACTGAGTTCAGTCACAGGACAGCCTGGTCGATGGCATTGTAAGTGGAGGCGTTGGCAAGTGCACTTGCCATTTAATTTTTTGTTTCTTTTTAAACGATACAGGAGACGTCAGTCGTAAATGTAAATTCGAGACAACGTCTGGCCAATAATTTGCCTGCAAATCCTTCTAGTAGGATAATGGTGAAGAATTTCAAAGAGGTAAAATGAACATTCTTCAGATATCTTTTTTTTTTTTCTAAAGCAATTTGAACAAAAATTTAATGATTAGTTTTTTTTTCCTTTTCAGAAACGTTTTCCTCAAAAAGACTTGGAAGGTGTAGTTTCTTCTTAGTTCCTGAGAGGTACATAGTCACGGTTTGTATACTGTAAGTCGACGTGAGTTCTAGGAAATCGTAAGGATTTTACGGTTTGCTGAGGCCAAAAGCAGGGAAGAAAATTGTTTCATAGATATGTGAGGGACAGGGAACAAATAACAAATAAATATGGTGAGACTAGATCCTCTTGGTGGCATCCTCTCTCAACAGGAAATTAAACAGGTAGTTTTCCATTTAAAAAAAAATTGATATTTGCGGAGATTGTTTTTATCTTTTGATAGAAACATGGACAATGCCAAGGTATATAATACATTAAACATGAAATCATAGCCTACAATGTCAAACACTCTGTCAAAGTCTAATCATAAAAGTATCCGTGTTTATTTTGTATCTATTCGTATAATTAGACGTGTCATAAATAATACGAATGTTATCTCTTAAAGACCTACCTAGAATAACACCAGTCTGGTCCTCATTGATGATAGAGAAAAGCACACATTGTAATTGGTTGTCTATACATGTAGATCCTATTTTATGCATAACATTCAATAGCAAAATTTATCTCCAATTTATCGTTCGCTCTCTGGGCTTGCCTTCTTTTTGCGTCGAAGAGAGTTCGTCTCCATCCCATCCATCATTAAGCACTCTTACAACCTACTGACCAAGTTGTAGCCAGAAAATTTTCAAAAATTCTGCCGTGAAGCCATCGCGGCCAGGGCTTTTCCTATGATGCTTATGTTTATGGGCAATACTGGCTACTTCCAAGGTCATTTTACCCTCCAAAGAAATTATCTGATTTTAAGTTATTATTGGTGATTTGTCTACTAGATCTAAAATTTCACAAGATTCGACATTTCTTTTAGAATATAACTTTTGATAGAACTCATTAACTTCCCGAACAATCTCTATCACCATCACTTAATATGGATCCAACGTCCGCTGTTTCATAATAATTTTGAAACGTAATGTTGCTTTTCAAATCCACAAATATAGTTTAATATTTTTCCCCTTCTGTGACCCATTTCGCTCTTCAACGCAACAATACACCCTCCATCCCCTGTTCCCGAAGTGTAGTTTAGTCTTGTCTTCAGCTTTCAAGTTTAAGTCTTTCTTGTTCAGATAAATGTTACTTTCAAGAGTTTTGTGTTTTTCTGTGTCCTTTTGTTTCTTCATCGTTGCGTATGGAGTTTTGGGTGATCCATGACTGTGTTCTAAATGAAGAATTAAGGAGTGCAAATGTACATCACTTACGCGCTTGGTGTGATCTTCCAACACATGTTGTGGATCTTTTTGGGATGCGATTGTGACCACTTTGAATGTTAAGGCACTGTAACACCCTCCAGGGTATTTAGCCTCCTAAGCCCTGACCCCACCATTTACCTCCAGATGGTAACCATCTACAGGCCATTGCCCTCTTTGTGTGAGAGTAGGCGGTTATATTGAAAATGAATGTTATTCTATAGAATATGTGGAATTAGGGCCGTCAGTTCGTGTTGCGTCTGTTGTGTGGGTGGTGTGGACAGTGTGATTTCTGTTTGTTTTCTGTCCCCTTGCTCTCGAGATTACCTTTTCCCCAACATGCAAACACCTATCCAGACAAGCGGTCCATGACAATTTCACTCAAAAAAACCTGGGTATTTAATTTGTTTTGACCGTTTTGATCAACTCTATGATATTTCTAACATCAAGTGTGAAGCATTCGCAACTCATCTATGCACTATTATTGGCGGCGATTATTTTAAATGCGCACGACAGATTCACAAGAAATTAAACATTCCAATACATATCTATTCATTCTTTTCCTATGAATTGTTTTATTGAGGAAATCCACCCACTGAAAGGAATAAAATAATTAACTTGTCTGGTTACTGCCATTGGAAAACTCTAAGAAAATGAACAACACATTTCTTGGAGAAAAGTATTTTATAGAATGCATTCTACCCTTTATCATCCTGCTCTGTTTGATAACTGCATTGCCTACTTTTATCAACTTATCTTTTTTGTTGAACAATATCGGATCTACACGCATTTCGTTCACTTCTTTGGGTGACGAAAAAAGCAAACAAACAAACATATAGACTTTTAATTTGTGGGTCGAAAATATTGCTTTTTATATAAAAGGATATGTTGTTTCACAGCATTTCCAGTTATTGAGAAAAGGACATGTTTATTTCTCAGCATCCATCCATTTGTGTTTAAGTGAATTTTCTAATCCATGTCAATTTTCGCTCATAGTTCTACTTACGTGTGTCATGTATGTCGAGTCCACCTTGCTTCACAGTTTGAATAGTCGTTCTTCTGCTTATCTTGTAACGCTTATCATTCCAAATTTTGTACACAGTTCTAGATGGCTTGAAAAGAAATAAGGAGTTTGGAGAATCTGGCAGAAGGATCCAGAGGTAAATAAGTTTGAATAACACGAAATATCTGTTACGATCAATGTTTGGGTGCATTGTTATAAACCAGTCACCTATGGCATTGGGAGCCGGAATAGCTCAGTTGGTAGAGCGCCTGACTCGTAATCTTGGTGATCCTGGGGTTGCGGGTTCGAATCTCCGCCGGGGCGTTTCGGTACAGCGGGATTTTTCCCTCGGAGTTACCATTAGTTCTGACTCCATTTCCCATACAGTCCTTCGAATGAGACTATAAACCGAGGTTCCGTGTGTGAACGCACGCATAATATCTTGCACACACGTAAAATCCCATCACCAACTTTCGGAAGAGTAGGCCAGTTTGGCCGTTGGTATGGATGACACGTTACACACAGCATGCACCCTGCGTAAAAAGAAATGGAAAGAATGAAGGAAGTAAAGAAACGAGTGAACGATATTGAACGATATTGACTGGATGACACGGGAAACGACTGAATGAAGCGCCAGCTGGCAGCTCTTCAGTCGGCACTACCCAGGTAGGCAGCCCGTTGTGTAAACGAGTGTTGATTGTAAAGCGCTTAGAGCTTGGTCTCCAGCCGAGAATAGGCGCTATATAAGTATTCATTATCATTATTATTCATAAATAATGTTTCAAAGCGCAACTCGAACTTCTTGTAAGAAAATCGATTGGAAAGGAAACAACAATTACCCACTTTTGATGGCAGAATGGACCCATTATGCCAGGGCTAATACAGTCCATGAACAAACCAAGACAAATAAATAAACTTCTATCTAGAAATTACCTTCATACCTGAAATCAGCAAACTTCAAAATAAGAAACGTATCGAAAGTGGTTCTAAATGAACGCATCTAGGAACCAGTATTGAAGCGGATGGATCAGGCCAAAAGTTAACAATAAGAACAAATTAATGATGACCACTTTGCACTCCTTTTTCCTGCCTATGGCGATTGAACGCATTTTGTCACAGGTATCTGCAGTGAGTCTGTGCCAGTACAAGTAGTGTGGGTGAGCGGTGTTCAGCATAGCATTCACCTCATAAATGTCAGCGCCATCAGTTCGTATCAAGGTCCATTTCGTAACTTGCTTTTTCACCCCGTGACTTACTTTTCTTTCGTTTACCCTTTGAAGTAATGGATTTCCTTAGTTGTGATTTTCATCCTGAGCAAAAGTCATGGCACTAGTTACCCCCCATTCGTCTTTGTTTTTTCGTTGTTTTGCTGTGTCGTGCGAAGGTTTTCAGTCTAAAAGGATTTCATGCCAACAAGCAAGATTTTATTTTCTGGTTCCTGGACTTCATGGCGCTTTTAAGCTCTTCGGCGCGCATCATACGGAGGACTCGAGTACGATGTGTTTATAACCAGGAAAGGAAAAATGCAAATCATCATAACTAGCATTGTCCCCTAACCTCTGGTACCTTCATCACAAAGCAGATTTATCGTTGAATTATCTTCAACAAATTATTACCAGTGAGATAGTAAAAGAGCAGTACTCTTTTTTTCAAGTTCTTTGGTTATTTATTTTCCATTCATTTATTTGTTTACCTTCACTGAAGTCTCTTGAATTGTAACCTCCAGCCACAAGTGAAATGACTGCCAGTGCGGACATTCTGCCATGCAGATCATGAAATTGGACATGATTGAGCTTGTCAGCATTCAAAACGCCGCCTATTATTGCTGGTTGATGTCCTTCAATTCTGCTTGGGATTTTATGGCTTCGTATGGACATTCATCCATTTGCCTGCTGGTGTTTCTTAAAATGCAGCATCCATTGGATCTGTGTCTCTTGGTTGAATTGATTGCGTCTGGTGATAGAATGCCTTGAAAACAAAATGGGCCAGCAGACAGGCGGAGTTGCTTCGCAAAGAAGTAGAGTGATCCAGACGGTTGAGCTCACAAGCCCAATGGTTCCGCCAACTACAAGACCAGAGTGAAAGACCTTGCTCCTTCGTTCATGCCAATGTCACGGTTTTAATGCGCTGT
The DNA here is from genome assembly GCA_033310375.1 of Conus canariensis. Classification (NCBI taxonomy): domain Eukaryota; kingdom Metazoa; phylum Mollusca; class Gastropoda; order Neogastropoda; family Conidae; genus Conus; species Conus canariensis. The sequence goes on from CM065739.1 coordinate 20,431,194, forward strand.
CCCAGCGTTGCTTGTGTCATGCATTTACATATAGCATTGAAACAGGTTTAATCAAAAACAGCATTTAAATAACACACACACACACACACACACACACACACACACACACACACACACACACACACACACACACACACGTGCGTGCGCATTTACATGCATGCGCGCAGTAATACAGCACGCATGCACGCGCGCACTGACACAGATAGATAAGTTAATGATTTATACAGGAAATAAAAAATGGCCAGAAGAAAAAGAAAGAAAGTGAAACATGTAAAATGGAAATCTACCTCTACATCCACTTTATAGAAGTATAAAGACAAATGAGAAAGGTGGAAAGAAGAGAAAGTTCAATTGGAAATCTACTTTACAGCTGAAAAAAAGCCGATGGCAATATGGATCAGTTCATTATATCTCAGGTATTCGCATCTTTCCTATGATGTATTGACAAATCTAAATCTTCAAATGCAACAAATTGAGAAAGTTGTGCACGAGGTAACTAGACCTGTAGTCAGGACATACATGTACATATGTAACGTCAATATGAATGTACGTAAGTTACAGTCAATTTCCCAAAGCAGACAGTCGCTTCTTGCCTTTACCGTTGCACGCATTCAGCCACATCGATTTCATTGACAATGTATGCTAAGATAGAAACATGAAATCGAACGAAAGAGCGAGCACATCTCTTTTGTCATTTTTTTCCGTACGTATATCCAAACATAAATAGTATGAATATACATTGGTCCATAAAGCCACGTTTGGCCTATGACTGGAAATAAACAGAAGTTGATATTGAAACAAAGAAGAAACAAAAGTTGACTGCAGGATAAAAAGGTTTTTATAAACTTTATTATTTTTTCATTTATATTTAAACAAAGTCAATAACAGACTAGGACTATGATTAAACCTACACTTGAAGGAACTGCCAGTCTTACGGAAAAGACATCGACCTCGCTCATTGTTCTTTGTATTCATGCTCCAGTTAAGCGTCTTTATTTCACTTTAAATGATAACAGACTGACTTGTGTGTGTTTGTGTAAATAGGGTGTGGGAGAGAGAGAAAGGGAAGGGAGACTTGAGGGAGAACAGGGTAGAAGTGGGAGGGCGGTGTGTGTGTGTGTGTGTGTGTGTGTGTGTGTGTGTGTGTGTGTGTGTGTGTGTGTGTGTGTGAGTGTGTGTGTGTGTCTGAGTGTGTGTATGTGGCGGGAGGGGGGGGGGGGTCGAAATGGCGGGCGTGCATACAACATTTGTTTACAAAAGCTCAGTAGCATTGCATTATACAGAAAAGCAATGTTAAAGACAATTCATTTCAAACATGGGGTCAGGCTACATATTTGTACTGAATGACTCTCTCTCTCTCTCTCTCTCTCTCTCTCTCTCTCTCTCTCTCTCTCTCTTCTTCTTCTTCTTCTTCTTCTTCTTCTTCTTCTTCTTCTTCTTCTTCTTCTTCTCTCTCTCTCTCTCTCTCTCTCTCTCTCTCTCTCTCTCTCCATACATACATACATACAGAAAAGATTTGAATCTAAGAAAAGGACTATCATTATTTTATTTACTTACATATTTACTGAATAGTCTAATTCTAGCGTGACTGCTGTCAGTTAGCTGGTAGAAATAAACAGGTAATGCCAAGCAAGAGAAGACCTTTCAATTTCTAGAGCAGGAATGACAAATACCCCATGAACATTGTCATTGTTAAGTGCAGAGCCGTCTGCGAAAACCCTGAAGATAATTTGTTCTTCTCATGAGTATATACTGTTGCAAACAAGTCTATGCTGTTAATGTTTTCTCTCCATTTCAATAAATATATTATATTAGCTTGTGTCCTTGATATTTCTTATGATGAAACAGGGAACAAGTATTGGTATACTTTCTGCATTTTTCTGCACTTTCTGCATATTTCAGATTTAGTTTAATATGTATGTGTAGCTCTTGTCTTTTTCTACAATATATTATTTGAATTTTTCGGACTATGGAGTCAACATGACTAGCACACTTGATAGCAGCATAGCTCCAGGAGCAAATCATCATCCTACGATTTGGAGACTGGATGTCTGAACCACATAGACTTCCTATGGGGTTACTTCCACGTTCTCCTCTCTCCCCTGTTTTGTACAATGTTTACACTAAATGCCTAATGGAACGTAACAGAAAGAGAAATAATCGAGCGTTGATCAGATGACGGCGTGATCTACAAAACGTCAAAGAATGCTCAAGAAAACTAATGGTACAGCAGCTGATGAACAACATTGGTCAGCTGTGTCAAGAGACTGGATCGTCCATCAACTCTACAAAAGCTGACATTGGTCCACTCTCAGTAACAAGACATCAGGGAAAATACCCTCACCCGATTCCTTCTATTGAATACAAATCAAATCAGCTGACAATGGATAGTAACCTGACCTCTAGAGATCAAACTAAAAAAATGTCTTAAAGCATGAGGAACGCCATCTCTTTTGGCGGTATCAGCCAAAGGTACTCGATGTGATTAATTATGGATTAGGGCTAACAACATGGTCCCAGAACAAATGTAAAGGATTCAAAATGAAGCCAAGAGAGTGATTTGGGAACTACAAAGGACATACCAATAGAAACTATGCGTTACCTGCTTGACCTTCCTTCAATGCAGTTAGACTCAAACTAGCAGAGATGTAGACATATTTCATAGTACTTGCAAACAGAAACCCCAAACACTACAGAAGGCACTCGTGCACGGCGTGAAGTGCCATGGATGGGACAGGCAGAAGACATCATACATCTTGTGTACCAGTTATCAAACTCAAAGAAAGTAAGGAATCAGAAACATATTCGGATCTCTTCCAACTTTTTTACTGAA
>CM065739.1:20444026-20459026 GCA_033310375.1 Conus canariensis
TGTGTGTGTGTGTGTGTGTGTGTGTGTGTGTGTGTGTGTGTGTGTGTGTGTGTGTGTGCAGGATTCAGATGGACACGTTTCTGAACTGGGGAATGCAGAGTACGGTGCAATCTCTTCACAACATGGCAAAAAAACGCAAAGCTGACTCTGGACACTCGGCCATTGGAGCTACAACTCCACAGAAAATGCCAGCTAGGTCATTCCAAGCACGGCAACCAGCAGGGCGATTTTGGAGAAAAAAAAAATGTTGACTTTTCACAGCGCCAGAAAGATCGCTTCAAATGGTCCACCCCAGAAAGGAACACCTCTTCCCCTCCAACTGATTCCAGTGGAACTTTCCGAACTTTTTTTTCGATGAAGATGTGATTGAGTTGATCACCGAGCAAAGCGAAAAGTATGCAGCATTCAAAAGGTACCTTTTCTCTTTCACCCAGTGAAATTCGCACCTTTCTGGCCATCCTAATTTTATCTGGTTACTGCACACTTCCCCGACGCAGAATCTACTGGTCCAATGACATGGACATTCATAATACAGCTGTCACCGCAGCCATGAGCCGAGACAGATTCGAGGAGATCATGAGATACCTCCATGTGAGTGACAACACCAGCCTTGATGCTGATGACAAGATGGCCAGAGTCAGACCACTGCTGACCATGCTGAATGAAAGAAGCCTTCGTTACTTTCTAAGACAACAGAATCTCAGCATTGATGGGAGCATGGTCCCGTACTATGGTCGTCATGGCTCAAAACAATTTATAAGAGGCAACCCCATCCGATTTGGATTCAAGATGTGGGTCCTTGCTACCCCATTGGGATACGCCGTCCAATTTGAGCCCTACCAAGGGGCGAAAGGAAGGCAAGCTGTTGTGGCCTGCCCTGGTGTGGGAATGGGAGGATCAGTTGTCATCGATCTTGTGTCTGAAATCCAAGGACAAGATGTTTTGCACCTCACGTTTGACAACCTCTTCACGTCACTGAAACTCGTGGACTACCTCTCTTCCAATGGCATTGTATGCACAGGAACCATTCGTGCAAATCGGGTTGAAGATTGACCGCTGCGATCAGTGCAGGAGATGAATAAAACTCCAAGGGGCACCTTCGACTACTACACTGACACAAGCAATGCAATAATCGTGGTTCTTTGGAATGACAACAACGTTGTCATATAATCTCCAACAAGGTGGGCGTGAATCCTACACAGAAAACAAGGTTTTCCAGGCAAGCCAGGCAGCACGTCAACATTGATCAGCCAGCTCTCATCAACCACTACAACAAGTCCATGGGAGGGATTGATAGGATGGACCAGAACATTGACAAGTACTGCGTCTCCATCCGATCGAAGAAATGGTGGTGGTCCATTTTCTCATTTTGCCTGGATTTGGCCGTTCAGCAAACCTGGCACTTGTACCGGGCCACGCCCACTGGCTTGGTCGCCCTGCCCAGCTTGACAAGCGAGTTGCACCGGCCCTTCGCTTTGACGGCAGAGATCACCTTGTGGAGCGTGTCCAGAAGCGACTCAGGTATGCTTCCTGTGGCAAGAAGAGCAGTGACAAGTGCACCAAGTGCAATGTGGGCTTCATGCCAAATGTTTTGCAGCCTTTCACACAGATGGCTGATCAATGACAGTATGCTTACGAAGACACGATGAGTGGACTACGTCAATCTGCTATGACCCCACTATGAGTAAATGCTCTTTTTGTTCTTTTTGTGTTCAGTTATGTACAATTAATCTGTCAACAATCTAGTCGATAATACTATTTCATGTTTTGATGCAAAATTCAAGAATACATTTGGCTGAACTATGATTTCAAATGCGTTCTGTGTCTTTGTATGTATCATAAAAACCTGTACTCTCTCGTGCCTAGCGTCCCTATAGTGGGAAGGTAGGTTTTATATGTCTAAAACACAAACCGATAAAAAAAAGTAAAACCAGCCTTCAAACCTCAATACTTGCAATATTGTACACCCCTGAATACATGAAAACCAAAGAAAAAAATTCAGGTACATATGGGTTAATGATTTATACAGGAAATAAAAACGAAAAATGGCGAAAAGAAAAAGGAAGAAAGCAAAAAATGTAAAATAGAAATGTACTTCTACAGCCACTTTATAGAAGTATAAACACAAAAATGAATTGGGAAAGGAGGAAAATAGAGAAATTTGAAATGGAAATCTACTTTACAGCTGAAACAAAGATGGCAATATGGAGCAGTTCATTATAATTATTTCAGGTATTCGCATCTTTCTTATGGCGTATTGACAAATCTAAATCTTCATATGCAACAAGTTGATAAAGTATTGCACGAGGTAACTAGACCTGTAGTTAGGCCTTACATATACATAATGTGACGTCAATATGAATATACGTAACAGTCAATTTCCAAAAGCAGACAGTCCCTTCTCGCCTTTACCGTTGCACGCATTCAGCCACATCAATTTCAGTGACTATCTAAGACTGTTTATTCAAAGAGAGAAACATGAAATCGAACGAAAGAACGAGCACATCAATTTTGTCATTTATCTCCGTACGTAGAGCCAAACGTAAATAGAATTAATATACATTAGTCCATATACCCACCTTTGGCCTATGACTGGAATGAAATAGAAGTTTACATTTAAACAAAGTCAATAACACACTAAGACTATGACTAAACCTACAATTGAAGGAACTGCCAGTCTCACGGAAATGTCATCGACCTCGCGCATTGTTCTTTGTATTCATGCTCCAGTTAAGCGTCTTTATTTCCCTTTAAATGAAAACGGACTGACTCGTGTGTGTTGGTGTAAATAGGGTGTGGGAGCGAGAGAAAAGGAAGGGAGACGTAAGGGAGAACAGGGTAGAAGGGGAAAGGCGGTGTGTGTGTGTGTGTGTGTGTGTGTGTGTGTGTGTGTGTGTGTGTGTGTGTGTGTGTGTGTGTGTGTAGGAGGGGGGGGGGTCGAAAAGGCAGGCATGCATACAACATTTGCCAGCAAAAGCTTAGTAGCATTGCGTTATACAGAAAAGCAATGTTAAAGACAATTCATTTCAAACATGGGGTAAGGCTACATATTTGTACTGAATGACTCCCTCCCTCTCTCTCTCTCTCTCTCTCTCTCTCTCTCTCTACATCCATCCATCCATCCATACATACATACATGCATACAGAAAAGATTTTGAATCTAAGAAAAGGACTATCATTATTATATTTACTTAAATATTTACATAGTCTAATTCTTGCGGAACTGCTGTCAATTAGCAGGTAGAAATAAACAGGTAATGCCAAGCAAGAAACGACCTTTCAATTTCAAGAGCGGGAATAACAAAACCCCATGCACATCGTCATTGTTAAGTGCAGAGCCGTCTGCAAAAACTTTGAAGATAATTTTCGTACTTCTGATGAGTATATACTTTTGCAAACAAGTTTATGCTGTTAATGTTTTCCCTCCATTTCAATGAATATATTATATTAGCTTGTGTCCTTGATATTTCTTATGATGAAACAGGGCACAAGTATTGGTATACATTTTGCATTTATTTCAGATTTAGTTTAATATGTATGTGTAACTCTTGCGTTTTTCTACAATATATTATTTGCATTTTTCGGACTATGGAGTCAACATGACTAACACACTTGACTGCAGAATAGCTCCAGGAGCAAACCATCATCCTACGATTTGGAGACTGGATATCTGAACCACATAGACTTCCTATGGGGTTACTGCCACGTTCTCCTCTCTCCCCTGTTTTGTACAATGTTTACACTAAATGCCTTATGGAACGTAACAGAAAGAGAAATAATCGAGCGTTGATCAGATGACGGCGTGATCTACAAAACGTCAAAGAATGCTCAAGAAAACTAATGGCACAGCAGCTGATGAACAACATTAGTCAGCTGTGTCAAGAAACTGGATCGTCCATCAACTCTACAAAAGCAGACATTGGTCCACTCTCAGTAACACGATATCAGGGAAAATACCCTCACCCAATTCCTTCTATTGAATACAAATCAAATCAGCTGACAATGGATAGTAACCTGACCTCTAGAGATCAAACTAAAAAAAATGTCTTGAAGCAAATGAGGAACGCCATCTCTTTTGGCGGTATCAGCCAAAGGTACTCGATGTGATTAATTATGGATTAGGGCTCACAACACTGTCCCAGAACAAATATAAAGGATTCAAAATGAAGCCAAGAGAGTGATTTGGGAACTAGAATGGACATACCAATAGAAACTATGCGTTACCTGCTTGACCTTCCTTCAATGCAGTTAGACTCAAACTAGCAGAGATGTAGACATATTTCATAGCACTTGAAAACAAAAACCCAAAACACTACAGAATGCATTCGTGCAGGCGTGAAGAGCCATGGACGGGACAGGCAGAAGACAGCATACATCTTGTGTACCAGTTATCAAACTCAAAGAAATTAAGGAATCAGAAACATATTCGGATCTCTTCCAACTTTTCTACTGAAATGCTGTCGCACCACAGATTAGAAGACACTGTCGAGAATGGGCAGAGGACAAAACCAATGCAGAAATGCAGAGGCAGGTGGAAAAATGAACAGAAAAGGTAATGATATAAACACTGATGTCTCAGTAACCAGACAAGTAAGACTGAGGATGCACTGTAAAACAAAATGTCCAAACAATCCAGTAAGACAATGGTGCATTACAAAACAATTTCAAGTCTAACAATGGAGGTAGACGCAATGGCACCATTGTTCCATTGGCATTCATCCATAGACAAGCTTTGAACTCAACCAACCATGTTACTGATCGACTCCATGAATGTGGCACAAAAGCTATGTGAAATGGGAAGTCTTCCTTGACATGAAGTCATGTGCAACCTTCCATTGGAAAACCCCATATGGATATGCTGCCCAGGACATACAGGTATCAAAGGACATGAGAGAGCAGACTCAAAGAGAACAGGGAAGACTCATGCCTGGCCTTTCCAATGGCATATGCGAATCACCAGAAACATGTCAATGGAGATATACTTTGGGTCTTTCAGGGGATCCCCCGTATTATTCCCTTTACTGGTTAAGTGTGCACTGATTAAGTTATGCGAAGTGGAGTGCCATGCGAATGAATGTGTGTGCGTGTGTGTGTTTGTGCGTGCGTGCGTGCGTGCGTGTGTGTGTTGGTGTGTGTGTGTGTGTGTGTGTGTGTGTGTGTGTGTGTGTGTGTGTGTGTGTGTGTGTGTGTGTGTTGTGGTTGTGAATACATACTGTTTTATCCTGTGATAGTATACTTCAAGCCTTCTTTCAGACCTTCCTCTTCCAAGCTCTTGACCTTCTTCCTCCATACCAGCTCCTCCTATGTGACGTCCTCATGCACATAACTGTTGGTGACGGCTCTCGTGGTTCCCCCTCCTAGCATACTCCCATCCCTTCCTCCCCCCCCCCCCCCCCCCCCGTCCCTTTCCATCAACTTAACAACCTTTCTATTTCTTGTATTGTGTTACCTAAGATCACAATTCCCCATTCCCTTACACACACGCGTGCCCCAGGTTTTAAGTAAATTTCGTCTTTGCCCCTCGTCCTCCCCCTACCTACATATTTTACCCTCTTCCCTCTTCCCTGTTCCTACTCTGCTCCACCCCTTCAGGCATTGGCATGTATGTGGTCAGCCTACTTTAAAATAGTACTCTAGTTGTGACTTACTTTATAGATATAGTATCTCACTCACTTATACACATAGTCTGATATTTGCAAGAACACACATAGGTCAGATGAATTCATTCGAAGTGTTCAAAAGCAATTGAATCTACGACATGTTTCTGAAGCCTGGTATTCTCATATGTGTCTGATGGAAATGTTTGTTTGATGTCCTTGTCCTCTAAAAATGATGAATTAAGTAATGATGACACTTGTAATAAAATGAAACTTTTTTTCGTTTCTTCATTGGAATGTCAATGGATTGCTTTCCAAAATGCAGAATAATGATTTTATTTCTTATGTGTCTGGTTTTGATTTTGTATGTTTTGTCGAGACGTTTGTAGATTTTTTTCAGTCGCCTGTGTTCTCTGGGTACAGAGTTTACTGTATACGTGCATTAAAGTTTACGGCACGAGGAAGGCGTTCCGGTGGGCTGGTGTGTCTTGTAAAAAATAAGATCCATCCCTTTTTTTTACGCCTTTGGATGTTGTATCTGATTTGTTCTGTGCTTTTCTTGTTGATAAATCTTTGCTTGGTACCTTAAAACATGTTATCTTTGTATGTGCATATGTACCTCCGGAGGGGGCGCCCTACTATTCCTATTGTGATAAAGAAAATGGGGTTTCCTTGTAAGAAGAATTTCAATGTGATTGTTTACTTTCTGTTAAAAACGATGTGGATGTAATAGTGTGCAGTGACTTGAATAGCAGAATTTCAAATTTCTCATGTGTTTTTGAAGAAAGCATGTTTACATACAATGATCAGCATAAAAGTGGACCACCTCATGTACGAAATTCAGAAGATGTTGTCCTGAATAATTATGGAAAGCTGTTAATTAACATGTGCACTGCTTTGAAATTGTGTATTTTAAATGGAGTGTGAAAGGGCGACTTTCAAGGTCGCTACACATACATATCCGACAGCGTTAGCAGTGTGAATGACTATTTTTTGATGTCTTATGATTTGTTTTCTACCACTTCTCATAGTTGCGAGATGCATGTGTCTGAGAGAACAGAGTCTGACCACATGCCTTTAGAACTGAAGTTCGCTTCCTCATGTCATAAGTGTGAGCCCGTACAGGTAAACAACAGGCGCTGTACTATTGAAAAATTTGTCTGGAGCGAAGCTCATGCTGATTTGTTTAAAAAAATGTAATCCTTTCCGATGAAATGCAAGTGCGCATCCAAGAGGCAGTAAGACTGGTTGATAATAATATCGAAGAAGCGTTAAGTGTGTTTAATTCTTGTATAAAAGAGGCTGGGGAATGTATGAAGAAACAGGTTTGTATTGGAAAATGTCAGAAAGAAGACGACTGGTATGATATGGGATGTCTAGCTAACAAAAGAAATGTTCATAATTTATTCAATTATCAATACCGTCTCGTATAGCCTACTGCAAAGCTAGGCGAGAATATAAACATCTTTTCAAAAGAAAAGAAAAGCAATATAATGATACTCGTTCCGGTGGGCTGGTGTGTCTTGTAAAAAATAAGATCCATCCCTTTTTTTACGCCTTTGGATGTTGTATCTGATTTGTTCTGTGCTTTTCTTGTTGATAAATCTTTGCTTGGTACCTTAAAACATGTTATCTTTGTATGTGCATATGTACCTCCGGAGGGGGCGCCCTACTATTCCTATTGTGATAAAGAAAATGGGGTTTCCTTGTAAGAAGAATTTCAATGTGATTGTTTACTTTCTGTTAAAAACGATGTGGATGTAATAGTGTGCAGTGACTTGAATAGCAGAATTTCAAATTTCTCATGTGTTTTTGAAGAAAGCATGTTTACATACAATGATCAGCATAAAAGTGGACCACCTCATGTACGAAATTCAGAAGATGTTGTCCTGAATAATTATGGAAAGCTGTTAATTAACATGTGCACTGCTTTGAAATTGTGTATTTTAAATGGAGTGTGAAAGGGCGACTTTCAAGGTCGCTACACATACATATCCGACAGCGTTAGCAGTGTGAATGACTATTTTTGATGTCTTATGATTTGTTTTCTACCACTTCTCATAGTTGCGAGATGCATGTGTCTGAGAGAACAGAGTCTGACCACATGCCTTTAGAACTGAAGTTCGCTTCCTCATGTCATAAGTGTGAGCCCGTACAGGTAAACAACAGGCGCTGTACTATTGAAAAATTTGTCTGGAGCGAAGCTCATGCTGATTTGTTTAAAAAAATGTAATCCTTTCCGATGAAATGCTAGTGCGCATCCAAGAGGCAGTAAGACTGGTTGATAATAATATCGAAGAAGCGTTAAGTGTGTTTAATTCTTGTATAAAAGAGGCTGGGGAATGTATGAAGAAACAGGTTTGTATTGGAAAATGTCAGAAAGAAGACGACTGGTATGATATGGGATGTCTAGCTAACAAAAGAAATGTTCATAATTTATTCAATTATCAATACCGTCTCGTATAGCCTACTGCAAAGCTAGGCGAGAATATAAACATCTTTTCAAAAGAAAAGAAAAGCAATATAATGATACTCGTTCCGGTGGGCTGGTGTGTCTTGTAAAAAATAAGATCCATCCCTTTTTTTACGCCTTTGGATGTTGTATCTGATTTGTTCTGTGCTTTTCTTGTTGATAAATCTTTGCTTGGTACCTTAAAACATGTTATCTTTGTATGTGCATATGTACCTCCGGAGGGGGCGCCCTACTATTCCTATTGTGATAAAGAAAATGGGGTTTCCTTGTAAGAAGAATTTCAATGTGATTGTTTACTTTCTGTTAAAAACGATGTGGATGTAATAGTGTGCAGTGACTTGAATAGCAGAATTTCAAATTTCTCATGTGTTTTTGAAGAAAGCATGTTTACATACAATGATCAGCATAAAAGTGGACCACCTCATGTACGAAATTCAGAAGATGTTGTCCTGAATAATTATGGAAAGCTGTTAATTAACATGTGCACTGCTTTGAAATTGTGTATTTTAAATGGAGTGTGAAAGGGCGACTTTCAAGGTCGCTACACATACATATCCGACAGCGTTAGCAGTGTGAATGACTATTTTTTGATGTCTTATGATTTGTTTTCTACCACTTCTCATAGTTGCGAGATGCATGTGTCTGAGAGAACAGAGTCTGACCACATGCCTTTAGAACTGAAGTTCGCTTCCTCATGTCATAAGTGTGAGCCCGTACAGGTAAACAACAGGCGCTGTACTATTGAAAAATTTGTCTGGAGCGAAGCTCATGCTGATTTGTTTAAAAAAATGTAATCCTTTCCGATGAAATGCAAGTGCGCATCCAAGAGGCAGTAAGACTGGTTGATAATAATATCGAAGAAGCGTTAAGTGTGTTTAATTCTTGTATAAAAGAGGCTGGGGAATGTATGAAGAAACAGGTTTGTATTGGAAAATGTCAGAAAGAAGACGACTGGTATGATATGGGATGTCTAGCTAACAAAGAAATGTTCATAATTTATTCAATTATCAATACCGTCTCGTATAGCCTACTGCAAAGCTAGGCGAGAATATAAACATCTTTTCAAAAGAAAAGAAAAGCAATATAATGATACTCGTTCCGGTGGGCTGGTGTGTCTTGTAAAAAATAAGATCCATCCTTTTTTTACGCCTTTGGATTTTGTATCTGATTTGTTCTGTGCTTTTCTTGTTGATAAATCTTTGCTTGGTACCTTAAAACATGTTATCTTTGTATGTGCATATGTACCTCGGAGGGGCGCCCTTACTATTCCTATTGTGAAAAGAAAATGGGGTTTCCTTGTAAGAAGAATTTCAATGTGATTGTTTACTTTCTGTTAAAAACGATGTGGATGTAAAGTGTGCAGTGACTTGAATAGCAGAATTTCAAATTTCTCATGTGTTTTTGAAGAAAGCATGTTTACATACAATGATCAGCATAAAAGTGGACCACCTCATTGTACGAAATTCAGAATGATTGTCCTGAATAATTATGGAAAGCTGTTAATTAACATGTGCACTGCTTTGAAATTGTGTATTTTAAATGGAGTTGTGAAAGGGCGACTTTCAAGGTCGCTACACATACATATCCGACAGCGTTAGCAGTGTGAATGACTATTTTTTGATGTCTTATGATTTGTTTTCTACCACTTCTCATAGTTGCGAGATGCATGTGTCTGAGAACAGAGTCTGACCACATGCCTTTAGAACTGAAGTTCGCTTCCTCATGTCATAAGTGTGAGCCCGTACAGGTAAACAACAGGCGCTGTACTATTGAAAATTTGTCTGGAGCGAAGCTCATGCTGATTTGTTTAAAGAAAATGTAATCCTTTCCGATGAAATGCAAGTGCATCAAGAGGCAGTAAGACTGTTGATATAATATCGAAGAGCGTTAAGTGTGTTTAAATCTTGTATAAAAGAGGCGGGGAATATTCGTATGGAAGAAGAGGTTTGTATGAAAATGTCAGAATGAAGACGACTGGTATGATATGGGATGTCTAGCTAACAAAGAAATGTTATAAATTTTCTTAATTCAATACCGTCTGTATAGCCTACTGCAAAGCTAGGCGAGAATATAACACTTTTCAAAAGAAAAGAAAAGCAATATAAATGAACTCTTCCGGTGGGCTGTGTGTCTTGTAAAAAATAGATCCATCCCTTTTTTACGCCTTTGGATGTTGTATCTGATTTGTTCTGTGCTTTTTTGTTGATAAATCTTTGCTTGGTACCTTAAAATGTTATCTTTGTATGTGCATATGTACCTTCGGATGGGGGGCCCTACTATTCTATTGTGATAAGAAAATGGGTTTCTTGTAAGAAGAATTTCAATGTGATTGTTTACTTTCTGTTAAAAACGATGTGGATGTAATATTGTGCAGTGATTGTTTAGCAAATTTCAATTTCTCATGTGTTTTGAAGAAAGCATGTTTAACATAATGATCGCATAAAAGTGGACCACTCATGTACAAATTCAGAAGTGTTGTCCTGAATAATTATGGAAAGCTGTTAATTAAATGTGCACTGCTTTGAAATGTGTATTTTAAATGGAGTGTGAAAGGGAGACTTTCAAGTCGCTACACATAATATCCGACAGCGTTAGCGTGTGATGATATTTTTTGATGTCTTATGATTTGTTTTCTACCACTTCTATAGTTGCGAGATGCATGTGTCTGAGAGAACAAGTCTGACCACATGCCTTTAGAACTGAAGTTCGCTTCCTCATGTCATAAGTGTGAGCCCGTACAGGTAAACAACAGCGCTGTACTATTGAAAAATTTGTCTGGATGCGAAGCTCATGCTGATTTGTTTAAAAAAATGTAATCCTTTCCGATGAAATGCAAGTGCGCATCCAAGAGGCAGTAAGACTGGTTGATAATAATATCGAAGAAGCGTTAATGTGTTTAATTCTTGTATAAAAGAGGCTGGGGAATGTATAAGAACAGGTATTGTTATTGGAAAATGTCAGAAAGAAGACGACTGTATGATATGGGATGTCTAGCTAACAAAAGAAATGTTCATAATTTATTCAATTATCAAACCGTCTGTTAGCCACTGCAAAGCTAGGCGAGAGATAAAACACTTTTCAAAAGAAAAGAAAAGCAATATAATGATACTCGTTCCGGTGGCTGTGTGTCTTGTAAAAATAAGATCCATCCCTTTTTTTACGCCTTTGGATGTTGTATCTGATTTGTTCTGTGCTTTTCTTGTTGATAAATCTTTGCTTGGTACCTTAAAACATGTTATCTTTGTATGTGCATATGTACCTCCGGAGGGGGCGCCCTACTATTCCTATTGTGATAAAGAAAATGGGGTTTCCTTGTAAGAAGAATTTCAATGTGATTGTTTACTTTCTGTTAAAAACGATGTGGAATGTAATAGTGTGCAGTGACTTGAATAGCAGAATTTCAAATTTCTCATGTGTTTTTGAAGAAAGCATGTTTACATACAATGATCAGCATAAAAGTGGACCACCTCATGTACGAAATTCAGAAGATGTTGTCCTGAATAATTATGGAAAGCTGTTAATTAACATGTGCACTGCTTTGAAATTGTGTATTTTAAATGGAGTGTGAAAGGGCGACTTTCAGGTCGCTACACATACATATCCGACAGCGTTAGCAGTGTGAATGACTATTTTTTGATGTCTTATGATTTTGTTTTCTACCCTTCTCATAGTTGCGAGATGCATGTGTCTGAGAGAACAGAGTCTGACCACATGCCTTTAGAACTGAAGTCGCTTCCTCATGTCATAAGTGTGACCCGTACAGGTAAACAACAGGCGCTGTACTATTGAAAAATTTGTCTGGAGCGAAGCTCATGCTGATTTGTTTAAAAAAATGTAATCCTTTCGATGAAATTGCAAGTGCGCATCCAAGAGGCAGTAAGACTGGTTGATAATAATATCGAAGAAGCGTTATAGTTGTTTAATTCTTGTATAAAAGAGGCTGGGAATGTATGAAGAAACAGGTTTGTATTGGAAAAATGTCAGAAAGAAGACGACTGGTATGATATTGGAATGTCTAGCTAACAAAAGAAATGTTATAATTTATTCAATTATCAATACCGTCTCGTATAGCCTACTGCAAAGCTAGGCGAGAATATAAACATCTTTTCAAAAGAAAGAAAAGCAATATAATGATACTCGTTCCGGTGGGCTGGTGTGTCTTGTAAAAAATAAGATCCATCCTTTTTTTACGCCTTTGGATGTTGTATTGATTTGTTCTGTGCTTTTCTTGTTGATAAATCTTTGCTTGGTACTTAAACATGTTATCTTGTATGTGCATATGTACCTCCGGAGGGGGCGCCCTACTATTCCTATTGTGTAAAGAAAATGGGGTTTCCTTGTAAGAAGAATTTCAATGTGATTGTTTACTTTCTGTTAAAAACGATGTGGATGTAATAGTGTGCAGTGACTTGAATAGCAGAATTCAAATTTCCATGTGTTTTTGAAGAAAGCATGTTTACATACAATGATCAGCATAAAAGTGGACCACCTCATGTACGAAATTCAGAAGATGTTGTCCTGAATAATTTGGAAAGCTGTTAATTAACATGTGCACTGCTTGAAATGTGTATTTAATGGAGTGTGAAAGGGCGATTTCAAGGTCGCTAACATATATGACAGCGTTAGCAGTGTGAATGACTATTTTTTGATGTCTTATGATTTTTTCTACCACTTTCATAGTTGCGAGATGCATGTGTCTGAAGAACAGAGTCTGACCACATCTTTAGAACTGAAGTTCGCTTCTCATGTCATAAGTGTGAGCCCGTACAGGTAAACAACAGGCGCTGTACTATTGAAAATTTGTCTGGAGCGAAGCTCATGCTGATTTGTTAAAAAAATGTAATCTTTCGATGAAATGCAATGCGCATCCAAGAGGCATAAGATGTTGATAAAATATCGAAGAAGCGTTAAGTGTGTTTAATTCTTGTATAAAAGAGGCTGGGGAATGTATGAAGAAACAGGTTTGTATTGGAAATTCAGAAGAGACGACTGGTAGATATGATGTCTAGCTAACAAGAAAGTCATAATTATTCAATATCAATCGTCTCGTATAGCCACTGCAAGTAGGAGAAATAACATCTTTCAAGAAAAAAGATATAGATACTCGTTCCGGGGGTGTGTCTTGTAAAAAAAAATCACCTTTTTTTACGCTTTGGTGTTGTACTGATTTGTTTGTGCTTTGTTGATAATCTTTGTTGTACTTAAATGTTCTTGTATGTGCATATGTACCTCGGAGGGCCTACTATCCTTTGATAAAGAAATGGTTCTTGTAAGAGAATTCAGTGATTGTTTCTTTCTGTTAAACGATGTGATGTATAGTGTGCTGATTGAATACGAATTCAATTTCTCATGTGTTTGAAAGCTGTTACATAAATGAAGCATAAAATGACCACCCATGTACGAAATCAGAGTGTGTCTGATATTATGGAAGCTGTTAATTAACTGTGCACTGCTTTGAAATGTGTTTAAATGAGTGAAGGCGATTTCAAGTCAGAAAGAAGACGACTGGTATGATATGGGATGTCTAGCTAACAAAAGAAATGTTCATAATTTATTCAATTATCAATACCGTCTCGTATAGCCTACTGCAAAGCTAGGCGAGAATATAAACATCTTTTCAAAAGAAAAGAAAAGCAATATAATGATACTCGTTCGGTCTGGTTGGCTTGTAAAAAAAGTCCATCCTTTACGCTGGAGTGGTTCTATGTTTGGCATTTCTTGTGATATCTTGCTGGACCTTAAAACATGTTCTTTGTAGTAATGACCTCCGGAGGGGGGCCATATTCCTATTTATTAGAAAAGGGGTTTCCTTGAGAGAATTTAATGTGATGGTAATTCTTAAAACATTGTGTAATGTGGCAGTAACTGAAGCAATTTCAAATTTGTCCATGTTTTGTTAAAAAACATTTCTACAATATAGCTAAAAGTGGACACTTGTACGAAATTCAGAGAGTTGTCTAAAAATTTGGAAACTGTTAAAATACATGGACTTTAAATGTGTTTAAATGAGTGTGAAAGGGCGATTGGTGCTACACATACATCCTCGGTTACAGGGAAAGACTATTTTTTGATGTCTTATTATTTGTATTCTACCACATTATCATAGTTGCGAGAGCATGGTTGAGAGAAAAGAGTCTGGAATTCATTCCTTTTGAACTGAAGATCGCTTCCTCATGTCAAAGTGTGAGACCGAAACAGGTAAACAACAGGCGCTGTACTATTGAAAAAATTTATCTGGAGCGAAGCTCATGCTGATTGTGTTTAAAAAAAGTAATCCTTACCGAGAAAATGCCAAGTGCGCATCCTAAGAGGCAGTAACTGGTATGATAAATTAATATACGAAGAAGCGTTTTAGTGTGTTTACTTCCTTGTATGAAAAGAGGCTGGGAATGTCGAAACCTCGCAAAGCTGCTGGTCCAGATGGAATTATCGGTGAACTGATAAAAACTGTGTGCCAGTCAAGTTTATTTCTAGATTTTCTGGTTAAATTCTTTAACTCCTTATTTGATAAAGGGGTATATCCCAGAAGTTGGTCCGAGTCTACTGCCATCCCATTGTATAAAAATGGTGATTCAAGCGATCCAAATAATCATAGAGGAATTTCATTGTGTAATGTTGGCAGTAAACTGTACAGTGCTATTATCAACAGGACATTACAGGAGTGGGTGGAAGAAAATAACATTACCAGGGAATTTCAAGCTGGGTTAAAAAAAAACAAACTATTCTACAGCTGGTCATATGTTCACATTAATGGCATTTGTACAAAAACAGTTTTGTTTAAATCGTAAATTATATGTTGCATTTATTGACTTCGAGAAGGCTTTTGATTCAGTCAACAGAACCTTGCTGTGGCCTATCCTGTTTAAAAATGGTATCCATGGAAAACTTTATAAATGTGTTATAAGTATGCATAAGTGTGTAAAAGCAAGA
>CM065739.1:20466526-20481526 GCA_033310375.1 Conus canariensis
CGTCACAAATAAAAGGCATAAAGCATATGCAAAATGAGATTCCCGGAAGGCATTTGCTAGGAGAAAAGAACAAATACAAATACACAATAGGTTAGGTCATAGGCGGCGGAAGGCGGGAGATGGTTTCCGCCTTCGTGCCTCTGACGGTTCACTGACCTTACGGCCAGGCCAATAGGCTACAGCTTTTATAAAGTTTTCTTGCTTGGGTCCATGACTCAAAACGCAGACTCAGTTGACTTTACTGAAGATAAGAATCTCTAGGACAGCCAATGGAAGAAGCACCAGTGTCCAAAATAGAAAAAGAAATGCATAAATCATACTTCAAAAATACAGTTCAACGGACACTACTGGTGAGCAAAAAGAAAATGTACGGCTTGGTTCCCCAAATAAGAGCAGTAGCAGACTTATCATTTTCGGCCACCATTTTGTGCATCTAATGATAGAAGCCACTCTTTTCTGGTCTTGTCAGACTGATGGACACACATACACATGTGGTCAAATGTATTTACGCGCATTACTCAGATACAAGTACATAATTATGACGTGCCTCTGCTTTCGTAATATTTTCCAGTTTTTAAGTAAAAAAAAAAAAAGAAAGAACCAAAGCAACAAAGAACTCAAGAGACAAAAAGAGAACATACATTTGAAAAGTATTAGACGTCCAACGGTCGACAGTAGAAAACACGAATAGTATGGAATATAGAAAAGTCAGAATTGTGCTAAAGTCACTGGTGTCAAATGTTTCTTTGTTGGGGGTATATTGACGGAAATAGAAAGACAAATAGTCAGACAACGTAATTTTGTATGCAGTCAGGTATCCCTTTTTCAATACACCATCAAAATGTGTGCGGGCATGCATATGTGTGTGTGTGTGTATGTGTGTGTGTGTGTGTGAGAGAGAGAGAGAGGAGAGAGAGAGAGAGAGAGAGAGAGAGAGAGAGGGAGACAGACAGACAGACAGTGATCTCTCAGGGAGGTTGTGTGTTGAGAGAGGGAGACAAGGGAGAGGAGAGAGGGATAAGCCACAACAGCTACTACAACTACTACCACTACTACTAGTACTACTACTACGCGCGAGTTTGTGTACATGTTATGTATGTTTGTTTAAAAAGAGAGAAAGATGCAGGCAGACAGACAGACAGACACAGACACCGACACAAAGACAGGGACAGAGACGGACGCAGAGAGAGATTGATAGAGAGATAGATAGACAGATGATATGTATATGCTTTTCTCCACTATTTCTTTGTAAGCATAACAAATAGATAGATAGATAGATAGATAGATAGATAGATAGATAGATAGATAGATAGATAGATAGATAGATAGATAGACAGACTGATAGGTACACACCATCCGCTTGGAACGAACCAACTGAAGTAGCCGTTTCTTCCAGTTGTCTGGATTTTGTGGACAAGGCGGTCGCCCCTGGGCAAAGAATATTTGCACTCCATGGAAATACATTCACCGTACTGACACGCGTCGTAAAGGGCGACTAAAATACCTGTTGGTCGGCCACCACAAGAGCTGTGGGTTTAGACAGCATAAGTGCTCGGTAGGGGAGCATTGGTAACGACCAATCTGTCGTCCCTGCCCACTTTGTTGCCCGGCGACCGATTGGTCTTCAAACAAGGACAACAGACTGGGCCCGGGTGTTGCATATTTTGATGGGATAGACCTTATAGGGAAGACACAATGGAATTGGCATCAAACTGATCACTGGTCATTGTCACTGACCACTGGTCATCTAAACTGCAAGAAGCACAGAAGTATTCATATAATAAACAGTAAGCAATTGTTTTCCAAACTGGTCACTGGTCATTGTGTTTAACCATTAGTCATACTACGTTTTAAGAAGCATGTACACCCTATAACACATCAATACAGAATGAGATAGTGAAAATATGAAATTGACATAAAACTGACCACTAGACTTTCTTGCAGACCACTGGTCTTCTACATTAAAATAGAAAGCATGAAACATATCAATATGGAGTGAACTCAGGAAAATATTAGATTTACATGAAACTGACCACTGGTCAGTCTTGTTGACCACCAGACATCTATATTGTAAACTGTACAGAAGCGTTTATAACACACCAGTATGCAGTGAAATAGTGAAAACCTTAAATGTTCATGAAGCTGACCACTATTTTTGGCACTGACCAGTAGTTATCTAGGTTGTGAATATTATAAAATTACCATTAGAGCATACGCAGCCTAAGTAGTGAACATTTGGATTTTACAATAAACTGAACTACTTCTAGGTCACCCCATTCGATAGGGAGAGTATTGGACCTGTAACGTTTATGGTCAATGTTTAATACCATGTCCATATAAACTTACCAAAATAACATAAGCAACATTTTTGTGTGTTTGCCTACCTTCCAGGGTGAATTATATAATTTGGATTTGATGACAACTTGATTTAACTACTTGACACTTGCATGTTTGATTTTTCTGATTGATTATGCACTCTGAAGATTTCTCAATGTAACCATTCAATAGAAAAACAACAATGAACTCCTGTCTCATTCCATCACTTTTCATTAGATTTTATTATCATTTGGCTCTTAGTTTGATGTTAAGGAAAGACAAGAAACTAATAACGAAATTGAAAATAAATAAATAAACAAAAATATGGGGCACTTCCCACACTTTCTCTCACACTTGGAGAAAGTGTGGGGGCGCCCTCATACTTTCTCTCACATGGGAGAAAGTACGAAAGGGGAAGGACCACACTTTCTCTCAATCCCGCACTTTCTTGTTAAGTGAGAGAAAGTGAGCCCCCATACTTTCTCCTAAAGTGAGAGAAAGTGTGGGAATGAGAGAAACTGTGGCCCAACATCAACTTATTGAGAGCAAGGTAAGTTGGCGACAAATTGGCCAAGGGGCGACAGATTAGACAGTGAAGTGCGACCCAATCTGTCGCCCTCAAAAACTTAGAATGGGCGACAGATTGGTCCTGGTGTTGAGGCCCAATCTGTCGCCAGGCGACAAATTGGGCAGGGGTGACAGATTGGTCGTTAGCAGAGCATGTTACTCGCCTGTTAGCATGGCAGATATCTGCTCTGGTGGGTGTAGCCTACTCCGTTTGCAGTCCACAAATTGAAAGCACTGTTGAGAGCAGTTCCGAGTAGCGGAATCCGCGATTTCATTCAATGATTATGTAGCAGCCGTCATTGTCTAGGTTGTTTCTCCATGCAGGTTTCTCCATGAGGACGAGTAACATGTTAGTAACTATGCAGTCAAAGGCAGAAACAATGCCAGACACAATGCCAGACACAATGCCAGACAAAACGTCGGTGGAAGGCCACACAGGACTTCTTATGATGTAGGAATTATACATCAGTGATGGATGCCTCGGCAGCAAAATGATACCTTTTTTTCATGTCCAGCCATGGTAAGCACGGTGGTTTGGTAGTCCTGTCAAGCACTATTGCAGCATGGTGCTGTCGGACTGAGCGTCCATCGTGGTGTTTCAGTAGGGATGGATGGCTGGGGGGGGGGGGGGAGGGGGGGGGATGGTGCTTATCATCTCCTCTCCAAAGCTCCACAGGCGGGATATGTTAATAAAAGTAGGTCTGATGTTAGACTGGAACGGAAGGATTGTATTGAAATCTCTCTCTCTCTCTCTCTCTCTCTCTCTCTCTGTATGTGTGTGTGTGTGTGTGTGTGTGTGTGTGTGTGTGTGTGTGTGTGTGTGTGTGTGTGTAGATGTGTGCATGTGTGTGTGTGTGCATGCATGTGTGTGTGTGTGTGTGTGTGTGTGTGTGTGTGTGTGTGTGTGCGCGCGCGTGTGTGTGTAGGTGTGCGTGCGTGCGTGTGTGTGTGTGTGTGTGTGTGTGTGTGTGTGTGTGTGTGTGTGTATGTGTGTGTGTGTGTGTGTGTGTGTGTGTGTGTGTGTGTGTGTGTGTGTGTGTGTGATTTTCTTGTTTTGTTTTCCAGATAATCGATTTCTAAACACACGCATTACCACTAGAGCTAGCCCGCCCTTCGCCCTTCCATTGTGTGCATATCAAAGAGGCACACATATATGTGCATGCGTGTCAGCGTGAATGCGAGTCTCTCTCTCTCTCTCTCTCTCTCTCTCTCTCTCTCTCTCTCTCTCTCTCTCTCTCTCTCTCTCTCATCATCACTTGGTAATAATAAAAAAAAAGTGGTAAGGTTATGCTGCCATTCCATTTCGCAGGATCAACCATCTTAGAGCAGACAAATGTGATTCTGACAGCGAGTCATGCAAAATCACATGAGCATTTACATTGCAAGGTGCCAACAAGATTCGATGTCAATGCATTCTATGTAAGGACATCACCAGAAATCTTCTCTATGACTTTCTGAACAGTGACGCGTACACAGTCAGTAAAGGTAGACTATATGTGAGTCAACATCACATTGTGCTCACCATCACCGAGTGATTCAAGCGCCAGAATTTGTTTATGCTTGCAGCATCATCTATACGGAAGAAGAGGCAAGACAAATCATGAGGGTGTGTGACAGTATCGTTCTCTGTGCAGAACTAGCCGTGGCGAACTCTCCTTATCTTCTAATGAGTGTTCCACTGTTATAAAGACGAACGGGTCAGGATAGATCAAAGATGATATTTCTTAAGCAAAGAAGGTCATGCATGCCTTACAGCGCCAAAAAAAATGTATGTCTTACTCAGCAGTGGTGAGGAAATGACCTTTGGGAACAAACCAGTCCGAAAGGAGTCATTGACTTTTTGTGACTAGTTCAAACATCCCGATTCCCAGCCGATATATTCACGCTTAATATTCTCTCGAGGAAACCATTTAAGCTTTCAGTGTCTGCCAAAGTGTAAGGTGCGAGCACACCTGCTGTCTAAATGAACATAAGTTCTGATCACATTTTTTCTTTTTGTCTCGTCCTCCACTTCGCACAGAACTTTCACTCAACCCTTCAAAATTCATTTTCATTACGCCCAGTGAAGCAGTGAATCTTCAGTGAATATCTAGCTACCTCTAAAACGAGGAAACCTCCCGACATATACTCGCTACATCCACTTGCCCCTCATCCACAGTTATACTTGACAGCAATTCCTCTCGCAACCCAAACACCGAGAGTAGCGTTCTCTTATCACAAATCTGTGACTTTATCAGTGTAGTCAGGTAACTCATATTTCATGTCAAAGCGTAAGAGGTGGCCTTTTCTCTCTTTTTCCCTTGTATCATGTTCAAAAGAAAGTACCCTATAACCTCACCTTTCACCTATCTTGGAGTCTTGGAGAGCGTCCGGGCAGAGTCTTGAAGAGCGGCGGGGCGCCACGGAAGACTTCGCAACCAGTGTCCTCCACTCCTCCTAGTTCTCAGAAGCTCTTAGGCGGTTACTGAGTGTGAAGTCAGTACATGCACTGATGTTGTCCTGCCATCTCTCTCTCTCTCTCTCTCTCTCTCTCTCTCTCTCTCTCTCCTCTCTGTTTTCCTCTCCTTCTGCCTCCTTGCACTGTTCGTTGTAGAATGGTTTGGGCACGTTCTGTTGACCATGCCATCCCATGTTCCTTCTTTTCACTGTGGACAACAGGTCTTCATGTGGTCCAATGGCTTGCCCTACTCTGGTCTGGACCTCGAAGTTGGAAATGTGGTCTTTGTATGAGATGCCAAGGATCTTGCAGAAGCATCCCATCTCTAATGCCCGAATCCTTCTCTCACGTTCTGCTGTCGGAGTCCATGTCTTACAGTCATGGAGAAATATGGCAATGACCAGGGAGCGCACCAGTCTGATATTGGAACTGATTGTGATGTTTCTATCATTCCAGATGGGTCTTGGTCTAGTCTGGCTAGTGCTGTTCGCGCAACTCAGGACAGTACTTGAGGTTTTGTTCCCTTATCTGAAACAACTGCCCCGAAGTACTTGAAGTTGTGAACTGTCTCTAGTTTTTCGTCCTTGACAGCGATGTTAGCGCTGATGTCATTGGTTTTGTTGGTCATAAGTTTTGGCTTTTCGGCGCTAATCTCCATGTCAAATGCCGCAGAACATTAAGCCTTAGTGTCCTTCTAGTGCATCGGACGTCCATCTCTCTGGGTAAATATTAAAAAGAGTGGGTGAGAGTAAACAGCCTTGCGTCACGCCAAGAGTTGTCTTAAACCAGTCTCCTGTGGCGGGATTGAGGAAGGCTGCTCTGGTGGCTTTATCGTAGAGGCATTCTAGGGTCCTGATTAAGTTGGTGTTGATGTTGTACAGTCTCATGGTCGGCCATAAAATTGCATGCCACACCCTGTGGAAGGGTTTCGCATCAGTTTGGTAGTAATGTGATCTGCTCTAAACCCTGTCTGTTCTTCAGCAATAATCTTCTCTGTCTTCAGCTTCAGTCTGTTCGAAAGTATCTTCAGCTTTGCCTTGTTCGGGTGAGTGATCAGACTACCTACAAAGCACGTACTATATTACAGAGCGATAAATACTCTAGAGTATTTATAAGAAGATGAACCCATTTTGTCGAATAGAAGCATTACATGAATATCTCCTCAGTCATGTGTGCTTTTCAAAATATGGAAGCATTGTTTCTTGTCTTTAGGAGTGCACCAAATCCATGCTTAAATTCACTTAACTTAATACCATCGTGTTCTGGTGTCTAACCAACCAAAACTTGTTATATTTTGAAAATAGTATTTTCATTTTGAAAATGCAAAATTGCCTTTGATACCTAAGACACAAAAAGCCAAACACCTATCATGTCATCTGACACTTTCTTAATTGTTGTTGATGACCTAAGTGCACTTTTCACCAGTAGCTGATGCGGTGAATGTATTATTCATATTCTGTATGTTAGTGCCAGGCACTGGAAGAAACAAGAAAATCGCCTCATTAAGGTTTGGCTGGTCACCATCATCAGAATCCATCTTTACTCGAGTTCAGAAACTGTGGTATTGAAAACAAGGAGGTAGTATAAAGATGGTATGCATATTTTAAAGAAATGATGCATTAAATCACATCTTGATTGACTCTAAATCAAAGACATTATAACAGTTTATGCGTTATTCATCTTAACTCTGTATCATATTGATTATTACTAATTTTGTTTAATTTTCTCAGTGTTATCATGTTTAAAATGTTTATGCCGTAACCACAGCAATGAACATTGAAGCCACTATACCATAGAGTATATGCAGACTCAATATCAAGAATAGAAGAGAATGCACTTCTCGACTTATAGAGAGAGCAAACAATATCAACACCAAATAAATATTGATTTGATCTCAAGGCCAGCACTGCAAAGATTCCTTGTGAATGGAGGAGACTCATACTGTGCCTTCCCAGATAGAGACGCAATGACTAAATACACGTCAGCTGAGATAAAAGACTGATTATCTCAGGATCCCCTGTTTTTACTGCAGTCGTATGTGCACTGATACAAATGTGTGCACCAATAAAGCGAAGCAATAGTGTAATAATGGAGTGTCAATAGATGTGTACACACACACACACACACACACACACACACACACACACACACACACACACACACACATATATATATATATATATATATATATATATATATATATATATATATATATATATATTTAACGCCAAGAACACAGACACAACCAGCTGTGTCTCCCTGATGAGTTCCGATCCAGCGGACGAAAGGCCTAGGAGCAGGCGATACATATAGATCTGCCTTCGAGAGGGATTACGATGGTTCCCTCATGCAGCTAGTGAAGGGTTTTCATTTTCATAATAAACATTTTCTTCAATTAAAAAAAAAATCAAATATTTGCCAAGTCATTACTATAATGATGGAAGAATTGTTAACCTACACTTGTTTTCCCCCACTACTTAATTGTTCAGCATTATATTGTTTGGTCAATCAGTGGGCGACTGCATCTCTTAGGAGATCCAAGTAAAGGTTGTTCTACACAATTCTTAGCCGCTGACAATACTTGGGTTATTGAACAGCAGAGCTGACCACTCAGACTGTTCCATATTTTTTTTTTTATCTCCCTTGCGTCCTTAAAAGGATCCTCAAGCATAGGCTCAAAGATTGTCCCCTACATTTTATACCGTTTGCATAATGTTTTTAGTTTTTCAGCAACGTTTACCTCTCCACACTTTCGTTTTATTTTATTCTACTACCTTTCACTAGCTGCTTTGGGGTGCTGTTGGATTCTTCTTTGAGCCCTTGGTGATGAGAACACCACAGAATTACGGACTGTGGTGTGTCTCTATTTGACGCCAAGAGCACAACACAATCAGCCGTGTCTCCATGATGAGTTCCGATCCAGCGGACGAAAGGCCTAGGAGCAGGCGATACTTATAGATCTGCCTTCGAGAGGGATTGCGATGGTTTTCTCATGCAGCTAGTGGAGGGTTTTCATTTTTATAATATACATTTTCTTCAATTTAAAAAAATTTACAAATCCTTGCCAAGTCATTACTATAATGATGGAAGAATTGTTAACCTACACTTGTTTTCCCCCACTACTTAATTGTTCAGTATTATATATATGTATATGTAAAATCTACTCGAAATTATCTAGTGTTTGGCAAAAATATTGATTTATTTGTTTATTGATTTACATTTATCTGTGATGCATCATCTGCTTATTTATTTGCATTGCATTAGTGAAAGGCCATGCAAGAAACTCAAATACTTGTGTACATCACAGACTCCAGGGGCCCTGAGCTTGGCAACCGTGGATTTTTGTTGCTTGTGAGCGTGCAGGTGTGGAGGGATGGAAAGAATGATGTGGTTGTCTTGTATACGATCCAAGGCACGCATGCTCATATGGGATGGGGGCGGCACTGGCAGTATGTGGTATACGTGCTTGCCTACGATATGTGGTCCACATGCTGTGGTAGAGAGGGGGAAAGGGAGGGGTTAAAGAGCTGTGATATGTCTGTTTGTCCATTGATCATCACACCAAACAATTATTTTTCTGTAATAAACTTTCTGTTTACATTTACTTACTTCATTTTTTATAGCTATTACTATTGTTATTATCAGTAGTAGTAGTAGTATAGTAGTAGCAGCAGCAGTAAACACACAGATACACGCGCGCGCACTCAAGCACACACACACGCACATCCCACTCAAGAACATTCTCACGGTCGCATGAGTGTGTGCACGCACGCGCGCGCGCGCGCACACACACACACATACACACACGAACACACACACACAAACGCGCGCGCGCATGCACGCATGCGCATCTGCACAGTCGTAAATACATACGCATATATGTACGCACACGCGTACAAATGCGTGCGCACTGGAGCCTGCTCTAATAAATCTGGAGGTCACACACGCATGTGCATACATAGGCACACTTATATGCGTATATATGTATGTGCGTGTGTGCACATGCGTGCGCCCAGGAGCATGCTTAGAAAAGCCCACAGATCACACACGCATACACATGCACACACACACACACACACACACACACACACACACACACACACACACGCACGCACGCACGCACGCACACACACACACACACACACACACACACACACACACACACACACACACACACGCACAGGCATGCACACACACACATACACAGACAACCACTTATGTTCTGTGCCCAGCCACACACACACACACACACACACACACACACACACACACACACACACACACACACACACACACACATGCAAAGACCCGCAAACACACGCATGCAATTATAATGTTGATGCAGACAATGTTATGCAGCCTCCCAAGGCTTGACCAGCGCATTGGGCTTAAGTGCAGTTCAGACATTTCCTAAGTCGTATGCGTGAGACGCTCGGCTTAAATCCTTTAATCCTAGTCATCAGTTGATTTATCCATCAGCTGTAAATCCCGCGCCCTGTGGTCTCGAAATTCAGCAGATGTAGCGTATAATATATAATGTCCACAGGCAGTAACACCAACTTGATGAAACTGAAATAAATACCTTAGCAATCGACGTCCCTTCATTGTTTCGTCAGTTTTACGTCTAGAGATTGAACAAAGTTTTATTAGATGCTGACATCACAAACAATCCTGTGAAACATATCAAAGAGCGGCTTTACTGGTTATGAGATATCCAAAGAGAGAGGTCACAGGGTGCGCGCGCACACACACAGGCACACACACGCACACACACACACACACACACACACACACACACGCGCGCGCGCGCGCGCGCGCGCGCGCACGCACACACACACACACACACACACACACACACACACACACACACACACACACACAGATATAGGGAGAGAGAGAGAGAGAGAGAGAGAGAGAGAGAGAGAGAGAGAGAGAGAGAGAGAGTAAACGAAACAAATCGATCAACACGACACTTAATCAACGGATGTGCATTTCCCTTTAAGGAGCAATTTTCATAACATTATCTGAAAAAAAGTAAATGTTCTTGTCATAAATGTTCTTTCATCAGAGTTTGCAGCCTTTCTTTATGCATTTGTTTTAAAAGAATCACAAATAGAATGATTTTGTAAAAAAAAAGCAACAAAAAAGAAAAAAACTGCATCATGTAATGCATGACATTTTCAAGGGCGTATTAACTGTGATTTTCTGTTTGCATTTTATAAGAGATTTGATAAGTGAAGCCATCTTTCAAATGCCTTCATCAGTATACATGCTGGACCAAAGTTTAAAGCTTAAAGCCCTAGAGACTAGTGGCAAAAGTGACTGTGACCTGTCAGAGTCTCACCATGTCAGGGCCTAGGTATATTGAAGGTAGATCCTAACCGTCTGTTGTCGCTACGTTAACCTTTCCTATCTTGCATTGGATATCCGTTCACTGCTGTGTGGACAGAGGGGACATCTAAGCCATGTCAATCTGATCAGTGATTCAGTCTTATAGCCCTTCATTCCTGCCACTGAATGCTCTAATTAGTTGTCTGCAGTTCCAGAAACGTCTGCTGTCACGAAGTAAACAAGTGTCAGTATGTGTTCTCATAAAGAGGTGGAAGCCATTACCACTGTTTAATATTGTACATAAACTAGGTTCGTCTTGCATAGCCAACTATCTAAAAATGCATATCCTAATCTCATTAACAAGGATCAGCCGGAAATCTTTTAGGGACAGGCTTGTGGGACAACATGAGGTTCATTTATGATTTAATTGATAGCTTGAAGCTCATAAGTCTCCTGGAGTCTTGTTAAACTTCAAGAGAGCATTTAATTCGGCTGGAATGTTATGTTTAGAAAACTAAAAGCATGGGATGTCTGCAAATAGGAAGAAACTGCTCAGGTAGGGTTCTTCTTTAAGACGTATCGATCGGGATATGACCTCTTTTGACCCGTGAGATGTGTTCACTGGGACATATACCCGACTGACAACTCTCAATTCTGGCACGGTTGAGTGTCAGTTGCCAAAGGGGCTAGCGCCGGTACGTCCCTACAGTCACCAGGCAGGTCAAGGTGAGTTTTTAGTGTGTGGAGACTGACCTTCACTCTAGAAAAATTCCACTTAAAAAATTTGATCCTTTCTTTTCCAAATCATCGAACTTATGTAAAACAAGAAATACGTATTCTTTAATATAATTTTAAATCAACCGATCGTAACTCCTGTCCCAGCGTTGCTTGTGTCATGCATTTACACATAGCATCGAAAGAGGTTTAATCAAAAACAGCATTAAAAATAAAACACACACACACACACACACACACACACACACACACACACACACACATACACACACACACACACACACACGTGCGCACGCATTTACATGCACGCGCGCAGTAATACAGAACGCATGCACGCAGGCACTGACACCGATATATATGTTAATGATTTATACAGGAAATAAAAAAAAGTGGCAAAAAGAAAAAGGAAGAAAGCAAAAAATGTAAAATGAAATGTACTTCTACAGCCACTTTATAGAAGTATAAAGACAAAAACGAATGGAGAATGGAGGAAAAAAAGAGAAAGTTCAAATGGAAATCTACTTTACAGCTGAAAAAAAAACCCAAACTGATGGCAATATGGATCAGTTCATTATATTTCAGGTATTTGCATCTTTCTTAGGGTGTATTGACAAATCTAAATCTTCATATGACTTTATGCAACAAGTTGATAAAGTTGTGCACGAAGTAACTAGATCTGCAGTTAGGCCATAGATGTACATATGTACCGTCAATATGAATGTACGTAAGCAGACAGTCGCTTCTTGCCTTTACCGTTGCACGCATTCAGCCACATC
Source organism: Conus canariensis (assembly GCA_033310375.1). NCBI lineage: Eukaryota > Metazoa > Mollusca > Gastropoda > Neogastropoda > Conidae > Conus > Conus canariensis. The sequence continues at coordinate 20,478,689 of CM065739.1, forward strand.
GATTTCAGTGACGATGCATGCAAAGATAGAAACATGAAATTGAATGAAAGAGGGAGCATATCTGTTTTGTCGTTTTTCTCCGTACGTGGGAGCCAAACGTGAATAGTGTGAATATACATTAGTCCATATACCCACGTTTGGCCTAAGACTGGAATGAAGTAGAAGTTTATATTGAAACAAAGTCAATAAGATACTAGGACTATGACTAAACCTACAATTGGAGGAACTGCCAGTCTCACGGAAATGTCATCGACCTCGCGCATTGTTCTTTGTATTCATGCTCCAGTTAAGTGTCTTTATTGCACTTTAAATGATAACGGACTGACTTGTGTGTGTTTGTGTAAATAGGGTGTGGGAGAGAGAGAGAAAGGGAAGGGAGACGTGAAGGAGAACAGGGCAGAAGGGGGAGGGCGGTGTGTGTGTGTGTGTGTGTGTGTGTGTGTGTGTGTTGGGGGGGGGGGGGTAGAAAGGCGGGCGTGCATACAACATTTGTTAACAAAAGCCCAATAACATTGCTTTATACAGAAAAGCAATATTAAAGACAATTCATTTCAAACATGGGGTCAGGATACATATTTGTACTGAATGACTCTCTCTCTCTCTCTCTCTCTCTCTCTCTCTCTCTCTCTCCATCCATCCATCCATCCATCCATCCATCCATCCATCCATCCATACATACATACATACACACACATACACGCATACAGAAAAGATCTTGAATCTAAGAAAAGGACTATCATTATTATATTTACTTACATATTTACTGAATAGTCTAATTCTAGCGTGACTGCTGTCAGTTAGCTGGTAGAAATAAACAGGTAATGCCAAGCAAGAGAAGACCTTTCAATTTCAAGAGCGGGAATTTTTCTTCCTCGTTCGCCATCCCGTTAGATGAGCAGCCCGGTGTCCTCGATGAAGGCTGCCGTCCGTCGCAGTTCCTCCAGGGTGCCGTACAGCTTGGCTTCCACTGCTGTCGGTGTTGGCCAGTGCTTTCTCCTGGATGCTGCATACGTCGTACACACTTGAGGGATGTGGTCAGTTGTCATTGGTCCCTTACCACAAGGGCACTCTCCACTCTGTCCAATGCCAAATTTTGTGTGCATGTGGTGGAGCAGGCGATTGTGTCCAGTCCTCAGGCGGAAGATCTTGACCTGTTCCCGTCGTCCCAGCAAATGCTTTGTGTAAGAGCGGGAATGACAAAAACCCCATGAACATCGTCATTGTTAGGCGCAGAGCCGTCTGCGAAAACCCTGAAGATAATTTTCATACTTCTCAAGAGTATATTTTGCAAAGAAGTTTATGCTGTTAATGTTTCCCCTCCATTTCAATAAATATATTATATTAGCTTGTGTCTTTCATATTTCCCATGATGAAATGAGGCACAGGTATTGGTATACTTTTTGCATTTATTTCAGATTTAGTTTAATATGTATGTGTAGCTCTTGTCTTTATCTACAATATATTACATGCATTTTTCGGACAATGGAGTCAAAATGACTAACACACTTGATTGCGGCATAACTCTAGGAGCAAACCATCATCCTACGATTTGAAGACTGGCTGTCTGAACCACATAGACTGCCTATGGCGTTACTTCCACGTTCTCCTCTCTCCCCTGTGTTGTACAGTGTTTACACTAAATGCCTCATGGAACGTAACAGAAAGAGAAATAATCGAGCGTTAATCAGATGACGGCATGATCTACAAAACGTCAAAGAATGCTCAAGAAAACAAATGGTACAGCAGCTGATGAACAACATTGGTCAACTGTGTCAAGAAACTGGATCGTCCATCAACTCTACAAAAGCAGACATTGGTCCACTCTCAGTAACAAGATATCGGGGAAAATACCCTCACTCGATTCCTTCAATTGAATACAAATCAAATCAGCTGACAATGGATAGTAGCCTGACCTCTAGAGATCAAACTAAAAAAAGATATGTCTGAAAGCGACTGAGGAACACCATCTCTTTTGGCTGTATCAGGCAAAGGTACTCGATGTGATTAATTATGGATTAGGGCTCACAACATGGTCCCAGAACAAATATAAAAGATTCAAAATGAAGCGAAGAGACTGATTTGGGAACTACAAAGAATATACCAATAGAAACTATGCGTTACCTGCTTGACCTTCCTTCAATGCAGTTAGACTCAAACTAGCAGAGATGTAGGCATATTTCATAGTACTTGCAAACAAAAACACAAAACAATACAGAAGGCACTCGTGCAGGGTGTGAAGAGCCATGGATGGGACAGGCAGAAGACAGCATACATCTTGTGTACCAGTTATCAAACTCAAAGAAATTAAGGAATCCGAAACATATTCCGATCTCTTCAAACTTCTCTACTGAACTGCCGTCGCAGCACAGATTGGAAGACACTGTCGAGAATGAGCAGAGGACAAAACCAATGCAGAAATGCAGAGACAGGTGGAAAAATGAACAGAAAAGGTAATGCTATAAACACTAATGTTTCAGTAACCAGACAAGTAGGACTGAGGATGCACTGTAAAGCGAAATGTCCAAACAATCCAGTAAGACAATGGTGTATTACAAAACGACTTCAAGTCTAACAATGGAGGTTGAAGCAATAACACCATTGTTCCAGTGGCTCTCATCCATAGACAAGCTTTGAACTCAACCAACCACATGTTACTGACCGACTCCATGAATGTGGCACAAAAGCTATGTGAAATAGGAAGTCCTCCTTAACCTGAGATAATGTGCACCCTTCCATTGGAAAACCCCATATGGATATGCTGCACAGAACATATAGGTATCAAAGGACATGATAGAGCAGACGCAAAGAGAACAGGGAAGACTCACGCTTGGTCTTTCC
>CM065739.1:20486526-20496526 GCA_033310375.1 Conus canariensis
TGTATTTTACTTCATGTGCATACAATTTTTATCTGTATTTGTTGAGTGGCAAGAAATTCAGGCAAGAAGCAAAACGACGTTTAATGTGTCATGACGTAGAGCACGTTAAATGATCAGCATGAGAGAATTTAGTGAAATATTGCATTATGGTACATTAAATTCAAAGACCAAACGTAGCGTGATACGTCACCGTCAACAGGATTTTTATCTCATGGGATCTGTGTGTGTAAGTGGTACGAAGACGAAAAGAGAAGAAAAAGAAGATGTGATCACAACATTCTTTAATCTAATCCTATTCGCTGCCAAATTGATCACTGATGGAGATAACCAAATAAAGTTAATCCAAAAGTATCAGCGGAAAGAGAGAGAGAGAGAGAGAGAGAGAGAGAGAGAGAGAGAGAGAGAGAGAGAGAGAGAGAGAGAGAGGGGGGTGGAGGAGGAGTTGCTCGTAAATGTATTTAGTAAAATGACATACGAATAGTTATTTTTCCTACGTTCATTTACGTTAATGTATGGTGATGAAAAAACAAAACAAAACAAAACAAAAAAACATTTACCAACCAACCAACCAAAAACAAAAAACAAAAAAACAAAACAAAAAAAAAAACCAACAGCAGCCACATGTAAAATAGCGAAACGTTCGTGTAATCATAACATGGGCTTTTCAAAAGACGGGAAAACCTGTTCATAACGAGCCTATTTTCGAGAGAAAATAAATCAAATCGGTGATTGATCAATCATACGCAACTCTACGGGTACATTATTTAAATACACAAATTTTCTCATATTGTCGATTATACCATGATACTATGAATGAGCAAAACAGACGTTTTCCAAAATAAATCAGGCAAACTTATAGGACCTTAAGGACTTTGACTAGACATCTAAGGGTATAAAAATCAATTTTCATTCCTGTTATGAATTTGTTTTACAAAGTACTACTACTATCCTCAACTATTGACGGACATCGATTAAGCTGGTTACATTCTGCTCAATGTGCTTGTGTTCCTCATTAGTGTATGAGTGCCTGAATGCATGCGTGGATCTCTCTCTCTCTCTCTCTCTCTCTCTCTCTCTCTCTCTCTCTCTCTCTCTCTCTCTCTCTCTCTCTCTCTGTGGGTGGGTGTGGGTGTGTGCGCGCGCGCGCGTTTGTGTGTGCACGCGTACAGTACATGTATATATCTGCAAAAGTCAGCGTGGAGATTGTGAATTGAAGAGAACAACCCAAAACACAGACACTTAAAGCAGAGCGTAGAGCGCCGGTATCTTCTTTAACGTCACAAATAAGAGGCATGAAATATATGGAAAATGATATTACCGGAAAGTATTTGCTAGGAGAAAAGAACAAATAGAAATACACAATAGGTCAGGTCACAGGCAGCGGAAGGCAGGAAAGGGTTTCCGCCTTCGTGCCTCTGACAGTTCACTGCCCTTACGGCCAGGCTAATAGGTTATGGAGCTACAGCTTTTATAAAGTTCGCTGCCCTTATGGCCAGGCCAATAGGCTATGGAGCTATAGCTTGTATAAAGTTTTCATGCTTGGATCCATGACTCAAAACGCAGACTCAGTTGACTTTACTGAAGATAAGAATCTCTAGGACAGCCAATGGAGGAAGCACCGGTGTCCAAAATATAAAAAGAAATGCATAAATCATACTTCAAAAATACAGTTCAACGGAGCAGAAAGAAAATGTACGGCCTGGTACCCCAAATAAGAGCAGTAGCAGACTCATCATTTTCGGCCACCATTTTGTGCATCTAATGATAGAAACCAGTCATTTCTGGTGTTGCCAGACTAATGGGCACACATACACATGTGGTCGAATGTAATTCTGCACATTACTCAAATACAAGTGCAGATGGCGTGCCTCTGCTTGTGTAATATTTTCCAGTTTTTAAGTAAAAACAGGAAAGAACCAAAGCAACGAAGAACTCAAGAGACAAAAAGAGAACACACATTTGAAAAATATTAGACGTCCAATGGTCGACAGTAGCAGGCACGAATAGGATCAGATAGAGAAAAGTCAGAATTGTGCTCAAGTTACTGGCGGTGTCGTATGTTTCTTTGTTGTCGTATGTTTCAATCTTGCTCAAACCAGAGACACCTCTCGGACTTCATCCCCTCCATCTCCACACTTCTCCAGGTTGTCAACCATGTTCTTGACAGCAATGTCTTCGAGTTTGACGGTGAACTCTTCAATCAGATACAGGGCACAGCAATGGGCACACCAATGGCTCCAGCCATTGTTAACATATTCATGGGCTGGTTGGAGCGACGTCTGTTATCCACATTCTCCTACACCATCGATCCTCAACACTTGCGCCGCTTCATAGACGACATCCTGCTGTTGTGGATGCATGGAGAAGAGAGTCTTCTGCAGTTCGTCGAGTGGTTGAACGGACAACACCAAACCATCAAATTCACCTGCAACTATGGCCGTACCAGCGTGCCCTACTTGGATGTCAGCATCAGCCTAGTGGACGGCCGCATCGTCATTGACGTCCATACAAAGTCCACTGATGTGAACATGTATCTCCCTTTCCACTCCAGCCACCCCCAGCACTGTGTCAGAGGTATCCCGTATGGCCAGTGCCTACGACTAAGAAGGATCTGCTCCGAAGATGACCTCTTCCAGACCAGAAGTAAAGAACTAGAAGCAAAGCTCCTAAGACGGGGGTACCCACAGAGACTTCTCCAAGCAGCTATCGCCAAGGTGTCGGCCATTCCCCGTAAGCAGACACTGGAATACACCTGCCAGCAAAGGAGAGCCGACAGAGTCCCTTTTATTATTACCCACAACCCCACCCACCCTCCTATAGCTAGATGGCTGAGAGAGCTGATGCCTACATTACACCACAGCCGACGGATGAAGTGGGCCATGCCACTTTTCCCCACCGTTGGAGAAAGGAAGAGCATCAGCTTAAGAAGACACCTGATGCCCTGTTGCACACCTACACCCAAAGCCCAGAGTAGGCCAGGGTGTTACAAATGCTCAGCGAAAAGGTGCGTAATCTGCGAGCGACATCTGGAAGAAACCCACACCTTCAGCAGCGTCAGAACCGCAAGCAAATTCACCATCAGGACGAACATAGGATGCAACAGTAAGAACGTAATCTACCTGGTGGACTGCGCGCGCTGCAGAGATGTCCAGTACGTGGGTGAGACAGGCGGTCAAGAAACGATTCCACAGTCACCGTTCAGACATCAAGGCTCAGCACATGGGACCCCCAGGACAAGCGACGACCAGGGAGGGGGACAAAAGGCAAACGCTAGTCTCTCGTCACTTCCAGAGCACAGACCACCATCTGGACGACCTGAGAGTGACCGTGATTGAGCAGATCGGGGCGACAGGACCAGCAGCCCATACAGTGCGCAAGCAGTGGGAAAGATTCTGGAGGTACAAACTAAGAACTATGTACCCGGCTGGACTGAATGTCTGGGATTAGCCCCGGTGTGTGAGTGTGTGTATGTGTGTGTGTGTGTTGTGTGTGTGTGTGTGTGTGTGTGTGTGTGTGTGTGTGTATGTGTGTGTGTGTGTGTGTGTGTGTGTGTGTGTGTGTGTGTGTGTGTGTGTGTGTGTGTGTGTGTACGTGTGTGTATGTGTGTGAGTGTGTATTTGTTTGGGTGTGTATGTGTTTTTAAAGCTTACAGTCAGATTTTCCTTGGTTAAACATGGTGTGTGTGTGTGTGTGTGTGTGTGTGTGTGTGTGTGTGTGTGTATGTGTGTGTGTGTGTGTGTGTGTGTGTGTGTGTGTGTGTGTGTGTGTGTGAGTGTGTGTGCATGTGGGTGTGTGTATGTGTTCAAATGCTTACAGTTTAGCTTTATTAGGTTTAACTTGTGGCATGTGAGCGTGTGTGTGTGTGTGTGTGTGTGTGTGTGTGTGTGTGTGTGTGTGTGTGTGTGTGTGTGTGTGTGTGTGTGTGTGTGTGAGCATGTGTGTGTGGGTGTGTGGGTATGGGTGTGTGGGTGTCTATGCGTGTGCGTGCATGTACGTGTGAGTGTGTGTGTGTGTGTGTGTGTGCGTGTGCGTGTTTGTGTGTGTGTGTGAGTGAGTATGCGTGTGTGTGTGGGGGGGTGTGTGTTTTCAGGCCTACTGTTTAATTTTACTAGATTAAACTTTAGGTGTGCGTGTGTGTGTGTGTGTGTGTGTGTGTGTGTGTGTGTGTGTGTGTGTGTGTGTGTGTGTGTGTGTGTGTGCATGTGTATATGTGTGTGTATGTGTGTGTTTTAATGTTTATAGTCATGTTTTGCCAGGTTAAATTTGAGTGTGTGTGAATGTGTGAATGTGTGTGTGTGTGTGTGTGTGTGTGTGTGTGTGTGTGTGTGTGTGTGTGTGTGTGTGTGTGTGTGAATACTTACAGTTGAATTTCACTAGGTTAAACTTGAGGCTTTCCCCTTTATACCCCTCTTTCTTCCCCCTCCCTCTCCCCACCCTTTCCACGCCCAGTTTCTCCCTCCTCTCTTTTATTTTGATTCTTTTATCGCGGTGATTCACGGGCCTGCCTTTATTATTGTTCAGGAAGATATATAATGCGCATGCGCGCTAGCGCTCAGGTATAGTGTGTGTGGTTGTGTGTGTTGATCATGTTCAGCTACTGAACTCTTGTATTGAAAAAACCCGTGCATTTTAAATAGGCTTAGTTTTATTATTTTTTTTATTTCAGTTGTTTACGTTTTAAGTTCGGTGTTTCATTCTTTCAGTTCGGTCCATGGTTACAACTGAAGAAGCTTTGAATAAAGCAAAATATATTTTGCATTTACACCGGGTGTTTGTAGTTTTTTTTTCCAACCATTCATGTTTCTTTGTTGGGGGAGTGTGTTGACGGAAATAAAGAGACAAATGGTCAGAGAACGTAAATCTGTCTGCAGTCAGGTATCTCTTTTTCAATACACCAACAAAATGTGTGCGGGCATGCATATATATATATATATATATATATATATATATATATATATATATATATATGTGTGTGTGTGTGTGTGTGTGTGTGTGTGTGTGTGTGTGTTTGACAATCATTATCACTTCTTTCTCAACCATGATATATATGTTCTATGTATGGCAGAGCGCAAGGCAGCTTCCGACGCGTATGGAGAGCTTTTAGAATCAGCCATTTGCTCAGTTTTTTTTTTGCTTTCCTTTTCTTTTTAAATAAATGGCTGCTGCACAGATGCGTCATTCGCTTGTCACTACTTTGAATCACACATCACCATGGCACACGTTTGAGGAACCAGTGCATTCAACTGAAGACGGCGTCACGTTTTAACCCCCTGACTGAGTCAACATCTTCAGTGATATCAACACTCTGATATGGATGGTAATACCACCTACTCTTCTTGTCTTTGGGACTTTTGGCAATGTGATGACAGTGGTGGTGATGCGAGGGATGCGAGCTTCAGAGTCCACTGTCTGTCTGTCTGTGTACTTCACTGCACTGGCTGTGTCAGATCAACTTCAGCTCACATCATTAGTTCCATTTCAGTGGATACACAGGGTATTTCACTGGCTTCTCTCGTTTTTCCGTTTCCATCTTTTATGCAAAATTCCAAAGTTTGCTTGGAACTTGACTTCTTTCACGTCGGCGTGGTTTCTGGTTGCAATGACGTATCAGCGAGTGACGTCAGTGGTGGCACCTCATCGTGTTGGGGCTTTGTGCACTGTGAGGAGAGGACAATTCATCATTGCCACCATCCTGCTTTTAGCTTTTGCTTTGCATTCACAATTTTGATTGATTTTGTGTACTGGCCAGAATACGAAGGCTGCCAATATGGATTGATGGTTACACACCTTACTAGAGAAGTCTTTGAATGGCTTGATCTGTTCTTTTTTTCAATAATATCATTTGTTTTGCTTGCTTCTGGAAACTTAGTTCTTTTGTGGCAAGTTGTCAAATATTCAAACTTATGAAAATGAGAAGGATCGATGGTCAGCAGGCCAAATCTGAAACTGACCAAGTGTATTCCTAACAGTGACCCTGATTGTAACATCATCAGCATTCCTGATATTGACTGTTCCAGTCTGTATTTATGGTTTGGAACCAAGGGCTGATTTCCACAGTTCCCGTCCAACAAAGCAGTTATTAGATTATATTTCTGGTATGATGTATATGAGTTAATGTGCATATAATTTTTATCTGTATTTGTTGAGTGGCAGAAAATTCAGGCACGAAACAAAAACATATCTAGGGTGCCTCGACTGAGACCACGCTATATTATCTCCATCAGAGAACTCAATCAAATATTGCACAATGGGACTTTACGATCAAATATCTTCAAGAATCATGTAATAAGTCTTCTGGGATCTCTTTGTGTGTATGGTAGGAATAAGAAAAAGGAGAAACAAATCAGTCGCAGCATCCATTTATTCAACGACTTTTGTTTTCAAATTAATCACAGACGGAGACAAGTGGACAAACCCAAGCTTACAATATCAGTGCTAACTTAAGAACAATTAGAAATAAAAAGATTTGCTCCTAGATGTATGCACTGAGAGAACATGTTTACCTTTCCTACGAATAGCCATTTTTCCTACCATTTTTTCGTCTGACATCTGTAATAATAACACAAATCCATTAAAAGCAGGAACTACCATTCAAATGGCGAGATAAGATTCATAGATAAAACAGGTACTCGAAAAATTGGAAAACCTATTCTTAATGAGTCATTTTCCCAGAGACAATGAAACCACATTGGTTGTTGGTAATTATAAACAACTTTACAGGGGCAATTCTTAAGAAAAATCGTTGCTATACTATCTGTTGTGTCCAGGTGATAGGATATAGGAAAACAGGAGCTCAATAAGACTGGCAGAGTATCTGAATTGTTATCTACAATATTCATAGCCCTGCCAGGGTGCGATTATTCGTCAAAAGAAACAGCCAACCAGTTCTTAAATCTGTGTGTGTGTGTGTGTGTGTGTGTGTGTGTGTGTGTGTGTGTGTGTGTGTGTGCATTCGGGTATGCGCGCTCTAGCGCGCAGTACACGTATGTGTCTGTAAAAATCAGTATGGTGATTTGGAACTGAGGAAGAGAAGAAGCCAAAGCGCAAAGCACTGCTTAATCTAAAAATAGAACAAAACCAACAAACAACTAAACCAAACAAACAAACAAACAAGAAGACAAAAAAGTTGTCGACAAATGTCTTCTTTAACCTAATGACCAAGAGACAAACTATATTGAAAAATGAGATAACTAGGATGTTTTTACATGGAGAATAGACAGAATAGAATAACACAGTGTTTGGTGATAACATCCATTAAAATGACATGCATTGAATGATTCTGATGATGTTGATAACAATGTTGATAATAATCCAAAACGTACTATATAATTCTGCATAGGTTATGATATTAAAGAAAACTTGGAAATGAAATCAATAGCAATAACACAATTGATTCTGATTAAACACATTTCCCATCCAAAGGTCCCCACTATCCCAAAACGTTATTGGTTTTTACATGCCAGTTACAATAATTCCTGGATTATCTCGGTATTGTCGTAAACATTGCAACCATTATTTGTTGCATTCCATTTTGATGAGTGATACTGTCGGTATTTCTATTTCTGTATTGTTCTTGATTCTCTTGCTGACAGCCGTTATCCTAACAACAAAAAAATCATTATTTTGTACAAGCCAGCTACGATACTCGTTACTTACAATAAAGCTCATCAGCCCCACACCTCCAGCCCCCCCGTCCATCGATACTTCCTCTTTCATTAAGTAGGATTGTCTAGGGCCCTCAGGCAAATGGTTAGACCGTTTCCCTGCTGACCTCAAGGACGTGTGTTTGAACCACTTACTGGGTCGAATCGTTTTGGGCTTCAAAACCCTCTTTGTCCAGCCCGCTATTAATGCTCACTTAATTCAGTTCAGGGACGGCAATGGGTGGGTGAAGGGGGGGGGGGTTAGTTGTGCGCTTGGGTCCATGATTCAAAAGAGAGACCGATTTGACTTTACCGAAGACAAGGATCTCTGGGACAGCAAATGATGGAAACACTTGTGTCGATGATACTCATCCTCAAAAGAATTTTATAAATCAGACACCAAACATACATTTCAAAGGACACTCCCAGAAAAGAGACAGAAAGTATACAGCACGGTACCACAGGCAATATCAGTATAAATCTCAACACTTTCAGTCGCACTTCTCAGGTCTTCCCAGACTGACGGATACACAAACGTGTGGTTGAGTGTATCACGTATAACACAAACGCACTCATACACATGACATGCTTTCACTTCTGTAAACTTTTCCAGGTCTAAGGTATTAATAAAAAGAGGAGGAGGAAGAACTACAGTACCAAAGACAGCCCAGAACAGCACAAATCAATTGGATCAGGTACCGAAGTATCTTTGATGCATAGGTATAACAAAGAAGATGAAAGAAATTAAACAGAGTGATTTTTCTGACAGTTGGTAACTATGACACATGGGTGACTATAACATGCATATGCAGCAAAATGAAAAACGATTATCGTAATAATGATTGATATTTGTTTACTTGCCAAATGCAATTATTAAAGCAAAACTGGTATGTAAACACACGAAACATCTAGAAATTATGATTTCACGCATTTTTTATGGCCTGGCTTTGTAATAAGATTTTTTTTTTTTGCCAGTCATGTCTAGCAGTTAGACCAGCTTATCAAAATCCGAAAGAAAGGAAGACTGGAAAGAAAACCCACGGACTTTAAAAGATACGATGGCTACTACATGTGAACACTTCCCAGGCGACTGGCTGCACGTCACAACTACAGAGCCTGTGAAAACCAAAGCATTTTTGATTCATGACAGTATGATATTGATTGTGACGCCCAGAAATATATAATATGGCCGAATCACCGTTTAAATTTAAGAACATTCCCCGACAGGCGTTGTTTTTCCATTTCAAACACTTTCAATCGGAGAATCAATGCCAGCGTTTTGGTCAAGATTGCCTTTAGTGGATATTTTACCCAATACTAGGCCCACTCTAGCCATCTCTTTGTTTCCCTCCTGAGACTAATTTGGGCCATGCAATCCTGACAGGCTCGCCACTATGTCCAGGACGGGTGAAATCCTGATGATATTCCTTACGTGTACTAATTTGATGTATCAGTCAGGATTAACACACCAAGGGTATCTCTGCACTCATACACGCATATGTGCACTCATGCACCCACCAACCATTCACCTCTCTTTGGGAATGGGATGTCACGCATTCGTTCTCTCCTAACGCGACTGAGAACACGAAATACAGTTTCTGATGATGGATTCTTCCGTAGTGCCCAACGAATGAATAAGCAGGCAGGTGATCTGCTGATGTGGGCCCTCATGTGGGAATGAACACCAATTCTTGAAGCACAAAGTCCACAGACACTGCACGGAATGGAGTCCAGCAAGGATCGGCCCCGTTTTCTCCGATTCCTCTTTTCCTGGGTGGCGGCTGCTCTGTTGCGCTCGGTTGTCTCAATGCCCTGGGTACACTGTTGCTTCCACTGTGTTCTGTCTAGGGCGACATCTTCACAGGAAGCAGCGTCGATGTTGCAGCTTCTGGAGTTGGCCTCAAAGTGTCTTTGTATTTTTGAGAGGCCTTCCTTGGTCACATTGCCCTTCCTTCAGTTGTTCACAGAGCAGCATCTTTGGAATTCTGCTGTCCTCCTTACAAACAACGTGTCCTGTCCATCGGAGCTGGCTTTTGATGAGTATACACTCCGTGCTGGGTAAGCCACACTACTTCAGGACCTGCAGGTTGGACACTCTGTCTTGCCATTTGATGCTGTAAGTCTTCGCAAGCATCGTTGATGGAACTGTTCGAGTTGTTGGATGTGCCGACTATACGTGGTCCAAGTTTCACAGCAGTAGAGGAGATCACTTAGAACCACATCTCAGTACATGGCGACCATTGTGCTTAATTTGATGCCATGGTCTTGCCATAGACTCTTTGAGAGTCTGTCAAAGGCAGAGCCGGCCTTTGAGATGTGCAACATCACTTCTGCATCCAAAGATCCATTACTGCTTA
>CM065739.1:20501526-20504026 GCA_033310375.1 Conus canariensis
GACTGACAACAAACGTTTGTCAGACACTGTATCATCACTAACAAGAGACATGGACGAGTTATTTACAGAGACGACAGGGCAGGGGAAGGAGACAAACACCCTGAAAACAACTGTCAGTGATCTGAAGGGAGAAGTAGAAAAGATGACAGAAGAAATCGACAGACTGGAGGGATTCTCTAGAAGAGACAATTTAAGAATCTATGGCCTCCCACAACAAAACACCAGAGAGGACTACGACACGTGTGCCAGGATCGTGTGTGACACACTGAACTCTGTGGACAGGACCAGGACATGGACACCACAGGAACACATTACCAGGGCTCACAGAGTAGGACAGCCACGCGAGGGACAGACACAAACAATGATCGTTAAATTCACACACTGGAGGGACAAAATGTTTATTATCAGAGATCGTCAGCTTCGTTCTGAACTGGAGAAGATTGGTGTGAGAGTGGTGAACGATCTGACGAGGAGACAGACAGAGACTGTGGCCAGAGCTAAACACGAGGGAAAGTCAGCATATTTTGTGCGAGGGAAATTTGTTATTGGTGCAAAACGACCCGACCCTCGTAGTTATGCTGAGGTGACAGCCGGATCGGCGGTGCCTGAAGTAAACATTTTGCACATGCAAAATGTAAACACAGGCGGCAGACCATCAGCCAATGACAGACGAGATCCCGTGTTTGACGTTAATGACGTCAGTCAGCGAGGCGACCGTGCGCAGGAACAGCAGCCAACCAGCGGCGCAGCGTCTTCGCCTGCTGCTAAAAATAACTCCTCGCACGGCGGCACCAGTGGCAACGCGCAGCGGGTGACAACACAACAGAGGGGAATGCACGGGTATTTTAGGGGCTCAGCGTCTCGTGTCAGTGCCAGAACCTTACGGTCAACGACTAAATAGCATGAGGCGAACCATCAAGCTTTGGAATTGACTTTTTTGAATTACAATGTGGAAAATTTATTAAACAAATTGCGTGACTGTTCTTTTATGAATTATATCAATTCTTTTGATGTTGTCTGTCTGACAGAAACCTTTGTCTGTGCAAGCTTTGATTATGAAACCATTTTTCCAGAGTTTACAAAATTTGCTGCTCCAGCTAAAAAATTTACAGTACATGGGAGAAACTCTGGAGGAGTGTTAGTGATGGTTAAGAAACATTTGGAACCATTTGTAAAACAAATTAAGGTCGACTGCAGTAATATTATTGTACTAAAGATGGATAGTAGATTGTTCAACATTGGAAAAGATGTTGTTTATGTGGGCTGCTGTGTGGTGCCAGAAGGAGGCCCAGCTTACAACCATATGCAGGTAAAGGACGGAGTTGTCGTTCTTGAAGAAGCTCTGTCAGAGGTATTACGTGATGTTGATGTCTGCCTCATGATATGTGGAGACCTCAATGCAAGAACGGGATGCAATCAATCAAGGCAGGAAAACATGCTTATTTATCAGGCACTTAACCCGATGTGGAGTGATGAAAATGATGATGATGATGATGATGATGTCGATGATTTGGAATTTCATAAATGTCGTTGTTCAAAAGACCAATCGATTAATAGTTTTGGGAGATCATTGTTAGATTTGTGTTATTTGTTTGATCTGTTTATATTGAATGGTTGTTGTGTTGATGACACAGAAGGGGAATTCACTTTTATTTCCCAAATGGGTGCAGTGTGATTGATTATTTTCTGATCTCTTCTCAGCTGAAAGAATCTTGCAATATGAAAGTTGGGGACAGACTGTTTTTTTTTGCACTTGCCTGTAGAAATGAAATGGTAGAATGGGTTTAACGAAACCAAAAAAGATAAGTCAGCACTGCAGAGTAATGAAGAAAAGATTGTATGGATTGACGAAAATGAACACTTGTTTAAAAATGAATTAGAATCAAATGATTTTAGGAACATTATGGAAAGAATTTCTCAGAATTGTCATAACATTGATTTATGTATTGAACTTTTTGTGAATGCTTTGTGTGGTGCCGCAGCGTGCATGGTGAGAAAGGTTTATAACGTAAGGAAAAAGTGTGATGACTGGTTTGACATGGAATGTCGACAAAAAAAACGTCTGGTCAAAAATCTGCTTCAGAGATACAGGAGAGCTAAAATCGAGCCATATAAGACAGAGCGTAAAGGTGAGTACGTCAAAGAAAGAGCAGAATACATTAATTTGAGGAAAAAGAAAGAGAAAGAATTTGATGAGATTAGATTACAAAGATTAAAAGAGTCAGCCAATGACCCAAAGCGTTTCTGGTCAGCAGTAAGACAAGTTAACAGAAAGACAACGATAAACAATGATATAACATATCAGCAATGGTATGATCATTTCTTTAATGTCTTTAACCATTCTTCTAACACAGTGGAAGGCAATAGAGTAGAAACACAAGAATCAGAAACAGAAATGACGGAAACAGACGAACCTATATTCAACGAACCGATTACTAGACAAGAAGTGATTGACGGCATAAAACATTTGAAGGGTGGGAAGAGTGCAGGGCCAGATAAA
>CM065739.1:20509026-20544026 GCA_033310375.1 Conus canariensis
TTTTGGTGAGATGTATAGCAACCTGGGTCAGCTTGCATCATACTGCGCCTTTCGCTTCTTTAGAAAATTTGGTTGCTTGACACGGAGCCTCCTCCCTTTCCTCCCTGCTTTTTACAAGAATTTTGAAAATGAGAGTCATCACACACACACTCACACACCACCACCTCAATTATAAAAAAATGACGATGACACATACATGTTTATCCGCCCCTGCTTTCACAAAATTTGGAGCAGAGACGACAACTACCACAGTTCCACCTGCCAGACCCCCACCCCCCTACCCCATGTAATATGTTAAGAATTTGTTAATGAATCTCCCCTTCCCCCACCCGCCTGGCTTTCGCATGCATACACACACACACACTCACAAACGCGCGCACACGCATGTTTGCGCGCGCACATACATGCGCACGCTTGCTACCCCCCACCCCACACACACAAGGGGGTTTGTTGAATATACATACGCTTTTGCATGCATATTCACACACGAACACACACGCATGGTCATGCATGTTTGCGCGTGCGCATATTTTATATACGCAACCTCATAGACAGAGAGAGATCGCAGGTGACATGCCGAGATTGTGAAGGGCATCTCGGGAACTCCAGCGAACGCATGAAATCTGTGGGTCATTGCCTGAACTCGGCACTTTTTTTTTTTTTTTTAATCGGATTAAACTTGTGCACCCGCACGGCTCCACCTTTGCGACAGCAGCTTTGTTTCCAGATCTTCTTCTGAACTTTCGCAGTTGTATAGCGTTGACCAGCAGTAATGTTTTCTTTGCTTCCTTGTAAGTATTAAGTTTAGATGTTTGCGGGCAATGGCCGGTGGGATTAATTTAAATTCGTATTCTTAAAATATCACGTTTGGATAATTTCCAGTTTTTCAGACGCCACGCCGCTGTGAATTTTGAACTTGAAAGGGTTCGGTGATGTCAAATGCGTTTTGTTTATTCCACCCATGAAGTTTACGACATTTGAGACTCGGCTTAAATTTAAAAAAATCACCATCAGCCCCACAGCGGTCTGTAGAAATACTGATTCAATTGCTGCCTTTATCAAAGCGTTTTATTAAATTTTCCCGTGACGGAAACATTCGATTTTGACGCGGCAAAGAGCGTTACACACAATCATTTTCGATGTCGGCAAAGGCCGTTAATCACTGATTCAGTGCTGTCTTAAAGAGTTATGATTTGTTTCCCCCGTGACCAGAATATTCATTTTTGACGTCGGCAAAGAGCGTTTTCTTGCCCTTGCCCTTGCCTCCGCGATACCTTCACCCACTTACCCGTCCCACTATCTAGTGTGAACCCCCCCCCCCCCTCCCAGTTTAGGCGCAACTCGGTGTATGCATACTTCCATATTTTTTAAAACTCTGATTTCGTGAATTTCTTAACCAATTGGTTCGGGCAATGTGTACCAACTTTTCACAACAAATTCCTTTCAAAAACGAGTAAAATTAGTAGTGGCGGCGTCGCGCTTGAGTGCCCGGTGGCCTCGGAATCATGTGAGCTGTTTCATACCACAAAAGTCACCCAACTGTTCCACCGTTGGCGTCGCGCCGGTGAAGGCGATGTCCCGGTGGGACTATTTTCATAACAGTATGTCACTCGACTTGTATTCATAATTTTTCTTCCAACCGGCTGTACGGTGCAGTCACTGTACAAAGTTTGATGGCGGTAAGCGATAAATTACATGCCATTTTCTTCACTACTTTAGATAGGTTGTAGCTGATGCAGAACCACTCCCTCCCCCCCCCCCCCCCCCACCCCCCTTCTCTGAAGTAAAAAGAAAAGCATAGGTGAGACGATTCAGGGATCAGCTGCAGCTCTGTCGTGAAAATTTGACAAAAATAAGATAAAGTAGTTATTTAATCTTTATTATGGAAGCTTCTTTGTGCTTTACAATTATGTAAATTGCATTCCGATATTTTCTACATGCTTATGCACATGTATTGTTTAAATTTTAATATAATTTCAGGCAGGCGGAAAGCTTACTGGTGAGTTTTGCGATACATCTTTTTAAAAATCAGTACGATGGAACCTAACTGTCTGGCCGTATAAGTTGACGTAATGCAATGCTTTTTTTCTGGCTTATAGCGCCAGTTTTGCAGCAACTGGGGAAAATGACACCTTTGAAATAAACAAGAAATTTAAGGAAGACGTCAGTATGTTTATGAAGGTATGAACTGTCGCTTGAATCGGTGCATCTGCACAGTTCTGCTGGGAATTTGAAGCCTTTTCCGAAGTGAAAATGCTGCATATTTTTGTACTTGAAATAACTGCGCGCTTTTCTCTCGTAGGATATTGAAATCGTTGACGCGGCGGCATAGTCTTTTGCACTGAACTTTTTTTTTTTTTTTACTTTTCAACTTGTAAAGTGGATGTCAAAATACACACTGGAGACAACAGTAGTGATTTTATTGACGACCAGACGGTGTCATCCTGCTTACGTGACATCCACACCGAGCTACTTCCAGTGATGCGAATCCAGTTAAGCAATGCCTACTTTAAACATGACATTACAGCGACGTTTCCCAAGCACAGCAACATCCCACAACATATACATTTAAGCAATGCCTACTTTAAACATTACTTCAATGTTGAAAAGAGGGGACTAGGATAAGAGTTTGGGACGGGGGTGAGGATGCTCTCATTTCCAGACGTCGTGTTCGGGCTTATGATTTCCGTTCAGAACGTTGTTCATGTCGGGGTGGATGGTCAGTGCCTTGCGCCAGGCCTCAACATCCCACCATCAACACAGTCGTCCCTCCTTTCCTATACCCCCACTCCCCGTCCCTCCGTCCACTCTTCACTCTCCACCCACAGAAGAAACCGGTTCGTTGCTGTAGTACAGTATGTCGCAAGGTATAGTGGTCAACCTCACTGGGTTGGTGTTTCGTTGTAGTAAAATGTCGCGTATGTGGATACCGCTTCAACTGACTTGACTCTTTAAGGTGCAAGTCGCTCATATGGGTCCTCAACGGCGCCACTGTCCATTGACGATGCTTGCTCCTTGGAACTGAAAATGTTTGTTTCGCTGTTAGTGTGCAGAGTGAATTCCGTGACGTAATTGAACACCAGTGACAATGCAAAGTTTATGCCGCATGTGTTCTACCACAAAGCACGCATTTCAACCTTCGGAGCCTTGATTTTAGTCGATGATTATTTTTGGCGTTGGAGTACGTGGTGACACTGTGGCATACATAGGATTGGATTGTATATGAAGTTTATACTTCAACTTTTTTGTGCTTATTAGTCCATGCTGCGCGCGCGCGCGTGTGTGCGTGTCTGTGTGTGCGTGAGTGTGCGTGCGTTTTCATGATGTT
The DNA here is from genome assembly GCA_033310375.1 of Conus canariensis. Taxonomy (NCBI): domain Eukaryota; kingdom Metazoa; phylum Mollusca; class Gastropoda; order Neogastropoda; family Conidae; genus Conus; species Conus canariensis. Next base: position 20,512,355 of record CM065739.1, read on the forward strand.
CTTGGGGAATTCTGTTTCAGTGACGTTTTAAACCTGTTTGAATGTATTGAATTGATTTATTACAATTATGTGGTTATGAGCATGTGGAGTCGCAAATTTCCGTGTGGTTGAACCGAATTGCAATTTTCTCCGACTTCTCCGGGTTGGCCTGCGAAATTAGAGCATGTTTTTTCGAGTCGACTTTCGTAAAAATATTTTACACCCACATTTTGCGATTTCATTACGTGTGACGCTCGAACGCGTGGAGCTGGCAGTCCTGCCAGAGCAATGCATCATGCGCGTCGAACTTCCGATTTCTTGCGTCCCAAATGCTGCTGCATGGCTACCCCGTCATTTGTACTGTATTCATCCAACGTTTGTGCGTATCTTTATCGCGACTCTTGACGTACCGTGGGTGAGCAATTGATGTTTTGAAATTTTTCATAGAACATCTTTGGACTCGATACTTTTTTGCCCAAATTAAAAGCGACCGAATAACCTAAGGGCTGACACGTTCAGTCGCAATGTTCTTGTAGACAGATGGTCCGCTTTGTCATCTTGGTGGTGGCTTTTCTTAAAATTCTAAAATACTTAATCTTGTTTAAAGTTTAAACGTTTCAGACAGTGCATTATATAAAAATCCACCCTCTAACTTCATACACTGCCCAGAACCTAACTTTGTACTTGCATGTTTTTCTCCTGTTGTAACATTGTCTCTTAATTCTAGTCCTTAAAAATGTGTACCCAAATTCCTGCTGGTGAAAAACTAAAAAACGCTTAAAAATTAGCCTGGACTGTTGAATGCTCTAATGCCATACTAATGTGATTTTTTTTTTCCCAACGTCACATGAAATTCCACTCAAGATGGTAAAAATCATACAGAGCCTGTACAAGGACACAGCGTGTCACGTCATCCACAACACGAGTGTGTCGGAACCCTTCACAGTGAACAACGGGGTCCGTCAGGGATGTTTGTTGTCACCGCTGACCTCTCTTGTGATCGACTGGGTGATGAGGACAGCGATGAGCCCACCATGCGGGATCCAGTGGACACTCATGCAGAAACTTGAGGACCTGGATTTCGCGGACGACATCAGCTTACCGACTCACACCCTCCACCACATGCAGAAGAAGACCGAGAGCCTCCGCAGCACAGCCAGTAACACTGGCTTGGAGATCAACGCGGAGAAGACAAAGACCATGAGACCAACACAAGCCAGGCTGAAGCAATTCGCCTAGGGGAACAACAGATAGAAGATGTTGAGAAATTTACCTACCTAGGAAGCATTGTCAACAAGACAGGAGGTACTGATGATGACATCAGGGCCAGAATAACCAAGGCAAGATTTGCTTTCACCACCCTCAAGCCCATCTGGAGGAGCGCAAACGTCCATCTTCACACCAAACTGAGACTGTTCAACACCAACGTGAGACCTGTGCTGCTGTATGGCTCGGAGACCTGGAGACTCACCAAAGGGCTGGAGCACAAGTTGCAGGTCTTCATCAACACATGCCTGCGGCGGATCCTCCGCATCAGGTGGCCTGACAGAATTGCTAATGAGGAGCTATGGCGCCGGACAAATCAGAGACCAATCGGAGACACCATCAGAATCCGAAAGTGGAAATGGATTGGACACATCCTACGCCGAGGCCCGGACAACACCACACGGCAGGCACTGGACTGGAACCCTCAAGGAAAGAGAAAGCGAGGCCGCCCAGTGACAACTTAGCGTAGGACGCTGGACAGTGAGCTGAGTACCATCAAGCTGTCCTGGGGTGAGGCAAAGCGGGCAGCCCAAGACCGCACACGTTGGAAATCTGCAGTGAAGGCCCTATGCTCCCGTTGGAGCGAAGAGGATTAAGTCAGTAAGTCAAGTCACATGAAAACCATTGAACTGATCAACATGAGTATTGTTGCTGTTACCTAATAAGAGAATGTGAAGTGAAATACTAATCTGGCAACAGGTCTAACATAGTCTCAGATTTGACATCTGGGATTCTAGGATTTGTCCATCTAATATTATACAGGAATCATTCTTTTGTACAAATGTTACATATGACATCAGATCAGCTAGTGTCCATAAAAGAGCATGTGCGTTGAAATATTCCTCTAGGACCATTACGATAACACACTGAGATGACAAACGCTGATCTGTAGCAAAACAATCTTCTGATCTGGTGGTACCGGAAATGCGATAATGGTAGAGTATTCTAGATCGCATCTTGTGTACAGCATATTGAACATTTCAATTTCATTGATCCTTTTAAAATGTGGTGGGTAGAAAAATTCTTGACTTGTTCAGACATAAGCGACTGTCACTGACTAACAGAAAACTGCCTTGGAAGTGATCATCTTCCAGATATCAGAATGTACACACCACTAACGACTTGTCAGATGTCAAGAACAAATCCCTAGATTGAATTGTAAACTTGCAAACTGAGAAGCGTTTCAAAAATTAACATAACACTGCTTCTATAGAAAATGAGATTTAAAAAAAAGCTACATAGAAGCATTACTTCAACCATTGGAACGCTATTCTGTCGAAGTGCAGATGTCAAAAAATTGGTCCTGGGCATTCTGGGTTGACGTTAAGAGCGAATTCGAAATACAAAGTGTCGAAAAGTAAAAATGAAAAAACAAATGGGTAATGAACTTACTCTGTAAAATTTGGTAACGGATTTTTAGCTGTTATTGAAAAATGCTTTCGTCTAGTCTCAGAATAGGCAATCAAGTTTATGGGCAGAACGTGAGCATTCTGGAATGAACAACAAAAAAGCAGGAATATTCGAGTGCAGTTCTAGCTGCCAAACTTGTTTTCAAATCCAGTTCTCGAAATTGAAAGTTCAAGAAGCTATTTCATCTCAAAGTTCACCGGTTGGTAAAGAGTTTATCCAATGCGTGTGCCTTCTGGAAGGTTCAATTCCATTTCCTTATAAAGAAAAACGGGGAATATCCCCCTTCCCCCAAACATGGACACGTTAAGATAGCAAGAAAAGGTTAAGGACTTCGGTAAATGAATACACATTTTCATTAACCATGTTTTAATACAACTGTGGAAAAATACTCAGTTCAACAGGCTAAAATTAGAAGGGGTCGGCGTGCAACAGATACTGTAAACCTTAGAATTCAAATAGCATTCACACACACACACACACACACACACACACACAATTCTGACGTTAAAGGCATACACGTGTTTTGCATGCCCAATTACTCTACAAATTAAAAAGTGTTTACTGACACAAGGTCATTAGAGGTATGTACAAAAATTGATAAAATGTATTCTTTCAGGTGTATAGATATGGATGTTCCCCAGGGGCCAGTCATTGCTCCTATCTTACTATTCTTCCGAATCCGTTATAGGCAAAAATGTTTCAGAAAGCAGATATTGCTGTGATAGACATTAGTGTCTTGGAAAATGGGCAAAATGGTCAGCCATGTGTAGGATGTATATCAAGAATTGCAACTGATCTTCTTAAAAAGAAAATGTTATAGAATTTACAGAGGAAAAACTTATAACAATGGAAGAAAAAAGCTTCAGTACTGCAATCCTTGAATCTAGATGGCACGGTGTTAATAGCAAGTGCAATGTTTTTAGCAGTCCTATTGACGCCAGAAATGCTGGAAGATTCTCAAAGAAAATCTAACAAAGTCTAAATTTCCTTAACTGTCAAGCCTTCAGACAATGCTAAAACCCTTTTTACATCACTTTCGTCTGCTTTGCAGAGTGGCAGGATATGTGGTTCGAAGCCAGGCGAAAATTCAGTTTCTAGAGAAAACTTAGTATGAATTTAATGGATACAAACCATGTCCCTAAAGGCCAAACATTTTATGTAATCGGGCAATAACGAAAGGTTCTTCTGAAGTTTTGTAATAGTGTAATTTTGATTAAAGGCGTACGTTGACTCTAGAAAATCCTGCAGTACCTTAGATGCCTCTATGTGAGCACTCAATGTGAGCATTTAGGTGGAAACTTCGATCATGAATCGAAGATAAGGAAAAAAAAATTAGATTCTTGTAAATTGAACACGGAGTTCTTGTGCTAATCACCAGAATTGATACAAATGGTTCAGTTGTGGATACTTCTGCAGCGATTTGAATTCGTCGTTCAAAACAATTTCAAAAACGATAGAATTATATGCAGTGCTAATGGCCTTAAATTTGCAAACGCAAGACACCGTCCCTTATAAGTGTTTCTACTCTGTATTGAGTCCACGTGCATTGCAGTCGTTGCCAAACTGGGACTGTATAACCAAATGTTGATAACTTAATTCATTGTCTCAAAGTATAGCTAGATTTCTTTTCGGTTTCATCAGATTGTTTAAAGTGGAAATAAACAGTAATTATTGCAAAAGTTAGAACAAAGGAATGTAAACAAACAATCGATTCTTTCATGACAGCATTCCTTGTCTAAAGTGCTACCAAGTGTGGGAAATGAAAATTTGTGCAAGTCGTACACATTGCTTGACAGCCAAGAACAATTATGAAGTGAAGATTGAAACACATGAACCACAAAGTTCTTTTGATGATGCGTGTATCTGTAGGTCATCAGTTTCAGTTCATCTATTAGATTTTTCTGTATTAACAACTTCATAAAGAGATTAAATCTTGAAAAATATCTGTATGATATATACATATCTATTACTAATGCAATGCAGCTGCTACTCAATCTGAAGTAGCCAGTTTATGAAGATCCAAAACTTAGGTACCAAGGATTAGATATGTATTAGGAATCGTTGAACGTTGAAGTGGTACAATTTGTATTAGCTTATTGTCTAAAATCATCTGAAGAGTCGTTAAATGAAACCGATCTGAACGGATCCAATCTAGTGAATCATCAAAATGGCGAGCCGGAAAGCGCACACACCCGATGACCTGTAGAAACTGGTCGGGTCAGACAGATGTTCCCGTAAAGCAAACTTGGAGTTGAAAGGGGGAGGGGGCCGGGGGGGGGGGGGGCGGTTGAAAGCATTGTGCGTTGATATTTGGTTCTTTTTGCATGTGCTGTTCTCGCTGTTAACGCGTCTTCTTCGGTAGACGAAGTACACTAAGGCTGGAGAATGCATTTCTGACCAGTGCAGGAATTGGCTCTCGGTAAATGAACTTTTTCCAACATTTCGATGTTTATGTCTAGAAGTGCCACTCCGTTTCATTTATTACAATCATCCAAGTGCCGCTAGACTTATGATTTGCCAAGCGATAAATGAGCAATCTGAAGGACGTAAGTTTGTGGACACATAACGTAAACCCACTCTTGAGTCTCGCGACGTTTGGTTCAAAATAGTTCTCTAGCAGAGGTCCTACGATCTTTTTTTTTACTAAGTATTGTAGCCAGGATGTTGGTCTCAATAGCCCTGATTTGGGGTGGTTCCCAATAGTGAGGGGGCGGGTGGAGGCGTCAAAGGACAAATTTATTGGCACAACCACCAGAGCAGCGTGTTACTGCATTGAACCTTTTTTGTAATCCAGGAAACTTGGAATGAAAAGGGGACGATGGTATGGATTGCCGAGAGAACTGATATGCAGGAATTGCAGTCTGAATATGAAGATGAATTCCGTTTTGCTTCGATTGCTGATGCTCATACGTTATCAGTTTCTGGTCGGATGGCTGAAAGTTCGCTTACTCTTTGATCTTTAACCTGCACAGCCCATCTAGGTAATTTGTCGAGTTTATCCAGGGTCATGGAAACGGTTGTTTAGAGCCGATCTTCAGCCTAGGCATTCGATAATGACTGTTGTTTTCGTTTAAATTTTATGCTAATGAGTTTGGTCAGACGACGCTAGGGAAAGATTTCAAGACTTGTGGCGGTTTAACGATTATAAATGCGCTACGACCGAAGAGCGACAACTTTGGCTAACTTGCGCGCGCGAAATCACCTCTCGCTGCAGATTGCGTGCAGTGGAACAGTGTACTTTATTATTATGAATACTTATATAGCGCCTATTCCCGGCTAGAGACCAAGCTCTAAGCGCTTTACAGTCCACACTCGTTTATATAACGGGCTGCCTACCTGGGTAGTGCCGACTGCAGAGCTGCCACTGGCGCTTCATTCAGTCGTTTCCCGTTTCATCCAGTCAATATTGTTCAATACTTCCTTCGTTCTTTCAATTTCTCACGCAGGCTTCATGCTATGTGTAACGTGTCATCCATACCAGCGGCCAAACTGGCCTTCTCTTCCGAAAGTTGGTGATGGTATTTTACGTGTGTGCAAGATATCATCATTGAGTACTTATGTAGCCCCTGTCCTCGACTAGAGACCAAGCTCTAAGTGCTTTACAATCCAAACTCGTTTACACAACGGGCTGCCTACCTGGGTAGTGCCGACTGAAGAGCTGCCAGCTGGCGCTTCACTCAGTCGTTTCCCGTGTCATCCAGTCAATATCGTTCAATATCGTTCACTCAGTTTCCTTACTTGCTTCATTCTTTCCATTTCTCACGCAGGGTGCATGCTATGTGTAACGTGTAATCCATACCAACGGCCAGTCTGGCCTTCTCTTCCGAAAGTTGATGGGATTTTAAGTGTGTTCAAGATGTTATGCGTGCGTTCACACACGGAACCTCGGTTTATAATCTCATTGTAAGGACTGTATGGGAAACGGAGTCAGAACCAATTAACTCTGAGGGAAAAGCCCCCCTGTACCGAAACGGCCCGGTGGAGATTCGAACCTTCAACCTCAGGATCACCAAGATTACGTGTCCGGCGCTCTACCGCTGAGCTATTCCGGCCCTGAAATATAAAAAAACGGGCAAGAGAGCTTGAATTTGTTGTGCCAGTATGCAGATGAATCAGTTTGAAAGGAATTTGTCATCGGAATAACTTAAAATCTTATCTTCATTTCATTTGCTAGGCTTACGTTGTCTCCCTTAACATTTTTGTGAATGTCAGACTCGGAAATAGGGTTGTAGGGATGCTGTAACTTTTTTGAAAGACAGAAACGAAGATTCTTTACCATTATACACTCAGCTGTATATGGTAGTGGATGTCTTTACAAATGACTGTACGGATACCTACACACTTGTTTAAGATTTTATGTAATTGCAGTACTATTGCATCTAAGGAATATGAACACATACCGGAAAATCTGTACTTTTAATTGTAACGGAATCAACGACTTTAAGAAAAAAAAAATTATTTGACTTCCTTATGAAGCGCGATGTTAGCGTTTTCTTTCTTCAAGAAACTCGTTTGAAAACTAGTTCAGAAAACATTCGTTCAGCTTGGGGACGCTCAGTTTGGCTAGCAGGAACGGAATCAAACAAGAATGGCGTTGGTATCACGATGAAAAAAAACCCTTTAAATGTTATAAAGTGTAAGAAATTCATAATAGACAATGAATTTTTTTTTAAGAAAAAAAAAACTACTTCAGTAGAGGTGTATGGTCCGAGCTATTGTGATAACACTAGAGGCTTTTTTCCTCCTAAATCAAACTAATTAATGACATCCGGAATGAATATGTCATTGCTGCAGCAGACTGGAACATTGTTCTGAATGTAAAGACTGATGTTCAGAATGATCACAGAGTGAACAGACCAAAAGCACTTCGGAATATTTTTGAAAAATTTTGAACGGCACGACTTATGATCAAGAATGGACAGGCGCCAAGCTTGTATTCATGAAACGGCGAGTTTAGACAGAAATACCCATCAATTAAACGCACAGATTTGCTATTGTACAATGGCGTAATCCAAGCAGTCAATAGCTTCCTGAACAAACATGCCTTTCAGTTGGCGAATCAGTATAAGATTATGGATTCTAAAACTTGGACAATCATTTGTAGAAGTCACTAAAGCTGCACATGCATTGATCGCATCTGCTTTTATTCCATCCGTTGTTAGTAAATGGAATGAAACTTTTAGCCAGTTAAATTGGACACATGTATTTGGCCATTGTTTAAGATTGTCTGATGATGTCCAGCTCAGATGGTTCCGGACTAGGATTTTGCACCGCATCCTTCCAACAAGGAAATATTTGCTTGTGTCATGTTGAAGACCCATTATGCATGTTTTGAAAGCAACAGACTATTGAGACCATTGAGCACCTTTTTTTCGAACTGTCTGGTTCAGGATTTTTGGTCAGTTACAATTCTGTTTAAAACGAGATTGCCATGTGGATATTGCTTGTAATAAAGATATTCTTTTTGGATTACGGATCGGTACATCCACCAATAAGTTGTTTGCTTTGATTTTGTTGCTTGCTAAATTCTACGAATACAGGTATAGATTTCTTAAGGTTTATCCTGCTTTGCAATGTTTCCCCTGTTTCGCCTCATTTTTGTACGGACTTTGCAAGAACTGCTGTTGAACTAATGAAATAAGGAAGCAGACCTTGTCACTCCTGTTCTCCATCCCTTGATCAGCTGCAACATTTTTATTGCAGTTGTTTAGAAAACTATTCTGTTTAAATGTTACTGACAGTAGTAGTAGTCTCAGTTTTTGGTCATGTGGATGGGAACAAGATTTTTGCATGTTCACTGGCAGGTTTATGCTGATTTTTTAAATGTCAAAATGTCATTATAGACTTGACAAGGATGACATTTAAGCCCACGTATTTACAGTATGATTAAAGATTTTAACTGTGAAAGTTTGTTCCTGCGTTTCACAAGGTGTGTACAAATGGGGTATATCGCGTACTGAAATTGAAATTGCGCACATGAAAACCGAGCGTGTGAACGCGTAAAGCATAAAATAAATGAATACATTTAAGGGGTCTCTTATTAAAAAAAAAAAAAAAAAAAAAGAAAAAAGAAAACGGCAATCATCTCGGGTGAACCAATGGCGGTTGTCAGCGAAGTCGCCATTCTGATCGCCAGAGTTCCATGTTGCAGACCATGATTGTGGCAGCCCAGCTAATTATCACATTTAAACCAGACGGATACTAACATGCATGCGCGCACATGCACGCGCGGGCGCGTGTGCACACATAAAAAGGCACACGTACACATGAAAAGGCGCGCGCGCACGCGCACGCGCAATCACACTCGCACACAAAGCGAGCGCGCGCACACACAACACACACACACACACACACACACACACACACACACACACACACACACACACAGAGGAACATGTGCACACACACCGAAGAACGTGCACACACACACACACACACACACACACACACACACACACACACACACACACACACAACACACATCAAGGAACGTGCACACACGAACGCGCACTCTCTCTCCCCCAATCACATTGAATCTCGGCAATGAAAGTCGCTCTTTGAATGAAACATGGCAAATCATTTCCAGAAATTTTACTTGAGTATGAAAACCCCCAAAGTTCTTTAGGGTATAAAAACCCTTAAATTTGTACATATGTGTAACCCGTGTTGAATCAAGTTACAACTTTTCATGCACCACGAAAAGTGGACAAAATGTTAAACTGAGACATGCTTCGAACTGGATGTTAAACTGTTAAGAGTGGCTCGCTATTATTCGATGTGGTCATGATTTGAATTAGAATTGAATCTTGAAGTTTATTTGCTAGTGGACTGATGTCCCATTGTTCACTCTGTTCTGCAGGCCCTCAGGATGACAGGGACGACGCCCCCGGGCCATCCAGGCGTCGCCATAGCCCCCCGAACAGCAAACCACGGGAGTGGGTTTACCCATACATTGCCTGGATGAGAAACCACGGGCATGTCGTGCCTTCAAGTGCCCGGGCCCCTAGCGTAGGTCCCATTGCTGCTGCTCCACTAGTGACAGGTAGGCTTTTTGGTCCGAACAATTACACCAATGCTGACATTGACAAGACGGACGAGTTGGTCTTCTATTACACCTCGTCAGACGACGACGACTACAAAGACAGACGACGACGAACTGACGTGCCGACAAAACCGACAAAACGACGAAGACGGACAAATGGACAAACGACGGTTCCCCCACAACCCGTGCGACGCTCTGCCCGGTTAGCAGGCCTCCAGAGAGGTATCGGGCAGAGGACTTCCGCACTGAGAGCTACCTCCGGAGGTTAGGGGAACCAGACATGGACTGGGACCGTGATAGTGTTTCCCTGGAGCAGCGGCCACCTCCCCCTGTACCTGGCTCCCCGTCCTCTGTGATGTCCTCTTTCTTCGGCCAGCCGGCAGGGTGGGAGTATCTATCGGACGGGAGTGACATAGATGTAGAGTGGGTGGGTGGGGAGGAGTTATGTCTGAGCCCTCCGTACACCAGAGAGGACATGATGCGCCGCTCTCGCCGTCTACGTAGGCCCCCGCTTAGGTACCAGTCCGTCGACTTCCGCATGGACGGAAATAGGAGGAGGGCCAGGCATTGAAGTTCTTGTTCGGTGGGAGGGAGGGTGGAGATAGATGTAGACTGGGATGGTGGGGATGGCTGTGTGACCCCTCCTTATACCAGAGAGGACCTTTTGCTCCGCTCTGCCCGTATCCCTAGGTCCCCAGATAGGTATTAGTCCATCGACGTTCGTACGGAGCCTGACCTCCGACGATTGTAGAGAAGTAGGAGGGGCAGACATTGAAATGTAGGAGCAGAGACCTGGAGAGAAAGGGTGATAGGATAGCTTTAGTGTAAATAGGACATGTTATAGAATAGAGGGTGTAGTGATACAAAGGCTGGCCGATTAGATAGTGTAGGAAATTAGTATAGGAAATTAGATAGCTCTTTCTCTGTGTGTGGTGTCGCTTTATACTCTCCGTCAATATTTCTGTGGTGTTCTATCTGTGTTGAGTTCTGTGTCGTTCTCTTTATTTTGCCAGCTACATCAGTAGTCTGATTAGGAACGGTTTTTTTTTCTCCAAATATTGCCTTAGAATAGAAATATAACCCCAGATTAGCCTGTAACGTATTAATGCATTTTTTTGCAATCTGTGTTCAGTTTCTATGCTGGACTATGTAGGCGAAGGCCCGAGCGTTAGGGATGTTAGGGTTTAGCTATAGGTTATCATAGGGAGGCCGGCATGGCAACAGTCTTTTTTTTAATTTTAATTCTGGTTATTAATGTCATCACCTTTCTAGTTGATAAGTAGGTTTAGCGAAGGGGTTCTTGTTGTTATTACGGTTATTGAAGGACTGCTAATGTTGTGATGCCTTAAGACATGTGTAAGACCTTACTGCATGGAGTCTGACCTTTAAAAAAAGATTGGTTTAAGTGGATTCTACTTTTGATGATGAAATTGAAGCCCATGCTCTGAAACTTTCGGTGAGTTTTGGAGTGTCACTAGAGCAGTTTTTGCTGTGTTGCGTTTGGAAATGTAGTTCTATTTTAAAAAGGGTAGTAAAAATTGGTGACCTTTTTCCAGAACGAAACATTGGTAGGGCTGTTTACCCTTTTATGTGGTCTTTTACTACGTTCTTCAGATCATCTTGTTCTGGTAAGTGAAGAAGATATTGTAGAGAATGAACAAGAGCACAACTCTCATCTGTGCGCAAGCTTTCGATTTATTACAAATCTTTATCAAGAATCTAGAGAATGTGAAGCTATGGTAGTGACTCGCACCTCTCTCTCTCTCTCTCTCTCTCTCTCTCTCTCTCTCTCTCTCTCTCTCTTCTTCTCTCTCTCTCTCTCTCTCTCTCTCTCTCTCTCTGTCTCAGTCTCTGTCTCTCTGAGTAAATAACTTGTGACGCCCACCTGCACACTTGTGCACATGTGTGTAAGTTGAAAACAACAAAAACCACTTTTTTCGTTCATGAACGGATCCTTTCAGTCAGTTTGGCGGGTTGCCGAGCAGAAACCTCAAGACATTTGAATCACCTTGCCTCCCCAAAGCAGATTTGCTTGGAGTTTTTTCTTTTCTTTCTTTTTTATATCTTGTCTGAGATGCAGGCAATGGAATACTGAGTGTACCTTTTTGAATTGGATTTTTTCTTCAAAACTCTTTACCCTTTCCCTTTCTCCCCACCTCCCCCTTCTGTTCCTGCCATTTTTTTTTCATCCACCCCTTCAACTGAGAGACATGCCTGGGTGTACCGCTCGGGTGTGCCTTTTTTTTAGTCGCTTAGAAGTAAAGGCATTTCTTTTTCTCCCCACCAAGCAAAATCCTGATTGTGTGCGCGCACGTGTGTGTGTGTGTGTGTGTGGGGGGGGGGGGGGGGGGGGGGGGGGGGGAAGGGGTGGTGGTGGTAGTATGGCTGCGCTGTTTTTGTCTATACGCACAAATTTCATATGAAGAGTGACGGCATCAGTGTACTTGTTACACGCGATAAGCACATATGGGAGTGTATGTGTGGAAATAAGCTTTGCGCAGTGCACCAATATATATATATATATATATATATATATATATATATATATATATATATATATATATATATATATATATATATATATATATTTGCCCACTACTATGGAGTTAACGGATGGCACCATGTAGAACCTCTGCTGCCTGGTCCGTCCACCTGGTCTGTCCACCCAGTACTGCCTGGTCCGTCCACCCTGTACTGCCTCGTCTGTCCACCCTGTACTGCCTCGTCTGTCCACCCTGTACTGCCTCGTCCGTCCACCCTGTACTGCCTGGTCCGTCCACCCTGTACTGCCTGGTCTGTCCACCCTGTACTGCCTGGTCCGTCCACCCTGTACTGCCTGGTCCGTCTACCCTGTACTACCTCGTCTGTCCACCCTATACTGCCTGTTCCGTCCACACTGTACTGCCTCGTCCGTCCACCCTGTACTGCCTGGTCCGTCCACCCTGTACTGCCTCGTCCGTCCACCCTGTACTGCCTGGTCCGTCCACCTCGTACTGCCACGTCCGTCCACCCTGTACTGCCTCGTCCGTCCACCCTGTACTGCCTGGTCCGTCCACCTCGTACTGCCACGTCCGTCCACCCTGTACTGCCTCGTCCGTCCACCTCGTACTGCCACGTCCGTCCACCCTGTACTGCCTGGTCCGTCCACCTCGTACTGCCACGTCCGTCCACCCTGTACTGCCACGTCCGTCCACCCTGTACTGCCTCGTCCGTCCACCTCGTACTGCCACGTCCGTCCACCCTGTACTGCCTCGTCCGTCCACCCTGTACTGCCACGTCCGTCCACCCTGTACTGCCTCGTCCGTCCACCCTGTACTGCCTGGTCCGTCCACCTCGTACTGCCTGGTCCATCCACCTCGTACTGCCTCGTCCGTCCACCCTGTACTGCCTCGTCCGTCCACCTGGTCCGTCCACCGTACTGGTAGGCCGTTTTTCGATCTTTACCAGTCCATGGCTAAACACTTGCCAGCCATCACTGTTCCAGGGATGGGGAGTCCAGATTCTAAGTACTTGATTTATTTGATCAAAAATGCTGTGGAAAATCCCCCCCCCTCCCTTCACACACGCACACCTCCCAACTACCCCTCCTCCCTTTTCCACATTCCTTTTTTCTTCCTTGATCATGCTTGAATTTGTGTGTGGTGAGTGGGGGGGGGAGGGGGTGTTGCATCCATGATTTTATTGTAGCCCTGATGCGCCTTTGCAGTGGGCTGGGCTATAAGCAACATTATCTTGCCATAACTTACCTCAGCTCTGATATGTCTGCCCGTAGATGAAAGGGCATTACACATGAATAGTAAACAGTTTCTGGGTAACCTGACCTGGGTTCCCCGTGAAGTGGATTGTTTGTTCCCTGTCTGCACATGACTATGGCAGGACGTTCAGTAAATGTGAGATGGATGTTTTGTCATTAGCCCTAAGATGAGCCGTGTGCTGATGGGGCTGTGGATGGACAGGTGATGAATGCAAGGTGCTGGTTGTGCCCTGAGGTGAGCGGTGTGCTAATGGGGCTGTGGATGGGCAGGTGATGAATGCAAGGTGCTGGCTGTGCCCTGAGATGCGCCGTGTGCTGATGGGGCTGTGGATGGGCAGGTGAATGCAAGATGCTGGTTTTGGGCTGAGATGAGCCGTGTGCCAATGGGGCTGTGGATGGACAGGTGATGAATGCAAGGTGCTGGTTGTGGGTTGAGATGAGCCGTGTGCTAATGGGGCTGTGGATGGACAGGTGATGAATGCAATGTGCTGGTTGTGGGCTGAAATGAGCCGTAGTGCTAATGGGGCTGTGGATGGACAGGTGATGAATGCAATGTGCTGGTTGTGGGCTGAAATGAGCCGTAGTGCTAATGGGGCTGTGGATGGACAGGTGATGAATGCAAGGTGCTGGTTGTGGGCTGAAATGAGCCGTAGTGCTAATGGGAGTGTGGATGGACAGGTGATGAATGCAAGGTGCTGGTTGTGGGCTGAAATGAGCCGTAGTGCTAATGGGGGTGTGGATGGACAGGTGATGAATGCAAGGTGCTGGTTGTGGGCTGAAATGAGCCGTAGTGCTAATGGGAGTGTGGATGGACAGGTGATGATTGCAAGGTGCTGGTTGTGGGCTGAAATGCGCCGTAGTGCTAATGGGAGTGTGGATGGACAGGTGATGAATGCAAGGTGCTGGTTGTGGGCTGAAATGAGCCGTAGTGCTAATGGGGGTGTGGATGGACAGGTGATGAATGCAAGGTGCTGGTTGTGGGCTGAAATGAGCCGTAGTGCTAATGGGAGTGTGGATGGACAGGTGATGATTGCAAGGTGCTGGTTGTGGGCTGAAATGAGCCGTAGTGCTAATGGGGGTGTGGATGGACAGGTGATTGCAAGGTGCTGGCTGCGCCCTGAGATGAGCCGTGTGCTATAATGGGGCTCTGGATGGGCAGCTCTGAATGAAAGCTGCTGGTTGTGGCCCGTGCTGGACAGGTACAGGACAGACTTCAGTGCTGCCCTCTTGCCATCTTCACATCTTGTACCACTCCCTTTCCACCCTCCAAACCCTAACACATTCTCTTTTGCCCTCTGCCAAAGATCTCAGGCAAAAGGAATGGAAGTTGCAGACGGTTAACGGTCGTCTAAATCTGTGCATCCCTGAGTTACCGTGTTTCAGGGGTGGCTGTAAAAAGTCTTAAACGCTGTTTGCACACAGGCCACAAATTTACACCCATTCTTGTCTTTTAAAAGGCGAAGATCTGCGGTGCATTCCATGTTCGGTACCACTCCCCATGAAACGTGTTCTTTCTTAATGTTGGGACTTGCATGATGAGACACAAACACTTTATAGCAGATTCCAGGATAATATTTTTGAATTTCTGAAAGAGGATTTTTTTTTATCTAGAGCTATCAAAATGTAACAAAATTTTCGGTGTGCTTTACCAAGCTGCGTAGATTTTTTTCTTTTTTTAAATGACTTGGAGAGTTGACTTTAACGCGGTGACAGCCCTGATATGGCCTTTTGCGGTCGGCTGGGCTGTATACATTCTTCTGTTCTCTGCCATCCCCTTGAGACCATTGCTCGCGTGTCATCCATCTTGACGTAGCGTTCCTGTTCGGCTGCTTGTCATCCATCTTGATGTAGCTTTTCTGTTTGGCTGCTTGTCATCCATCTTGACGTAGCGTTCCTGTTTGGCTGCTTGTCATCCGTCTTGACGTAGCTTTTCTGTTTGGCTGTTTGTCATCCATCTTGACGTAGCGTTCCTGTTTGGCTGCTTGTCATCCATCTTGACGTAGCGTTCCTGTTTGGCTGCTTGTCGTCCATCTTGACGTAGCTTTTCTGTTTGGCTGGGCTGTGAGTCATAATGTTCATGTGCATGCATGCACACATAACGCCGACACTCGTCGCGTGCACATGACGGGTTTCGCGCATATGCATATGTCTTGCATTCGCACAAGATGCACACGCTCACACACAGACACACACGCACACACATGCACACACACACGCGCACACGCGCACACGCGCACGCGCACACACACACACACACACACACACACACACACACACACATACACACACGCGCGCGCGCGAGCGCGCGCGCACACACACACACACACTCTCTCTCTCTCTCTCCCTGTCTCTCTCGGGCGCATGCACACTACAACCACGTTTTGAAACTTACGTTCAATTACACTAGACTACGCAAAAGCCTTCGTATAGCCCCTTGTGGTTGGCTGGGCTATAAACATGAAACCTCCGCGGTGTAGTGGCCAGTAAAACCATTCTGATTTGATTTAACCGAGAACTTCCCTTCCTCCCTTACCTGAGGTCGCATTGGCACATGCACACGTACACGTATCGTGCCGCACATGTACATTCGTGCTTACCGCACGCACACTCGTATGCACGCCTCCATGCATACAAATGCACATCGCGCAAACACCAACATGACCAAACACCTATACACATGCCCCCACACCTACACCCATGCCCACATACCCACACACACTCCCACACACACCACACCACATCACAAACACTATACCACGAACTCGTACACGTACACACACATACACGCGCGCGCGCGCGCGCGCACACACACACACACACACACACACACACACACACACACACACACACACACACACACACACACACACACACACACACCGTCCATAGTCAGCCGGACTTTTAACATATGTTGAACTTATTCCCTTAAAGCACCGACTTTTAAAACAACTGATGTTGGCATTAAAGGTGGCAGCCTTGATATGTCCCTTTCCGGGGCTAGGCAACAAGCAACAAGAGTTGTCCGCAGCAGGTGATCGTCCAATTGTGATCACTTTTTTCGCTTTTGCAGGAATACATATGCAGACTGATTCCAGATCATTGAGGTTCTGACTCTCTCACATGGTTCAGTGTAAAACTCGTTGTCACTGACGTGTCTGTCAGCTTGTCTGTACCCACCCGGTCTATGGGGGCAACGGCATGGTGTGCTACTCGATGGGTCTGGGCACCAGTCAAGGCTTAGTGACGTTGACTTGCATGGATTTGAAGCTGGACGTGGGACTGCTGAGGCTCCTGGTGGGCCCTGGGGAATCTTGTTATTCCTCCTCCGCCTCCCATCCTGGATCTGAACGAGCTGCAATATGGACGTCAGTCTGCTAGCAGATCTCGACTTCAACACGGTGACAGCCCTGCTATGGCCTTTGCGGTCGACTGGGTTTATAAGCAACATTACCTTACCTTTACAGGATTCAGTTCTAATTAAGTCAACAGAAAATCCCTCTTAATAATGGCGTTCTACGGCAACACCACCACAAACATATTCACGATGGAAAATGATAGCTTTCTTAATAAAATTGTCTATATCTGCTTTGATCCCAGTTGACAATGCGCTGCCCTTGTAAGAAAGAAGAATGTATTTTTCATTCATAATATGGCGGTTTATTGCATTTTAGAGGTATTTGTGTGTTCTTTACACTGGAGTTGACTTCGGATTTATAGCCCCGATATGACCTCATGGTTGACTGGGCTATGAACCAGAACTGAATATGCCGCCCTTCCTGTGGGCCCATCTGCCGGACGGTAAATTTGGTCATGTTCCTTCCTTTCTGAAGAACAAATTTGTCTAAGGGAACCGCTGTAATGAATATTGAAAAAAATCTGCTCAGGTAAGTTTCTGAAACGTTCCCAGGTACTGCTAGAAAGACGTTTAAAGTGTGAGGGTATCTGGAAGGGAACGGTAGGCCGAGTTTCAGTCCACCCTGTGTGCTTTTGGGACCACTGTCCACATTGCTGGCGTCCAGTTCTGGACATGCTGTGCACCAAAAGCAAAAGCGTGAAAGATACTGTGTACTTTGAGTACTTTTTTCTTCATTCAGCCCTGTTTTTATTTTTTTATTTTTTGGACCGCTGTGATTTATGCATGACTTGGTCATATCCATCTTCTGGCCCACAGTGTGCAGATACTGAAACAAATGACTTATTTTCTGACCTTCACTGTGCAGATTTTGGAACTTTTGTCATGTGGCCTTTAATGTGCAGATAGAGTGAAGTTTGAACTGTAGTTTTATTTTAGCAAGGACCTTGCAGGTGTATCTTTCGAGCAGATTCACCCAGCATTATTCATAACATTTTTGTGTGCATTTGTAAGTTTCATTTCAGTAGTCTAACATAACTTGTCTCCATTTCCCCCCAAACATCTATGTAGGGACTTATAAACAAGAGCCGTCATATGGCCCTTTGCAGCTGAGCTATAACAATTTAAGTTGTTGCCCTGATGCGGCCTTCATTGTCTGTCGTCGACTTGAATGGCAGTATAGTCTTAATACAATCGGATTTCTTTGCGAGTGTAATGTTTGAAGAAAAACCTGAAGGGAACTGAAATGGCCTCTCTGTATAGAATATAAATTGATTGCAAAATATGAATTAAATGTAATATCCTCAACTCCTGTACAGAAGACAATGATTTAGCCGATTCTGTGCAAGGGTGTGTCTCGTTCCGTTTTTGTAAGCATCTGAAGTTGACATCAATAACTGAAATGGCGGTTGGCTCAGCCGAAAGACTCTTAAATAAGTCAAAAAGATCATTGGTTTCAGACACTGCGTAGGTGGCTTTATTTCCTTCTCTATGTGCAAAGATCATTGATTTCCAGACTCTGCCGATAACTTTTTTTCTGTGCAAAGGGCTGCTCGTGTTGTAAGCGCGCGCGTGTGTGCGCGCGCGCGTGTGTGTGTGTGTGTGTGTGTGTGTGTGTGTGTGTGTGTGTGTGTGTGTGTGTGTGTGTTTTCAAGATTGCGAGCGTTTTTCAAGAGCGTGTAAACGTGCGTTCATGCACTTATGTGTGCGTGCATGTATGTAAAGATCCGCTATATAGAGCTCTGCTAGACTGTACTAAGAGTTCTCAGACCAGCCAATAGTCGTTGGAAATGAGTCTGCTTGCTTTGTGCAAAAGCGGTAAAAGTACGGGGTCACGCGTCTCTTGTCCGTCTTTGTCATGTGTGCACGAGCGTAAGGTTTGGGCGTTTTTTGTGTGTGTGTGTGTGTGTGTGTGTGTGTGTGTGTGTGTGTGTGTTGTGTGTGTGTGTATGTGTGTGTGTGTGTGTGTGTGTGTGTGTGTGTGGGGTGAGCGAGAGAACATGCGAGTGCATAAAATGCTTAAAATATTCCTTGTGGGATCTTTGACAAGAAAGCTTTTATTTTCAAACTGTAAATTTTGATCTTGGTAGGGATAATGTGATTGTGAGACATACATGATACCCTGTGATTTCCAATGGTATGAGATTTGTGCTAGGAAACGCACAACTTGAAACTGACCATGTCTCTTTGTGGAACACTTATTTTTCGTTAGATTGTTCCTTTATTCTAGAGACTTTTCAGATAGTTAGTTGCGCAGTGCCTTGGGGTAACGATTGGAAAATGCAGGATCTGGTGGTGTTATCGATATCCTACCGTGCGTATAATAAGGAAGTCAGTTACGTCCTGCAGATCACTTGTTTACCGCCCGAGTAGCCCATGTATGTTTCGTTCAAGTAAGCCACGATTTGTTTTCTTTTCTAGACTGAATATACATGAAATTTACTATAAAAAAGTTTATTACTTAAAAGTTTCTAAAATGTACATTTTAAGTAACCTTAGAGTAACCTTTAAGTAATAAACATTTTTATGGTTACAATTTCATGTATTTTCAGTCTTGTAACATTGACCTGCGTTGATAATCATTTCGTTCATTTCTTCCCTTAATTTTTAGCCCCTTATCCACTAGAAAGGTGATGGCATACTGTGTATATGTGCATATAGTCTTTGTGTTTATTTAGTCTGGACATGGCGGATAGCCATACCTTGTGTAATCTTGACATGGCAGATAGCCATACTTTGTAATTTGGGCATTGGCAGATGGCCATACCTTTTATAATCTTGACATGACAGACAGCCATACTTTGTAATTTGGGCATCGGCAGATAGCCATACCTTGTTTGTTGTTGCAAGTCTTGTGTGTATGGTGTGTAGTCTGTACATTTGGCATTTAGCCATATTTTGTTTTTAGTTGTAAGTCTTGTGTGTATGTGTGTGTAGTCTGTACATTTGGCAGGTAGCCTTACCTTGTAATTTTCATCTTAGTTTTGTGTGTATATATTATGGATCATGGCAGATAGCCATACCTTTTAGCTTTGGCAGATAGCCATACCCTGTAATGTTCATCTTAAGTTTTGTGTATATATTATGGATCATGGCAGATAGCCATACCTTGTAATGTTCATCTTAAGTTTTGTGTATATATTATGGATCATGGCAGATAGCCATACCTTTTAGCTTTGGCAGATAGCCATACCTTGTAATGTTCATCTTAAGTTTTGTGTATATATATTATGGATCATGGCAGATAGCCATACCTTGTAATGTTCATCTTAAGTTTTGTGTATATATTATGGATCATGGCAGATAGCCATACCTTGTAATGTTCATCTTAAGTTTTGTGTATATATTATGGATCATGGCAGATAGCTATACCTTTTAACTTTGGCAGATAGCCATACCTTGTAATGTTCATCTTAAGTTTTGTGTGTATATTATGGATCATGGCAGATAGCCATAACTTTTAGCTTTCGCGGATAACCATACCTTGTAATTTTCATCTTTAAGTTTTGTGTGTGTGTATAATTGGAACATGGCAGATAGCCATACCTGTTAGCTTTGGCAGATAGCCATACCTTATAATTTTCATCTTTCAAGTTTTGTGTGTATGTATTATGGATAATGGCAGATAGGCATCCCTTTTAGTTTTGGCAGATGGCCATACCTTGTAATGTTCATCTTAAGTTTTGTGTGTATGTATTATGGACAATGGCAATTAGCCATACCTTTTAGTTTTGGCAGATGGCCATACCTTGTAATTTTCAGTTAAGTCTCGTTCAGTGTAAATCGTTTTGGTTTAACTCATGTTTATCCAAGACGTTGGCAGATCACACACTTGGTATTCATGGTGGATTTGATGGTGACCAGCAGATCCTACACTTGGTATTGATGGTGGATTTGTTGGTGACCAGCAGATCCTACACTTGGTATTGATGGTGGATTTTTTGGTGACCAGCAGATCAGACACTTGGTATTGATGGTGGATTTGTTGGTGACCAGCAGATCCCACACTTGGTATTGATGGTGGATTTGTTGGTGACCAGCAGATCAGACACTTGGTATTGATGGTGGATTTGTTGGTGACCAGCAGCTGCGTGTCAATGTCCATGCCATGGAAGGGTAAGAGGGGTGAGGATGGTGGTCATGTGGTTGCGATGGTGGGGAAGGGCCCAGAAATGTGCTCGATGTTCACAGGGATAGCATTGTTTGATTTGACTGGTGTCTTGAGACCAGTAAAGACTTGGCTGTGTGTGTGCGTGTGTGTGCGCGTGCGCGCCGCGTGGGTGGGTGTGTGTGTGTGTGTGTGTGTGTGTGTGTGGTGCGTGTGCGCGCGAGTGCGAGTGTGCGAGTGCGTGTAGGGATAACTTGCTGCTTACCTTGTCCGTCCGGGGGTTGCAACCTTGCCGTGGTCGGAGGGCTTGCGTGGTCCAGTGATCTTTTAGGCTTTGCTTACGGGGGCATCAGTACTCAACTAGATGGTTAGTTGTTGTGAACGCTTCTAGGCCTGTATAGCCAAGTTGCTGACTGGCCAAGCATTACGTGGTAGGAACTGATGCCCCTGGTAGGGTCTCCCATGTCAGAAAGGTTAGGAGTGAGGGCCCAGACAAATAGTAACCCACCTTTTTCCTATTCTGTCTTCTGCCTTTCTTAACGAATCTTTTCTTGCTTCGTCTCCCCTTCAAGCCTTCCGTTCCACACTCTTTTTCTCTCTGTGGTCTTCTTAAGATCCGCCGCGTTTGCCGTGCGGTGCGACCTGTGACGGAGGGGGATGAGATCCTGGTGATTGAGATGGCCAACGCCCTCAACACATCACTTTGGCTCGGACCTCTCCTAGACAGGAGGCCCGGTGTATCAATCGGCTTCCCCTTCATGGGGCTGGGTCAAAACAGGCAGTTCTCCGGCTGGCCAAGGTAACCCCTGCAGTGCTCAGCTCTCTGTTCCCGGGAGTTGGGCATGACCAGGGGGGATAGGGTTGGTAGGTTTGTCTGTTGTATATATCTCCTGAAACCTGGAAGGGGTCAAGACAATGATTTCTTGGCCCTGGCCCCTTAGTTGGACTCCATGGTGGGTGGGTAAGGGAGAGATGAAATTTTACCCTTCTAAATATGGCTTCATTACAAAACAATCCTCCCCCCCTCCCCCCCCCCCCCCCCCCCCCCCCCCCCGAAAAAGAAAGGCAAATTTAATTTCTCGAAGGCTGTCGCAGGAGTCTGATGCAGACTCAGATTCCGATGTAGAAACGAGGAAGAAGTCAGGATTTTGGTCCTCTTGGCTAGTAATGGAAAGCAAGCAGCAGGACAAACCAATTTCTGCACTAAGCCCGTTTGCAATACAGGAGGGCTTCCAAGGTATTGCAGGGGACCCACAGTCCATTAAACGACTCCGAAATGGTACGTTTCTTATCCAGTGCAAGACTAAGAAACAATCAGAGCAGCTGCTGAAAGCTACAAAGCTGGTAGACAGAGAGATCAGGGTGACTCCCCATAAACAGCTGAATTCCTCTAAGGAAGTCATTCGATGCCCAGATCTTAGAGGTGTCTCAGAGGCAGAGATCAAGGCGGAACTTGCATCCCAGGGTGTGACAGAGGTGCATAGGGTGACAGTTAAAAAAGGTGCAGAAAGAGTGGCCACCAACGCCCTCTTTCTGGCATTCTGCAACCCTTTGTTACCTCCAGTCATCAAAGTAGGATACTTAAATGTCCGTGTGCAAATGTATGTTCCGTCTCCAATGCGATGAGCCTGTTTGAAGCATCTACGTTGACCCCTCCTTTTGGCCAGAGAGTAAAGGACTATTTTGAAGAGGCTAACATAAATTTAGTGGATGTTGATGACCTTACTGTTGCCGGTGTCCCGCCATGGAGACTGGTAACTCCACAAATAGATTTCTCTCTCTCTCTGCTTATAAGAAAGAAACAACAAGTCCAGAGATTTATAAACATTTGTTTTTAGAAAAGAAAGAGAAACATAAACATCGAACATTTCTCTATACGGATGGTTCCAAATTGGAAGAGAAAGTTGCTGCAGCATCGACATCTGCCTCGGGCCATTCTTATTCTTTTCGTCTGAAAGATCATTCTTCTATTTTTACTGCAGAATTAGAAGCACTAATACTTAGCTTTAAAGACTGTGCAAAGTTCAACTCGAAAGCCTTTTGTTATAGTAGTTGACTCTCTCTCTCTCAGCTTTACAAGCTCTTAAATCGTCAACTTGTGACCATCCTAAGTTAATATCCATTTTAGAACTTTTAACCGAACTCCCTGTAGATAAAGATGTTGTGTTTTGGTGGGTCCCTAGCCACTGTGGTATTACGGGCAATGAGATAGCGGACAGACAAGCAAAGAGAGCGTTAAATGATCCTGTCAAGCGATCCCATCGGTTACCATATCCGGATCTTAAACCGCTAATAAATAAGTTTGTAAAGAAACGTTGGCAAGATGATTGGA
The DNA here is from genome assembly GCA_033310375.1 of Conus canariensis. Lineage (NCBI taxonomy): Eukaryota > Metazoa > Mollusca > Gastropoda > Neogastropoda > Conidae > Conus > Conus canariensis. The sequence goes on from CM065739.1 coordinate 20,535,598, forward strand.
ATTTGGAATCGGAAAACAAACTCCATGAGATAATGCCAGACTTGTCTGAATGGTTACCTTCGGTTTGCAAAAACAGGAAAGAAGAATGTGTTTTAAGTAGACTGCATATTGGACATAGTTATGTTACTCATTCTTTCCTCTTAAAGGGAGAAGATCGACCCCATTGTTTTGCATGCGATTGTGTATACACTCTTAAGCATGTGTTGACTGAGTGTGATGATCTCAGTGAGATCAGAGGAAAATATTTTGATAAAATGTCACTTAGTGAGCTTTTTAGAAATATGCAAGTATCTGTGATATTTCAGTTTTTAAGAGATGTGAACATGTTTTATATGATTTAGTTGTTTTTTTACATTTTAAGGTTGCAGATTGCATGTGTGTTTGTATAACTCGAGTCGCGTAATGACCCTCAGTGTATAGCTCTGATATCACCTCTTTATGGTGGATAGGACTTGTCCTTTATAACTGTCTATCTATCTATCTCCAATGCGATGTTTCAAATGCCAGAAATTTGGACATGTCAGAGATCGCTGTTCTGGGGAGGAGATGTGCGGTGTTTGCTGCAAGGCAACCCATGATGGGCCGTGTAAAGATCCGGCACATTGTGCGAACTGCGGTGGCGACCACCCCTCCTCTTCACGCAGCTGCCCCGTTTGGATTCAGGAGTCCACCATCCAAAGAGTGAAAACAGAAAAGATCTCATTTTTTGAGGCACGCAAACAGGTTGTTGGCAGTCAGACGTCAACAGCGTCTTCCTATGCTTCCGCTATAAAGAAAGTTTCCACCCGTTCAGTCTGCTGCCAGACTGATGAATTTATTTTCTCTAAAACGTTGCATGGTAGAATGGTAAACTCTGGAAGTAAGTCCACCACCTCCTAACCCAAAGTGGATGCCCCTGGTGGAGGCAAAAAATCCGCCACCCCTCAGACTGCCCAGCAGTCTACTCCATCTGCTGCTGGGCAGATTAAAAAGCCAATCCTCCCGCCTCGAACTTCTGTGGGCAGTGCCCGTGCGGGCAAGGGAGTTCAATCAAGTGTGGAGATGATGGAGATGAGAAAGAAACCTCCACCATCTCCAAAACCCGGCCTTCTTCACCTGTGGGCAAGTCTGCCAGCAGGTCTGAAGACCCAAACAGTCCAGTTCAACTTTCTAATAAATTTTCTCCATTGGATGCAGACGTTGATGAGGAGATGACCTGATTTCTCTCCTATTCGTCCTCTGCACCATGGATAGTAAAATAATCCATTGGAATATCCGTGGCCTAAATTCAAACTTTGAGGAGCTGCAGCTTCTGTGTCAAACTATAAAACCTTCCGTCGTGGCTCTTCAGGAAACTAAAATTCAAAGCCAGAAGACCTTCACTCTTTCTGGCTTTAATATTCTTTCCAAACCTGCACAACCATCCACATTGGGACTGTCAGGCGGTGTTGCCCTTCTTTTACATAAAACTTTGCTGTTTAGTCCTGTCGCTCTGACTACCCCCCTTCAGGCTGTAGCTGCGAGAGTCACTCTCCACAAGACTGTTACAATTTGCTCACTCTATCTGCCACCTTCTGTCCCGGTTTGTCGTCAGGACCTTGTCAGTCTGATTGGAGAATTTCCTCGACCTTTTTTGCTGTTGGGTGACTTTAATGGACACAATCCTCTTTGCGGTAGTGTTAGTTCGTCATCCAGAGGTCTGCTTCTTGAGGATGTCCTTTCTGACTTTGATTTGTGTTGTCTGAACGATGGATCTCCAACTTACCTCCACTCTTCCACAGGTTCACTTTCGTGTTTAGATTTGTCGATTTGTGACCCCTCGCTGGTCCTGGACTATGAGTGGTCTGTCCATGACGATCTGCACGGAAGTGACCATTTCCCTGTTCTTTTACAACCCGTATTAACTGAAACCGCCTCTGGCTCACAACATCTTACTTATAAGAAGGCAAACTGGGATCTTTTTGCCACCAATATTTCAAAAGAATTCCAGGACATTGATTTTCTTCAGAGTCCAGACCCAGCAGAATCTCTGACTAACACTGTGATAAACTGTGCTAAAACATGTATTCCAATGTCTTCCGACAAACTCCAACTGCCCAAAACACCCTGGTTTAACTCTGACTGCCAGCAGATTTCAAAAGTACGCAAACGGGCTCAGCGTCGGGTATACCAACGACCTTCAGGTCCCAACGCTCGAGCCCATCAGAAACTCCGTGCCAAATCGAGACACACTTTCAAAATCAGTAAACGTCAGTCTTGGAGAAATTTCTGGTCTGGGCTGACATCTAAAACTTCAAAGAAAAAAGTTTGAAACATCATCAGAAAAATCAAAGGGAAGAACACCAACCCCTCCATTCATCACTTGAAACTGCCAATGCTCTGATCACTGACAAACAAGCTGTTGCCAATCTGTTGGCCTCCACCATCCAACTGAACTCCTCATCTCCAAATAAATCTGCAACCTTTTTAAGAAACAAACACATCAGAGAGAAATCTTCATACAATTTCACATCAGACAACTCTGAAGCCTACAATCTTCCTTTTTCAATCACCGAACTAAAATTAGCTTTGCAAACCTCCACTGATTCTGCCCCTGGTCTGGATGACATTCATTATCAGGTTCTGAAACATCTTCCAGAAAGCTGTCTCCAGACTCTTCTCAAAGTATATAACCATATCTGGATCACAGGGTGCTTTCCGCTCTCCTGGCGGAAAGCCCTGATCATTCCAATACCTAAGCCTGGAAAGGACCTTACCAACCCAACTATCGTCCACTAGCTCTGACTAGCTGCCTCTGTAAGTTAATGGAAAAGATGGTCAACTCCCGTCTGATGTGGAAGCTGGAAACCGATGGCCTTTTGGCCAGTGAACAGTGCGGTTTCCGGAAGTACCACTCGACAGTTGACCATTTAATCCGTCTGGAAACCACCATCCGCAAATCCTTTGTCAATAAGCAGCATGTGGTCGCTATCTTTTTTGACCTAGAAAAAGCGTACGACACCACATGGAAATCAGGAATCCTTATGGACCTGCACAAACTTGGTTTTCGTGGTCACCTGCCTCTGTTTATCCAAAACTGTCTGGCTGATCGACAGTTCCAGGTGCGTGTTGGCACCACACTCTCTGACATCCATGGGCAGGAGTTGGGTGTACCTCAGGGGAGCATCCTTTCTCCAGCCCTTTTCAGCATTAAAATCAACGATATTGTCAAATCGGTAAGCCAGGGTTCTGAGTCCTCTCTGTTCGTTGACGATTTTGCGCTGTACGCAGTTGGAGCTTCTTACGCCAGCGTACAGCGTCGACTCCAACTTTGTGTCAACAAGATCCAACAGTGGGGCGAGGAAAACGGGTTTACCTTCTCACGTACCAAAGCTCGGTCAATCCATTTTCACAATTTTCGTCAATTTTTTGCTGATCCTGAAATTTGTCTGGACAAGTCCACCATTCCAGCTGTAAAAGAAGCCAAATCCCTCGGAGTTATTTTTGATCAAAAACTCAACTTTCTCAGCCACATCAAAAACTTCAAAACCTCTTGCCAGAAAGCTCTGAATATTCTGCGGGTCGTAGCACACACTGACTGGGCGCTGATACGAAAACTTTGCTGCACCTCTACAGAGCCTTGGTCCGCTCCAAACTGGACTATGGTTGTGCTGTATACGGCTCTGCAAGACCGTCTTACCTAAAACGCTTGGACCCTATCCACCATCAAGGGCTTCGTCTCTGTCTTGGAGCATTCCGCACCACCCCTGTGTACAGCCTGTGCGCAGAGGCAGGTGAACCCTCACTGTCCAACCGCAGGCTGAAAATGTCTCTGAATTACTATCTCAGACTGTTCTCGGAACCGGAGAATCCTGCCTATGACTGTGTCTTTGACCCCCAGTTTCAAAGCAAATTCGAAACCAACCCTAACTGTATTCCGCCGTTTGGTGTTCGTATGCAGCCTCACGTGCGGAATGCAGGTCTAGACCTAGTAGTTGTGTCTGATTTTTCCAAGTTTCCGGATCAGCCTCCGTGGACCTTTTTCACACCAGAGATTCGTTTTGATCTTGCAGCTTTTCGTAAAGATGAACGTAAAAAATGACTTGTGAGTTGATTTTAACGTGGTGACAGCCCTGATGTGGCCTTTTGCGGTCGGCTGGGCTATAAGCAACATTATCGTATCTGCTTACCTTGTGTTGGTAAAACTAACAATGTGGAGAACTTGATCAAAGTGTGAAGGCTTGTTTCTCGGTTTACAAAAGAACGATGGCTGGAAGGGATTGGTGGTGGTGGTGGGTTGAGAATTGGGAGAAGGACGGGTGAGGTGAGATGGTGTACGTGTGTGTGCTCACGGCACATTTACAGGGACTCTTACGTGAATCATTTTGTTGTGCACGCGTCTCTGACCGATGTGGACTTGGGGAGAACTTAACTGGATGTGAGGTGTCTGTGGGTGTGCAGCTGAACACACGCATACCATGTCTGCTGGTGCTACAATGTGAAACAACCAGTGATGATGAGTGCTGTTTGAGAGTATTGTGTGTAGTATTTGACTCCAAGTGCTTGGCTATCATGAGATGAGGATATGGATTGGTTGTCTCGAAGGGACGTGTTGGTGAAGGGGGGAGGGGGTAGCAGATGGGCTGGGGAGAATGGGGAAGGGGATGGAGTGTGGGACAATTGATGGAATGAAACTGCATTTGAATGTTAACTTTGTATGTGCAGGTGACCATTTTCTGTGCAGGTATCTCAGGATAGCTGTTTAAGAAAGATTTTTAACGAAGTTTCTGGTGCGTTTTTAGAAGATGTATTTTAAAGAGATGTGTGAAAGTTTTTGTTTGTTTTTTTTTGATGACTTGTGAGTTGAGATTAACGTGGTGACAACCCTGATATGGCCCTTTGCGGTCGGCTGGGCTATAAGCAACATTACCTTACGTTACCTCAGGACAGCTGAAACACTGGGAGGGCCAGACCTAAGCGGTGTTCGTGTGAAAGCTATTGTCAAGTTGTATGATTTTTTTTTAGGTAAAAAGGCTGGAGATGGGAGGTGGGTGATATCTGGGGGAAGGTGGATGGGGGACGTGATTTGTAGGTATGTGTGATTAATGTGCAGACCTTTGTCTGTAGGTATCTGAACCCAGCCAAAGACTCTGTGACTTGGCAGTTATGTTGACATGCTCAAGTTGACATCCCAGGCGTTGGAGACGTGCACGCCCTGATGACGGTAGGATCTTGCTGCGGGATCCGAGTGGTATGCAGCATGAACTTGAGTGCATCGCGACAAGTTGGTAAATGCGTAGCTGTTAAACTTGGCATGCTGTTGTGACTGGGGCCTTCAGAACCAGCACTGAGTGAAAAGATCCTTTCAAATTTGTCAGGTTCGGTTACGTTGGCTGGAGGCTACAAATGTATCGCCGATATCGATGTAATGATAGATATTATCGGGATGGCATCCAGTGTGCTTCCTTACCATGCAGTGTTGTTGGTGGTGCATTTGACGTACATGTTTCGGTACTGTGTTCAGGTCTGAGAGGCCTTCAAAAAGGGAACTGAAGCTACAACAGAGGGGACTGATGCCTCCTCTCTGTATGTGTGTCATTTACAGCTGGTTCTTGGCCATTGTACTGAATTGTCAGAAACATGCCCAGCTCAATCAGATTTGGTCAAGTTGATTGAACCTTGTCTGTCTTAAACTATTGCAGCATCAGAAACACTTGACAGCGTACATTTACACGATTCATGTGTATGAATTCATACTGTTGACTTTCTGTGAATGTATGAACTGTGTTCAGTCATTGCATGAAATCGTTGTCCGTTCTTTACAGTTGGATGCTTTTTTCTGGCACGAATTCTTTCAGCATGTCTGCATGTTCTCTCCCCGTCACTAACAATAACATAATTTGATTGATTGGATGCTTGGATTCACAATGAGTGAAATGAGACATTTTGTTTGTACAAGTATACATCGCCGAGGTATTTGTACTTTACTTGTATAGCTAGTTCAAGGAATGCATTTAATTCAGGTGTTCTGAACCTGGTAAGGAATCCACGTTGAAAAGCATGGTAGGTGCTGAACACGTTTTGAAGAAAATGAGGTGCAAGTTACTTATAGTTCCCGATTGGCAACAGTGACGTTTCTGAACTTGTTTTAAACATTGGTGCTGTTGTATGGGGAACATGTTGCAATGATTTTTCTTCGGGGTTCATACTGGAGTCAAAAGGCTGAGAAGTGGATTGTGTTGGCCCACTGGTTGTACTTGACTGGATCTGGGCATTTTATCTGAATAGATCAATATATTGAAATGTTCAGACTGTCTTTTACAGTAAGTCTGCTGACCCAGGATACAGCCCAGAGACCCTGTTGAGGTCTGGGATCTGGAGTAGTACGCTTCACACGTCACATAAGTGCGCTACGACGAAACTAAGGTAATGTTTTCAGACTATCAGTGCCAGGCCCTCGTTGCGAAACTGCAACACTCAATTGTAACTTTTTAAAAAGTGTTTCGGAATGTGTGTGTGCTTTCAAGTAGCCAAGCCAGACCAAAACTTGGGCAAAACCCTGTGCAGCTCAGATTTGGTCCTTGTTTACACATGCCTTTTTAAGTCTTAAAAGTGTGTGTGTTTGTGTGTGTTAACACAAATATCGTGTTTTTGTTCATAGGTGGCTACCTGTGTTCGGTGTAGCTGGTCGAAATGTTACGGTCATCTGATCCACCTCCACCTTGTATAGGAACATCGTGTCGCCACCACCACCTAGCAACGAAGGAACATCGCCCACCACCACCTAGCAACGAAGGAACATCGCCCACCACCACCTAGCAACGAAGGAACATCGCCCACCACCACCTAGCAACGAAGGAACATCGGTCTCCCACCACCACCTTCAACGAAGGAACATCGTGTCGCCACACCACTACAACGAGGAACATCGCCCACCACCACCTAGCAACGAGGAACATCGCCACCACCACCTAGCAACGAAGGAACATCGCCCACCACCACCTAGCAACGAAGGAACATCGCCCACCACCACCTAGCAACGAAGGAACATCGTGTCTCCACCACCACCTTTCAACGAAGGAACATCTGTCGCCACCACCACCTAGCAACGAAGGAACATCGCCCACCACCACCTAGCAACGAAGGAACATCGCCCACCACCACCTAGCAACGAAGGAACATCGTGTCTCCCACCACCACCTTTCAACGAAGGAACATCGTGTCGCCACCACCACCTAGCAACGAAGGAACATCGCCCACCACCACCTAGCAACGAAGGAACATCGCCCACCACCACCTAGCAACGAACATCGTGTCGCCACCACCACCTAGCAACGAAGGAACATCGCCCACCACCACCTTTCAACGAAGGAACATCGCCCACCACCACCTAGCAACGAACATCGTGCCGCCCACCACCACCTAGCAACGAAGGAACATCGCCCACCACCACCTAGCAACGAACATCGTGTCGCCACCACCACCTAGCAACGAAGGAACATCGCCCACCACCACCTTCAACGAAGGAACATCGCCCACCACCACCTAGCAACGAACATCGTGCCGCCCACCACCACCTAGCAACGAAGGAACATCGCCCACCACCACCTAGCAACGAACATCGTGTCGCCACCACCACCTAGCAACGAAGGAACATCGCCCACCACCACCTAGCAACGAAGGAACATCGCCCACCACCTAGCAACGAACATCGTGCCGCCCACCACCACCTAGCAACGAAGGAACATCGCCCACCACCACCTAGCAACGAACATCGTGCCGCCCACCACCACCTAGCAACGAAGGAACATCGCCCACCACCACCTAGCAACGAACATCGTGTCGCCCACCACCACCTAGCAACGAAGAACATCGCCCACACCACCTAGCACGAAGGAACATCGTGTCGCCACCACCACCTAGCAACGAACATCGTGTCGCCCACCACCACTACAACGAACAGTGTCTCCCACCACCATAGCAACGAAGGAACATCGTGTCGCCCACCGCCAGCTTTCACGAAGGAACATCGTGTCGCCCACCACCACCTTACAACGAAGGAACATCGTGTCGCCCACCACCACCTTACAACGAAGGAACATCATGTCGCCCACCACGTTCCAGACAAGGAAGGTGTCGACCATCTCTTCCAGCCAGGGAATATTTTAAAGCAGATGCTCATTACGGAGACGGGAAGAATGTCGCGTCTCTTCGAGAAAATAGACGGCATACCCTCTATACCATTCCGCCTCCCCCTCATACCATTCCTCCTCCCCCATTTCGTACTTGAATGCAAGTGTCGATCTGTATGCGTTTTGTATATAATGTATATAGTGTACGCAATGCTGATAGGGTTCTAGAAATAAATATCTAAATGAAATCAGCGTTTTCCTGGGTTATGATGTTTTAAACTCTCTCTCCCTCTCCTCTCTCTCTTCCCCCTCTCCCTTCCAGTCCTAGCTCGTCTCTCT
>CM065739.1:20549026-20554026 GCA_033310375.1 Conus canariensis
CTCGACGTGCGTCCTTGAAGTTAACCTTTGACTGTCACGAAATCTTGCCTCATAATTTTGGAAGTATTCCTCCCCCCCCCCCCCCCCCCCCCCCCCCCCCCGCCTCTAGATTAGCTTATTAAAAGTGACTCTTCCTGAGATAGGGAGTTTCGAGATTGATTTAAGGAGCCTAAGGTTTAGTGGGTTTTTTTTTTCGAGTAGAACACATTTTTGTTTAAGGGACTGTAACACACTCCGGGTGTGTCCTCGTGGATGATGACTGTAACGGTCAGTAGATGACTCAACTAACCCTAACCTAAGGCTGATGAGGCAGTTCCGAATTAGAACGTTCAAAATCTACCAATATTAAACTTAAAAGAGATATACATTTACATGAAATTGTTTTGGATCCATATCATTTATTTTTTAAATGCAAAGTAAAAGAATTTTGTTTTTTGTTTTAGGCTCCCCCCCCCCTACATTTAGATCTTCATCGTTACTGTCCTTTTTACTTTTATCTCGTCATCATATCAACATCTTTGTCTATATACTACATGATTGTGGTTCATTTAAGAGATATCATTATTTCCTGCAATTTGTGTTGTTGATGTGGGCTGGAGATCATCTTGTGCTCAGCTTATTGTGTCGTCAACCAAGAGTGTCCTTACGTGGTGTATTTGATATATATCGAAGACGTTGTGTTGTAAATACCATCGTTTTTACCTGATCGACAGGTGATCGATTGTGTTCATTGGAAGGACGGTTTGATTTTATAAGAACGGTTTCTGATTGTGCTTTACGAGGAGCATTGTGGTTTCGTCGAGGATTTATGGTGCTGAGTCTGTGTCTTGTGCTGATGGACAGCAAGTTATTATTGAGAAAGGGTATTATGCGGATTAAATCAATGATTTAGTATTGTTGACCTGAAGAACAGCTAATCTACATTGATTGGATATTCACGTCAACTACCCGGCAGGTTGTCGATTTGTCCGTTGGATCTTTATCAACCCCAAGCCATCGTTCACAACCGTGAAAGACTCCGAATATAAAGGAAAGTTATTTATTATTGCTTGTCTCTAGTCATTCTTGTCAGTAAATGTTTCTTTCCTCTTTCTTTAGTCTATCATTTTTAGTTAACCTTCTTCTTATTCTATTGCATTTCCACTCAACTCATCGTACTAGACCCACACATAACCTAGAGAAAACATAAATTTTCTTATCAATCCGGATCATCATCGATCTACAGCAATTTACTCTCTTCGTAGATTAGGCTATTCTACAGCAACGAAGAGGTAAATCGGCGAGGATCGAATTAGACCCGTGATCCGTTTGACAGTGTCCCTCTTCAGGCCATTCGCCTGTTTGTGTGAGTGATTAATTGAAAAGGTTTATGTAGCTTGTAATATAGGTGAAATTGGCGCTGTCAGATCGTGGTTTGTCTGTTGTATGGGCAATGCATAGTTCTGTTTGTATTCTGTCCTCTTTCTCTCCAGAGTGCCTTTTCCCCACCTACAATCACCTATTCAGACAGAAAGTCTATGACAAATCTACTCCATGAAACCTTATTATTTCGTTTGTTTGACTGTTTTGAGCAATAATGTGGTTTTCTAGGATATAATGTGAAGTACTGACAACATACATCTACACTTCTATCGATGCAGATTATTCCAATGCACACTGCACTTCCTAAATCAACAATATCATGAACGTTTATTCCAGATTTTCTAATCGATTCTTTTATTGAGGAGATCCAGCAATTGAATTCAATAAGGCTAACTGTCTGGTTATTGCTATTGGAAAACTTCTTGAAGGAAAAGAACAGCCCATTTCCTGGCGAAAATGTTCTATGGAATACATCCTGTCTTTTACCATCTTGCTCTGTTTGATGACTGCATTACCTACCTTTATTCATTTACGTTTTTGTTAAGCAACACAGGCTCTACAAACCTCTTGTTCAGTTTCTTGTCTGTGGTATTGAGACCATTAAAACTGGTAAACTTTGGATGTGTGGGTCCAAAATGTGTGGGTTTTTTTCATGAAAAGGTTCTGTTGATCCATGATATTTCAAATGTTCAAGAAATGGATATGTTTGTTTCTCAGTATCCTTCACTTCTGTTTTGTCGATATGAATTTTCTCATCCACATCAATTTCAGCTCATGTATATATTTTCATGTATCAGGTATGCTGAGTCCATCTTGTTTCAGTTTTGATCTTCGTTCCTCTGCGCATTGTATTATGTTTATTATTCCTAATTACATACACTGTACTTGGTGGCGCTTTCTAAATTAAAGCAGTCCAGAAAATCTGGCAATAGGATACAGAAGTAACTAAGTTTAGATAACACAAAAGGTTCAACATCAGCAACTCTTCCTATTATTGTCGTATTTCTGTTTGTCCAAATTTCAGATGTTTTGATTTCAGAAAATGTTTTGTTTTCATTAATGGTCTTGCACACATTTGATTTTGAGGAACCAGATCCCAAATAATTCAAATTCAGGTGGATCCCAAGACATTTAAAGATTTGGGCTGCAATATCTTTTTTCTTAAAGTAACTGAAAGGAAGCTAAAAGCAAATTGTAGAAAACAGCATTGTCCCCAAATCGTTGGTACTCTGGACATGAAGATCAATTGTGGAACTCTGTTCAACGAATGATTATCAATGAGACATTAAAGATCAATATTGTTTTCTTTGGTGCTCTTGATGGTGTATTTGTATATTTGTTTTTGCATTATGACTGAAGTGTCTTGAATTGTAACTCCTCAAGCTACAAATGTGCTGACTTCCAGTGCAGAAGATCTGCCACACAGATCTTGAACTTGGTGTGACTGGATATATCAGCGTTGAAAACGCCAGCCATCATTGATAGTTCATGTTCTTCAATATTATAGAGGATTTTAGGAGCTCAAGTACCATCAGACATAACTGTCTGGGTTTGAGATCAGACTCTGTTGTATGTCTGTTCATTCACCTCCTGATGCCGACGCTTCTCAAAGATACAGCACTCATTCGAGCTGCCCTCTCTATGTGTATTGATTGTGGTAGATAACTCTGGGAATGAAATCAACTGAAAACATTATAGCCTGGCAGATCGGCGGGGCTGTTTAGCCAACGAGCAAAGTAATCCACATGGCTGAGCTGATGAGCAGGATAGTTCCCCAGATTTGAAGACCACAAGCGAAGATCTTGCACCTTTGTTTATGATTATGTCTCCATTTCAACGTACGTTGATGGTTCATACATTAGTCCGCAATAACCTCGTTTGGCCTATGGCCTATAACTGGGATCAAGTTTCCCCCTGCGGCAAAAAAAGATTAGTCAATAATTCGACAAGACTGTGACTAAACCTACAATTGAAGAAACCGCCCATCTCACGAAATAGTTGACGGTTTTGCTTATTGTTCTTTGTTTTCGTGCGTTAGTTTAACGTATTTTTCACTTTACCTGATATCAGTCCAATATTTGTTTGTGTCCGGGAAGCATAGGGGCGAAAGGTGGGGGGGGGGGGGGGGGGGGGGGGGGGCAAGAAGGCAGGCGCGCATGCATACATGCAAGCATAGGCGCGCGCGCTCGTGTGTGTGTGTGTGTGTGTGTGTGTGTGTGTGTGTGTGTGTGGCGCGCGCGCGCGTACCTGTGTGTCTGTGTGTGTGTGTGTGTGTGTGTGTGTGTGTGTGTGTGTGTGTGTGGTGTTTTATAGATGTATGTGTCCATAATGTTGGTATTGTTTGAACTAATCGAAGTGAGTAAACGGATCCCGTCATAAAACAACTAGGAGAAAAAGGAGAAAAACTGAGAGGAGATGTGTGGAGAGGGAAGAGACGAAACCATTAACATTGCATTTATAGTCAATAGCATGGTGATTCTGATATACAACGTAATAACACAAAAATACAATAGTGAAGTGTCATTTAGCTCTTATTTATTGTACATTGTGTTAAATTCTCTTCTGGCAGTACGCATCAAATCTTCTGCGTTTTCCGTTAAGACAGTAGGATTGTAAAGCAGTTCTTCTAAAACAATGAATCCGGAAATTTTTTTTAGCATTATTTAACAATAGAATAAAATGCAAATGAATGTGATATGTTTACTACATTTGCAATTATCACTTTCTGAGTATTCGATTTTGAGAATATGATTTCTTAGGTAAACCGCATGAGATGTCGAAGTCTAGAGTGATAGAATAGTACATTTTACAACTTTCTCAAAAGGAGGGCATGTGTGTGCGCGCGCGACCGTGTGTGTGTATGCGTGTGTGCGTGCGTGTGTGTGTGTGTGTGTGTGTGTGTGTGTGTGTGTGTGTGTGTGTGTGTGTGTGTGTGTGTGTGTGTGTGTGTGTATGTGTGCGTATACATACAGATATATATTTACATACAGGCATCTATGTATCTATCTATCTATCCATCCACATCTATATCTATCTATCTATCTACAATCCGTCTATCTCTCTCTCTCTCTCTCTCTCTCTCTCTCTATATATATATATATATATATATATATGTGTGTGTGTGTGTGTGTGTGTGTGTGTGTGTGTGTGTGTGTGTGTGTGTTGTGTGTGTCTGTGTTTGTCTGTGTGTGTCTGTGTGTCAATGCCGTCACTTTAGCTGGTGAAAATAGACTGTGGCTGATAAGGATAACAAAGAATTTTTCAATTCTATTTGCAGGAATGACAAAAGTTACATCAACATCGTCACTGTAAAGTACCGACCGGTCTGTGAAAATCCCGAAGATGATTTTTTTTTTTACTTCTCATTAGTAAGCACTTCTGCATACATATTTATTATGTTCATAAGTTTTCCCCTTTCTAATCTAGATTACATCTGCTGGTGTCTTTCATGTTTTTCTTAATGAAATATGCTGATGGATATACTGTTGTGCTTATTCCATAGCTTTCAGTCGCTGTTATCTCATCTGCAACGAAATATTGCTTGCCTTTTGGGGTACCATGGAGTCAGCTAGACTCTGACACAATGGACTGCAGCAGCACTTCAGGAACGATCTGTCATCCTTCGATTTGGAGACTGG
>CM065739.1:20564026-20590377 GCA_033310375.1 Conus canariensis
TTCAAAGCTTTCTCTGAAAATGAGAGGAGTTGATGGTCAGCAAGCCAAATCTGGAACTGACCAAGTACATTCCTTAACAGTCACCCTCATTGTAACATCATCAGCATTCCTGATATTAACGGTTCCAGTCTGTATCTATGGTGTGGTGCCAAGTGCTGATTTTTACCACAGTTCCCCTTCAGCAACGCAGTTATCAAATTCGATTTCTTGTATGCTGTATATGAGTTCATGCGCATACAATTTTTATCTGTATTTGTTGAGTGGCAGAAAATTCAGGCAAGAAACAAAACGATATCTAGGGTGCCACGACTAAGACCACGCCATATTATCTCTATCAGAGAATTCAATCAAATACTGTATAATGGAACGTTAAGATCAAAGACCTTCAGAATCATGTGACAGGTCTTCTGGGATCTCTTTGCATGTATGGTAGGAGAACAAAAGAGAGAAAATAATTAATTCGCAGTATGCATTCATTTAACTGCTTTTGTTTTCAAATTAACCACAGGCTGAGACAAGTAGACAAACCCAAGCCGAAAATGTCGATGCTAAATTAAGAACAAATACTACATATATACACTAAGATAACATGTTTACTATCGTACGAATAGCTATTTTTACCATTATTTGTTTGTCTGACATGTATGTTAACAAGATGCAAAGCATATAAACGTACTCACAGTTTATTTCCATAAAGAGGAGAAACGTCTTGGGCTGGTGTAGCCGTTAGTAATTGCTATTCTGGTAAACATCAGCCATCATCTGTGACCTTTAATGAACATATTTACAAATTTTCAGAAAGATCGGCCGAGTACTTTCTGAGATTTGCCGTAAAGAAGAAAACCATTATGGGCCATACGTAACAGCTTTAACGGTAAAGTAAAACATCGGGCATCATCCGTGACCCATAACGAACATGCCTACAAATTTTCAGAAAGATCGGCCACGTACTTTCTGAGACATTCCATAAAAAAGAAAAACCATTATGGGCCATAAACTAAAACATCGGGCATCATTCGTGACCCATAATGAACATACCTACAAATTTTGAGAAAGTTCGGCCACATACTTTGTAAGATATTCCATAAAAAAGAAGAACCATTATGGGCCGTTATAGCCGTTAGTAATGGCTATAACGGTAAAATAAACATCGGGCATCATCCGTCGCCCATAATGAACATACCTACAAATTTTCAGAAAGATCGGCCGAGTACTTTCTGAGACATTCCATAAAGAAGAAAAACGGTTATGGGCCGTTATAGCCGTTAGTAACGGCTATAATTGTAAACTAACACATCGGGCATCATCCGTGACCCATAATGAACATACCTACACATTTTCAAAAGATCGGCCACGTACTTTCTGAGATATTCCATAAAGAAGAAAAATCGTTATGGGCCGTTATAGCCGTTAGGTACGGCTATAACGGTACACTAAAACATCGGGCATCATCCGTGCCCATAATGAACATAACTACAAATTTTCAGAAAGAACGACAATGTGCTTTCTGAAATATTCCATAAAGAAGAAAAACCGTCATAGGCATCATCCGTGACCCAGAAGAAGCATACCTGCTTATTTTCACAAAGATCGGCTAAGTACTTTCTGAGATATTCCATAAAGAAGAAAACCCGTTACAGGCCGTTACAGCCATTAGTAACGGATATAACGGTAAAGTAAAACATTGGCCATCATTCGTGACCCATAATGAACCTACCTACAAATATTCAGAAAGATCGGCGCAGTACATTTGTCTGGAGTGAGTGGAACACATCTTGACCACGGACGGACAGACACACACACACACAGGCAGCATTTCTTCGCTCGTGAACATACACGCAGTTCTATAAGAACTGGGAGTACAATAAGAAAAAAAACAACAACTTCAAAACAGGAATTACTGACACTGCCACTTGCACAGTTTTTATTCCCAATAGCAAACAAGCCCTGTTGGCAAGGGGGTTACAATTACAGCATTTACAGATCGCGTCAAGTATCTGTGATTAAAAGACATAAAATTCGAACACTTTAACTAGAACATCAAATATACAGTCAGCAACACACACCTACACGGATACAAATACATTCGCACACTACAACGCACGTACGCACGCACGCGCACGCACGCGCGCGCACCCATACACACGCACACAAAGCAGATTTACGTATCGAATGGCGAGTTTCAGGTTCATATAAAACTTTACGTAAGATAGGTATTCGAAAACTTGGAAATCCTATTCTTAATAATGAGGACAATTTCTATAGCGCCCATCCTTACAACGTAGGCTACAGGGCGCTTTACAAGTTTTAACAATTTAACATCTAAAAATGCACACACACACACACACACACACACACACACACACACACACACACACACACACACACACACACACACACAACAAACACAATACATACACACATTCACACACACACACACACACACACACACACACACACACACACACACCACACACACACAAGAGGAGATGAACTTTATTCATCACAGCAGGCGGACGTGTTTTTGGTTCTGCACTGTTTGAAATTGCAATTAATTGCTAATTAGCCGTGAATATCTCAAGATTTCATCAATATTTTTGTACACATCTTTGTGAAGAGTATGCCATCATCTCCTCTGAATTTCAGAGCGATCTGTGGACATTTTCTATGGATTTATCAACATTTCATGCACAAGTGTGCCAAGCGAGTGAGAGAGAGAGAGTGCTGTGAAGACAGTTGATCTTCGCAGCATGCGACTGTCGCTGGCGTTAGCGACACTTATCGCCACTCTCTTGTATCAGACTGGTGATGTGGAAATGAATCCTGGCCCTGGAAGTAAAAACAAAACCGTCAAACAAACCAATCTGGATACCTCCGTCCATCGCGAATCAACGGATAGAACAACAGGGAAGAAGACCGGCGAGAAAGTCTCACCGCAAACGGAGCCTGCTTTGACTTCGTTGATGGAACTCCTTACCGGCATGAAACAAGATCTGGCAGGTGGACTCGACTCTGTGAACGAACGACTGGACTCCCTCGGTGACTCCGTCGCTGGGATACGGGAAGAAGTCGGTCAGTTGTATAAGACAGTCAGTGCTGTCAAGAAAGAAAATGAAGTGTTGAAACGACGGAATCAAGAACTACTGGACAGGTTGGAGGAGACGGTAAAGAAATTGGACGACTTGGAAGGCAGATCCAAAAGAAACAATTTGATTTTCAATGGTTTGAAACGCACGGCTCAAAATGAATCATGGGACGATTGTGAGAAACTTGTGAAAGATGTGATTCATAACCAAATATAATAATAATAATGATAATGAATACTTATATAGCGCCTATTCTCGGCTAGAGACCAAGCTCTAAGCGCTTTACAATCCACACTCGTTTACACAACGGGCTGCCTACCTGGGTAGTGCCGACTGAAGAGCTGCCAGCTGGCGCTTCATTCAGTCGTTTCCCGTGTCATACAGTCAATATCGTCCAATATCGTTCACTCAATATCCTTACTTCCTCCATTCTTTCAATTTCTCACGCAGGGTGCATGCCATGTGTAACGTGTCATCCATACCAACGGCCAAACTGGCCTTCTCTTCCGAAAGCTGTGATAGGATTTTACGTGTGTGCAAGATGTTATGCGTGCGTTCACACACGGAACCTCGGTTTATAGTCTCATTCGAAGGACGGTGTGGGGAATGGAATCAGAACCAATGTTAACTCCGAGTGAAAAATCCCCCTGTACCGAAATTCGAACCCGTAACCTCAGGATCACGAGTCCGGCGCTCTACCAACTGAGCAATTCCGGCCCCCCGGAACCAGTTGAAAATTGAAGGGAACATAGGATTTGAACGCGTTCACCGATTGAATAGTGGCCCTGATTCACCCATCATCGCATGTTTTTCAAACTTCAAGGACAAGCAACGAGTTCTGAAAGAAAAGAAGAACTTGAAAGAAAGTCAGACGGGAAAATCGATCTTCATTGGTGAAGATTTTTCAAAGAGAGTGCGAGATACCCGCCGTCTGCTCTTGCCTTTTCTGAAAAAGGCAAAGTCGGAAAAGAAACAGGCATTCTTGAAGTTTGACTCACTCATGATTGACGGCAAGACGTTTGACTACGACAGAGCCAGCCGGGGACTGAAAGAACGACCACGAAGATGAAGATCAGGCCGGCCCACTTCCCAGGCAAGAAAGAGTCCCGAACGACCCCCTTCTTCTTTGGCCTTGTCAGCAACAAGTTTTGAGGATCCTGTCGTTCATTCAACGCTTCCGCATTCTCCGCATATATTCTCTGAGTTTCAGATAATGTCTTGGAACGTTCAAGGTCTTTTTGGAAAACTAAGATGCCCATCTTTCAAATCTTTTTGTACTCAATTCAAAATCTTCGCGCTCTGTGAAATGTGGTCTTGTAAAAAATGTGACATTGAACTTGCATTCCCTAACTATACAGTTTTTTTTTCTGCCCACGCAAGAAACGAATGAAAGGAGGTGTCGTTGTTTGTGTTCAAAAGGATATTTCGTGTAATGTGGAAACGTTACTGGAAACGACTCAGGACTGTGTCATTCCGAAAGTAAGTCATTCTCCTTTGCACTTGTCCATTGATATTCCTACATGTTTTTTTTTTATACTGCACCTGAACGTTCAGTTATATACAACGATGACAACATTGAAGGTTTTGACATTCGTGAGAGCTTCATGACGAAAATAATGACTACTTATCCTGATTTACCATGGCTGTTATGTGGAGATGTTAATGCTCGCACTTCTGGCCTTTCAGATGTGGGTATTGATAACAGTAACCGACATATTCAAATGTTTGAGGACTTGAATGAATTGATAAATTAGCAGTTGTTAACCAGTCGCAAGTCTAAAGATACAGCAGTAAATAATTGTGGTAGAAAACTGATAGAATGCAGAGAATTTGAACTGATCATTGTAAATGGAAGATCCAACAGTGACAAAGAAGGTGAGATCACATGTACAGCAAATACAGGTAAAAGTATTCTGGATTATTTTATTTGCTCGTTTTCCTTATTTGAAATGATCACAGATATGTATGTTGTGAACAGATCTGAATCGGATCATTTTCCAATTGCTATCTCCATCCCTTTTAGATATGTTGAAGAGATTAGAGAAGAAGAAAGAATTGTCTTGGAGGAAATGCCCAAATATGTTTGGAAAGAAAATTTAAGAGACAGCTTTTACTCTAAATTACGTGACAGGGTAGAGTCTGAATTTGAAGAATTCATTCTAGCATTGGATCAAAACATTGATGTTGCATGTCAGGTTTATGTCTATTTTCTTCAAAGTGCCGCAGGGAAAATGAAATTGACAAAGAAAAAAAAAACTCAGATTCTCCATTGCAGCCACAATGGTGGGATGCTGAATGTGAAGTTGGTAAACAAATAAAATATAGCGTACTGAACACTTTTAGATATACAAACTCACAACCGATTTTGGAAAATTATCTTAGTCTCAAGAAAAGTTTCAAGGATTTATGCAAAAGGAAACAGACTGAATATAATGAAAAACTTCTGAATGAGCTTAATGTTTCTTGTAGCAATAAAGATTCAAAGGCATTCTGGCAAAAACTGAAAAATCTTATCTCATCAAAGATGAATAGGTCAAATGAAATTCTACCACGCACATGGTTTGACTACTTTAAATCATTATTTCACTTAGAAATGTCTTCTTTTTGTTCAGAATTTAATGAGGCCGTTCAAGACACAGTAACCACGCATGACCCAAACAGTTGTGAGAATTGCATTGATTCTTGCATGAATGAGGAGATAAGTGAAAGTGAAGTTTTAAATGCCCTGAATAATATCAAAAGTGGCAAAGCACCAGGTCCGGAGGTCTACCTTCAGACTTTTTCCGACATGCTACTGATATCCATGCCAAATTTTTGTTGCCTCTGTTTAACAAAGTTTTTATAACTGGGATTTACCCCGAATGTTGGTCTAAGGCGGTAATCTTTCCACTGCACAAGAAAGGTAGCACTGAACAAGTTGAGAATTACAGGGGCATATCACTGTTAAACATTTATCGGTAAATTATATAGTACAATATTGAATGAAAGGTTAACAAAATTCTGCAGTCAAGCTGATTTGATCCCAGAAGTCCAGGCAGGTTTTCATAAAGGTTATAGTACAATTGACAACATTTTTTTCTCTGCAATCTCTCATACAAAAATATCTCACAAGGAAAGGGTGGCCGTTTCTATACTCTTTTTGTTGACTTTTCAAAGGCGTTTGACTGTGTTGATAGAATGAAGTTGTTGTATTTACTGTTGCAAAGGGGTATCCATGGTAAACTATTCTTATCATTACAAAGCATGTACAAAAGTGTAAAATCAGCTGTGAAAATTGGAACAAATATAACAGAGTATTTTGATTGTATTTCTGGTGTTAGACAAGGATGCATTTTGAGTCCCATGTTATTTTCAATTTTTCTTTCAGAACTGGAACAAGAACTTAATAATTTTGGTACTAGTGGAATAGACGTGTTTGCTCATCCATTTGATATATTCTTACTAATGTATGCAGACGACATTGCTCTTTTTTTCAGATTCAGTGGCAGATTTACAGAAGAGATAAATTGTTTAGAATATTATTGTAAAAAATGGGGTCTTATGGTCAATATGGACAAAACTAAAGTGATAGTATTCAAAAATGGTGGTTTTGTTAAAAATTGTGAGAAATGGTACTATACAGGAAAAGAGATAATTGTAGAATCTAGTTATAATTACTTAGGAGTTATTTTGGGTTCAACTCTTAACTGGTCAAAATGTGTTGAAAATTTATCAGGAAAAGCACTGAGAGCTGTTGCAGGGATTACAAGACTATACTTTAGACTACAATGTATCCCTGCCTCTACAGTTTTTAATATCTTTGATGCAAAAGTTAAACCCATAATTCTTGTATGGATCTGAAGTCTGGGGCTATCAGCAGTACGATGGTGTTGAAAGGGTTCAGGTCAAGATCTGGAAAATGATCCTAGGGGTTGGTAGGGATATAAAGAATGATATAGCTCTGGGTGAATGTGGTAGATTTCCGATTTACATTGATGCTTTCATTCGATTATTAAGTATTGGATCAAATTGATTGACATGCCTCACCATAGGTACCCAAAACAATGTTATATGATGCTACATGCTCATGATACTTAAGGCAGAACGAACTGGGCAACACACATTCGAAAACTTTTATGTACCCATGGTTTTGGGTATGTTTGGGCAATGCAGAATTGTGGAGATATTTTGTCATTCCTAAATACATTTAAGATGCGATTACATGATATTCACAATCAGAAATGGCACGATTCCCTCACAAATCAGCCTGAATATTTAGACTACCATCCAAACATATGCCCCCATGGGCCGGCCTTCTCGTGGCGGGGGTGTTTCTCGACTAACCTGAGCCCACCCCTTTTTCTTATCTTTCCTGTTTTTCTGCCTACTGTGTCTTTTACTATCTCTTTTTCCCCCATAAAGTCTCCCCACAGAAACTGCAGCCTCTGTTTCGTCTAGTTTCTGCGTACCTGGCTCTTTACTCTGTACTTTAATCTTTACTTAACAAGCCTTCTTTGGAACACTTCTCCTTTTCTCTGCGGTCTTCTTCAGACCCACCATGTTTGCCGTGCGGTGCATCCTGTAAGTGGGGGGGAATGAGATCCTGGTGATTGAGAGAGCCTACTGTTCTCAACACATCACGTTGGCTCGGACCTCCTCTAAGACGGGTGGCATACATTGGCCCGTGTATGTCAATCGGCTGCCTCTACGTGAGGTTGGGTCAAACTGGGTAGTTCTTGGCTGGCCTTGGAAACCTTGTAAGTGTTCACCGTCTGTCCCCGGCGGTGTCATGATCTTGGCGGAATAGGTTAGTTATGTTCTTTCTGGTGTACTATCCCTGCTGAAACCCGGATGGGGTCAAGAGTTGGTTTTCCCCTTGACCCTGGCCCCTTGTTGGACTCCATGGTGGGTGGGTAGGCAGGGATGAACTTTAAAAACTCAAAACTATGGCTCACTTCCAACAAAAACGAAAAAGAAATTGTTCCTCGGATTCAAACTTGGATTCAGACTCTGATGATGAAATAAGGACAGCATCTGGTTTTTGGCCTTGTTGGTTGGTGATGGAGGGTGTAGACGAAGCTCGCCCTCTCTGTGGGGTGAATGGATTGAATCCTTTTGCTATTTCGAGAGGAGTAGAAGGACTCTCCGGCGTACCCAAATCCATGAAACGGCTACGAAACGGTTCCTTTTTGATAGAATGTGCAAAACAGAAGCATTCTGAGTTGCTTCTCAAGTCGACGACGTTGATTGACAGGCCAATCAGAGTGACACCTCACAAAACTTTGAATTCAAGCAAGGGCGTCATCAGGTGCCGTGATTTGAGAGGCGTTTCAGAGTTAGAAATAAAGAAGGAACTGGCTTCCCAGGGTGTGACCCACGTTCACCGGGTTCTAGCACGAAAAGACCAAGACCGTGTGCCAACAGATACTTTTTTTCTAACTTTCTGTACAACAACTCTCCCTGTGTGTGTGAAGGTCGGATATTTGAGGGTTCCCGTCTCTATGTACATTCCTTCACCTTTGCGATGCTTCAAATGCCAAAAGTATGGACACATTAAGGACAGGTGTACAGAACAGGAGGCGTGTGGCAAGTGCTCAAAACAAGTGCATGAAGGTCCGTGTGATTGTCCGCCCTGTTGCATAAACTGTAAAGGCAACCATCCTGCTTTTTCAAAGGACTATCCAGTCTGGCGCACGAGTCTGAGATCCAGAAGGTACACACAGAGAATCGAATTTTGTTCTTTGAGGCAAGGAAACTTGTGCAGAATAGTCGGTCCTCCCTCAGCAAGTCATATGCTGATGTCGCCAAGGGGAGCATGGTCAGTGTTGGTGTTCAGACTGAGACTGTTCAACCTCGGGCCGGCTGTCAGCATCATGATCGGCAGACGCAACAGGAGCCTCAACATGTACAGATAGAACGTGGAAAAAGAAAGCAAACTCCAAACAGTGCCTTGGATGGAGGCTCAATATCCACCTCCCCCCGACTCCTCGAGGGTCTGAGCCCCCTTCCTCCAATCCCAGACCCTCTGGGAAGGCTGCACAGGTAGCCTCTTTGTCTGGGGAACACTCCAGAAGTCGACCTCTGATGAAGCCTCCTCTTCCACCTCGTCCATCTGGGGGTGGAAATAAGTATCGTTCTTCGTCAGCCAAGAAGGTGGTATCTCCATCGCCTTCTTCCAATCGCTTTTCTCCTTTGGAGATAGAAGGTGATGAGGACAATGAGACGGAGTAATTTTCGTTTCTTTTTTTTTGTCATGGCCCTTAGTCAGTGGAATATAAGAGGCATTAATGCCCAATATGAGGAACTCCAGCGGTTGTGTTCTGACCTCAAATCTGGTGTTGTTGCGCTGCAGGAAACATTGTTGAGACCAGGAAAACATTTTTCATTGGCAGGCTTTAGTTCAGTAGGTTTTCCTGCTTTACCTACAGATACTGGCCATGGGGTCACTGGGGGTGTTTCCCTTCTTATTCACAGATCTTTGTTATTCAGCCAAGTTAACTTAAATACCCCATTACAAGCTGTTGCGGCCAGGATTACTTTCAATAAAACAATAACTCTCTGTTCAATGTATTGTCCTCCTTCTGGTACAATATCTAAGCAACAAGTCATTGATCTAATAGATCAGCTTCCACGTCCTTTTTTATTTTGGGAGACTTTAACGGGCACTCCCCCCTTTGGGGTAGCTCACATTCCTCACCTCGGGGTCTCATACTGGAAGAGATCTTTAACGAACTGGACTTGTGTTGTCTAAATGACAAATCACCAACATACATGCATTCTTCAAATGGTACTCTTTCGTGTTTGGATTTTGTCAGTGTGTGATCCTTCATTGGTTCTAGACTATGATTGGTCAGTTCTCGATGATCTGCACGGGAGCGACCATTTCCCTGTAATACTTTCTCCAGTTTTGAAGGAACCTGTTTCCTTTCCTCAGTATTTTTGCTTTAAAAGGGCTAATTGGGATTTCTTTCGTTCAGCCATAACTGATAAGCTAGATGCTGAAATCGTCTTCCGATCAGAAGATCCAGCGGAGTCCTTTACTAATGTTTTGTTCATGTGCGAGAGATACCATCCTACTCAAAAAACCAGGTCCACAATTACCTGGTACACCATGGTTCAACCAGGATTGTAAGAATGCTTGCAACGTTCGCAAGAGGGCCCAACGTTTAGTCTTTCAGCATCCTGTGGCCCCGAATGTTCGATCTTATCAGAGGAAAAAAGCAAAGGCGAGGTTTGTTTGTAGAGGAAGTAGACGAGTGTCTTGGAGAAATTTCTGCTCTTCCCTCACATCAAACATATCCAAGAAAAAAATCTGGAGAGTTGTTAAAAAAAAATTAGGGGCAAGAACAGCTGCCCTTCAATCCACCATTTAAAACTTGATGATACACTCATCACTGACAAACAAGCTGTGGCTAACTTGCTAGCTTCACCATAGAAATCAACTCTTCCTCTAGTCAAAAATCCACCGCGTTTTTAAAGATCAAAACGCAAGCAGAAAAAAAGAAGCTTGACTTTTCCTCACCCAATCAAGAAGACTACAACTTGCCCTTTAATCTAAATGAACTGAAGTCTGCCTTGCAGGCGTGTCATGATTCTGCTCCTGGTCTTGATGAAATACATTATCAACTCTTAAAACACCTTCCTGACTCAGGTCTTAACATTCTGCTTTATAACCACGTTTGGACGTCTGGGTCTTTCCCAGCTTTCCATGGAAAAGGGCCGTAATTGTTCCCATTCCGAAGCCAGGGAAGGATCATTCAAACCCAACCAACTATCGTCCAATAGCCTTAACAAGTTGTGTTTGTGAAGTGATGGAAAAAATGGTAAATGGTAGGCTCATGTGGAAATTGGAAACTGATGGGCTTTTAGCCATGGAACAGTGTGGTTTTAGAAAGCATCACTCTACCATGGACCATTTAATCAGATTGGAAACCACTATTCGAAACTCTTTTTTAGATAAAAAGCATGTTGTTGCCATTTTTCGACATAGAGAAGGCCTATGACACGACGTGGAAGTACGGAATCCTGTCAGACTTCCATCGGATGGGTTTCCGTGGCAATCTCCGAGTGTTCATAGAACAGTTTTGGGCAGACAGGTCCTTCCAGATCCGTGTGGGGACAACATTGTCAGAAATTCATGAGCAGGAAATGGGTGTTCCACAGGGCAGTATCCTTTCCCCAGCCCTGTTTAGTATAAAAATAAATAAAATTGTAAACTCTGTCAACCAAGGTTCAGACTGCTCTCTTTTTGTTGATGATTTTGCCCTTTATGCATCTGGAAAGACATTTGCTGGTGTACAGCGCCAACTCCAGTTGTGTGTCTATAAAGTCCAACAGTGGGCAGTCGAAATGGGTTCGAGTTTTCATCAGTTAAAACAGAGTGCATCCACTTTCACAATTTCAGACAACTTTTCCCGCCACCAGAAATTTTCATAGATAAGGCTAAAATTCCTGCTGTCACAGAAGCCAAATTTCTGGGTGTTACCTTTGACCAAAAATTGAATTTTAAAGCCCATATTCAGAAGTTGAAAACATCGTGCCTCAAAGCCATGAATATCCTCCGTGTAGTGGCTCATACGGATTGGGGTGCAGACAAACGCACACTTCTCCATCTTTACAGGGCGTTAGTTCGATCCAAGTTGGACTACGGCAGCATCATTTACGGCGCCGCTAGAGCCTCGTATCTAAAAGTCCTAGACCCAGTTCACCATCAGGGTCTTCGCCTCTGCCTTGGCGCTTTTCGTACTACACCTGTTCATAGCCTATATGCTGAGGCAGGAGAGTGTTCCCTCTCTCATAGAAGAGTAAAATTAGCTTTGAATTACTACACACAGCTTTTTTCAGAACCAAACAACCCTGCCTACGACTGTGTTATGAATCCTCATTTCCAAGAGAAATATGAAGGAAGTCCATCCAGTATTCCCCCTTTCGGTATTCGCATCCTTCCTTTTCTGGAGGAGGCGGATATTGATGTTGGGGTCATCTCTGACGTTTCCAAGTTTCCTCAACAACCTCCTTGGACGTTTTCGTCGCCAGAAATTAGGTTTGATTTAACCGTGCAGCGCAAACAGAACACGAGTTCCTTAATTTATAAACAATTATTTTAAGACATGTGTTCTAACCTTAAAGAACATGTTGTTATTTTTACTGATGGTTCAAAGTCCGATGTTTGTGTAGGGTCCTCCGCATATGTTCCAGCTTCGGGAGAAAAACTGTCCAAACACATTCCCTCTGAAAGCACTATTTACACTGCGGAACTTACTGCACTATTTTTGGCTTTGGAGTTGATCAGGCAGTCCCAGTCTAGGAAATTCCTTATTTGCACAGATTCTCTTTCGGCTTTAGAGGCTATAGGAGCAAGAAACATAAAACATCCGGCTCTTATCAAGTTTTTTTTACCATGTTTTCTTCATTAGTTTCAAGGGGATTTGAGATTTTGTTGGCCTGGGTGCCAGGTCATGTGGGGATCAGAGGCAACGAAGAGGTGGATCGGCTTTCTAAAGAGGCTGTCCGTCTTCGTCCTTCTAAACTGCTTGTACCATCTTCAGATTTAAAAGGCAAAATAGCTTCGTATGTCAATTCTTTATGGGAGGAGGAGTGGAGCCTCCAAGAAAACAATAAGCTTCATCAAATACGTCCAGATTTAAAGGAACATCTTCCCATGGCTGCTGGCGGTCGAAAGGGAGAAACAGTATTGTGTAGATTGAGGACGGGTCATGCCTATTTTACTCATTCGTTTTTATTGAAGGGAGAAGACCCGCCTTTCTGTGTTGCCTGTGATAGTCAGATATCTGTCCAACATATTCTTTTAGACTGCTGGGATTTATACGACATTAGAAGGAAACATTACACTGCAGATAACATGAAGATTCTTTTCCGTGATGTTCCCCCTGACAGTATTTTTAACTTCCTAAAAGAAGTGAATTTATTTCATCGTGTGTGAATTTGGTGTTGTTAGATTTTCTATACCCAGTATTGATTTTTGCAGATTACAGTTAGTGATTTCATCGCGTTGGTTTTTAATCCTAGGGTTAGTTCTTTTAATCTTTTTTTAATGGGTTGGGTAAGGTTTTGCTTTTAATCCTTTTTAACATATATACGTGGTAGTTTGAAAACGTGGTGACAGTCCTGAGATAACCTCTGCTGTTGACGGGACTATAATTTTAATCTTAATCTTAATCTTAATCCAAACATATGCAGTGCAAGTTACATAGATGAAATGAAATCAAGGGAACTTCGTAGAGTTGTTTGTTTGCTACGAACAAACAAATTACCTTTAAACGGGGTGTCTCGTTATGGGAACCCAACGTCCAACCCTCTCCGTTTGCAATGTGATGGTCAGCATATTGAAGATATTTTTCATTTTGTGTTTGTATGCCCGAAATACTCCACCCTTCGCAGAAAGTTTATTCCTTTGTATTATTATAGATTTCCGACAATTGTCAAACTTCGACTACTTTGTACGACCACCAATGGAAACCTTATCTACAAAATTGGGTTATATCTTACTAAATGTCTACACTTAAGAAATAGCAATGTTCACCTCTCATCTATTAACTAATTTTGATAAAATATTCTGTTGTTCATATGGTCCAAAAGGCCTGCAAAAACTGAATAAAATTATCGTTATTGTTATTGTTAAAACACACACACACACACACACACACACACACACACACACACACACACACACACACACACACATGCACACCACAATTCTGCTGTCACGAGTCATCAACACACACACACACACACACACACACACACACACACACACACACACACACACACACAACACACACACACACACACGCGCGCGCGCGCGCGCGCGCGCACGCACCACACACACGGAGTGGAAGATAATGTCGCATACATAAACACATTTTATAACACGGTGAACAGCTCATTTGTACACGAGCAAAGTGTACAAGTGACATGTAGTAATTTAGTAATATTTCAGGTGGTATTCTGCAACTGGCGTTTGAACATATACGTTTTAAGTGCAGACTTGAAAGTCGTTAAGGAAGGGGCATGACGTAGATGGAAAGGCAGTGAATTTCAGAGTATTGCCGCATAAAATGAGAATGCTCTAGAACCGTGCTGCTTTCGGTTATATGAGGGATTCGAAAAATTCGGTCATCAGATGAAGAACAGAGGAATAGATATTTCGAAGCGATCAGACAGACAGGTAGGCGCTTCACATGTGATAACCTTATAACATAGACACGCCGACTTATACTGAATTCTGTGTTCGATTTTGAGCCAGTGTAATTTCTTCAAAAAATCCGAAGTAGGATGCTGTTTTGGCACCTCGAAGATAAGGCGTGCTGCTGAAGTTTGAACACGTTGTAATGGCTGGAGTAAGGCTGCGGGTACACGAAGGAGAAGAGCATTACAATAATCTAGTCTTGACAGAATGCAGGAAGACGCTAACGTCTTCGTGGCCTGTTCTGTAAGGAAAGGTCTGATAGAGCTGATGCAACGGAGTTCGAGAAAAGATGCGTGGCAGATTTTGGCAATGTGGTGTTTCAGGGTGAGATCGGAGTCGAGACAGAAGCCAAGGTCACGAACAAATGGCATAAATGAGATGTCAGTGGAGCCTGGGACTATTGACGGATGAAGACAGGGGTCTTGAGCTTGAGAGTGTTTTGTAAACCGGATAGCTTCTGTTTTATCATCCTTTTATTTCAGCTTATTAGTAGACATCCACTGTTTGATATCAGAGACACAGACGTGAAGGTTTTTGGCAAGATTGTCATAGTTGTCTAGCGTGTCAGAATGTTCAAGCTGAGTGTCATCGGCGAACATTTCATGATGAACAGAATGGCTGTTAGTGATCTCAGTCAGGGCCGTTGTGTACATTATGAAAAGGACTGGACCCAGCACAGACCCCTGGGGAACGCCAAAGTTTGATGACATTTTAGAAGACCGTTTCTCGTTAATAAGGACGAACTGCTGTCTGTCTGACAGGTACGATCTAAACCAATTAGTGCAATGTCACATATGCCAAGTGTCTGTCTGACAGGTACGATCTAAACCAATTAGTGCAATGTCACATATGCCAAAGTTTGTGCTCAGACGTGAAAGGAGTATTTCGTGATCAGTTGTGTCGAAATCAGCAGACAAGTCGAGGAAAAGAAGAAGAGATACTTTGTCGTCATCGAGAGACGTCAAAATATCATTCAACATTTGGATGAGAGCAGTTTCTGTGCTATGTCCAGTACGGTAGGCTGACTGGTGGAAACTGAGAAGATTATTCAGAAGATGTTGGGATAATTGATGGAGGACCAGTTTCTCCAGCTAATGAAGAAAGCACTCGTGTCCATGATACTTATTCTCAAATGAATTCTATAAATCAGACACCAAGCATACATTTCAAAGGACACTACCAGTAAACAGACAGAAACTATGCAGCACGGTGCCACAAGAAATATCAGTATAAATTTCAACATTTTCAGTCGCAATTCTCAGGTGTTCCCAGACTGACGGATGCACAAACGTGTAGTCGAGTGTATCACGTATAACACAAACATGCTCATAAGCATCACGTGCCTTCACTTCTGTAAACTTTTCCAGGTCTGAGGTAATAAAAGAAAAAAGAGGAGGAGGAAGAACTACAGCAACAAAGACAGCCCAGACCAGCACAAGTCAGTTGGATCAGTTGCCGAAGTATCTTTGATGCATAGGCATAACAACGATAATAAAAGATGTAAAACAGTGTGATTTACGGAGGGATGGAACCAGTCTTGTGATCACACAGACTTCGGAGCTATAAGAGAGAGAGAGAGGGAAAGATTAGAAAGGGTTTCAGGTATTCTGTATAAAAGGAGCAAGTGCCTACAGACAAAGATACATGAGAGCAGGAAAGCAGGAAAAACAGCTGACACAAGTGAGCACACACGCACGCACGCACGCACGCACGCCCCCCTCCCCCAACACACACACACACACACACACACACACACACACACACACACACACACACACACACACACATACAGGAATCATGTGGGCACATAAGTGTGCATGTCATACCTAAAAATCAGACCAGCATATCAAAATCCGAAAGAAAGAAAGACTGGAAAGAAAACTCACGGACTGTTATAGATCGGAAACAGTTTACGACGGATATGACATACGAACAATTCCAAGTCGACTGGCCGCACGTCACAAGTACAAAATCTGTGAGAACCAAAACAATTCGATTCATGAGAGAATGATATTGATAGTGACATCCGGAAATGAGTGTGATGTTGCCGAATTGCCGTTTAAATTTAAAAACATTTCCTGTCAGGCGTTGTTTTTCTCTTTCAAACACTTTCAATCAGAGAAACAATGCCAGCGTTATGTTCAGTTAAATAAAACTATTTTATCTTTTTACAAAAGAAAGTGTTTCCTGGGTGGTTCTTAGCATATGTTCTCGATCTTATCTTAATCCCTGGCCATTGTTTTTATGTCGTTTGTTTGGTTATGTATTCGTTTCTTTTCAATAGCACTTTAAAAGTGAACTAAACTAATCTGAACATAGTAAACTTTCGTCTTGTTGAATATACTCATTGAAGTTTACAGCGTTGTTTCATTTGTAAATGCCGCATAAAAGAAAATTACTAAGAGACGAGGAAACAAATCACTACCAGTGTCATTTAATCCACGGTGAAATCATGTCATTGTGATGGAGCTGATTAATGAACTGTGCCACAGGTTGACAGGACCGTGGCATGTTTTGACTTTTTTTTTTCTCTTCCTTCCCTCCTTTTCTTGGTGGCGGCACAGTGAGTGTTTCGCATTCCAAGCGGAGCACATGCTGCAAGGTCAGTTCAGCTCTCTAGAACCCAGACCACATGGCGGTAGGCGACCAACCACTACCCAGCGATCGGGGGGGGGGGGGGGGGGTGTTTGTTGTTGGTGAGCGGTGCCTACGTCACGAAGGTGAAGAGGTGGAACGAAAGTGTTTACGAAGTTAGAGAAGGGACAGCAGCCAAAGGAACAACAACAGGCAGCCATCCAGGAGGCTCGTCACCTCCGTGTCCTCCGCCCTCGACGTCATAGTTGAGCCGAGTGTCAAGCTTAGTTGCTGGAGGCACCTGCGACATCCTTCGACGGGTGGCGGGGACGGGGTCCCCGTTTTATGGATCGCCCTTCTTCTGTAAAGGCCGCTGCCAAAGGTACTGCACTACACGGAACATCAGGCCCTCCTAGCAGTACCCGAGCTGTCCATGCCATCCTCTCCCTGGTTTGGACCGAGAACTCCCCATCACCTCCAGCTCGTGCCGTCACTACCGCCGCCGTTCCCTGCAGTCGTGGTGGCAGATCTGGTGGCCAGGTACCAGCGTCAGTGACGACGCCACTCTGTTGACGTCGTCCTTGGCTGGACCGCCTTCCAGCTAGAGGTGTCACCGTTCTTTCCCCACCCCGGAGCCGTCGTCGCGGCCGTCGGCGTGGGGGACTGCCGTGAGGTCGAGGTTGCCGTGGCCACCAGAACCCCTTAGTTCACCAGCTGTTGAGGTAAGGGTTAAGAAGGCGTTGCAGTAGTCCATATCGACGCGGCTATGACTATTCCATGATGTAAATAGTGAGAAGGCATTAGTTCATTAGATTCCGGCTGGTTTTTGCGTGGGAATAATCATTTCCTTTGGATGATATAGTATTGCGTGCGTGGTGTTTTCCTTTAGGTGCAGGTGGAAAGGGTATTTCCTGAAATCTTGGGGGCGTGGCACCGTTTTAGGAGTCCCCTCATGTTTCCCCCTTTCCACTTGTTTTTCCTGGACAGGGGGAGGAAAAGTGTGAGAGTGCCTTTGTGTGTGGCCATCGTACCTGTCCTATATTCTCCACTTTCTTTACTCTTCTGACTTCTCCCCCCCCCCCCCTCTCTGGCTAATAAAAGAGGGTTCCTTGGCTATCCTCTTCTTGTGTGAATCTGTGGGTAGATGCGTGTGAGTTTCTGTGAATGATTGGCCTCTCACCCACTGTCCTCTCCTGTAGGGAAAAGAAAACACGACGAGTCCAAGTGGTTATGGTGTTCTGCAGCTGTGTTTCCAGGGGCGGATCTTCGGCACCGAGGAGAGGCCACCGCCTTTTTCACTCCACCCGTCTTTGTACTCAGGCGTTCCAACGGACATCGTGGGACCATTTCCAGCCGGACCCTCCAGCCCGGGACGTGGACATTACTAAGATATCGATGTGTGGGTTGAGAGGCGAGCGCATGTTGTTGTGTCTTGTCTTCTTGTCTTGACCTTTCTCTCCTGTCGTTTTGTTCTCTTCCTCATCGTTTGTCATGCTTTAGTTTGAAGGTTTTGGCCCCTGCCCTCTTCCCACTGTATCCTCCCTGCCCTTTGACTTATCGGGTTTAGGTGGTAAGGAGGGAGGGTGTAGTTTGGGAATCGTCTTTCATTCTAGATTAGTTAGCTTACCCTACCCCACTCCCGTTCGTTTTCTCATTTGTCGTGTGCTTGAATAAAGAAGTGTGAATGTGAAATCTTTGGTGGTCTGTTGTTGGCGCGTTCGCGAGTGTTCGAGACAGCCTTCCCTTCTGGACCCCTAGACCAACGTGACAAACTGTGTGAAGGAATTGTTCGTTTCTGTCTAATAATGACTTGGAATAGTTCATGCACACTTTTCTTCATCAGCATAAACCCTTCAGTTTTTAGCAGATATTCTACCACCTCATGTTTGGTTTAGAACTTTTACATTACTCAGCTAGTCACTAAAATAACAAAAGTGGTTTTCAGTTAAATTTAGAACCTGTAATATGATTTCTTTTCATGATTTTTTTCAATGCATTCACTCTGACAATGTGTCACTATGTTCATCTCTATTTCTTTAGATGCTTGCTTTCGCAGCCTATTCTAGTTCTAAACAATATTGTCATGTTAATTTTTCTGTGTGCCACTTGGAATCTCTGAGTTCATTAGTTTCTTCCATTCTCTCCCACACTCTTGTTGATAATTTCTATATAATTTCTTTAATAATTCTTTCATTTCCACTTTGTTCAGGAGCTGTCGATGATGATGTTGATATGGGAACCCGTCTGTTTGAATTACTGAGACATGATGCTTGATCATGGCTCTGAGCATTTTGCGCTTTCTCTGTCAATGTCTCTGACTACATAGGATTTTGATGTGTGGACAGGAGTCGGAAGTTCAGCTCTTCTCCAGCAGCTGCCAAATTTCATAATCACTGGGTCTCTTGGTTTGAGTTCAGATGGATCGTCACTTGCTTTTCAGCCAAAGTGTCGTGTCTGGTTCTTCCATCTAAAAAAACATGGCCATTGGTTCTGCTAATGGTTTTCGTTTACTGACATAAAAACTTCTGCGCTTACAGGGAGTGTTGGCTCGATTTTTCTATTCAGAGACATTTCTCCAGGCGGTATTTTGGCGTCTGATGTGCACCTTTGCTAGTCTAACAGAACAATGTAGCGGTCTTTGACTTCAGTCAGAAAATGTTTGTTTACTTGCTGCAGCATATTTTCTACTTGACCATTAACCTCCAGATTGTAGAGGCTAGTTGTGGTGCACTTACTTCCACAGTCTCATGAAATCTGCAAATTCACTTCTAGCAAGCTGAGGTCCGTTCTGGGTTACCAATGCATCGGTTATTCTACAACTCGCAAGGTGACTTTTCAAGTAGGCGTTTGCATTTTTCGGACGATCAGTTGTCCAGTGTGGAGATGTTTTGGTCATTTCGAATAATAGTCTACTCTCAGTCTACAATATTGACAGTGTCTATGCTCATACAGATCTGTCTGGGTTTCCTTTGGCGTGCTTTGTGGTTGTTCTGAAGGCTGTAAAAAACCTCTTTGATCTTGGTGGACATTTCCTATCCAGAATATGTACACTCTGGCTATGTTTTCATATTTTATTGTTCCTGCGTGTGACGCATGAACGTTCTTAATCATCTGTAAATGAAATGATCTGGGCAACACTACTCTGCATCCTCGGAATATGGCACCATCAAAATATGTAAGCTCATCTCATAGATTTACGTCCATGTCAGTCTACGTATTATACTGGTTAAGGTGTATTTCAGTCTGTGTTTTCTCCTGACTAACATCTATGTCAGTCTACGTTTTATACTGGTTAAGGTGTATTTCAGTCTATGTTTTCCCCTGACTAACGTTTATGTCTGTGTAAGTTCTACACTGACAGTCTGTATCTATTTACATTACTCAATGACTTAGTTTATGACAGTGTACGCTCTACGCTGACTTAATCTCTATCAGTTCATGTTCTACAGTGATTGCTGTCTGTGTTTGACGACATTTCAGATTGGCTTGCGTCTGTGTCGGTGTACGTATTATATCGGCCTATGTCTCTGTCATTTACATTTTACACTGACATAGTTATGTCACTATTGATTCTACACTGACTTACATCTATGTCAGTCCACCAGTCCACACTCTACACTGACTAACCTTAATATCAGATCACATTCTACACTGCATTTTATGTTCTACGTCTATGCCAGTCCAAATTCTATGTCGACTTACGTCTACATGAGTCTACATTCTACTCGGCTTAGTTCTCTTCATTCTACGTACTACATTGACTTAGTCTTCACCAATCTACATTTTACACTTTCTTACGTCCATGTCAGTGTACGTTCTATGCTTATGTACTTCAGACTGGTTTTAGCGTTAATGTCTATGTGTGTTTCTTATCCTGATAGGTTCAAAATGTGAGGTGATCGTTCCATGATTATGTGGCTTTATTCAGGATCCCATCTCACCCAACCGCTCACATCGACTAACGAAGCTCTGCAGTGCCACTCTTTATGTGAACTTGTTTTAAAACCCCCAGAACAAAACCCCCAGAAGTGGTAGCAAAAAAAAAAAAAAGAAAAGAGAGAGAGAGAGAGAGAGAGAGAGAGAGAGAGAGAGAGAGAGAGAGAGAGAGAAGAGTCTTTTTATTCGTAAAGGCCATAGCCCCTTAGAAGGAGGATGTACACAGAACAACGTTACACGATACATTTCTAGTAGATGATATAAACAACTTTAAGCAAACGTAGAGTTTCGCTGTTTAAAACCTGTGTATAAATAAACAGCAAACTGTTTCACTATTTCATCATTTGTCGATGCCATTAACAAGATTAATCTAAACAAGTATGGATGTCTAAAGTATTTAGGAGGGATATACTGTTGTCTTAAATCACTTAATTCTGGGCATGAAAGAACAAAATGAACTTCATTTTCCTGTGATTCATGACACAATGGACAAAAAATCATACGATCACTTACAACTCTATAACGTGAGAATGTGCATAAATATCTGAAATACCCAGTCTAAACTATGCCACAGCATTTCTCAAATGTTTATTTAGAGCCATTGTCAAATACGTAGGAATGCAATGCATAGGATTTAACAGTCTGTAAATAGAAAACCTAGGGCTGTCTTCAACATGCGAGTTCCACCTCTGCCAACTACAATCAATCAATCTTTGCCGAAACACACAAATAAAACCATTTACGTCACCAACACCCGGGTTTTCCCACACAAAACCAAATCTGAATTCATACAATTTTAGTCTTAAATTAGAGGTCGAAGCAAGCGCACGCACGCCCACACACTGAGTGACACATTAGTGCACACACATGCACACAACTGAATTGGCTAATCCATAAGCATTGAAACGTGTTGCACGTTCTTTGTCATCACTTGCTGGGTTTGTTGTTGCAAGTGAATTTTTCTGTGTTTGATGCGTAGTATCTATCTTCTATGAATATGCAGCGTACAATAATCTGCTTTTCATGTGCTACATCCGATCAATAATCAAGCCATCCCGCTGATGTTGTCGTCTTTCTTTATTTAGTTTACCAAGATGTTTGTCTTTTTCTGCGTATTTTTTAAAAGTAATCCTCTTCTTTCATTTAGTTTACCAAAGTGTTTGTGTTTTTCTAAGCAATTTTTTTTCATTTTTAAGACTAAAATAAAAAGATATGGCACCTTATTTTTATTATAAAGCACGAATATGAATGTCAGCAACATTACGTGTCAAAAAGCAGGTAAACGCAATCATTGTTTTTTATCACAAGAAGTTATTTCCCTTTACACGATTAGCGCCCCATGCGCAATGACGGCGATGATTTTCAGACGTTTTCAGCCTAGAGTGTAGTTTGTAATTATTAATGATATGTAACCTGTTTTACTCGCCTCTGTCTTTCTTTCCTTCTTGCTTCTTATGCTCCTCTCCTTCTTTTCCTTTCTAGTTATCTGATTTCCTGTCTTGGACTCTTCTTCCTTCATTTTTTGTTTGCTTTTTTGCACGCTTGTTTTGTTCTTTCTTACATTAATTACTTCCTTTGTTTGTTTCTTTGTTTGTTTGCTTGTTTCTTTTTGTTCTCTTTTTTTCCACCCTTCTAAATTTTCCCCTGTTGTGTTCTTTCATTCTTTATGTCTCCCATTGTTTTAGTTCCTTTCTTAATTGATTCTTTGCTTCCTACCCTCCGTATTTCTTTAGTTCATTTATTTGTCTTGCCTTCTTTCTTCCTGTCATTCCTTCTTTCTGAACCTTTTGTCCCCTTACTTTCTGGTCACCTTCTTCCTTCTGTTTTGTTCTTTCTCTCTGTTCATTTCTTCACAAGCAATTACTTCCTATGCACCAAGGAGGACGATAGTAATAATAGAAAACGGATCCTGCTGATGACGGTATATTGTCAGACGCACAAAAAACAATCGCTGACTGTCTGAACAGCTGCAAATTGCTGGGTAGAAACACTCCTTCCTAAATCCTCACATTTCTAGGTCCTCTAAATATTTCAGTTCATGACAAACTGCTTCGACAAAGTGGTGAAACCATTGTACGAACCTCCCTTACGTTTAATCACCCTGTACACTTGTAAAGAAAAAAAAATTGAATTAGATATAGTCTCCAACTGAGCTTTATGGTTACTTTGCTAGCTTTTAAAACCACTTCGAGTTAGGGTATTGGTCGAGATTTGTAAACTTTTTTTGCGAGGGAGTATATTTCATATTTACTGGTTTGTTTTTACTCCACGATTTTTTTTCCTTGTTTTGAAATCATTTCTTCTTTAAACTTTGCTCTTTCAGATATCTGAAAAAAGCAGAGGTGGGTTTTGTTTGTTTTTGTTTGTTTATTTTGTTTTCTTGCTTGTTTGTTCTAAACTGCTGACATGGGTCTGTGACTACGATCGCATGAACTTTTTTTTCTTTTTGAACAATCATATGGCTCCCAAAAGTATCAATGGCTACTCTAGTGTTGAAACAATCCACTCTAATTACTTTACAATGAACGTTGCGAGAGCATGAACCAGATCACATGATATTATTTATTGGAATCTGTATTTTGATATTGTAGAGCCCAGCCTGTCCAGAGTTTAAGAAGCAGCCATTTCAATGAACATGTAAGTGTGGAAAGGGGTAGGAACAGAGAAAGATTAAGTTTCTGATGGGTCTGATCACAGTGATTTCCCTTGAATCCTGCACTTTGCGCTATTGTCACTTTGCTGAGCTTGAAAATGAGTCAACAAATTCGCAGATCAGGCAAAACTGTGGACTTGCATATGGAGTGAGAGAAACACCCCCCCCTTCCCCCCCCCCCCCCCCCCACACACACACACACACAGAACGCGGTTTACTAACCATCTGAAACGCGTCCCTGTGATGGAATTCCACATTCTATATGTGAGTAAGCGTGTGCGTGAGAGAGAGAGAGAGAGAGAGAGAGAGAGAGAGAGAGAGAGAGAAGACAGACAGACAGACAGACAGACAGACAGACAGACAGAATAAGACAGACAGACAGAGAAAGTATGTGATCTTTGTGTTCATGTGGATGGTAATTTCAATTTGAATGCAGGTGTTAAATCCGTTGCATTTTAATTCTTATCGGACTCTTTTATTCTTAACCAGCATACTATCATGTACAGAAACCTTCCAGGGACATTTGAAAACAACGACAACCGTAACAGAAGTTATGTTCCAGAGATAACACTTTTGTGCATAGATGAACCTGTGAATGATGAATGGACGATCCTTCATTAGCATGCTATGACTTTGTACTGTTTCACGCTCACATCAATCTTTTGGTCATTCAGTGAAGTGATGGTGTGAGGTGGGACTGGTTGACGTCTTGCTGTCAAAGGTCAAGCAGCCTGCTTGTAGCCTCGTATTTCGTGATTTGTTCAAGTGATTGGCTATCCAGTTACAGAGGATGGTTAACATCCTCGGTATGGGGGGAGAGGGGGGTACTTATTTCCGAAACGTTTACGTATTATGTAACTGCTGGCATTGTAGCAACAGGTAATGTAGATAACACAACTTTATACTACACGTTCTGGGATATGTCGCTGTTGTTTTTGTTGTTGTTAATGTCATTGTTGTCGTTTTTGTTGTTGTAGTTGTTCGTGTTCTTTAGACAACGAAGTAAAGTGCTATATCTTACCGTTCCGTGAAGATTCTGTCTACAGCTGTGTAGAAGAAATTGTATTGAATGATGTTGCACATCACTGAGGTCCTGAGGTTGAGGGCTCGAGTCTTGGAAGCCTCTGGTAACTTAAGGAATTGTATATGCACGCTAGAGAAAACCTACACAAACAAATAAAAGTCGTTTGAGAGAGAGAGAGAGAGAGAGAGAGAGAGAGAGAGAGAGAGAGAGAGAGAGAGAGAGAGTACACATAAAATCGGGTGTTTTTTTTTAAATCTCAATGTGTTAATTAGAAAACAGTATGTAAAATGTGAATTTCGGGAACAGGAAAAAAATCGAGATTAAGAAAAGAACAAGGAGAAAGGAAAGGGCGGGGAGGAGGTTCGAGGGGACAGATAGCCAGACGGCTACAATGAAATCAGTTCATCATCGAACGACTGCATAAAATGTACGGTAACAACACAGCAATATTCTAATAACATGCCACAGTCGGCGCGTTGTATGATAAACATAGGAGGGGGGGGGGGGACCTTAACGTATTAGGATTAGGTTTTTGTGTTGGAGTTACTGCGGTCAGAGCTCTGGGTTGAATAAAGGTCAAGTTATAAAAACACAGTTCGAACAGATGAAAAATCATCCCGGCTCCATGGGGAAAAAGCGATTTTATCCTGGAATTCGGAGTCAGTAAATCAGTTCAGTGCCAGATGTCACCAAGGATAAAAGAACCATGCATAGCTTGTGGACTCCCTGTGTTTCTACGCTATTGGTAGAGCGCAAGGCTTTGGGAGTGAAAAGTCTAGCAGACGACAGAAAAATGAAGGGTCACGTGGATCGTGTTGTGATATAAGAAGAATCGACACTGGATCTGCGTCCAAGTCAAGCACAGTATTAAAAGGATGGACTGTGCAATGAATATACTTTGGTAATGGCTGATCTGATTGACAAAAGCTAGGCGCAGCTTTGAATGTAATAGAGAATATATAGCGTTTTAGGCTTAATCTATTAACCATGGACTCTGAGAGTCAATAATTATGGACACGCTTAAACGTTGTCTGTTAGAATCTTCAGGCGACATCATTGGGTGAGATGGTTTTTCCTAGATGTCAATCGGAAATCCGGGAACAAAAATCAAATGGCTGTATAACCATGAGTTTCACAAAGAGACTAAAAAAAGCAGCACGTTCCAATATACATATACTCAGCTATGTGTCAGTACGAGGTCAGGGTGCCTTCACATCCCCTGAACTTGATGTGTCTCACCTCTGCCGCAATGATACTTGCATACTGGCTGACCGTATCAGTTTTGAACCCAAGCAGATAACCTGCCAGTGGAAGTATGCCTTCTTGAAGGAGATTGCTTAGGTCATGGCCTGTACCCCAAATGCCTTCTCCTGTTCAACCTACAAGGGTGATTAGGAGCAATCAGATGCGTTGTGTTGACCAACATTACTGCCCTCGTAGCATTACGTGAAGTGGAGCAGGGGGAGGAGGAGAGATTTAGGGACAGATGCGGAGGAGGGCAGACTAAGCGATGGAATTGAGCGAATGATTGTTCGCATGTACATGCCAATGTGTATGCGTGGACCTGGTATTTAGCTTGTGCATGCTGGCACATGGTCACACATACTTATGCATGCATGCGCACATGCACACACACTTTCACACATAGACACATACATGCTTGAGTGGTTTTGCACACGTATGCACGCACGTGCGCGAGCGCGCACACACACACACACACACACACACACACACACACACACACACACACACACACACACACACACACACGAGGGGGCATTGCTGAAATCATCCTGTTTTTCTTTGGTTTTCTGATGGGTATATGTGATCCTGAAGCACGTGGTAGCATGCTTCCCCCTCCCCCTTGATGCTGTCTGCCATGCAGCTGAT
>CM065739.1:20590477-20602977 GCA_033310375.1 Conus canariensis
GGAGTGGAAGATAATGTCGCATACATAAACACACTTTATAACACGGTGAACAGCTCATTTGTACACGAGCAAGGTGTACAAGTAACATGTAGTAATTTAGTAATATTTCAGGTGGTATTCTGCAACTGGCGTTTGAACATATACGTTTTAAGTGCAGACTTGAAAGTCGGGAAGGAAGGGGCATGACGTAGATGGAAAGGTAGTGAATTTCAGAGTATTGCCGCATAAAATGAGAATGCTCTAGAACCATGCTGCTTTCGGTTATATGAGGGAATTCGAAAAATTCGGTTATCAGATGAAGAACAGAGGAACAGATATTTCGAAGCGATCAGACAGACAGGTAGGCGCTTCACCTGTGATAATCTTATAACATAGACACGCCGACTTATACTGAATTCTGTGTTCGATTTTGAGCCAGTGTAATTTCTTCAAAAAATCCGAAGTAGGATGCGTTTTGGCACCTCGAAGATAAGGCGTGCTGCTGAAGTTTGAACACGTTGTAATGGCTGGAGTAAGGCTGCAGGTACACGAAGGAGAAGAGCGTTACAATAATCTAGTCTTGACAGAATGCAGGAAGACGCTAACGTCTTCGTGGCCTGTTCTGTAAGGAAAGGTCTGATAGAGCTGATGCAACGGAGTTCGAGAAAAGATGCGTGGCAGATTTTGGCAGTGTGGTGTTTCAGGGTGAGATCAGAGTCGAGATAGAAGCCAAGGTCACGAACAAACGGCATAAATGAGATGTCAGTGGAGCCTGGGACTATTGGCGGATGAAGACAGGGTCTCGAGCTTGAGAGTGTTTTGTAAACCGATAGCTTCCGTTTTATCATCCTTTAATTTCAGCGTATTAGTAGACATCCACTGTTTGATATCAGAGACACAGACTTGAAGATTTTTGACAAGATTATCATAGTTGTCTAGCGTGTCAGAATGTTCAAGCTGAGTGTCATCGGCGAACATTTCATGATGAACAGAATGCCTGTTAATGATCTCAGTCAGGGGCGTTGTGTACATTATGAAAAGGACTGGACCCAGCACAGACCCCTGGGGAACGCCAAAGTTTGATGACATTTTAGAAGACCGTGTCTCCTTAATAAGGACGAACTGCTGTCTGTCTGACAGGTACGATCTAAACCAATTAGTGCAATGTCACATATGCCAAAGTTTGTGCTCAGACGTGAAAGGAGTATTTCGTGATCAGTGTGTCGAAATCAGCAGACAAGTCGAGGAAAAGAAGAAGAGATACTTTGTCGTCATCGAGAGACGTCAAAATATCATTCAACATTTGGATGAGAGCAGTTTCTGTGCTATGTCCAGTACCGTAGGCTGACTGGTGGAAACTGAGAAGATTATTCAGAAGATGTTGGGATAATTGATGGGAGGACCAGTTTCTCCAGCTAATGAAGAAAGCACTCGTGTCCATGATACTTATTCTCAAAAGAATTTCATAAATCAGACACCAAGCATACATTTCAAAGGACACTACCAGTAAACAGACAGAAAATATACAACACGGTACCACAAGCA
This sequence comes from Conus canariensis, assembly GCA_033310375.1. Taxonomy (NCBI): domain Eukaryota; kingdom Metazoa; phylum Mollusca; class Gastropoda; order Neogastropoda; family Conidae; genus Conus; species Conus canariensis. The sequence goes on from CM065739.1 coordinate 20,592,002, forward strand.
ATATCAGTATAAATCTCAACATGTTCAGTCGCAATTCTCAGGTGTTCCCAGACTGACGGATACACAAACGTGTAGTCGAGTGTATCACGTATAACACAAACGTGCTCATAAGCATCACGTGCCTTCACTTCTGTAAACTTTTCCAGGTCTGCGGTAATAAAAGAAAAAAGAGGAGGAGGAAGAACTACAGCAACAAAGACAGCCCAGACCAGCACAAGTCAGTTGGATCAGTTGCCGAAGTATATCTGATGCATAGGCATAACAAAGATAATAAAAGAAGTAAAACAGTGTGATTTACGGAGGAATGGAACCAGTCTTGTGATCACACAGACTTCGGAGCTATAAGAGAGAGAGAGAGGGAAAGATTAGAAAGGGTTTCAGGTATTCTGTATAAAAGGAGCAATTGCCTACAGACAAAGATACATGAGAACAGGAAAGCAGGAAAAACAGCTGACACAAGTGAGCACACACGCACGCACGCACGCCCCCCACCCACCCCCAACACACACACACACACACACACACACACACACACACACACACACCACACACACATACAGGAGTCATGTGGGCACATAAGTGTGCATGTCATGTCTAATAATTAGACCAGCATATCAAAATCCGAAAGAAAGAAAGATTGGAAAGAAAACTCACGGACTGTTATAGATCGGAAACAGTTTACGACGGATATGACGTATAAACAATTCCATGTCGACTGGCCGCACGTCACAAGTACGAACTCTGTGAAAACCAAAACAATTTGATTCATGAGAAATGATATTGATAGCGACATCCGGAAATGAGTCTGATGTGGCCGAATCGCCGTTTAAATTTAAAAACATTTCCTGACAGGCATTGTTTTTCCCTTTCAAATACTTTCAGTCGGAGAAACAATGTCAACGTTATGTTCAGTTAAACAAAACTATCTAATCTTTTTACAAAAGAAAGTGTTTCCTGGGTTGTTCTTAGCATATGCTCTCGATCTTATCTTAATCCCTGGCCATTGTTTTTATTTCGTTTGTTTGGTTGTGTATTCATTCCTTTTCAAGAGCACTTTAAACATGAACTAAACAGATCTAAACATAGTAAATGTTCGTCTTGTTGAATATACTCATTGATGTTTACAGCGTTGTTTCATTTTGGTAAATGCCGCATAACAGAAAGTTACTAGGAGACGAGGAAACAAATCACTACCAGTGTCATTTAATCCACAGTGAAATCATACCATTGTGATGGAGCTGATTAATGAGCTGTGTGAATGAACTGTTCGTTTCTATCTAATAATAACTTGGAATAGTTCATACACACTTTTCTTCATCAGCATAAACCCTTCAGTTTTAAGCAGATATTTTACCACTTCATGTTTGGTTTAGAACTTTTACATTACTCAGCTAGTCACTAAAATAACAAAAGTGGTTTTCAGTTAAATTTAGAACCTGAAATACGATTTCTTTTCATGATTGTTTTCAATGCATTCATTCTGACACTGTGTTACTATGTTCATCTCTGTATTTCTTTAGATGCTTGCTTTCGCAGCCTGTCCTAGTTCTAAACAATATTGTCATGTTAATTTTTCTGTGTGCCACTTGGAATCTCTGAGTTCATTAGTTTCTTCCATCCTCTCCCACACTCTTGTTGATAATTTCTATATAATTTCTTTAATAATTCTTTCATTTCCACTTTGTTCAGGAGCTGTCGATGATGATGTTGATATGGGAACCCGTCTGTTTGAATTACTGAGACATGATGCTTGATCTGAGCATTTTGCACTTTCTCTGTCAATGTCTCTGAATACATAGGATTTTGATGTGTGGACAGGAGTCAGAACTTCAGCTCTTTTCCAGCAGCTGCCAAATTTCATAATCACTGGGTCTCTTGGTTTGAGTTCAGCTGGATCGTCACTTGCTTTTCAGCCAAGGTGTCGTGTCTGGTTCTTCCATCTAAAAAAAACATGGCCATGTGGTTCAGCCAATAGTTTTCGTTTACTGACATAACAACTTCTGCGCTTACAGGGAGTGTTGGCTCGATTTTTCTATTCAGCATTCACATGGAGAACAGAGAAAATAAAAATACACAATGTCGGCGATGTCATCCATTAAACTGACATGCATTGAATGATTCTCTTGATGTTGATAACATTGTTGATAACAGCTTTAAACGTGCCATTACGGTGCGTGGGTTATGATATCAAAGAAAACTTAGAACTGAAATCAATGACCATAACACGATGGACCCTATTTATACTGTTCTCAATTTTGTAATCTCAGTTGATATTATTCAAACAGAATTCCCATGCAAAGGTCCCCACCATCCCCAAAAATTATTAGTTTGTAAATTATGCTTATTTCTATCTTGTTATCATTGGAAGCACTGCCACCATTGTTTGATGCATTCAATTTCGATGAGTGATACTGCAGACATTTCTACTTCTACAGTTCTTGACTCTCTTGCCCACGGCCACTATCCATAAACAAAAATCATTACTTTGAACAGACCCAGCTATGACACTCGTTACATACAATATAGCCCCACCCTATCCTCCGCCGTGGTCCTCTTTTATTGCATAAGGTTGTCTGGGGTCCTCATACAGATAGTTTGACGGTTTGCCTACGGAGCGTACGGTCTTGAGTTTGAACCATTCATTGGGTCGCGTTACGATTTAAAATGGAGACAAGACACGAGGACTTTCGCGAAAGACGTCATAGCCTAGCACTAATGACGAGTTGCAAGCCTTGTTTTTCTTATCTCTTTTAGATCTCTGTATTTTTTGGTCAGTGTAGTGCTGTTGTTGGTTTATTTAAAACATTTGGAAAGTGAACGTACGCATACTTATTCAGTTTTGTTTTCGGATAGATTGATAATGCGACTGGAAACTTCGAGATTATGTTACAATGTTTACCGTGTCTCCGTAAGTTGCTAGTGCATTATCAAAGGTTCGAGAATGTCGTAGAAGCTGATCGAATCGCATTCGCATAAGCGTGTCGCGATTTCATTTGTTGAGCTTACTGATATGCTGAATATTCTAGAAAAGAATGATCGAGTATGTTCGAGAATATTCTTTTGATAACCTATGAAAGGACGAGCACTGTGCGACTATGAGGGAGAGAGAAATGAGAGTGGTTGAGTCAGTACAACACTATGTTAATCTGACAGTAAATGGTTTCAGTCAGTCAGTCAGAGAGTGGTTGAAGAGTTCTAGTCATTGTCGACCACAGAAATGTTCGAGTCTTCAGTGAGATTGAGTCTAGTCAATGCAAAACTGCCATTGGTAGGATATTGCTGCTGCATGTACAACTGGGTTCCTGTACGACTTACTAAACCTGAAGGTCAGTTCATTGCTGTTTGTTGTTCCTATATTCTTCAAGGTTTGTAAATGAAAGGATCCTCTTCGTTTCAATACCGCCTGGTGTATTTTGTCGTCAGCAAGCTGAACACCTACGACAAAATCTACAACGAACTCTTACGTGCTACTGCACTTACCTGTTTAGGTTCACTCACCTTGTAGTGAGGAAGTCAGCGGTCTAGCATGTAACATTTGGGGGCCAAGCCGGGAGCCTGCTACATTGGTGTTTATTCCGGAGACATTATTCTCTAGCCTGTGCTAAACGAACTGCGCTTTTGAAGGCGCCAGCCGACAAACGCCGTCACGTAGGCATACTGCATCGGCTGTCGTCTGAGACGAAAAAGCCTTAGATCAAAACGTTAGCGTCAAGAAAGTCTTCAGCCGTGTTGTACACGCAAAGGGGGGGGGGGGGGGGGGGGGGGGGGGGGGGGGGGGGGGGGGTGCATAGCGTTTAATGCATCGAGCAGGTCCAGGGAAGTGTGCGCTTTAGTTTCATAGCCAGCGTGCTGTGACCGAGAAAGTAGTTAAGTAAAGGGATCATGTTAATAGTATTAAATTGTGTCCAAACATAGGCCTATATCCTCCATCTTCAGACTGAAATACCTCAGCCTTGTTTCATGAATCAGAGATGTCTTCTCTCCACAGCCATTGCTGCATCAGCAACACAAACGGATGATCATATCTGCGGAACTGCTTTGGAGATGACAGTTGAAATCGACAGAAGAGCTGTGCTGCCTGTCATACAAACGTTGATGCTGAAAGTCATTCTTTGTTTTCATGGGTAGCGCTTGTGCCTTGCCTTTTTTACGCATGGCTTTACCCTTAGAGAATTGCATTTTGGTCAATAACTGCAATATTGAAACACAGACTCTTGAACTGCGGGAGGGTGAAATGGTAGTGATTATAGCATGTCCCACTCCTCTTCCAATTCAAGCGCTTGTGCACAAAATAGAACACCGAAATATATGGCTGTTTACAGCTACGCCGTGGCTGGTCCCGTCGCAGTTCCGTCGCTAGCATTCCACAGGGAGCCGCCAATGTCATGTTGACATGAGTTACCTGCCAGAGGGGACTGCACCGCTTCCGAATCGCTTCGGTGGTGTTTGTTTAGAGGTGCCAACATCAAAAGCCTCGTGCATACGACAACATTTATATGCTTTAGTCATTGAGCCAACAGAGTGAGTATCCCCCTCCAGACGACGTAACTACGTCCGTCAAACGACAGTCCCCATGACCTTGCTGATGTCGGCGACCTTGACACCAAATTCACCAGCGGCGTAGACAGAGAGGAGATCAAAATTGAGTTCACCATTACAGCAGGGCATGAAAGGCACAAAAAAAATGCTGTTTGAAAAGAATGTGGATGATAAGGATGATGCACTAAGTTCCACTGTTTTCTGAGACATGACCGCTGTACACTTATATTCATGATAGTCAACCAGGTCCGAGAGATACGGACACCTGCAGTGTTAGGGTCATTTGAGCTAAATTTTCAGAGACTCGTCCTTCTAGCAGATGAAACTTAACTTCCATTCTTGTCGGGGACAGCATGACAGCTTTACACTTACTTTCATGATAAATCCCGGAGTCTATCAGGTCCGAGAAATGCGGACACCTGCGTTAGTCAGGCAGTTTGAGCAACTCTCAAAGATGCGTCCATTGGGTAGATCAAACTCAACTGTGCGGTTCCGGTCTTCCCAACGGAGCTCTTCGCAAGCTCAAGTCTGCGATAGGAGCCGGTCGGGGTGAAAAAAATCCCACAAATAAATTGCTCTGATGGGAATCGAACCAGCAACTCGCCAGTTTGGAATCCCCGAAGTTAAGCACTGCGCCATGGTAGCAAAGCAAGAGAAACACTCCTTCTGTTTCAGCTTGTCGTGTCTTTCAAAAATGCCAACCACTTCATAGAAGTGTCTTGATATGTAGGCTCTATTTACAAAATTCCTTGTCCTAATACTACAAAATAACCTCTGGAAAGTAATTTTTTCATGAAAAAACAAACAAACAAACAAACATGCTGCTTAAGTTCAAGACAGATACAGTTCAGAACAGAGAAAGAACAGGTTGTCGATTTCAGTGCATGAACACGTTACAAAAAATGATATGATCACAATCGTTGCTTCAGAGGTTTGTCAATAATTTGACATGTGAGAATGTGCGTGCGTGTATGTGTGTGTTTGTGCGTGTGTGCGCGCGCGCGTGTGTGTGGTTAAGAAAGTGTCCAAGTTTGGTTTCAGTTAGACAGGCATCGTAGAAATATAACTGAAAATATGCGACCTATTTCCGTACAGATCGCATTGCAAAAGTAAGTTTTATCAGTTATCACAATCATAGGTTTCACAGTTATTTCAAAAGCGTATCAACTTTGAAGGAGTACTGCAGAAAATGTTTCCCCAGACACAAAGCCTGCCTCCGAAAATATTGTATATCAAGGAATTTGTTTGTGCAGTTTGTCCGTCTCTCTCCACCTCTTTCTCATTCCACCCCCTTACCCCACTCTGCACCCACACACAAGGTTCTCTTCTCCTTGTTTCTCTCTTTCCCCATTGCCACCACACTCCGTTCATCCACCATCATCACCCCACCTCCAATTACCACCACCATTCTCTCTCTCTCTCTCTCTCTCTCTCTCTCTCTCTCTCTCTCTCTCTCTTCTCTCCTCTTCTCTCTCTCTCTCTCTCTCTCTCTCTCTCTCTCTCTCTTCTCTCTCCCCACACCACACAACACTTGAACAATAACGCCAGTGCAGGCCATGATTTCTTAAGACGGTTTCCTTCCCGTAGCTTTTATTAGCAAGTTATTGATTGCTCTCTCACTGTTAAAGTACACGCGCACACGCAAATACATGCTCACAAGCCTACACACACACACACACACACACACACACACACACCACATCACACACAGAGGCAGAGAGAGAGAGAGAGAGAGAGAGAGAGAGAGGAGAGAGAGAGAGAGAGAGAGAGAGAGAGAGGAGAGAGAGAGAAAGATTTTATCAGAATCTGTACAACCTGTGACAAACCAAATGTCGATATTCTCCTTTGGCACTGTTGATAACTCGATTACAAGTTTTTTTCTTGCCATCCTTATTTCAATGTAATTTCCTTTTGCTCGATTTCGGCCAGAGATTTTATACTTTTCTCTTTTATAATGAAGATGAGGAAGATGATGGTAATGATGATGATGATGATGACGACGACGACGACGACGACGACGATGATGATGATGATGGTGACGATGATGATGATGATGATGGTGATGATGATGATCATCATCATCATCATTTTCATCATCATTATCACCATTATTATTCACGGCTTCTTTAAAAGCATCATTTCACGAAACATTGCCACAGTAATTATTGAATTTAAGAGCAGTATATTTGCGTATGGGTGAGTCGACTGCTCAAAGCATGTATACATGCATACCACACACACACACACACACACACACACACACACACACACACACAGAGAGAGAGAGAGAGAGAGAGAGAGAGAGAGTAAACTTGACGTTCTGCTAGCCATCACCACATGAGTGATTCAAGCGCCAGAATTTTTTTACGCAAGCAGCATCGTTCGCAGGAAAAAAAAAGAGGTTAGGCGAACCCTGAGGATGTGTTACAATATGGCTTGCCATGCAAAACTTATCATTTATCTTCTAATGAGTGTCCCATGTTTATACAACGAATGAACTTCAGCAAGTCAGGGTAGATCAAAGGAGACATCTTTTAGGTGAAGAGGATCGTGCAAGTCAGCCGGCGCCCACAGCAAGTATGTTTTATTCAGCAGTGGTGAGTAAATTGATCACTGACAGCAGAGAAATGCAGAATTCGTAAGCATTTTTGCGAGAAATTCCAACATCTCAAATCCCAGCAATTGCGTTCACGCTTCATATTCTCATGAGGAAATCATGTAAGTTTTCAATTCCTTCCTGCGTTTGAAGTGTGATCACAGCTGCTGTCTAATCGAACATAAATTCTGATCATCAATTTTATTTTTTAACTGAATAGCATTGACCCCCCCCCCCCCCCCCCCCCCCCCCCCCCCCCCCCCCCCCCCCCCCCTCCACAGCCTTAGACTGACCCGTCCTACCAAGGATCTGGCACCGGCAATTTACAGGGAGCAGTCAATGTCATGTTTTCGTGAAGCAACGTACCAGAATAGACACTGCTGTGCTGCCGAGTCACTCTGGTGGTATTTAGTCGTGCCTGTGTTCAAACAACACATGCTGAACACCACGCACTAAGCCACCTATTGACGACAATAATTGCTTAATCGTGGAGTCCAGCGTGAGCAAGCTCTACTCCGGAAGGCAGCACCACGGCCGTTCAGCGACAGTCTCCAGCAGCTTGCCAGTACTGGTGAACACGCCAGAACCGAAACAAGGTCATCGATGTGCAGAGTTAATGGAAACTGACTTCACCATGACAGCAGGGCATGAAGGGATACAGGATTTAAGATTTGTTTTTGACTGATCGATGTGTATGAAGAGAATGAAAATGATGCTGCGGTTTACCATTCTGGTCTGAGACTACATGGCAGTGCCGTTCTCTACGCTCACCGCTCTAAGATATCCTGACGTCGACCAGGCCCGAGAGGTACAGACACCTGAAGTGTTGGTCAGGAAACTTGAGTAATACTCACAGCGATGCATCCAACTGAACCTTTAGTAAATTCAACTCGGAGCCGATCAGGGCAGAAAATTCTACAATTCAATGGCTCTAATGGGAACTGAACCCAGGACCTCCTGATCGGGAATCCGCGGGCCTTACCGCTTCGATACGGCATCTGTTCTGACCATTAAAAAATACCTGGAAATCTTATAATAAAATCCTTGGAATTTTCTTCGTTAGCACTTTTACTGCTTCCCCGACTGATGGACAATTGAACAAAAGAATACAACAGGAAACATTAATTTCGTTCTCAATAGTTGAAAAGACTTTCATAGCCAACTCAATTCCTTGGGGCCATTACTCACAAGGCAAACATTCCTGGAAAAGCCGCGGACTTATCCAGGCCCATTCCACATAAAGCAATCGATATCTAATCGTTATGAAACAACCCATCAGTGAACACACTGCACTGCTGGCGAGTCTCTCTGGTGCTGTTTAGTGTTGCCTGTATTTATCCAAAGTACGCAGTGTACCATCTAGTAAGTCCCCGCTGAGAACAGTACTCATGCATGGTGCCAGTTCGAGCGGACATCCCTATCCTGGAGGTGCAAGCATGTCAATTCAAAAACAGTTTGCATGCGCTGTAAAATGGGCTTTAAGAGCATTAGTCTGTTCATGGATTATCTCAAATAGCAATTGCTTCAAAAGTACACCAAACCATTATCAATGTATACTTATACATGATATACTAATAATGATGTTACATTGACATCTGTGTGCTATAGTGAAATCTTGGACTTCAGCCACGTAATATGTAATTTTTATCAACTTATTCTAAATTCACTTATACTATCCACAGTGAATCAGTATTTTTTTTTCTGAATAAGAAGATATTATCACAAAGACGAAAGCTTCAGATATCTATTCATTGCATCATCTCTCCCCTCACTCCCACTCATACATGGACAACCCTTTAACTCATAACCCTATGACTTAGAGCAGCATTCCTTTTTCACAATTCCTTCGTCAACTGGTTCGCTGAGTTAGATTTCACATCAAAGCCTAAGAGATGGCTTTTTTTCAGCCAGCAACAGAAAGTGTCCATGAGATTGATCCAGTGCACCCTTACCTGAGCCATTGTCATGTCTTGCCCAGCTGCCCTCAAATCCAAAGCGAAAACTAACGCAGATAGCAGACCAACGTTGGGTCTTCTGAACCATTTATTCACCCACTGTGTGAGTACTGTTTTCATCTCTGACTACCCCTACTTCATTTTGGGCATCAGCAGACAGACATTTTCAACAAATCCACTCCATTATATGTAAACCAATGCCACACTTCATGATGTGTTCATAAGCTCAAGGCTAAAACCATGCACCTTCAAAACCTCATGAGACATTTCACCAGAGATCTAATTTCAAAGTCGATCTCACCAGTGGACACAACTACCAGAGGACACTGTCTTACACTACTTGTTTATTCATAATGTTGTCTACGTGATCCCCTGTCTAGGATACAGCAAATTACATTGGTGAGATATACGTTTCATGAACACTTGGCAAATATCATAATCACAGACACAAACTTATTTCACGGCATTTGAACCAGCTAGATCACTCTACGTCAGACATTCGTGTGAAAGGAACGTGGTTTGTGTTCAAAGAGAGCACAAGTGGCAGGATGATCATGTTGTCACACTCCTGCACTTCAGATGAATGCAGGTAATGAAGCACTAGACTTTTTTTTTTTTTTTTTTTTTTTTGCTGTCCCAGCCTCTGCGCCACCTCAGAGGCAGTGCACACACGCCGCTCATTCCGACACCCCGTCCACAGCCACAGCCCGGTCGGCCCCGCCGCAGCCCCGGCACCGGCAATCCACAGGGAGCAGTCAATGTCAAGTCGTCAAGAGGCAACCGACCGTAGAAGACACTGTACTGCTGCCGAGTCACTTCGGTGGTGTTCAGTGGCGCCTGTTCTGATCTAACATACGCAGAACACCACCTACTAAGCCCTGACGACAATAATTGCACTTAGTCGCGGAGCCGGCGTGAGTGAGCTCTCCCTCCGGAGGGCGCCACCACGTCCGTCCAACGACAGCCCCCATGGACTCGCCGATACCGGTGACCCCGACGGAACCAAACCAAGGCCATAGACGCGGAGAGGACATCGAAACTGAGGTCACCATGAGAGCAGGGCATGAAGGGCCACTAGCACTAGACTTCTTCTTTCCTTTTTTTTTTTTCGTTTTTTTTTTTCTCTTCACGTTTTGGGATAATCTTTGTAACTTTGAGACGTTTGGTATTGTGGGTGAGTAGCCCTTCACCCCTATGGCACTACAGACTGAAACTGAGAGCCCAGTATTACACAAAACTTTATTCTGAAGTTGCCTATGATAGTATCACAGACGCTCAGCTCGATAACATTTACGAGCCCGACCCTAACACATCATCTCTCCGACAGATTTTTTTTTTCCATATTTGAATGAAGCGGACATCCAGTTTGGAGTGATTTCTGTCGTTTCCAAATCTCCTGACATTTCACCAAAGACGATCTAAGGCCCGTAGATTCTTGTGTTCCAACATTAACGACAAGGGTACCATCGATTTTCATGTCTATATTTTCAAGCATAACTATGTAAATATAATCAAATTTCCAGAATACATTCACACACTTGTCCAAATTACACAAGTTTGCATCTGTCCCTTTCTTTTCATGTTCTGTGTTTCATTCCTTTTTCAAACAGAGATCATAAAAAATCAACTCTGTTCATAATGTGATGTAATAGCTCTGGTTCTGGTACTGACAAGGCATGTCAGTCCCAAATAAAGATTGTTTTCAGGTTATCTGATTCTGATTGCACGTCGTTAAATAAAGCCTGCAATGATACTAACTATCATTCACATTTACAGTATTATATCTCGCTTGAAAAAAATATGCTACAGTATGGTTCTCAGTATGGAATGGGGGTCATGCAGTCAACTAAGACACTAAGGTTGTCAAAAGAAAAATTACCAAAAGT
>CM065739.1:20607977-20632977 GCA_033310375.1 Conus canariensis
CGCGCACACACACACACAAAACCATACTATCACATAACTACTTCACGCCCTGTGCTGGAAACTGCATTTCCTGATAACAAAAAATAAGTTGTTTACATTCGAGTATTAGACTAAAGAGTGCATTGCAATGTTTTACCCCGCACATATGCATGGCTCTCCACCACCCGCCTTACACCTCCCTACTGACAGTCACTCTTTCATATTGCTACCTAGAATTAGACCTAATCTCCCAACAGAAGTCACTCTTTCCCAAAGTCACTCTTTCCCCCTCCAAACCGCCCCCACCCCCAGTCCCCGCCTCAACCCACCGATCCTCTTTCCTTTGCATCTGGCAGGAGGATCTGTCCTGTGATAGTCCCAAATCAATGGGTACTATAATGTTCATGTTTGTTGGTTGTCCCCCTTTAGCCTTGCCACGATTACGGGCCTTGTTACGAGAGGAAGCGAGGCTATGGACAGAGTGTGACGTGGACAGAGTGAACCAAACTGCAAGAAAGTGTGCCTAGGTATAGGTCTCTGGAGTCACTATCTCACAGTTTGCTCATTTTCCTGGCCCACAACAGTCAGAATGTGAACTGATCTGTGTGGACCGTACGACTGCAGACTACTACTACTACTACTGCTACCATCACCACCACCCCCACCACCACCGCTACTGCTACTACTACAGCTGCCGCCGCCGCTACTACTACTACTGTTATTGCTACAACTGCTAAAACTTCTATTACTACTACTGCTCTGCCCCTGTCTACTATCTCTTTCTCTCTGTGTGTATCTGTCTCTTGTCTCTCCCTGTCCGTTTCTCTCTCTCTCTCTCTCTCTCTCTCTCTCTCTCTCTCTCTCTCTCTCTCTCTCTCTCTCTCTCTCTCATTTCTTCCAAAGTAGTCTGTTAATGTATGCAGCCACACGATTATCAGAAACCTCACTCTCTCTGTTCTGTCACTGGTGTGTGTGTGTGTGTGTGTGTGTGTGTGTGTGGTGTGCGTGTGCGTGTGTGCGTGCGTGCGTGCGTGCGTGCGTGCATGCGTGTTGTGAGAGAGAGAGAGAGAGAAAGAGAGACAGAGACAGAGAGACAGGGAGAGAGAAGTACATATATGCACGTCCACTGCTGTTTTTGCATCCCTTCTCTCTCTCTCTCTCTCTCTCTCTCTCTCTCTCTCTCTCTCTCTCTCCTCTCTCTCTCTCTCTTATTTTTTCCAGAGTGTTGTTATTGCATGCAGCTTCACGAAAACACTGCTCTTTTCAAAAACCTTAGTCTTTCTTTTCTGTCACTGTTTTGCAATTATTTCACTTACAGTCGAACTTACTATTCAAATGAAAATATTGAAAGAGATATTTTTTTACTATCCCGTAATACAGTCCCTTCCTCTAGATTTTGATTACGCAACGACGCAAAAAGTGTATAAAATATTCATTTTGTCATTAGCCTGCTAATAACCTTTATTATTTAATTATTTTATTATTATTATTATTATTATTATTATTATGGCACGCTGAAAGTCCTGATAACGATTTTTGCCCACGTTAATCACTTATACATTCAAAAACGTCATTTGGTTCATTAAACGACAAGAGTGAGTACACCTCTGCACAGGTGATATCACCCGCTTTCCTTCTTTCTCAATTTTTTTTTCATTCCTTTGTTTAGTTATGTGTGTGTATTCATTTCCTCCTGCACTTGTTTACTAGAAGGAAAAAACTAGAGAAAGCTTGACAGCAGCAGCCCTTTAGAGAAGAACCCCCTCCAATAAAAACAAGTGAACTTCTTCCACTCCACGGGGGCTTGACCGCGTCCAGGTCATGACTCCCAGGTGCCCCTCTGGTGCCAGTTTTTTTTTTTTTTTACCCTGGCACTGCTGGCATTCACTCCCGCAGCTTTTTGATGGGTAGGCGTCTCGAGGAGTGCCTTTTTAGACGGATATCTTGCCGACATCGCTATTAGACGCCTGTTCTGAGTTGGGAAATTTAAGCCTTATGAAGTTTTCTTTTGTTCCTCCTCGCTACATCCAGCTGGAAATCCTTTCAGTGCCCCCGACATTGCCTTCATGGTTTTGGTCCTCTTCTTATCAGAAATCCCAAATTGTTTCATGAGGTTATAGGTGATGAGCCTTCAAATCCCATTATCCTCTTGCTCCATCCTCTATGGCGAGGACGTTGGCCGGGAAGACAAATTTCCTCATGCTGCTGGCTAAACTGGCAACATCTCAGTCTTGTAGATGTGAACGTGCTCCATTCTGTTTTCGTGTGGCACTGTAAGTTCCATTAAATTATTTGTTTTGATGAATGTGACAGGAGAACAACATCCAGTCTGATGCCGTTCTTCCTGAGGATTATGGATCATTCTCTCAATCTGGAAGGTCTACTGTGCATTCCCAGTCTTCCACTCCATCCAGTACACCCTGCATCCATGCTCGTAATATCACAGCTGTTTCAGACCGTGATTGTGTTCTCCTGCCATGTAGAACTACGTCGCTGGGGCTACTGGTGGCGTAGTGCTTTCTCGGGCAGTGTAAACGCATGTGCGATCTCATTGAGCACTTGGTTGTGCCTCAATATGTGCCGTCTATAGGTGAGTGTTATTTTGCATGAATTCAGGTTACTTTCACTGTACGTTTGCCGTGCCAGAATGGACACGTGGGCTCATATATTTCCCCGATTTGACCAGTTTTAGTAAGGAGGCTAGGGGTCATACAAAAATATGAGGATGAAGTTGAGTCTAAGAGGTGCCATGTGCCATATGTCGTTAAAGCTGAGGCTTCCTTGGACTCCACTCTCCTATGTAGTCCACTGTCCTTGTTGGCCTCGTTGGACTGTTCTCTGGCTTCTCTTGGTATCCTCGTTTATCATGTCTCTCTCTTGCTTTCTCTTTTACCTTTGACCAGCATTTCATTCCTGTTGATATTAGCCCCTGTCTATTGGTCTGTGTGTTTTAGATTTAGTCCCCATTGACAGTGCACAAAGTGTCAAGTAGAGTCCCTACCAACATTCTCTGTTTGACATTTTGCTCTCCATTTTTGCACACAGTCAGTCTTTGTGATCTTGTCGTCTGGGTGAACTTTTTTGCATCACCCCCAGGGAGGTTGCTACAAACAGTCCGACGTCAGTTACTACCATTAGCTGATTCAGAATGCATCACTTGGGTTTCGCTTGAATGTGTTAAGTTTCATGTGACATGCTTTTGTAATGAATGGCGCATGCACAAATTTCATGATGACTTGGTAGGTCTCCTAAAAGTACCAGAATACAGCAGAAAGTGCAAAACTTTCAAAATTGTCCCTCGTGTGTCCTGCGCAACTTGATTGGCCTCTCTTCAACATTTCAGAATACTCTACAATTATTAGTTGACACAGCCACTTTGGTTGCGATTGTTGTTGTTCTTGATGTTTCTTTTGTTTTCCTTTCATGTGCTGATGTATAGATCGTGGAAAAAATCGAGAGAGCAATGATGAATGTGATATGAAGAATTTGAAGTGGAAATGTTTGACAAAGACACGTTCTTGTTTTGAAACCATTGCAATGGTAATTGAGTATTGATTGGTGAAACGTATGCTGTTAACATATTCTTGAACTTGTCAAAAGAGTGGTTCTTTTCTTAAATTCATCAAAAGATAAGAACAAGCTCTTGTTTTAACCTACCTTCGCTCAATGTTTCACACTCACTGAAGTACCAGGGAATAGGATTTATTCTTCTTTATCATGGCGGACGTGTTTCAGATGCCAACAGTTTGGCCACGTTAGGGAGAGGCGCCCAGAGAAGGAGATCTGTATTAAGTGCTGCCAAGCGATCCATTAGTGGTCTTGCTAGGGACCAACCCTTTGAAGCAACATGTGGTGGCGGCCTGTCTCTTTTCAAGGAGGGACTGTCCAAAGTTGCAAACCTAGAAATCAGTACAGGAAGTCACGATAGAAAAGAAGATACCTTTAATGCAGTTAAGAATCTGGTCGTTGGCAGTCAGCTAGTTGTCATCACGTCCTATTCAACAGCAATATGAAAGTCATGGTAGTGTCTGTCTGCTGTCAGACTGGCCTGTCATTCCTGCTGACGTAGACAGAGCAAGGAAAAGATGTTGACTCAGATGAATGTGTTAAACCCACCACATCAGTTCACCAGTGTGCCTCTGGTGGATGCATTAAAACTGACATCTCCCAGACTGACCAGCTATCCAAACCATCTGCTACTGGGTGTTCCTGGAAATCCCCCTCCCCTCCCCCTTCCTCTCCCCAGGTACCTGATTAGGATACAGAGATGGACTGAAAGGTCTACCACATCTCACATCGGTATGGAAAGTACATTATTTCGTTGGACTGCACATTTTACTTCTGAAGGGCTGCAACTCCACTGCCAGCACATGAATTCTGGATTAACCGTTCTCTAAGAGCAAAACGTCTATGTGAATATTCTTTCATTCTATCTAACTTCAATGTCCTTTCCAAGGCAGAACAACCCACTGCAGTTCGGAGAATGGAGAAGTCTTGTTACGAGTTTACAATCTCTCTTTTTGTTTTTAATCCTATCAATCGTGATCCTTCTCCCCAAGCTTTAGCTGCCAGAACTGATTCTTCTCTCCAAGCTTTGGCTGCTAGATCTGATCCTTCAACCCAAGCATTAGCTGGCAGAATTGATCCTTTTACCCAAGCATTAGCTGCCAGAATTGATCTTCTGACACAAATATTAGCTTCCAGAATTGATCCTTTTACCCAAGCAATAGCTGCCAGAATTACTCTGCAGAAAACAGTAAACGTGTGATCAGTGACAGTGTCGCACATCATACTAGCTTAGACACTACCATGCAATGTGCCCGCGATCAGCCAACAAACATTGGTATTCCAGATGAGGCCATGAGTGAGCCAACATCTGAAGACATGAGATTACTGAAATCTATAATTTCAAAGTAGACAATGTGCTGAAATATCGAAATGTCAAAGACACAGTCTGTGGACTAAAAGAAGACGAGAATGAAATAAAGGATGATGGAAAACAATGAACTGAAAGACAGTGGAAAGAACTTAAATCAAAGACAGATGATACGGAAGAAAAACATTTGTTATAGCATACTTAAAAACAAGGAAAAATGAACGAAGATTGTGGAGTCATGTTGTGTATGGAGACCAACAAACTGGGGATGTCAAAACATGTAGAATGTGACCATGTACATCGTTTAAGCAACAACTGTAATTTCCTGTCATTGTTAAATGTACATTTCTGAGGATAATGAGATAATTCTCAACTTTCAAAAAGAAACTGAAAGCCAGTGTTATATTTCTTTGAAAGGATTTTACCAAAAGTGTGTGAAATCTTAGAAAGAGCCTGACTCATGAAGTTAAAAGTAGGTTACTATGGTGCCTTATCACCATTTCATCAATGGAAACAATTCTGCAAGGGTATTAAAATTTTATTCACTGTCATGTTCCTTCTTCGTCTGTGAACATACTCAAACTCACAATACAAGTTTTGAGAACTCATTTTCAGCCCACACACTTCCCATGTATGTGGTTGTGTAGCATCTGTATCCCTACAGTTTTCCCTTCAATATGTCTGTGAACATGTTTTTACATGTGAAAAAAATGTAAATGACGCGAACGAATCTTGCTTGAAAGTGGGTAAGTGAATAAACATTGTTAAAGTTCACATTGTCTACTGAATAATACCCCTGTTACTTACATCAATGAAAAAAAGTGAAAAGCACTGATCAAAATAATGCACACGAACAGTCCCTTCACTTTCTTCAATGGACTGATTCTAGTCTTTTGAACACTCAAACAACTTCTTGCCTGAATTGAACCTTTTGATTCTGTACAGTTGAAACACGTGTAGATGATTTTGATTCTAGTTTGTTCTCATAGCATGTTGCGTTTTGTAAATCAGAATTTCAGCTGTCAAGCAAGGAAAGGAAGTCAAGCGAGAGTTTTCGTGTTTTGCGAGTTTGGCCGAAATGATCTCGTAAGGGGAAACCGATTCCCTTCCGAGGCATACACGATGCTGTTAAATTTAGCCAACGGAGGGAACATACATTGGGCATCTAAAGTTCCTTGTGCACTAAACTCTCATGGTTCTGTATGTGTTTCTCTTCACAATTGGTCTATGAATTTTCAGAAAGGAAACAGGCCTAAGCTGGCTTAATGAGATAAATGCATCACACTTGGTTATTTTTCTATTTATCTATTCATATATTTATTTATTGTGTCTCTACTCTGATTCATAGGACAAGGTTGCAACTGGTTTGTAAACAGTAGTGCTAGACAATGAAAAAGCAAATTAGTTAAAGGCAAATAACTCTTTAATTCAATCTTTAATTCATTCAAATAATAAGCAAGCTGAATTCATGAATTTAGTGCCATTACACATGCACACTTATCAATGAGTAACACACATAAAAGCATTTACAAATACAAAGGTATTAATGACAGTAAACCACTTGAATGTAGGTATACCGGCAATGGTATATATGAATCATCCTAACAGATTTATGCAAACATTTGGAAGATTTAAAAAAAATCTCCTAGATATTATTTACAGTCAGGCCTACAAAGGATGCACACAACTCAGAAAATTGGCATGACTTCCTATAGGTCTGGGCTGAGTATCTGAATACTAGAGCAGTATCTCAGATAAGAAGCAACATTCACATGCATGGACAAAAATATGTATTTTTGTTTTTGTTTCATCGTTTTCTCCTTTACTAGATAAATCAAATTGTTATCAGGCAGCCAGCTTATGGGCGAGTGCTTGATTCACTGTTTGGCAATTTTATAGGATAAGGAAGCCACATTGCCGTGCTGGTGACTTTGAATTGCATGGTGTCAAGCCACATTGGAAACAGGGTGTCAGCCAATAGGGGCAGTCCAATCATAATATAGGCTAGATAAGACGAGACGCACGTGTTCCTCACGGAGTAAAATAGCCTAAATATTGTCCAGTCCTGTGCAGGTAGCACGAGATTTCACGGTGAGTGCAGGTTACATCAGACAAAGCCCTGTGGCTTGATTTCTGCTTGTCAGCTGCTGTTAAAAGCTCTGGATCTTTGATTTGTGACTGGATGCCTTGTCTGATTGACACCTGTGCGACCGGCGAACCAGCGAGACTGGGTTGGCATGGCCTCTGGTATGTAGAAAGGGGGGGGGGGGGGGTGGGGAGGGGGGAGACTCTAGAGTTGTTAACTGTAATCTGCCTAACAAGCAGGAAGAAAGGGAGAACGAACCCTTCTGAGGTGCGCCGCTTCTAGGAGCGCCTGCTTGGATCAGCCCTTAAGGTGTGATGAAAGCGTCGCTGGGCCTGTGCAAATTGCGTGAGGCTTCTCCCTGTGTGCCTTGGGGAGAACGGGGGAAGGATGTAGGGATAGAGTGGGTGGTTTTCCCTATACAGAGAATGAATGATTTGACTTATACAACACTTCACAGTCGTCACGCTTAGAGCAGAGCACATGAACAATTACATCAATCTTCAAACATTAATATATCTTTAACAAAAACAAATAATAATAATTAGTAGTAGTAGTATCATTATTATTATTATTATTATTATCATTATTATTATTATCATTGTATGGTGCTTAATCTTACATTAGCGCTAAGTGCTTACAAATACAGAAAAGTTTAAAGAAAACATACATGTAACCAATCAGATGATGAATGTTGCTATAAGTACCTTGCACCCACAAACAAGAGTGCATATTCACACACACCACACACACACACACACACACACACACACACACACACACACACACACACACACACTTACTGACTGACTGAAAGCAATTTATTGTCAGATCAACTCAAGGTTGTACTCACACAAACACACACACACACACACACACACACACACACACACACACACACACACACACTTTCTGACAGCAACTTGCACAACAGCATGAGCGCACGAGCAGACATGCGCGCGAGCGCTCACACACCCACACCCATACCCACACACAACACACACACACACACACACACACACACACACACACACAAGTCGCAGAATTAATTTGATGGGGAAGGGAAAGAAAGAACTGCTATTGATAGGTCAAGAGGATTGTTTCAAGTGATGCCTTGAAGGAAGACAGAGAGTTTGAACTACACAAAGATAGTAGGAGTTTATTCCAAGAAACCGGACCCTGAAAAGAAAAAGACCTGTCACCATTGGTTTTAGTTCGAAACTGAGGGATTTTGAGCAGAGTGTTTTCAGTAGAAAAACGCAACTGCCCAGAAGGAACATAGAGATAACGAGATTAGAAAGGTAGGAAGCAGCTGCTAAACCATTCAAAGATTTAAAGCAGAGGAAGGACAGTTTGCAGTCTTTTGTTTTTCGACTGGCAGCCAGTGAAAAGAAAGAAGTACGGGAAACATGAGAAGATCTGGGTTGTCTAAGACTCAAACGAGCAGCATTGTTCTGTACTTCTGTACTTTCATGAGATGACTGAGAAGAAAAGAGGAATAAGTGTAAGAAATCTTAAAAGCAGCTCAACATTTCCAACTCTATTTCTTTGTAATTTCTTTACATATACCAAACACTCTGACAGGAATGACAATCCATTCGTCTTCCTGATTCTATTTGAGTACTATTCACTCCCCTCTCCTTTACGTTCTAGCGACCATATTCTCAAGAGAATGAGACAGAGAGAGAAAGAGAAAGAAAAAGTGAAGCAATTTTTCTGCCCATTTTCTGCTGTGTCATACAGAAACAGATTCACTTTAATGGACGGTGTGTGGCAGTTAGTATATATACTGCTCAAAACAATTTAAGAGCCAGTTGAAAACATTCACACACAATTCAACCGAAAAACAAAATAATTTCTTCAAACAATTTAATTGAAAATTCATCTATGGAACGATACAATGATATCAGAAATAAACGAATAACAGCTGCTCAAAAACAACTTCATGGGCTTAATTGATGAACACCTTCATTTCAGAAATCAGAACAGTCAAATCAAATGACAATCAATGTCAATACTCAGTATGGCCGCCATTAGCGCGGATACAAGCTAGACAATCTCTGTCTCATAGAGTCCACAAGCCTCCTGAGGGTCAGCTGGGGGGTTGTTCCACTCCTGCTGCAAGAAGTCAAAAAGCTGGCCAAGGTTCACTGCTGGAGGGTGGTTCTCGTGAAGCAGGCGTCCCAGGACGTACCAGGCGTGCTCGATCGGGTTAAGGTCGGGCGAGGACGCTGGCCAGTCGAGGCAGCTGACCTGCTGCTCCTCCAAGAAGACGTTTACCACCCTGGCACGGTGGGGAAGAGCGTTGTCGTCCTGGAGGATGGTGTCAGGGCCCAGGGCTTGCAGGGCAGGCAGGACCAGAGGCTGTAGAATGTTGTCCCTGTACACCACACCAGTTAGGTGCCTTCAACTCGGTACAGGGGGGTTCTGAAGTTCCTTCCTATGCCACCCCACACCATGATAGACCCCCCGCCATACCGGTCCCGTTCGATTACGCTGGCTTCTTGGTAGCGTTCCCCCGTCCGCCTCCAGACACGTATGCGACCATCGTAGAAGAGCCGACAAAACGCGACTCGTCAGAAAAATCACCCGGGCCCAGTGCTGCCTTGTCCAGGCCATATGAGCTCGGCACCACATCAGTCACGCCCTACGGTGAGCCACCGTCAGCACAGGTCAAACAGCTGGCCGTCTTGCTAGGAGGTTAACTTCTCTCAGGCGGTTCGAACAGTTTGATCGGAAATGTTGACGTTCGCTGCAGCACACAGTTGTCGCCTGAGGATGTTTGCAGTGGCAGTTCTTTGTCTCAGTGCCGTCAGAACCAGCAGTCTGTCCTGCTGTCTGGTGGTGGACCTTGGCCAGCCAGGTCGTCTTCGTTCAGCAGTACTACCAGTGGCATTGAAGCCATCATGAAGTCTTTGGATGACAGCATGATGCACTTGAAGGCGACGACCAACTTCTCTGACGCCTACACCTTGAAGCCGAGCAACAGCCCTTCCCCGGTCAGTGTCATTTAATCTCCGTCTTGGTGGCATGGTTAAAAACACCCCCAAAAGTGGCTTTTTATACCCACTGGTCAGCAAAACTGGTTGCCATGTGTTCAGTAAAGGCACGACTTGCACGTGCAATGCGGTTTGCAATCAGCCCAACTCTGCTACCTCAGCTATGCGCTCGCAAACCGCGACCATGTTTTCGTGGTTTCGGCGTTTCTTTGGTGTGCTCGTTCAACCCACTGGACTGGATTCAACTGAACACATGCCAAAACCAGTTTTGCATTGAAGCAGTTGTCACATTTTCAGTGCAAAAATTGGACAAAAGCTTTGAATTCTATACACTACGATGCGTTATCAAAACCATATGAAAAATGTAGTTGGCTCTTAGATTGTTTTGAGCAGTATATAGGTTTTTCATTTGAAACATGTTTCAATTTTACCAGACATTGTGGTACTACTGACAAGTATAAAGGTAATGTTATGCAAAAACTTTTTTTGTTTTTACCTACTTTACAAACGTTGCACTTGTCACTGTCAACAACCCCTGTTTTACGTAATATCCTGTTAATCACTAGGATTCTGTAATATATACTTGTTTCAAATCTCATCAGCTTTATTTCCTTGATTCTTCTCATTTTAGGCAATATTCTCATCCAGTTAATCACTATATGTAATTTTCCTTTCCACTTAAAAAAATTGTTCAACGTTGAATATTTTGTCGACTTTGAGTAAAGTGTTGCAATAATTTCATGAACCTTGTTTGTATGCTTAGTGTCAAAAAGTGAATTACTTATATAATGGGTTAAGTATAGGTCCCTTTTTGAGAAACCCTATACTTTTCTAATGCACAGTAGCTAAGAAAGTACTGGGCAGTCAGGACACGCAACTCGCACTACACTGCTACAAAGTGACTTTGATGGCAGTCGAGGTGTGCCCTCAAGTGAACACAAGAAAACAGTAAAACAGAAAGCACAGCACGGTCGCTGGACCTCAGTAACTTTGTCAGTACAAACATCCGAATCTATACTGGACCTTAGAAGTGATGAATAAGGAAAGAAATCATTAAAGATTTCAGATCCATGACACTACACACAAAGACTCCAACATCACCTTCGTGGCTATCGTCTACCAGGATTGGCCACAAAAGTTCTCTGTCTTAGCACTTTTCTAACTACTTTTCAAGTAAGTGTTTTGCCTGAGATCGGGACAGAACATCAGCGTGTATGCAGCAAATTGGTCAGCTTGTCCAGAAACAGATTTGACAGAGATGTGTCCTTGAAGAAACAGACCCCTACGTGCCAGCCAATTGCAGATGGGTTAATGGTTTATGATCCGTAAGACGAACGAATGGCTTGTCTCTTTGCACAACTAGAGACATCAGTAAATAGATTTCAAAATCATTGATGATTAAATATTAGACATCTGAGTACATGTCAGTTTCCATCGATTTCGTCATTGGAAACTTTGTTTGAAAATTGAGGAATCCACAAGAATACCATATTAAGAACATGATAAGGAGTAGTACCAACTATTGCATGTACATGATCAGCAGAATACCACATCAAAATCATGATCAGCAGCAGTACCAACAATTGCATGTGCATGATTAATCAATCTCAACAGTTTCATTCTCTAGAAATGGTAAGTCATAAAGAAACATCATTAGATCACGATTATTGTGTGGAACTCTGCTTCTCATAGATGAACAGGACGCCGTCAAAGCACCACAAAGCCAAAGGTATTTCTTCAACGGGTTTGCCTGTCCACAAGACTAAGAAACACAATGCCACTGATCGCAAATACACACACACACACACACGCACACTCACACTCACACACACACACACACACACGCACGCAAGAATAAAGAGAAACAACAATGCCAACAGCAACAGCAACATCTGAAATAGCCAGCATTCGATGGAACGTCTTCATTACAAACGAAAACATCGGGAGTCGGACTTTCTTGTATTTTGAATAACTTTTTCCTTCTTTCTTTATCGTTTCTTACTCTCATTTGAAAGACCTGCAGTGAGATATTGATTACTTACCAAGCCCCTGCCGTATGGAACAATCTGCCTTCCATTTTCAGACATCCCTGCACTTTCCCTGCATTCAAGTTCCATCTCAAACCAATTTATGTTAGATGAAAATAGGATCCCTGCTATCAATGCTATGCAATTGATGCTCGCCCGAAACGTGCATATTTGGGTGGTTATATGCGCGCGTGTGAGCATGTGTGTGTGTGTGTGTGTGTGTGTGTGTGTGTGTGCGTGCGTGTGTGTGTGTATGCGCGCATGCTTTGTATTTTATTTGCTACTGTGTGATGTTAGAAATGTTTCAGTGTTTGGGGTCTCGTCTTTGTCAGCAAATCAGTCTCAAGCATCGTCAAATGATTATCTCCACTGAATTCATTTTAGTATTTATTTTCAACGATATGTTGTTTTAAGGTGCTGGGGTCAAGAGCAGTAAAGGATGATGATGATGATAATGATTATGATCATTATTATTATTATCTCATCATCATCATCATCCTCATCATTATTATTAAGTTCCGTATTCACCACCAAAAAGAATATTGTACCCTGATTTTTATAGACTGCCCACATATACGTACATAATTTAGAATGACCTTAGAAAAGTCACCAAACAGAAAAAAGGATAAAGTGAAGAATGGTAAAACTTATGTCCTAGTACAACAGACTCCTAAAGGCCCCAATCAATTATCCTTCTAATGGACATTGCAGTCTTCAAAGACAGTGACAACTAACAACGTACTGGACTGTCTTCACATTTAGTTCTCATGGACTTCAGACTGTTACTTCGATGGCAGTCGAGCCATGCTCCCCCGTCCTTCCTCCCCATGAATACTTTAAGGTTGGAAAGGGAGCACAACATGTTTGCTTGATATCAGACAACTGGACATCACCATAATATCCAAGATGGCCTACCCAATATATAGGTGCAATGTATCAAAAGGAAATCAAAATGAAAAAAAAAATCTCCGACTTATTGCAAGAAAGAAAAAGTTGAACGGATTTGTTACCGGTTAGTAAGTACCTAACGATCCGTCCCAGCTAATATGATTGAAGTGGCTCTCAAGATGAATCTGATTCAACAAAAAATCTCAGAAATAATGACGATTCATTTGAATGGCTTTTCAATACAGCTGTCTTAAGAAAACAATGCACGCCAGACAGGATCATCTGTAAGTTAGCATAGCAAAGATCCATGCAATTTCTCCAGTACTGTTCATGTGGGCTATGTCGGCCATCATGAAAGCAGCGATGAACAGTCCAGCAGACCTCAGAAGTGGGTTTGAAATACCCCTGTCAAAGCTGTGATGACTGAGACTGCAGAAGCAACACATGAAGTTTTGAAGCACTTGGACGTGCTGGTCCGCTCACCCAGGATGAGCTTCAAGTTAAAGTGGATTTCGAGGCATCAGGACAAGGAGCTAAGCTGAGTCAGATACTGTCGAAGAATATAGGATCAAGGAAAACTACTGATGTGCTAGAGATAGTAAAAGATAATAATATTTAGCAGCTTGGTGAAACGTCTGCATTAGATAGATGAAAGATGTGGAGGTGAGTCTAATACCACCCTCTGTACACCGTACATTTGTTGTATGGGCCTATATGTTGTAGCGATTTTTGTCTTATAGAATGGGCCCATTCTAGTGTACATGACAATTACACTCACTTCAGCAAAAATGACTTCTTAAATGAAAGCATCTATCTTCAGCATTGGTTTAGCCTAGCAGACAAACGTTATTGTACACGGATTTATAGGTGACGCATCACTAAAAAATGTGCGAATACCTTGCGTTCATCGTGTGAGGTGTACTGGAGCAGAGGCGGGGGGGGGGGGGGGGGGGGGGGGGGGGGAGGGTGGACATCAAATCTAAACACGCATCTGAGCCCAAACTGACGGTTACTGTTACTCTTCTGTGATACTCGGGCATGTAAAGTATTCTTTACACAAATAGACAGCATTTGCACGATGGGTTCGTGGTTGAAATCCAGGTACTTAGATACATCCTCTCCAAGACAGTTGCACGCAGAAACAACGCGCTCTGCAGCTTGTAACCTTTTGGAATGTGATGTAACGACTGGAAAAAAGGTCGCTTGGGTTGGTGTTTAATCAATAATTTGGCCGTGCGCGGAAGTTTGTCACAGGTGATAAACTCTTCAGAATCTTTGAAACTGTACTGTTGTGAGCTGAAAGGAAAACCTTTTTCTAGTCGGAGGTAGTGGTTCTTTATGATTTGTTTGACTTCTTGGACATAAGCTCTCTGTTCCACACAACACAGTGCTGCCTTTGTCGGTAGGTTTTTAAATGACAATGTCTGTTCTGGTTTGTAAAGACTTCAGTGCTTTAGCAACTAAAAGAGCCGTTTGGAATATTCAGCTAATTCCTAATATTTGACAATACTGAGATTTTACGTCCTCCAGAAATATTTTTATATAGATCATTCACAAGTAAATTCTAAAGCTTTGGCAGAAAAAAAAAGTCAAATTCCGTCCCAAGCTTGAGAATAAACTTTTTGGAATGAAACTTCACGTTTCATCTAATAAAGTCTAGTTGACATATTGACTTCTGGAACAGAAATTGAATGTATATAATGTGAAAAGAATAATGTATTTAAGACAGTTTTGGTCTGCTATATTTGTGTTTTTGTTTTTTTTTTGTTTGTTTGTTTTCATATATTGTTTTCTGCGTTTTTAAAGTTACTAATGGTTCACGTTTTTTGCTGCAGAGGATGTCTGGATGTTAAAGAATTTAAAGAGAACTGTGGGTGTTTTGCTACCTCTATTAAACAAAAGAATACAAGGCAATGTATACAAACGGTGTAGATGATATATTTTGATAATGCAGAGGTTATCAAACAGACGAAACCTCTTTCTTTTCTCAACAAGTCGTCATGGTGCAATTGTTAATGTTGCTGGTTTGTGAGCGGGGAAGTCGTGGGTTCCAGTCACATGAGAAGTATTTGTTTCTGGGACTTTATACCCTGGCTAGTTCTGGCCCGGAGTGAAGTGGCTGTGGGCTCAGATGGAAAGAGTATGATCCATACTGTAGAGTTTCGACCTACTTATGGATGAGTCTTAGTGTGTCGTTCAGTTTCCTAAACAATAATGCAGGTGTCTGTATCGCTCAGGCCTGGTTGACGCTAAGATAAATAATATGAATGGAATTGTACAGTATTTAGGATGTAATGAAGACAGGAACGGAACTCAATGGCATTACCTTAATCATTCTTCTCCTCTCTGATCACCGTAAACAGTGTCAGATGTTTGTGTCCTTTCATGACCTGCTCTCGTGGTGACCTTAGTTTTGAATTTTTGTTCATGTCCACGCCCCTGGTAAGCTCATATTTAACTTGCTAGTGCTAGCAAGTGCATGAGAACTGTATTTGAATAGGCGTGGTGGTACCTTCTGGATGGGAATGCCCATTCAAGCTAACTCCATGAATAAGCGTTGCAAGCAATATGCAGGCCCTAGTGGGTTACGTCTTGCATTTCCTGGATCATAACGGGCCAACTAAACAGAAGCAAGGCAGTGCAAGGTCTGTACTGATGTATTGTTTCATAATGACTGCTTTCTGTGGTTGTAGTGTTGGGGCCGTGCTTAGATGGGTCTGAAATTGGTAATGATTAATTCAATTTAATCTCTTTTTTCTGGTTAATTTTGAATAATATTCGAATCTGATTCAGAATCCCTCTCTGTTTTCACACTGCATACGCAGCAGGAAGGTACCGAAAGCTTACCGAAATCCTCATCTGAATATGAAGTGTGAATACAGCTGCTGGAACCTGAAATGTTAATTATTGTTAACATATCGATCAACCCTTAGGCATTTTTTTAGATGTCAGTGAAAGTTTTCCTCACCACTGCTATTCAAAACATTTTCGTTGTGACCACAAACGTTTTGCCTGAACAAAAGATCTCTTTTCGTTTGTATTGACTTGCTGAAATTTGTTCCGCTGAATTTCGTTCTTTGTAATCAACGTGGGAAACTCATAAGTGGAAAATAGATGTTCGCTGCTGCAGTTCAGCACAGGGAACCAAACTGTCGCATACTCGCCCAGAAAATGCTTTGATGCTGATACAACTCACCTTATCTTCTCTACCAGCGACGTTACAATTTCTGGCGTTTGATTCACGGATTATTTCTAGAAGTAACCAGTCTCATTCCTCCTCTTTATCACTCTACAATCGCTTTTCACCTTTTTTTCCAGTACTTTTCACCATTGATGTCAATTTCAATAGCAAAAATGGAATTAATAATTGAATCTACTTTGACTGTAATATCTCTTCGATTTCTACAGCTAAGTTAAAAAAAAAAGACATCAAGGGAGATAAAGTTCCACTTTTGTTGTCTAGCCCAATAACCGTCGAATATCATTGATCTGGTACCATCACAAAACTTTGCATTTCATGAGATCACTTGTTCGAATTAGTTTGCACCATGGCAACTTAGATATCGTTTCGTTTCCTCTCTGAATTTTCTGCCGCTCAACAGATACAGGTAAAAGTTGTATGCACATGAACTCATATACAACATATCACAAACAGAATTCACCACTTGTAATGCTGGATTAGCATTGTCATAAAAACTGAACATCTGTACCAAACCGTAAATGCACACTGGCATTGTCAATATCAAGAATGCTGATGACGTCACAATTAAGGTTATTGTTATGGACTGTACTTGCTCAGTTCCAGATTTGGACTTTTGATCATCGCCCCCTCTCATTTTCATAGAAAGCTTCGTAGATTGGAGAACGTGCCACACAAGGAGTGAGTTTCCAGAGGCAAGCAGAAGAAATGGAATTATAGAGAAAAAGAACAGATCCAGCCATTCAAATACCTCCATAACAATGCTCGAGACATTCGCTGCGTACTGGCATTCTTCGTATTTCGGTCGGAAGACCCAATTAAAGAGAAACTGTGAGTGCAGTATTAAAGAACCAATGACAATGACGGCAACGACATAATATCCTCGCCTCACAGTGCACAAAACCCCAATACGATGTGGTGCGACCACTGACGTCACTCGCTGATACGTCAATGCGACCAGAAACCACGCTGACATAATGCCGCCTATATTCCAAACAAACTTTGGAAGGTTGCATAGAAGATTGAAGAAGTAGAACGATGGGGGCCAGTGAAATACCCTTTTCCCCCACAAATACAGAACATTTGTCGTGAGCTGAAGTTGATCTGACACAGCCAGTCCAGTGAAGTACAGAGACAGACAGGCAGTGGACTCTGAAGCTCTCATCCCTCGCATCACCACCACTGTCATCACATTGCCGAAAGTCCCAAAGACAAGAAGTAGAGGAGGTATCACGATCCACATCATAGCGCTGATATCACTGTAGATGTTGCCTGAATCAAGAGCTTTAAGGGTAACATTCTCATTGGTTGGATGTGTTGGGTCATCCAAAGTATCCCGTGGTGATGTTTCCATGACGCTGGAGACTGGTGAATGAAAAATTTGTGAAGCAGTCATTGGTTTTAAAAGCAAGGGAAGACTGAAGGAAGAAAAGCGTATTCATGATATACTGATACAAGTAACTGAATAACGCATTTAGTCTTACGCCAATTGTTTGCACAAGACCTGCGTTAGTCATGGTGCAGAATAACTTTTGGAGGATCCTTTAATTCTTAAAGGAACTGAACTAGATTGAAGTTTTCATTTACATACACATAATTGTGCAACTTTGATATTCCTCTCTCTCTCTCTCTCTCTCTCCTCTCTCTCTCTGGTTGACTGCCGATCGCTGAGGAGTGAAGACGTGTCAGTTCAGAGCTCCCACTACCGTGTTGTTCCTTCTGCAACAATCGCTCATCTCGGGCAGTCTCTTCTAAAACAGTGTACAGCACTTTGCCCCATGTGGGGGACTCTTGTATTCCACTAAAAACCATAAAAGAGAAAATTTCTCTACGATTTGTCGAGTGTGT
This sequence comes from Conus canariensis, assembly GCA_033310375.1. Classification (NCBI taxonomy): domain Eukaryota; kingdom Metazoa; phylum Mollusca; class Gastropoda; order Neogastropoda; family Conidae; genus Conus; species Conus canariensis. The sequence goes on from CM065739.1 coordinate 20,625,877, forward strand.
AGAATCAGCAACATTTTCTTACTGTGAAAGTTAGGGAGCTACAGAGAGACAGAGAGAAAACCAGTGAACGGTAGGATATTCTCTCGGACACCCTCCTCCAAACATATCATCGCTCCAATCTTCCAGTAAATGTTTTCTAAGTACAAGTTTGGACTTCGATCACCAGCATCGTTGCCTTAAACTGTTTAACTGCTTAAACGCTGTGTCATTCAGTGGCTGTACATATACGGATGTTTGCTTTAATGTAGTCTGCTTTTGTAAGAAGTGGGGGGAAGCGAAAGGAAATCCTGCTATCGACTCAGCCCGTGGCTGTACATAAACGGATGGTTGCTGTCAGGTAGCCTGTTCTTGAAAGAACAGGGGGGAAGTGAAAGGAAATCCTGCTTTCAACTTATTCCGCGGCTGTACATAAACGGATGGTTGTTGTAAAGTAGTCTACTTTTGAAGGAAGAAAGAACTTTGTGAAAACGTCTGTCATCTGGATTTCTTGGTGTGATGAATTATACGATTTACGAGATGGAGTGAACGTATGCCCATAGCTAACACATACGACACGCGGGCACTTTGAAAGATTTCCTAGACTGAGTGGCTGACTGGTTGGTTCTGTTGAAGTGACTATCAGTGGTTATTCAGTGGAAGTGACTATCAGTGGTTATTCAGTGGAAGTGACTATCAGTGGTGATTCAGTGGAAGTGGCTATCAGTGGTGATTCAGTGGAAGTGGCTATCAGTGGTGATTCGGTGGAAGTGACTATCAGTGGTGATTCAGTGGAAGTGGCTATCAGTGGTGATTCGGTGGAAGTAACTATCAGTGGTGATTCGGTGGAAGTGACTATCAGTGGTGATTCAGTTGAAGTGACTATCAGTGGTTATTCAGTGGAAGTGACTATCAGTGGTGATTCAGTGGAAGGGACTATCAGTGGTGATTCAGTGGAAGGGACTATCAGTGGTGATTCAGTGGAAGGGACTATCAGTGGTGATTCAGTGGAAGGGACTATCAGTGGTTGTGGCAGAAGCAGAACAACACAGATGTATAAACATGACTGCACCCGCTGTTCACGCCGCGCTTGTCGCGGAAGTAATAGAAAGCTGAAGTACCGGACACTGGGATATGAAATTAAACTCTCTTGGCCTATGTCAGTACTGAGAACAGTGCTACTAGCCTACCTGCTCCTCTTCATGTGTCAAATAAAGGGAATGACCAACCTGCCTTGTGGCTGTCATAACACTGTGACCTGTCAACCTCTACAGTGCAACGACTATGTCAGCTGTCAAACCCTGCAGTTCAGCAACATCAAAGGTCTGCCTTTCACAATCCAAATCTGCATTTGCCAACTTAGACGCCTTTTCCTCATGTTAGCTGTAGCAACTGGATTTGAAGCAGCCACCAGATGGAGAAGGCCCCAGTATAGAGTGACTATCCACACAATGAAGGAGGTCCAGGTGATCCTCCAGCTTATCATCCTTGAGACATACATGATCTGGATAGGATGGTACCTTCTCCTCTGTATGGATGTGGAATCAAATCCAGGGCCTGGGAGGTGGATGCATCAACAAGACCAGGCGCAGGACAGTCACAGCTTTGGCCCTTCAGACAGGTATAGGCAAAAGGCACGAGTTGGGTACTTTCAGAATCCAGGGTTTGAAGCCTTCAACACCAACCCAAGAGATCTTCACAGAAGTCTACTCACTCTAGCTGGATATCCGACAATTCCAAAAAAAAAATCAACAGACGATGTGCTGAGACTGGAGTCTCTATGTGGTGCCCTTCAAAGAGACAATCAACAACTGAAGCATGACGTGCAGCGGTTGACTAGCCAGTGCCAACTCCTGGAGCAATACTGCAGTGAGTTATACCAGTGGAAAGACTTTTTCATGGAGATGTCAAAAAACATAGATGACCACATGGATAAACTAGAATCTTTCTCAAGACGCAACAACATCAGATTATTTTACGTCTTTGAAGGCCCCAATGAAGACAATTCAAAGTGCATTCGGAAGGTGGTGCAACTACTGAACAGGTACTTTCCTTGCAAGTCATGGACAACTGACAATGTCGAACCTGCGCACTGTCTTGGACCTAAAACTGAAAGCCACAATAATCCACGTCCCATCATTGCACGTCTGTTCCGATGGCAGGACACACTGGCCATCCTTCAGGCCACAATAATCCACGTCCCATCATTGCACGTCTGTTCCGATGGCAGGACAAACTGGCCATCCTTCAGGCCAAAGAGTGCAGAAGGGAGATGGCAAACGATCTGGGAATCCGAGTCGCCTCTGATCTAACAAACGCCAGAGCCAGGCCATCCAAGCAGAAAAAGATGCAGGCAGACAGGCCTATGTCTGGAAGGGCCGTCTGTACTACAAGAATGGATCTCAGAAAGGACAGAGCAGAAGAGACCAAAGAGGTCTCACTGCAGGGGCAAACGCAATAAACCTTGCCCACAACCAAAGACGTGACACAGCTCACCAGAACAGAGAAGGCAGCAAAGTAGGCAGTCGACAAGAAAGCAGTGATCCTGCCGACAGGCCTACACAGGATGATCCCTTTGAACATCAACAACAGCCTGCAAGAGAAGCAGACGAGAGACCACCATGGACTTGGGATACGAACACATTCCCACTACTGAGCAAACCCAGACGAAACGTACGCCTTGGTGACAAAGGAAGAAGACATGTGGCCCCCATCAAAAAGACCGAGAAGCCAGAGGCCATCAGTACAACCCGGTGCAATACAGCGCTACACCAGAAGATTGTAAAGCCACCAAGACAAAAAATCAGACGCAGGATTCAGTGCCGTTAGAGAGACTGAGTTATCCAAAGTCAAACAGCACCTCCCTAACAAGATACAGGAAAATAGTGGATGCACGGGGCATTAGGCTGGTACCAACCTCAAACAGCAGTGATGAGTCTCTGCCTGCAAGCCCTTCCCACAGTATTGAGGACAGAACCCATCCAGTCTTTGCTGACACACAGCCAACAAGCAGAGAGGCCACACCCACTCCCAGTAAAGTACACAGCCACATGGTGTCCCCTGTGCCCTGCCCAGTCGATGGGACTAACCAAACCTGTGTAGAAGGAAATCTACCCAGCAATTCATCCCAGGCAACCAGTGATATAAGAGTAGCAACCGTACCCAAGGACCCCTCAGCACAAGATGCTGTAAGCAAAATCCCCACTAGTCCAGTACACCTTCAAAGTACACCAATGGCAAAACACAAGTTTCAGTTTTCACCAACGCCAGACAAGCCAACAGAAGAGGAACCCCAGAAAGATGGCAGTCAAAGTTATGCCAAACAGCTTGCTGATCCTTGGACAGACGTCCAGAACGATAGCAGCCAAACCTCTGTTAAACAGCTTGCTGACCAGTGGACTGCTGTAGATGCTATGGAGAGTCAGCCTTCTGATTCCAGAACAGAGTTAGGGGACAAAACCAACACAGGCAGAGACCAGCAGACGTGCAGGAGCAAGCCCAGCAAAGCTTCTCTCTAGAGACTGAAACCCCAACAGCAAAAAGTAGGTTGACCAGAAGCAAAACTAGGGCAAAACAAGCTCAGGAAGGCAACAACATGTCACAGAGTTATTTCCACATGCCAAAATTAACTCCGCCCGAACGGAATCGGGAGCTCAGCCTCCAACAACCTAGGGATACGACCCTGCCCATGTCATCAACCCTGCCTCTGATGGCCAGCCCAAACAACCGAACATACATGGTCACAGTGTATCCTTTTTAACATATAACATAGAAGGACTAAATACTATCTATCAGCCTGACATTAGACAATTCTTGTCAAATTATGATATTGTTTTTCTTACAGAAACATTTTCATCAAGCTTTCCATCTCATTTATTTCCTGCTTTTGATGTGTTTGTCTCCCCAGGCGTGAGTGTATCAGACAGCACCACAGCTCGCCTCTCTGGTGGTGCTATCATGTTAGTAAAGAAAATGTATTCTAGTTTAGTACAACAAATTCAAGTTGAATACGACAGCTGCATCGTGCTCAAGATTTCAAAGCTTTTGCCAAATTTACGAAACGAATGTGTATTGATAGGTATGTATGTTCCTCCTGCCCATAGCGTCTGTTATGTTGACACAGAAATCGAGATTGGAATTGACTTACTAGAGCAGTGTATACTTGATGTTTATGAATTGATGGGGGAATGTCCCCTTATGCTTATGGGTGATTTCAATGCTAGGACTGCTGATGCAAACGCAAAAGAGCTTTCTTTGCCATGTGATGTTGATGATAAGGATGACGAAAATTTACTGCCTGAAAAGGAGTACTAACGGGAATCGAAGGACTCTTCAACAAACGACTTCGGTCGTTGTCTACTTTTGTTATGCGAACAATTTTCTCTTGTTATATTGAATGGTCTGTTACCAGGAGACCGTTATGGGGCATATACATACATTGCTCACAATGGATCAAGTGTGATCGATTATGTCCTTATTTCTCGGTCTATCTTTGAATATGCCTCATGTTTACAAGTTATCTCAAGAATTGAATCCAAACATATGCCCGTGAAACTAACCCTTAATGTTCAAAAGCAGCCGGTAAAAACCTGTGAAAAGTTAGAAAAAAACATTATTGAAAAGTATGTTTGGAATCAAGAGCTTGAGAATGAATATAGGCAAGCATTGTTATCAAAAGACATTTAATTAATTTTCACACAAGCAGCTGAATTGATTAACATTGATATCAATGCAGCTGTAGAAAAAATTTTAACAGGTATTGCTGATGCTGGGCAGTGTATGAAGAAAAAGATAGTATTGGGGAAAACAAATAATTGTACTTGGTTCGATAAGGAATGCAGGGACAAACGAACAGCACTTCGTCAGTCCCTGAGAAATTTGAATAAATGTGTGGATTCATACGATGCAGACGTACTTAGGGGCGAATACGCCACTATGAGAAAGGATTACAAATTATTTATAAAAAGTAAACAGTTAGAAGATAAACAAAATGTTCTTGTAACGCTTGAATGCAATAGTACTGATCCTAAAACATTTTGGGGTACCATAAAAAGACGTATTAACATTAGATTAACAACCTGTACCATTTCAAGTGAAGAATGGTATGACCACTTTGAAAAAGTATTTAATGACGCATCTATACAGAATGATAAACTAAATAGTAATAGTTCATTTTCTAACGAAGTTTTTGATACTCAATCTCTAACTGTTCGTGAAACAGATTGTTCCACTTTAGATTTAGAAATATCAGAACTAGAAGTATATAATGCCTTGAAAGCACTAAAGAATGGAAAAGCAGCAGGACCAGATGGCTTCAGCAGTAAATTTTATAAAAACTCTTCTCCTCAGGTCATTTTGTTCCTGACTAAGCTCTTCAACAAACTTTTGGATTCAGGTATATTCCCCCAAAATTGGTCAGAATCAATTATACAGCCATTAGATAAAAAAGGAGACATTAATTCCCCTGACAGCTACAGGGGTATCTCGCTGTTGAATATCAACAGCAAAATATACACATTCATACTTAATAAGAGATTGACAAATTGGGCAGAGGACAATAATTTGTTAGTGAAACGCAGGCAGGGTTTAGAAAGAATTACAGCACAGTCGATCACATATTTACTCTACTTGCACTAGTTGAGAAGCAATTTTCAACTAACAAAACAAAATTATATGCAGCTTTCATTGATTTTAGGAAAGCCTTTGATCTCATAGACAGAAACCATCTTTGGCTTATACTCCACAAAAATGGTATCAAAGGGAAAATGTTCAAAGCTATTCAAAGTATGTATGAAATAGTTAAAGCTAGGGTCAGAACTAACGGTGGTCTTACAGAAACATTCATGTGTCCTAGAGGATTGAAACAAGGCGATAACTGTAGTCCTATCTTATTTGCTTTTTTTTATCAATGAGCTTGCAAATGATATAACACAACATGGTAGACATGGGGTAAGATTGTCACCTGATTTGATGCAGATTCTGGTTTTGTTATTTGCTGATGATGTTGTCCTCCTTTCTACCACTGTAATCGGGCTCCAGCACCAACTGAACATTTTAAGAAGTACGGCAGACAGACTAGGTCTTACAGTTAATAATGAAAAATAAAAAAATAGTAGTGTTTAGGAAAGGGGGTTACCTTGCTGCAAGAGAAAAATGGTTCTATGGAAATGTAAAAATGGAAGTGGTAAATCAATATAAGTATTTGGGAATATTTTTCTCCACGGGGTTGACATTTTCTTACTCATTAGAAGATTTGGCTTGTAAAGCAAAAAAATGTGTTTTCAGTATCTTTAGATTCCTCTGGTCTATAGGCGAAAATTCTCCTAAGATTTTCTTTAAGATATTTGACACTCAAGTACAACCTATTCTGACATATGGAGCGGAAGTTTGGGGGTTGACTGCAGATCACACCCCTATTGAGAGAGTACATCTTCTTGCCATAAAACGTTTATTGAATATCAGCATACACACACCTAATCCACTTGCATATTACGAAGCTAACAGATATCCGCTTTACATACAAACTTTTACTAAAACTATTAAGCACTGGTTAAGACTAACAAAAATGGAGGAATATCGTATTCCAAGGAAATCATACAAAATGCGGTACACAATGCACTGTCAAGGGTAAGCAAGGTTTGCATTACATTGTTTAGGTATGGGTTTGGATTCGTGTGGGAGAATCAAGGAGTAGAAAATGTAAAATCATTTATATCCATTTTTAAGCAAAGGCTTTATGACTGTCATTTCCAAGATATTGACGCTTTGTTGCAATCCAAAGAAAGATACAAACTTTATTCCACATTTCGTCAACTACAAAGTATTCCTGGTTATCTAGTGGAGATTAAAAAAAATCACGCACTTAGAAAACACCTAACCAGATTTCGGCTTGGTGTTTCCTCACTTAAACCCCACAGGTTCAGATGTTCGAGAAGCTAAGAAAGCATGACATGCCCATTTTGTCCCAACGAACTTGAAACAGAACTTCACTTTACATTAGTTTGTCCCAAGTATAAACTATTGCGGGAGAGATATATTCCTTCCAAATATTATATACATCCAAATTCTTTCAAACTTACTTTATTATTATCAAATTCTAGGATGTGTGTGCCACTGGCTCTATTC
>CM065739.1:20637977-20675477 GCA_033310375.1 Conus canariensis
AGATGAAAAATGTTAATCTCTCTCAGAAACTGAAAGATCACGTCAGGTGGGACATCTCTGAACAGGGTTTCCATGGACTCTGCTATAAAGTGTTTATGTCTCACATCGTGCAAGTCCCAACAATCTAAAAGAATATGTTTCACTGTGAGTGGAACATGACATGGAATACACCACGGAGCTTCTTCACCTTTTAAAAGATAAGAATGGGTATAAAACGAGTGGCCTGTGTGCAAGCGGCACAGGACTGTTTCTTCTTTATGGCCGCCTCTGGGACATGGTAAAAACTCTTTCAGGTTTGGACGGATTTTAAATAGTTTGTTATCCGTCTGCAAGGTCCATTCCTCTTGCCAGAGGTCTTGGACATAGGCCTGTGTTTGGGGTTTCAGATCAGTGTGAGGAACAGTAAACCTGATCAACTTTTCCCTTGTGGCATTCTTGGCAAGCTGGTCAACTATCTCATTGCCTCGAATGCCCACATGGCTGGGAACCCAAGCAAAAACTACGTTGAGTCCGTTTGCTTTTAGGAAGGTGTACAGTTAACAAACTTTCAGTAGTTGAGGGTGCTCAAGATTACGGCCGGCAATGGCCTCTAAAGCAGAAAGGGAGTCTGACAAAATAAGGAAATCTTTCTGTTTCGATTTGGAGATCATCTGAGGTGCCACGACCAAGGCTGTCAGCTCAGCAGTGTAGATGGAGCTGTCGGTGGGAATGTGTACGGTACATCTCTGAGGGGGGCCTACTGCACAAAACACAGCAGAAGCAACTCGCTCCTCAGATTTGGAACCGTCAGTGAAAATTCTTTTGAAAGATGGAAACTTGGAACACAGTTCAGCACAAAAGGACTTATATGCCAAGGAACTAGTGGCATCTTTCCGGTATGAGGCTAAATCAAACCGGATCTGTGATGTGATGAAAGTCCATGGAGGGTCGTCAAGACAACTCTGGAGTGCACCATCGTTCTTAACAGCACAAGATGTTGAGGGAATGCGGAAAAGAACATGGGCCTAACACATGCACTCACTTACACACACACGCAAAGCTACATACAGAGAGACAGACAGACAGACAGACAGAACACGCACGCATGCGCGCATGCGTACACACACACACACACACACACACACACACACACACACACACACACACACACACACACACACACACAAGCGCGCGCGCACGTATGCACGCACGCTCGCACGCATGCAGGTATGCACTCACGCGCGCGCGCGCGCGCACACACACACACACACACACACACACACACACACACACACACACACACACACACACACACACACACCCAATACCATACCATCACATAACTACTTCACGCCCTGTGCTGGAAACTGCATTTCCTGATAACAAAAAAAAAAGTTGTTTATATTCGAGTATTAGACTAAAGAGTGCATTGCCATGTTTTAACCCGCACATATGCATAGCTCTCCACCACCCGCCTTACACCTCCCTACTGACAGTCACTCTTAAATATTGCTACCTAGAATTAGACCTAATCTCCCAACAGAAGTCACTCTTTCCCAAAGTCACTCTTTCCCCCTCCAAACCGCCCCCACCCCCAGTCCCCGCCTCAACCCACCGATCCTCTTTCCTTTGCATCTTGCAGGAGGGTCTGTCCTGTGATAGTCCCAAATCAATGGGTACTATAATGTTTATGTTTGTTGGTTGTCCCCCTTTAGCCTGTGCCACGATTACGGGCCTTGTTACGAGAGGAAACGAGGCTATGGACAGAGTGTGACGTGGACAGAGTGAACCAAACTGCAAGAAAGTGTGCCTAGGTATAGGTCTCTGGAGTCATTTTCTCACAGTTAACTCACTTTCCCGGCCCACAACAGTCAGAATGCGAACTGATCTGAATGGCCCGTCCGACTGTATACTACTATTACCACTACTACTACTGCTACTACTACTACTACTACTTCTACTACTGCTGCTGCTGCTGCTGCTGCTGCTGCTGTTGCCACCAGCACCAGCACCATCACTACTGCTACTTTTGCTGCTGCTGCTATTACTACTACTACATATTACTACTACTACAATTGCTGCTGCTGCTGCTGCTGCTACCACCACCAACACCAACACCATCAACATTACTACCGCTTCTACTATTCCTGCTGCTGCTATTACTACCATTACTACTGCTGCTACTACTATGGCTATGAGTACTACTACTACTACTACTACTACTACTACTACTACTACTACTACTACTACTACTACTACTCTGTCTCTGTCTCCTTCTATTTCTCTCTGGGCGTCTCTGTGTATCTGTCTGTCTCTGTATCTGTGGCTGTGTCTTCATCTCTGTGTCTCTCCCTGCCTGCCTCTATCTCTGTTTCTCTGTTTCCTCTTCCCCTCTGCGTTTCTTATTTCTGGCAGGAGGGTCAATTCTGTGGTTGTCCCAAATTAATGTGTACTACAACAGTCATTTTTGTGTTGTTGTTGTCTCCCTTTAGCCTGTACCATAATTATGGGCCTTGTTACTAGAGGAGGCGAGGCTATGGACAGGGTGTGACGTGAACAGAGTGAACCAAACTGCAAGAAAATGTGCCAAGGAATGAGTCTCTGGAGTCACTATCTCACAGTTTGCTCACTTTCCCGGTCCACAACAGTCAGAATGTGAACTGATCTGTGTGGACCGTACGACTGCAGACTACTACTACTACTGCTGCCACTACCATCACCACCACCCCCACCACCACCGCTACTGCTACTACTACAGCTGCCGCCGCCGCTACTACTACTACTAGTGCTACTACTACTACTACTACTACTACTACTTGCTACTACTACTATTGCTTCAACTGCTAATACTTCTGTTACTACTACTGCTCTGCCCCTGTCTCCTCCTATATCTTTCTCTCTGTGTGTCTCTGTCTCTTGTCTCTCCCTGTCTGTTTCAATTTCTGTTTCTGTTTCTGTCTCTGTCTGTCTGTCTCTCTTCTCTCTCTCTCTCTCTCTCTCTCTCTCTCTCTCTCTCTCATCTCTCTCTCTCTCTCTCTCTCCTCCCTCCCTCCCTCTCTCTCTCTCTCTCTCTCTCTCTCTCTCTCTCTCTCTCTCTCTCTCTCTCTCTTCCAAAGTAGTCTGTTAATGTATGCAGCTACACGATTATCACTTCTCTTTTCAGAAACCTTACTCTTTCTGTTCTGTCACTGGTGTGTTGTGTGTGTGTGTGTGTGTGTGTGTGTGTGTGTGTGTGTGTGTGTGTGTGCGTGTGCGTGCGTGCGTGCGTGCGTGCGTGTGTGTGTGTGTGTGTGTGTGTGAGAGACAGAAAGAGAGAGAGAGAGAGAGAGACAGAGAGAGAGACAGAGAGACAGAGAGGGACAGAGAAGTACATAATATATGCACGTCCACTGCTGTTTTTGCATCCTCTCTCTCTCTCTCTCTCTCTCTTCTCTCTCTCTCCTCTCTCTCTCTCTCTCTCTCTTATTTTTTCCAGAGTGTTGTTATTGCATGCGGTGTCACGAAAACACTTCTCTTTTCAAAAACCCTACTCTTTCTCTTCTGTCACTGTTTTGCAATTATTTTATTTACAGTCGAACTTACTATTCAAATGAAAATATTGAAAGAGAAATTTTTTTACTATCCCGTAATACAGTCCCTTCCTCTAGATTTTGATTACGCAACGACGCAAAAAGTGTATAAAATATTATTTTGTCATTAAGCCTGCTAATACCATTATTATTGTTGTTATTATTATTATTATTATTATTATATATCACTATTACTATTATTATGGCACGCTGAAAGTCCTGATAACGATTTTTGCCCACGTTAATCACTTATACATTCAAAAATGTCATTTGGTTAATTAAACGACAAGAGTGAGTACACCTCTGCACAGGTGATATCACTCGCTTTCCTTCTTTCTCAATTTTTTTTCATTCCTTTGTTTGTTTAGTTATGTGTGTGTATTCATTTCCTCCTGCACTTGTTTATTAGAAGGAAAAAACTCTAGAGAAAGCTTGACAGCAGCAGCCCTTTAGAGAAGAACCCCCCCCCCCACCCCCCACCCCTCCAAACAAGTGAACTTCTTACACTCCACGGGGGCTTGACCGCGTCCAGGTCATGACTCCCAGGTGCCCCTCTGGTGCTAGTTTTTTTTTCCCTGGCACTGCTGGCATTCACTCCCGCAGCTTTTCGATGGGTGGGCGACTCAAGGAGTGCCTTTTGTAGACGGATGTCTTGCCCACATCGCTATTAGACGCCTGTTCTGAGTTGGGAAATTTAAGCCTTATGAAGTTTTCTTTTGTTCCTCCTCGCCTCCATCCAGCTGGAAATCCTTTCAGTGCCCCTGACATTGCCTTCATGGTTTTGGTCCTCTTCTTATCAGAAATCCCAAATTGTTTCATGAGGTTATAGGGTGATGAGCCTTCAAATCCCATTATCCTCTTGCTCCAAACTCTATGGCGAGGACGTTGGCCGGGAAGACAAATTTCCTCATGTTGCTGGCTAAACTGGCATACATCTCAGTCTTGTAGATGTGAACGTGCTCCATTCTGTTTTCGTGTGGCACTGTAAGTTCCATCAGAATTATTTGTTTTGATGAACGTGAGTGGAGAATATTATCCAGTCTGATGCCGTTCTTCCTGATGATTATGGATCGTTCTCTCATTCTGGAAGGTCTGCTGTGCATTCCCAGTCGCTCACTCCATCCACTACACCCTGCTTTCATGCTCGTGATATCACAGCTGTTTCAGACCGTGATTTGTGTTCTCCTGCCATGTAGAACTACGTCGCTGGGCTTCTGGTGGAGTAGTGCTTTCTCGGGCAGTGCAAATGCATGTGCGATCTCCTTGAGCACATGGTTGTGCCTCAATATGTGCCGTCTATAGGTGAGCGTTATTTTGCATTAATTCTGGTTACTTTCACTGTACGTTTGCCGTGCCGGAATGGACACGTGGGCTCATATATTTCTCCGATTTGACCAGTTTTAGTAAGGAGGCTAGGGGTCATACAAAAATATGAGGATGAACCAGCTGCCGTGGCGAAGTGGTTAGCGTCGCGGACTCCCGGCTGGGAGGTCGTGGGTTCGAATCCCATCAGAGTCATGTGGGTTTTTCTGCCCCGACCGGCTCCTACCCAGAGTTGAGTTTGCTACGGGCTCAGTTGGGAAGACTGGGACCATACAGTTGAGTTTCATCCACTTAATAGATGCGTTTCTGAGAGTGTTGCTCAAATTTCCGTGTCCAACACTGCAGGTGCCTGTATCTCTCGGGCCTGGTTGACGCCGGGATATATTATGAAAGGAAGCGTAGAGTACAGCCCTGTCATGTAGTCTCAGACCGAAATGGAAATCTGTAGCATCATCTTAATCATCCTCATCCTCATCGAGCAGCATAAAAAAAATGTCTCAAATTCTGTGGCCCTTCATGCCCTGCTCTCATGGTGACCTCAATTTCGAATTCCTCTTCACGTCTGTGGTCTTAGTTTGGTTCCGTCGGGGTCACCGGTATCGGCGAGTCCATGGGGGCTGTCGTTGGACGGACGTGGTGGCACCCTCCGGAGGGAGAGCTCACTCACGCCGGCTCCGCGACTAAGCAATTATTGTCGTCAGTAGGGGGTATAGTAGGTGGTGTCCTGAGTATGTTGGATCAGAACAGGCGCCACTGAACACCACCGAAGTGACTCGGCAGCAGTGCAGTGTCTCCTCCGGTGGGATGCCTCTTGACGACTTGACATTGACTGCTCCCTGTGGATTGCCGGTGCTGGGGCTGCGGCGGGGCCGACCGGGCTGTGGCTGTGGACGGGGTGTCGGAATGAGCGGCGTGGGTGCACTGCCTCTGAGGTGGCGCAGAGGTTGGGACAGCAAAAAAAAAAGGATGAAGTTGAGTCTAAGAGGTGCCATGTGCCATATGTCGTTAAAGCTGAGGCTTCCTTGGACTCCGTTCTCCTTTGTAGTCCACTGTCCTTGTTGGCCTCATTGGACTGTTCTCTGGCTTCTCTTGGTATCCTCGTTTATCATGTCTCTCTTTGCTTTCTCTTTTACCTTTGACCACCATTTCATTTCTGTTGATATTAGCCCCTGTCTATTGGTCTGTGTGTTTTAGATTTAGTCCCCATTGACAGTGCACAAAGTGTCAAGTAGAGTCCCTACCAACATTCTCTGTTTGACATTTTGCTCTCCATTTTTGCACACAGTCAGTCTTTGTGATCTTGTCGTCTGGGTGAACTTTTTTGCATCACCCCCAGTGAGGTTGCTACCAACAGTCCGACGTCAGTTACTACCATTAGCTGATTCAGAATTGCATCACTTGGGTTTCGCTTGAATGTGTTAAGTTTCATGTGACATGTTTTTGTAATGAATGGCGCATGCACAAATTTCATGATGACTTGGTAGGTCTCCTAAAAGTACCAGAATACAGCAGAAAGTGCAAAACTTTCAAAATTGTCCCTCGTGTGTCCTGAGCAACTTGATTGGCCTCTCTTCAACATTTCAGAATACTCCACAATTATTAGTTGACACAGCCACTTTGGTTGCTATTGTTGTTGTTCTTGATGTTTCTTTTGTTTTCCTTTCATGATGTATAGATCGTGGAAAAAATCGAGAGAGCAATGATGAATGTGATATGAAGAATTTGAAGGTGGAAATGTTTGACAAAGACACGTTCTTGTTTTGAAACCATTGCAATGGTAATTGAGTATTGATTGTGAAACGTATGCTGTTAACATATTCTTGAACTTGTCAAAAGAGTGGTTCTTTTCTTTATCTGATTCGATTCATCAAAAGATAAGAACAAGCTCTTGTTTAACCTACCTTTGCTCAATGTTTCACGCTCACTGAAGTGCCAGGGAATAGCGTTTATTCTTCTTTATCATGACGGACGTGTTTCAGATGCCAACAGTTTGGCCACGTTAGGGAGAGGCGCCCAGAGAAGGAGATCTGTATTAAGTGCTGCCAAGCGATCCATTAGTGGTCTTGCTAGGGACCAACCCTTTGAAGCAACATGTGGTGGCGGCCTGTCTCTTTTCAAGGGACGGACTGTCCAAAGTTGCAAACCTAGAAATCAGTACAGGAAGTCACGACGGAAAAGAAGATACCTTTAATGCAGTTAAGAATCTGGTCGTTGGCAGTCAGCTAGTTGTCATCACGTCCTATTCAACAGCAATATGAAAGTCATGGTAGTGTCTGTCTGCTGTCAGACTGGCCTGTCATTCCTGCCAACATAGAGCAAGGAAAAGATGTTGCCTCAGACGAATGTGTTAAACCCACCACATCAGTTCACCAGTGTGCCTCTGGTGGAAGCGTTAAAACTGCCATCTCCCAGACTGTCCAGCTATCCAAACCATCTGCTACTGGGTGTTCCTGGAAACCCCCCCTCCCCTCCCCCTTCCTCTCCCCAGGTACCTGATTAGGATGCAGAGATGGACTGAAAGGTCTACCACATCTCACATCGATATAGAAAGTACATTATTTCGTTGGACTGCACAGAATGTGAATTTTACTTCTGAAGGGCTGCAACTCCACTGCCAGCACATGAATTCTGGACTAGCCGTTCTCTAAAAGCAAAACGTATATGTGAATATTCTTTCATTCTATCTAACTTCAATGTCCTTTCCAAGCCAGCACAATCCACAGCACTCGGATAATGGGAGAAGTCTTGTTACGAGTTTACAGTCTCTCTTTTTGTTTTTAATCCTATCAATCGTGATCCTTCTCCCCAAGCTTTAGCTGCCAGAACTGATTCTTCTCTCCAAGCTTTAGCTGCTAGATCTGATCCTTTAACCCAAGCATTAGCTGGCAGAATTGATCCTTTTACCCAAGCATTAGCTGCCAGAATTGATCTTCTGACACAAATATTAGCTTCCAGAATTGAGCCTTTTACCCAGGCAATAGCTGCCTGAATTACTCTGCAGATTTCAGTAACTGTGTGATCAGCGACAGTGTTGCACGTCATACTAGCTTAGACACTACCATGCAGTTGCAGTCAGACAACTAACATTGGTATTCCAGAGAGGCCATGAGTGAGCCAACATCTAAAGACATGAGCTTACTGAAATCTATAAACTTCAAAGTAGACAATGTGTTGAAATATCGAAATGTCAAAGACACAGTCTGTGGACTAAAAGAAGACGAGAATGAAATAAAGGATGATGGAAAACAATGAACTGAAAGACAATGGAAAGAACTTAAATCAAAGACAGATGATACGGAAGAAAAACATTTGTTATAGCATACTTAAAAACAAGGGAAAATGAACGAAGATTGTGGAGTCATATTGTGTATGGTGACCAACAAACTGGGGATGTCAAAACATGTAGAATGTGACCATGCACATCGTTTAAGCAACAACTAATTTCCTGTCATTGTTAAATGTACATTTCTGAGGATAATGAGATAATTCTCAACTTTCAAAAGAAACTGAAAGCCAGTATTATATTTCTTTGAAAGGATTTTACCAAAAGTGTGTGAAATCTTAGAAAGAGCCTGACTCATGAAGTTAAAAGTAGGTTACTATGGTGCCTTATCACCATTTCATCAATAGAAACAATTCTGCAAGGGTATTAAAATTTCATTCACAGTCATGTTCCGTCTTCGTCTGTGAAAATACTCAAACTCACAATACAAGTTTTGAGAACTCATTTTCAGCCCACACACTTCCCTTGTATGTGGCTGTGTAGCATTTGTATCCCTTCAGTTTCGCCTTCAGTATGTCTGTGAATATGAGGATACAAAGGCTTGTGGTGGCTAGGGGATATATACAACAAGGGCATGTCTTTTGTTCAGATCATATATGAAACTGTAGAAGTGTATCAACAACATGTGAATATAGGTAAGTTGGTGATACTATTAACGACAATCAATATGTGTGAAAAAATGTAAATGACGCCAACGTAAATGTAAAAAATGTAAATGAACGAATCTTGCATGAAAGTGGGTAAGTGAATAAACATTGTGAAAGTTCACATTGTCTACTGAAAAATACCCATATTACTTACATCAATGAAAAAAAAAAAGTAAAAAGCACTGATAAAATAATGCACACGAGCAGTCCCTTTACTTTCTTCATTGGACTGATTCTAGTCTTTTGAACACTCAAACAACTTCTTTCCTGAATTGAACCTTTTGATTCTGTGCAGTTGAAAGACGTGTAGATGATTTTGATTCCCGTTTGTTCCCCTAGCATGTTGCATTTTGTAAAGCAGTAATTCAGCTGACAAGCCAGGAAAGGAAGTCAGGCGAGTGTTGTCGTGTGTTGCGAGTTTGGCCAAAATTATCTCATATGGGGAAACTGATTCCTTTCCGAGGCATACACGATGCTGTTAAATTTAGCCAACGGAGGGAACATACATTGGGCAACTAAAATTCCTTGTGCACTAAACTCTCATGGTTCTGTATGTGTTTCTCTTCACAACTGCGCTATGAATTTTCAGAAAGGAAACAGGTCTAAGCTGGCGTAATGAGATAAATGCATCACATTTAGTTATTTTTCTATTTACTATTTATATATTTATTTATTGTGTCTCTAGTAGTGCTAGACAATGAAAAAGCAAATTCGTTTAAGGCAAATAATTCTTTAATTCAATCAAATAATAAGCAAGCTGAATTTACGAATTTAGTGCCATTATACATGCAAACTTGTCAATGAGTAACACACATAAACTCATTTACATATGCAAAGGTATTAATGACAGCAAACTACTTGAATGCAGGTGTACCAGCAATGGTATATATGAATCATCCTAACAGATTTATGCAAACATTTGGAAGATTTTTGAAAATCTCCATTATATATAGATAGGCCTACAAAGGATGCACACATCTCAGACAATTGGCACGACTTCCTTCAGGTCAGAGGTGGAGTCTGTGAATACTAGAGCAGGATCTCAGATAAGCGAACATTCACATGCGTGGGAAAAAATGTATTTTTGTTTTTGTTTTAACGTTTTCTCCTTTACTAGATAGTTTAAATTGTTATCAGGCTGCCAGCTTATGGGTGAGTGCTTGATTCACTGTTCGGCAATTTCATAGAATAAGGAAGCCACATTACCATGCTGGTGACTTTGATTGGCACAGTGTCAAGCCACATTGAAAACAGGATGTCAGCCAATAGGGGCAGTCCAATCATAATATAGGCTAGATAAGACGACACACACGTGTTCCTCATGGAGTAAAATGGCCTAAATATTGTCCAATCCTGTGCAGGTAGCGGGAGATTTCACGGCGAGTGCAGGTCACATCAGACAAAGCCCCATGGCTTGATTTCTGCTTGTCAGCAGACGTTAGAAGCTCTGATCCTTTGATTTGTGACTAGATGCCTTGTCTGATTTGACACGAGTGCAACCGGCGAACCAACGAGTCTGGGCTGACATGGCCGCTGATGTGTAGAAAGGGGAGTAGACACTAAGAGTTGTTAACTGTAATCTGCCTAACAAGCAGGAAGAAAGGGAGAACGAACACTTCTGAGGTATGCCGCTTCTAGAAGCGCCTGCTTGGATCAGCCCTTTTAGTGTGATGAAAGCGTCGCTGGGCCTGCGCAAATTGCGTGAGGCTTCTTCCTATGTGCCTTGGTGAGAACAGGGGAGGGATGTAGGGGCAGAGTGGATGGTTTCCCTATAGGCCTACAGAGAGAATACTTTGACTTATATAACATTTCACAATCGTCACTCTCAGAGCAAAGCACATACACAAGTACATCAATCTTCAAACATTAATATATATTTAACAAAAACAAATAATGATAATAATAATAATAGTAACAATACTAATAATTAGTAGTAGTAGCAGTAGTAATAGTAGTATTGTTATCATTTTATGGTGCTAAATCTTACATCAGACCTAAGCGCTTACAAATACAGAAAAGTTTAAAGAAAACATAAATGGAACCAATCAGAAGATCAATGCTACAATAAGTATCATGCACTTACAAACAAGAGTGCATATTCACACACACACACACACACACACACACACACACACACACACACACACACACACACACACACACACATACACACACACACACTTTCTCACGACAACTCACACAACAGCAAGAGTGCACGCACAGACATGCACGCGAGCGCACACACACACATCACACAATCACACGTGCGCGCGCGCGCACGCACACACACACACAGACACACACACACACACACACGCACGCACACGCACACGCACACGCACACGCACACACACACAAGTCACAGAATTAATTTGAAGGGGAAGGGAAAGAAAAAACTGCTAATGGTAGGTCAAGAGGATTGTTTCAAGTGATGCCTTGAAGGAAGACAGCGAGTTTGATCTACACAAGGATATTAGGAGTTTATTCCAAGAAACCGGACCTTGAAAAGAAAAAGACATATTGTCATTGGTTTTAGTTCGAAATTGAGGGATTTTGAGCAGTGTTGTCAGTAGAAGAACACAAATGACCAGAAGTAACATAGAGATGACGGATATCAGAAAGGTAGGAAGCAGCTAACCCATTCAAATATTTAAACAGAGTAAGGACAGTTTGTAGTCTATTCGTTTTTGGACTGGCAGCCAGTGAAGAGAAAGAAGTAAGGGAGTGACATGAGAAGGTCTGGGTTGTCTAAGAATCAAACGAACAGCATTGTTTTGTACTTTCATGAGACGACTGAGAAGAAAAGAGGAACGAGTGTAAGAAATCTTAAAAAGCAGCTCAACATTTCTGACTCTATTTCTTTGTAATTTCTTTAAATATACTATACACTGCGACAGACATGACAATCCATTTATCCTCCTGATTCTATTTCAGTACTATTCACTTCCCTGTCTTTCAAATTCTAGCACCCATATTCTCAAGAGAATATATGAGATAGAGAGAGAAAGAGAGAGGAAAGGTTAAGCAATTCTTCTGCCTATTTTTTGCTGTGCCAAACAGAATCAGATTCACTTACACGGATGGTGTGTGGCAGTTAGTAAATAGTTTTTCATTTGAAACATGTTTCAATTTTACCAGACATTGTTGTACTACTGACAGGTATGAAGGTAATGTTATACAAAATGTTTTCCTGCATTAAAAACGTTGCACTTGTCACTGTCAATAATCCCGTTTTACTTAATGTCCTGGTAATCACTAGGATTAGTTAGTAATGGCTATAACGGAAAACTAAAACATAGGGCATCATCCATCGCCCATAATGAACATACCCACAAATTTTCAGAAAGATGAGCCACGTACTTTCTGAGACATTCCATAAAGAAGAAAAACCGTTATGGGCCGTTATAGCCATTAGTAACGGCTATAATGGTGAAAATAACACATCAGGCATCATCAGTGACCCATAATGAAGATACCTACAAATTTTCAGATAGATCGGCCAAGTACTTTCTGAGATATTCCATAAAAAAAAGAAAAATCGTTATGGGCAGTTTTAGCCGTCAGTAACGGCTATAACGGTAAACTAATACATCGGGCATCATCCGTGACCCTTAATGAACATACCTGCCAATTTTCACAAAGATCGACAATGTGCTTTCTGAAAGATTCCATAAAGAAGAAAAACCGTTATGGGCCGTTATAGCCGTTAGTAACGTGAATAACGTTAAACTAAAACATCGGGCATCATTCGTTACCCATAGTGAACATACCTGCTAATTTTCACAAAGATCGGCCAAGTGCTTTCTGAGATATTCCATACAGAAGAAAAACCGTAGCAGGCCGTTACAGCTTGAACTAAAACATCGAGCATCATCTGAAACCCATAGTAAACATACCTGCTAATTTTCACAAAGATCGGCCAAGTACTTTCTGAATTATTCCATAAAGAATTTTTTAAAAACCGTTACAGGCCGTTACAGCCGTTAGTAACGGCTATAACGGTAAATTAAACATCGGGCATCATCCGAGACTCATAATAAACATACCTGCTAATTTTCACAAAGATCGGCCAAGTACTTTCTGAGATATTCCATACAGAAGAAAAACCGTTACAGGCCGTTACAGCCGTTAGTAACGGATATAACGGAAAACTAAAACAACGGGCATCATTCGTGACCCATAATGAACATACCTACGAATTTTCAGAAAGATCGGCCCAGTAGGTTTGTCTGGAGAGAGTGGAACACATTTTGACCACGGACGGACGGACGGACACACCACACACACACACACACACACACACACACACACACACACACACACACACACACACACACACACACGGCATTTCTTCGTTCCCATTCTAAAGTACTCCCTGTTCTATTAGAACTGAGAGTACAAAAACCGTCTTGGGCTGGTGCAGCCGTTAGTAATGGCTATTCTGGTAAACATCGGCCATCATCTGTAACCTATAATGAACATACTTCCAAGTTTTCAGAAAGATCGGCCAAGTACTTTCTGAGATTTTCCATAAAGAAGAAAACCATTATGGGCCGTTAGTAATGGCTATAACAGTAAACTAAAACATCGGGCATCATCCGTGACCCATAATGAACATACCTACAAATTTTCAGAAATATCGGACACATATTTTCTAAAATATTCCATAAAGAAGAAAAACCGTTATGGGTCGTTGTAACCGTTAGTAACGGCTATAACGGTAAATTAAAACGTCAGGCATCATCCATGTCCCATAATGAATATACCTACAAATTTTCAGAAAGATCGGCAAAGTACTTTCTGAGATATTCCAAAAGAAAGAAGAACCGTTATGGGCCGTTATAGCCGTTAGTAATGGTTATAACGGTAAACTAAAACATTGGGCATCATCCGTCACCCTTAATGAACTTACCCACAAATTTTCAGAAAGATCAGCCAAGACATTCCATAAAGAAGAAAAACAGTTATGGGCCGTATTAGCCGTTAGTAACAGGTAAAATAGTAAAATAACACATCGGGCATCATCAGTGATCCATAATGAAGATACCTACAAATTTTCAGAAAGATCGGGTAAGTACTTTCTGAGATATTCTGTAAAGAAGAAAAACCGTTATGGGCAGTTATAGCCGTTAGTAACGTGAATAACGGTAATCTAATACATCGGGCATCATCCGTAACCCACAGTGAAAATACCTGCTAATTTTCAAAAAGATCGGCCAAGTACTTTCTGAGATATTCCATACAGAAGAAAAACCATTACAGGCCGTTACAGCCGTTGGTAACGGCTATAACGGAAAATTAAAACATCGGGCATCATCCTTGACCCATGATAAACATGCCTGTAATTTTCACACAGATCGGCCAAGTACTTTCTGAGATAAAGAAGAAAATCTGTAACATGCCGTTACAGCCGTTAGTAACGGCTATAACAGGGTAAACTAAAACATCGGGCATCATCCTTGACCCATAATGAACATACCTACGAATTTTCAGAAAGATCGGCCCAGTTGTTTTGTCTGGAGCGAGTGGAACACATTTTGACCACGGACGGACAGACAGACAGACAGACACACACACACACACACACACACACACACACACACACACACACACACACACACACACACACAACATTTCTTCGTTCCCATTCTAAAGTACTCCCTGTTCTATAACTGGGAGTACAAAAACATGATCAGGAGCAGTACGAACTATTGCATGTACATGATTAATCAATCCCAACAGTTTCATTCTCTACATGGTAAGTCATAACAAGATGCAAAGCATATAAACGTACTCCCAGTTTATCCTGAATACGCGTGAGATATTCCATAAAGAGGAAAAACCGTCTTGGGCTGGTGTAACCATTAGTAATGGCTATTCCGGTAAACATCGGCCATCGCCTGTGACCTGTAACGAACATACTTATATTTTCAGAAAGATCGACCAAGTACTATCTGAGATTTTCCACAAAGAAGAAAACCATTATGGGCCGTTAGTAACGCCTATAACGGTAAACTTAAACATCGGGCATCATCCGTGACCCATAATGAACATGCCTACAAATTTTCAGAAACATCGGCCACGTACTTTCTGAGATATTCCATGAAGAAGAAAAACCGTTAGGGGCCGTTATAGCCGTTAGTAATGGCTATAACGGTAAACTAAAACATCGGGCATCATCCGTGATCCATGATGAACATACCTACAAATTTTATAAGACTCAAACAAGTAAAACGCGGTAACGCCGTTGTAAAAAGCAAATTTTCGGTTTATTACAAACCTTCTTCAGGCTAAAAGGTTGGCCAACTGAACACGCACACACACACATCCAAGTCCCTGTCACATAAAGCAGAAGCTGAATTAAGTTCAAAGACAATTAAAATCACTTGTACGAGCATATCGTTGGAGAGGCAGTGGAAAACATGTCGGTGTGCTCACACACATACACATACTCACACACACACACACACTCCCTCCCACACACACACTAACTCACCCACACCCACACCCACACCCACACCCACACACACGCACATACACACACGCACGCATGCACGCACACACACACACACACACACACACACACACACACACACACACACACACACACACACACACACCCTGCATCAACCCTGGCGATTTTTCCCATATACCCAACATCAAACACATTCATCGCCACATAAACACACACACACACACACACACACACACACACACACACACACACACACACACACACACACACACCCGCACATATACACTGCATCAACCCTGGCGATCTTTCACACATGCCCAACATCAAACACATTCATCGCCACACACACACGCACACACACCACCACACACACACACACACACACACACACACACACACACACACACACACACACACACACATACACACACACACACACACACACACACAAATACACACACAAATACACTCGCACAGACATGTATGCGACTGTGCGCATCCAGATAAGCACACCCATATACATGTGTAAGCATAGTGCGCATGGGGGTGAAAGAGAGATAGAAAGAGAGAGAGAAAGGGAGAGAGGGAGAGAGAAAGAGGGTGAGATAGAAAGAAAGACAGAGATGGAGAGAGAGAAGTGGAGAGGAGAGAGATAGTGAGAAAGACAGGGAGAGAGGGAGAAAGGAGAGAGAGAGAGAGAGAGAGAGAGGGGGAGAGAGAAAGAGAGAGAGAAAAAAAGGGCTATGGGAACGGGGTAAGGGATGGAGGTATAAAGGAAGGTACTAGGGGACAGGAATAGTTGGACGGGTGGCTGGGAGGGAAGGGGAAAGGGGGCGGTGGGAGGGAAAGGTGGTGGTGGAGGGGGTAAGGGAGAGAGAGAGAGATAGAGAGAGAGAGAGAGAGAGAGGGGGGGGGGCAAAGAGAAGAACAAAGGGGTGCACCGAGGAAGTTAAAATGATGAGAAATATTATACTTAATAAAGGGGGGGGGGGGGGGGAAGAAAAAAGAAAAAGGGTGAGGGCAAGAAATCAACTTGAGGAGGGGAGAAGAGGTTGGGGGGGGGGGGAGGGATTCTAGGGATTTAGGGGTTAGGAAGGTAAAGGTAATGAGCAAAAAGTAATGGAGATAGTAAGTAGTAGAGATGGAAGGGGGGGGGGGGGATTAGGTGGAATAAGAGCGGGGGAAGAAAAAGCATGTGGTAGGAAAGGATGTGGACGTGGATGGTTTATAGACTGGGGTGGGGCAGAGAAGAAAATGGAAGGGGGATGTAGGGGCGGGGGTTGAGAGAGAAGAAAGACAACGGGGGGGGGGGGGGGGGGTTGGGGGGGTATAGGGTGAGGTGGGTCGGGGGGGGGGGAGGGAGAACAGGGGGCGAGTGAGGGGGAGGGGGCCAAGGGGGTGGGGATGGGACGAGTATAGGCTCCCACTTCTGGGGGCATGGGAAGCTGGTGGACAGTAATGAGCACGATAAGGTGGTGGACAGTAATGAGCACAGTAAGGTGGTGGACCGTAATGAGCACAGTAAGGTGTGGACAGCAAAGAGCACAGCAACCAATCAACATCAACACCTTCAGTATCCACCACTATAGTCTTGGCAGCACATGACATGTTTGTCCAGAACAGGAAGTTGCATAGGATTAGTCCAGTCTAATCCCAAACGTTCAGGCCGTCCGGGTAGTTTGTCTTCAGTTTGTGTCGCCAGTATTTTTCTCTATATTTACGTGTTGGTGCATTTGGTTGTCTAATTTGTTCTATGGCTGTGCAGATGAGGTCGGTCAGTGTGTGATTTTTGCTGTTGAAGTGTCTAGCTACGAGAGTGTTTTTGTTTGTTTTGATGTCTGAACGGTGATGATAGAATCTGTTTTGTAACGTTTTGCCTGTTTCCCCTACGTATTGTGTGTTTCTGCACCTAAGACAATCTATGAGGTATATGATGTTAGTGGATTGGCATGTCATGTGATCCCTAATGGTGAACTGTTGATGAGTGCGTATGCTTGTAAATGTTGATGTAGTTTGTAAGTGGTGTTTACATATGATGCACTTACTGGCAGAACATTTGTAACAGCCACGTGGAGCTGAGTTTGCTGGCAGGTGGAGTGGAGGAAGTTTGGACGGCATGAGGATTCCCCGTAGATTTTTGCTGTTTCTTTCTCCCACAATAGGCGGAAGAGGTACCGCTTCCTGCATGCGGCGGCTAGAATGTAGGGTCCTCATGTTTTCCTTTAGCCATCTTCCCAGGGGTGGGTTACTAGGGTTGTGTGTCACCACATAGGGGATTCTGTGTGGTGTTATCTTGCTCTTGTAGCAGAGAGTTTCTTGCCGGGGTATGGAAGCCACCTTCATAGTGACTGCGTTGAGCAGGGGTCTAGGGTAGCCTCTCCTGGACAGTCTCTGGCACAGCTCCTGACATCGTTGGCTGAAAGTGGTGTCACTAGAACAGATCCGGCGGATACGCAGGCACTGACTGTAGGGAATACTACGGACACAGTGTCTTGGATGGCATTAATTGAACGGAAGAGACATATGTGCATCGGTGCTATTGATGTACAGGTCAGTGTGGATGCGGCTATTGCTGAGGCTGACACTAACATCCAGGAACGGGATGTTGCTGGTGCCGTAATTGGCTGTGAATTTAATTGTGGGATGCTGTTGGTTGAGCCACTTCAGAAATTTGCACAACTGCTCTTCTCCCTCGAACCAGAGCATGGCGATGTCGTCTATAAATCGGCGCCAAATGTTGCTGTCCACCCTCCATGGAGAAGTTGAGAGGAGGCGTTGCTCCAACCATCCCATGAAGATGTTGGCCACAGATGGCGCCATAGGGGTGCCCATGGCTGTACCCAAGATTTGCAGGTAGCACTTGCCTTCGAACTGAAATACGTTGTTTCGTAGGATATGTTGGACAATATCTAGCAACATAGTGATGGGGGGCATGGAGTCACATAGCTGTGGGGAAGAGGCCAGGATTTCTTTGAGGGACGTGTTCACCTCGGAGTGAGGGATGTTGGAATACAGTCCTACGACGTCGATGGTAACGAAGAGGGTACCTGGTGGTAGTGGTTCATAAGTGGCTTTCCACTCCTCTAGCGTCTGGAGGAAGTTTGTGGTGTCCTTGACGTAGGATGGCAGGGTCTGGACTGTGGGCTGGAGCCAGTAGTCAACAAGTTTCGACAGTTTTTCTGTCGGTCCGCCTATTCCTGAGATGATGGGTCTTCCTGGAGGTGAAAGAGCACTTTTGTGTATTTTGGGGAGATGGTAGAAATAAGGGGTTTTTGTTTTTTCTGGGTCCACAGTTCCCCACTTGAAGCAGTTTTCACTGATAATATTGTTATCGTGGAGCTCCCGGAAGAATTTGTTAGACGTCTGGGCAATGTCTCTGGTCTCATCCAATGGCAAGAGTTTGTAGGTATTCTGGTCGCCGAACAAATGTTCAGAACGATCGGCCAAGTAATTTCTGAGACACTCCATAAAAAAGAAAAACCGTTATGGGCCGTTATAGCCGTTAGTAACGGCTATAACGGTAAATTTAAGCGCCGGGCATCATCCGTCGCTCATAATGAACATACCTACAAATTTCCAGAAAGATCGGCCAAGTACTTTCTGAGACACTCCATAAAAAAGAAAAACCGTTATTGGCCGTTATAGCCGTTAGTAACGGCTATAACGGTAAACTAAAACGGGGGCATTATTCGTGACCAATAATGAACATACCTGCTCATTTTCACAAATATCGGCCAAGTACTTTCTGAGATATTCCATAAAGAAGAAAAACAGTTATGGGTCGTTATAGCCGTTAGTAACGTGAGTAACGGTAAACTAAAACATCGGGCATCATCCGTGACCCATAATTAACGTACCTGCTACTTTTCACAAAGACCGACCAAGCGCTTTCTGAGATATTCCATAAAGAAGAAAAACCGTTACAGGCCGACACAGCCGTTAGTAACGGCTATAACGGTAAACTAAACATCGGACATTATTCGTGACCCATAATGAGCATACCTGTTAATCTTCACAAAGATCGGCGAAGTACTTTCTGAGATATTCCATGAAGAAGGCAAAAAAGTTACAAGCCGTTACAGCCGTAAGTAACAGCTATAACGGGAAACTAAAAA
This sequence comes from Conus canariensis, assembly GCA_033310375.1. Classification (NCBI taxonomy): domain Eukaryota; kingdom Metazoa; phylum Mollusca; class Gastropoda; order Neogastropoda; family Conidae; genus Conus; species Conus canariensis. The sequence goes on from CM065739.1 coordinate 20,657,369, forward strand.
ATCGGGCATTATTCGTGACCCATAAGGAACATACCCACAAATTTTCAGAAACATCGGCCACATACTTTCTAAGATAATTATTCTATAAAGAAGAGAAACCGTTACAGGCCGTTGCAGTCGTTAGTAACGGTTATAACAGGGTAAACTAAAACATCGGGCGTCATTCATGATCCATAATGAACATACCTGCTAATTTTCACAAAGATCGGCCAAGTACTTTCTGAAATATTCCATAAAGAAGAAAAACCGTTACAGGCCGTTACAGCCGTTAGTAACGGATATAACGGCAAACTAAAATATCGGGCATTATTCGGACCCATAATGAACATACCTACAAATTTTCAGAATGATCGGCCAAATACTTTCGGAGATATTATATAAAGAAGATAAACCGTTACAGGCCGTTACAGCTGTTAGTAACGGTTATGACTGTGTAAACTAAACACCGGACATCATCCGCGACTTATAATGAACATACCTGCTAATTTTCACAAAGATCAGCCAAGCACTTTCTGAGATATTCCATAAAGAAGAAAAACCGTTACAGGCCGTTACAGCTGTTAGTAACGGCTATAACGGTAAACTAAAACATCGGGCATCATCCATGACCCATAATGAACATCCCTACAAACTTTCAGAAAGATCGGCCCAGTAGTTTTGTCTGGAGCGAGTGGAACACATTTTGACCACACACACACACACACACACACACACACACACACACACACACAGCATTTCTCCGTTCCCATTCTAAAGTACTCCCTGTTCTATAAGAACTGGGAGTACAAAAAGACATCTTTAGATCACGAATATCGGTACTGTGTGGAACACTGCTTGTCATAGATGAACAGGACGCCGTCAAAGCACCAACATTACGTCAAAGGTATTTCTTCAACAGGCTTGCCTGTGCGCCTCTCTTGTACGGCTGTGAAAAAAGCAACAATGACAACAACAACAACAGCAACAACTGAAAAGGCCAGCATTCGATGGAACGTCTTCATTACAAACGAAAAAGTCAGGAATCGGATTTTCTTGCGTTTTAAATAACTTTTCTTTCTTTCTTTATCATTTCTTACTCTCACTTGAAAGACCTGCAGAAAGATATGGTTTACTTACCAAGCCCCTGCAGTCTGAAACAATCTACTTTCCATTTCCAGATACTCTGGCACTTGCGCTGCATTCAAGTCCCATCTCAAACTAATTTATTTTAGATGAAAATATGATCCCTGCTATCAATGCTATGCAACTGATGCTCGCCCGAAACGTACAAATTCGGGTGGTTATAGGCGCGCGGCGAGCGCACGTGTATGTGTGTGTGTGTGTGTGTGTGTGTGTGTGTGTGTGTGTGTGTGTATGCGCGCACGCTTTGTTTTTTATTTGCTACTGTGTGATGTTAGAAATGTGTCGGTGTTTGGGATCTCGTCTCTGTTAGCAAGCATCGTCAAATGATTATCTCCACTGAATTTATTTTAGTATTTATTTTCTCCTCCTCCTCCTCCTCCTCCTCCTCCTCCTCCTTCTTCTTCTTCTTCTTCTTCTTCTTTCTCGAACACTCTAGATGGGAAGGCCAGCTCCTCTGACGAATGCTGCCGTGCGCTATAGGTCCTCAAGGGCACCTTAGAGCTTCCTCTCCATTGATGTTTGCTCCGTCCATATCTGTTGTCTCAGAGCTTCGTGCAACAAGCTATCCTTCAGCAGATGTGCTGTTGTCATACTGCCGGTCTGGCATGGGCACTGGTCTGACTGACTGATCCTGGACTTGGTAAAAAGGTGATAGTTCAGGCGGTTGTGGCCTGTCCGCAGCCTGAAGGTGGCCACCTGCTATGATCTTGTTAGCAGGTGGTGCGGGTCATGTCTATTGAAATGTGGATGCTCCTGCAACCACTTGCATTGCTGTCTGGCTTTGATGATTGTCTTGGCTTCCTTGAGGGTTGTGGACCTGTCTTCCTGTTTCTTTGTTGCTCCCTCTTTAGCCAGAGTGTCTGCTGCCTCGTTGCCATGTACGTTGCAGTGGGAAGGGATCCACTGTAGAACGACTGTGCCGGCTCTACAAAGGGAGATCAGGGCAGTGGATAGGTCGTTCAGTTCTTTGTCTCTGGTAGTCTGTAGGGCCTGCAAGACAGACAGAGCGTCTGAAAGAAAGACGACGTTGCTGGAGGTATGAGGGCTGTACTCGATATGGGCTGCTCCTGTTTGTATGGCAACTGCCTTGGCCTTGAAGTTGGTGGAGTAAAGGCCGGTTGCGAGTGAGATCCTTTCTTCTCTCCCTCCTGGATACTTGACGTAGATTCCGGCACCACCGTTCCTCACTGACTGTTCAGCAGATCCATCTGTATATACATGGGTCTAGCTGTCTTGGGGATAGCAGTTGTTGATGTGTTCCATGGTGTGGGACTTCTTCTCAGGGCGGCTTTGCGAGTTTTTTTGCCAACGCCAGGGACGCTGCACTGTATGAGGGGTCGACTATCCTCCTTCCATGTCGGGTTCTCAAGGAACTGTGGGATCTCTCTGGGTTCATGATCCAAGATGTCTTCGTATCTTCTTTCAGGGATCCTCGACTGGTGGATGAAACCTCCTCTTTTCAGCCTTCGTGTTGTTGGCTGTGACATCCTGTCCTTCATTGGGTGTCCTGGGAGTCTTTTGAACTTAGCCGCCTGTCCTCAAGAGGTTCCAACCCTGTGATCGTATCCAGTTGCTTGATGGGGGTTGACTTCATGGCTCCAGTGATGATTCTGGTGGCCTGCATCTGCACTTTGCTCACCTTGTCAAAGTTAGACTTGGCAGCAGTGCCCCATGCTATCACATCGTATTCCAGAACTAGCCTGACTCTTCCGGCGTACATCTTCTTGAGGATTCCGGCATCTGCACCCCAAGGTGTGCCTGCCAGCTTCTTCATAAGTGCTAAGTGCACTTTACCTTTGGCCACAATTTTCTCCGTCTGCTGCTTCCACGTCAGCCTCTTGTTGAAAGTCACCCCCAGGTACGTGGGGTTGTCCTCAGCTGGTAGGGTCTGACCATTGATCCTGAGAGTGGCTTTCTGTTCTCGAGTGGAAAGACTGAAGATTGTGTAAGTGGTCTTTGTGGCGTTTATTGTCACAAGCCACTTCTTCGTCCACGTCTCCAGAGCTTTGAGCGCCTCTTGGAGTCTGTAGTTGGCGGTAGTTAAGTATTCTTCTGTGCACCAAAAGACCAAATCATCAGCGTAGATGGCACCATGGACGTGTCTCGGGAGATCCTTCACAATGTCTTTGATGAAGACTAGGAAAAGTGTGGGGCTGAGAACTCCTCCTTGAGGAACTCCTTATGTCAGTGTCTTCTTTCGGCTGTAAGCTCCATTGACGTGAACTCTGGCCTTTCTGTTATTCAGGCACTGGGAGATCCATTGGAACATGCAGCTGGTTACACCACTCTTCTAGGGCTTGAGTCTCAGCCCATCCTTCCATACTTTGTCGAAGGTCTTTTCCATGTCTATCCATACTGCTAGGGTGCTCTTCTTGTGCTGGAAGCCATCTTGGATCTTCTGAGTAATGTTTGCAACTTGGTCTTTCGTCGAGCGGTGTTGTCTGAACCTAGCTTGTTCTGAAGTGATCAGGTTCTTTTCCAGGTGCCACGATAGCCTGGTGTTGATGAGGTGTTCTATGAGCTTGCCCACACAACTGGTGAGGCTAATGGGCCTGTAGCTGTCCACCTTCCCTCGGTCTTTTCCCTTTTTGTGGATCGGCACCATGTCAGCTTCTCGCCATGTTTGTGGGACATGGCCAGTCTTCCAGCTATTGTTGAACAGGCCCAGCAGCTTGCTCGTTGCTTTTGTGCCCAGATGTTGCAACATTTCGTTGGTGATCTTGTCTGGACCAGGGGACCTCTTTTCATTCAGGGTCTTCAGGGCATCTTCCATTTCCCTCATGGTGTATGGTTTGTTCATGTAATCTTCCTGGGACCCTTCCTGATAGAGATCCCTTCGTTCCTCGTGTACCTGGCGTTTCCTGCCCTCAGGTACGTCAATGTTGCTGACCTCTTCATAGCCATCAACAAAGCAGTTTGCTGCCTTCCTTCCTGTGGCCATATCTAGGCCTTGCTGGATGACGATAGGAGCTGCCTTTTTGTCCCCATTGTTCATTGCTTTAGTAAGCTTCCACAGCTTATTTACATCTCTGTCCAAATTGAGACCTTCTGTCTTCTTCTTCCAACTTGTCCTTGCTGCCTGGATGTAGGCCTTTCTGTACTTAGCACAGGAAACTTTGTGAGCAATGTTGTTCTCTGCGTTGGGATCATTTTCAACTTCTTCCCTGGTCCTGGAGACCTCATCTTCCAGTGTTTGCAATTTCTCCGTCCAATAGGGTCGGTAGTTCTTTTGTGCACCTCTGGGAATTGTTTCTGAAGCAGCTTTCAGAATGGCTTGGTTGAGGTTCGTTGTTGCTCTGTTGACGTTCTGATCTGCTGTCTTCAGTCTCCTGGTGTACAAATCTGTTAGGTGTGCGAACATGTCCCAGTCAGCTCTCTTGTAATTCCACCTGGGAAAGGTTTTGGAGTTTTGCGGCCTGTACTGTAGGTTCATTGCCAGTTTCACTGGTTTGTGGTCGCTGCCTCCCAACTGGCTGAGTACCCCTCTGGTGGTTTTCGTAGAGAGGTCATCAGTGGCAAAAGCTAGGTCAGGGGTACTGATGAAAGCCATCTGCGTGAAAAGAAAGTTGGTGGATCTTCTGGATCATTCAGTACAACCAAACGACTCTCGATCTGCCAGTCCTCCACTTCTTCTCCTCTTCTGTCTGTCTCCTCGTAACCCCAGCAGGTTGAATGACTTTTAAAGTCACCCCCAATAATGCAGTTTTTAACAGGTATGTCAACTCGCTGTAGTGAAAGATCTTTATCTTGAGGGCAGTACAGGTTGTGAATGGTCATGATGGTGTTGTCAACTGTGATTTTGACCCCATGAACTTCAGCATTTTGATCTGTGTCCACCTGAAAGTCTGTGGCTGCTATACTGTTTCTGACGAGTATCAGCACTCCTCCCTTGTGTCTCCCTTCTCTGTCCATCCTGAAGGTTTGGTATCCTCTAAAGGAAAATCTATGGTTGGGGTTCAGGTGCGTTTCTTCAATACAGGCCACATCTTTGTTCTCAGCATGTAATCTTTCTGTGAGTGGAAGTTTTTTGCTGAAGACGCCTTTGGTATTCCACTGGAGGATTTTGAGAGGTCTTGTAGCCTCTTCTGTGCTTGTTGTTCTTTCACGGCCAGTAGCAATTACCCGACGCCTCTGTAGCCTGGCTCCTCACAACGAGGCACGGTGACCACCAGCAGCTTGAGGTGGGCCCCTTTGAGGCACAGGACCCGGTACTCCACTCGCCTGGCGGGACCTCTCAGGCAGAGCACCATCACAATCAATAGAAGTAGCGTTTTCCATCCATGAGAGGTGAATCGCGTTGCACTGCTGTTATGTGCGCAGTGGCCCAGTGCATCCGTCTTCGGCGTGTTATTTGACCCATAACTGGGCTGTTCTGGTAACGGCTTACAGTTCGCCGGGTTTTCTCTTGTGAGTTTTCCTTCTCTCTCGGCTCCCCATTTTATCCGGGCTTGTCACACTTTTTTTTCTAAGAAGGGGTGTTAGCCCTATGCAAACCCGTTTAACCTCCGGGAGAGCTGGTTTACATTAGTCTGACCTCTACCCTTCGATCTGTCCAGCTTGGGTGGCCCTACCAGAAACATACGCTCTCGCTGGCATAGCTCTCTGGGTTATCGAGGTACACAAGCTCCCACACCACGACAAGGAGTAGACCGTGTGGAAGGTTCTTATTCTCAGCGATAAGTTGTTATAAGGCGCTGGAGGCAAGAGCAGTAAAAGATGGTGATGATGATGATGATGATGATGATGACGATGATGATTATGATCATTATTATTATCTCATCATCAGCGTCATCAGCGTCATCATTAACATCATTAAGTTCCACATTCACCGCCAGAAAGATATTGTACTCCTGATTTTTACAGACTACCCACATAATATGGACATATTGACATAATTTAGAATGACTTTAGAAAATTAACCAAACAGTAAAAAGATAATGTGAAGAATGGTAAAACTTATGTCTCAGTACAACAGTTTCCTAAAAGCCCCAATCAGCCTACCTGACCTTGCAGTCTTCAAAGACAGTGACAGCTAACAACGTACTGGACTGTCTTCACAGTTAGGTCTCATGGACTTCAGACTGTTACTTCGATGGCAGTTGAGCCATGCTCCCCCGTCCTTCCTCCCCATGAACACTTTAAGGTTGGAAAGGGAGCACAACACGTTCGCTTGATCTCAGACAACTGGACATCACCATAATATCTAGTATGGCCTATCCAATATATAGAATATTTTATATCCAATGTATGGAAAAGAAATAGAAACGAGAAAAGAATGTCTGATTTCGAGGGTTGACTGCCAGAACCTAGTATCTCCCTCACACACACACACACACACACACACATATATATATATATATATATGATAGATAGATAGATAGATAGATATAATGCTGAACATATAAATAGTGGGGGAAAACAATTGCAGGCTAACATTTCTTCAGTCGTTATAGTAATGACTTGGCAAATATTTAAACTTTTAGAAAAAAAAAAACAACAACAACAAAAACTGAAGATGAAGAAAATGGGGAATGTATTACAAATATGAGAAACCCTTCACTGGCTGCCTGAGGGAACCATCGCAATCCCTCTCGAAGACACATCTATTTGTATTGCCTGCTCCTAGGCCTTTCGTCCACTGGATCGGACTCATCAGCGAGACACGGCTGGTTGGGTCTGTGCTCTTGGTGTCAAATAGAGACACACCATAGTCCATAATTCTGTGGTGTTCTCACCACCAAGGGTTCAAAAATGAATCCAACAGCACCCCGAAAGCAGCCAGCGAAGGGTAGTAAAATGGAACAAAACGAGTGTGGAGAGGAAAAAAGTTGCTGAAAAACTAAACGCATTATTCAAACAGTATAAAATATAGGGGACAATCTTTGAGCCTATGCTTGAGGATCCAGTCAAGGATGCAAGGGAGATCAAAAGATTAGGAACAGTCTGAGTGGTCAGCTCTGCTGTTCAATAACCCAAGCATTGCGAGTGGCTAAGAATTGTACAGAACAACTTTTACTTGGATCTCCTAAGAGATGCAGTCTCCCACTGATTGACCAAACAATATAATGCTGAACAATTAAATAGTGGGGGAAAATAAGTGCAGGCTAACAATTCTTCAGTCGTTACAGTAATGACTCGGCAAAGATTTAAACTTTTAGAAAAAACAAAACAAAACAACTGAAGATCAAGAAAATGGGGAATGCATTAATATGGGAAACCCTTCACTGGCTGTCTGAGGGAACCATCGCAATCCCTCTCGAAAACACATCTATTTGTATTGCCTGCTCCTAGGCCTTTCGTCCGCTGGATCGGACTCATCAGGGAAACACGGCTGGTTGTGTCTGTGCTCTTGGTGTCAAATAGAGACACACCACAGTCCATAATTCTGTGGTGTTCTCACCACCAAGGGTTCAAAAAAGAATACAACCGCACCCCGAAAGCAGCCAGCGAAGGGTAGTAAAATGGAACAAAATGAAAGTGTGGAGAGGAAAAAAGTTGCTGAAAAACTAAAAGCATTATTCAAACAGTATAAAATATAGGGGACAATCTTTGAGCCTATGCTTGAGGATCCAGTCAAGGATGCAAGGGAGATCAAAAGATTAGGAACAGTCTGAGTGGTCAGCTCTGCTGTTCAATAACCCAAGCATTGTGAGAGGCTAAGAATTGTACAGAACAACCTTTACTTGGATCCCCTCAGAGATGCAATCTCCCACTGATTGACCAAACAATATAATGCTGAACAATTAAATAGTGGGGGAAAACAAGTGCAGGCTAACAATTCTTCAGTCGTTATAGTAATGACTTGGCAAAGATTTAAACTTAAACAAAAAAAAAATTGAAGATGAAGAAAATGGGGAATGTATTATAAATATGAGAAACCCTTCACTGGCTGCCTGAGGGAACCATCGCAATCCCTCTTGAAGACACATCTACTTGTATTGCCTGCTCCTAGGCCTTTCGTCCGCTGGATCGGACTCATCAGCGAGACACGGTTGGTTGTGTCTGTGCTCTTGGTGTCAAATAGAAACACACCACAGTCCATAATTCTGTGGTGTTCTCACCACCAAGGGTTCAAAAATGAATCCAACAGCACCCCGAAAGCAGCCAGCAAAGGGTAGTAAAATGGAAGAAAATGAAAGTGTGGAGAGGAAAAAAGTTGCTGAAAAACTAAAAGCATTATTCAAACAGTATAATATATATATATATATATATATATATATATATATATATTATACACACACATTTTATTGCAAGAAAGAAAAAGTTGAACAGAGCTGTTACCAGTTAGCAAATGCCTAACGATCTGTCCCAGCTAAGATGATTGATCTGGCTCTCGAGATGAATCTAATTCAACAAAATATCTCAGAAATAATGACGATTTATTTGAATGGCTTTTCAATAAAGTTCTGTTTGGAAAACAATGCACACCAGACAGGATCATCTGTAAGTTAGCGTAGCAAAGATCCATGCAATTTCTCCAGTACTGTTCAAGTGGGCAATATCGGCCATCATGAAAGCAGCGATGAGCAGTCCAGCAGACCTCAGAATTGGGTTTGAAATACCCCTCTGAAAGCTATGATGACTGAGACTGCAGTCCTTTCCATCAAGAATGGAGTAACACATGAAGTTTTGAAGCACTTGGACGTGCTAGTCTGCTCACCCAGGATGAGCTTCAAGTTAAAGTGCATTTCAAGGCATCAGGGCAAGGAGCTAAGCTGAGTCAGATACTCTCGAAGAATATAGGATCAAGGAAAACTACTGATGTGCTAGAGATAGTAAAAGATAATAATATTTAGCAGCTTGGTGAAACGTCTGCATTAGACAGATGATAAATGTGGAGGTGAGTCTAATACCACCATCTGTACACCGTGCATTTGTTGTATGGGCCTATATGTTGAAGCGATTTTTGTCTTATATAATGGGCCCATTCTAGTGTACATGACGAACTACACTCACTTCAGCAAAAATGTCTTCTTAAATGAAGGCATCTATCTTCAGCATTGGTTTAGCCAAGCAGAGAAACGTTATTGTACGCGGATTTATAGGTGACGTATCACTACGAAATGTGTGAATACCTTGCGTTCATCGTGTGAGGTGTGCTGGAGCAGAGGAGAAGGGGGGGGGATGGAGGTTGGACATCAAATGTAAACACGCATCTGAGCCCAAACTGACGGTTACTGTTACTCTTCTGTGATGCTCAGGGCATGTAAAGTATACTTTACACAAATAGACAGCGTGTGCACGATGGGTTCGTGGCTGAAATCCAGATACTTAGTTATATCCTCTCCAAGACAGTTGCACGCAGAAACAACGTGCTCCGCAGCGTTTAACACAGTTTTTCACAGGTGATTGACTCTTCAGAATCTTTGAAATTGTGCTGTTGTGAGCTGAAAGGGAAGCCTTTTTCTTGTCGGAGGCAGTGGTTCTTTGTGGTGATTTGTTTGACTTCTTGGACATAAGCTCTCTGTTCCACACAACACAGTACTGCCTTTGTTGGTAGGTTTTTAAATGATAATGTCTGTTCTGGTTCGGAAAGACTTCAGTGCTTTTGTTTTCTAAACGGTAAGTTTAGGTTTCTCAACCTAGTGGAATTTCAGGGCACGAATTTGAAACATTATTTTGCAGATAAAGTTTAAAAAGTCATGGATGGAAAGTTCCATGTAGAGGTTCTCTACAAAGAGATGTCTGAAAAAAATTCCAGTATTTCTGTAGCAACTAAAAGAGTCGTTTGGAATATTTAGCTAATTCCAAATATTTGACAATACTGAGATTTTACGTCCTCTGGAAATATTTTGATATAGATCATTCACATGTAAATTCTAAAGCCTTGGATAAAAAGAAGTGAAATTCTATCCCAAGCTTGAGAATAAACTTTCTGGAATGAAACTTCACGTTTCACCTAATAAAGTGTAGTTGAAAAAACTGACTTCCGGAACAGAAATTGAATATACATAATGAAAAAAGAATAATATATTTAAGCCACAGTTTTGGTCTGTTACGTTTCTTTGTGTTTTTGTTTTTTGTTTGTTTGGTTGGTTGGTTGTTTTTTGTTGGTTTTTTTTTGGGGGGGGTTCCTTTCTGAGAAGATTCTTTTCTTTGAAACAAAACATTTTACAATAACATGACATGTACAGAATCATTACACCATACGCAATACAAATCACAACCAATATGAGATAGGTAATGAAAGAGCGACAAGTAACATAGTATTCACCCTATGTCGCATATAAACAGTACTAATTAGAATGAATACGGCGCCGTTAATGTAAGAAAGAAAAATACTAAAGTAACGTAAACAGACAAACGAACAAACCGTCAGTCAAAAACAACAGTGAACAACCCAACTCTGGACATTTTTCTCTATGAAACCCCTACCCATCGTCACCCTCCCCTATCCACCCACCCACCCCACTTATCTCCATATTGTCTCACCCTCTCGTTCACCCCTCCCCCCCCCCCCCATCACATGCACTCACACACACAGCGCACACATCTTCTATCTCATTTCTCTGTGACTAGATAGCATTCTATTGACATAACATTTATAAATTGTGACTTATTTTTAATGTATTAGTCGTGTTATTAAACAGACTCACAAATTTCCTAACCTCTACTTTTTTAATTGATATCAAAAGATTAGGTGATGATTTTATTAATTTGGGTTGTGCACATAAGGTGGAATTACGATTTTGGTTACCACAATGGTCGGAGGCCTTCAAACAAATAAATAGCATGCAGGTTTTACATGGCAGAAAGATGTGAATGAAAACCGGTACTTCAACGACAGCTGCACTAACGCCGCCACCTCCATCGATTTTGACTATGACATCGGCGCCAATAATGGTACAATAGATACTGTTAAGTAAATAATCAGAATACTGTCATAGCCGACTGCAACGGAGATGGCTACAATCATAGTCCCCATTTGCCATCGTTCTTTTGATACAAATAACTTACTCCCAAACAGCATTGTATGCAAGCCACTTTACCCTGAATTTATCTTGACGCATTTCAAGACTGTGAATATATCTGTCAATTTTCTGAATATTTTTTAATTTTCTCAAAAAGGCTAGCAAAGTTGGTTTTATTTTGCTTATACGACAATTGTAAACAAAATATTTTGCGTGTAAAAGGAAAAAACTAAGCCCTTCGTCTAACTTTGTGTTTTCGTCGCAACTAAAAAGGATTAGACAAGAATTTAACGATAACCTATCACAATGTGTACATTTACTTTTTACGCAATTCTCAAGTTCATTCCAGAATGATTGAACATGCACATATTTCCGTAAATAGTGAAACACCGTGTCTTTTTCTCTGCTGCAGAAATTCCAAAATTATTGTCCGTTACACGAATCCCTTTAAGAATGGAATTTGTTACAAGCATCCTGTTATTGATTTTGATCTGGAACCATCGTAACCTGATTTCTGATTTTTTTTTTTTTATATATATTGTGGAAAACCTTTGGCCACATGATCTGTCTATTTAATACTCTTTCCCAATTTACACATGCAACTGGCAATTTTGCGTCACCGAGGATTATTTTATAAAAGGCTTTTGACCCCTTTTTATTTTTAATAATTGTATCTAGAGCTCTCGTTCTTTCATTACAATTATTACAGGTGACCTTAACTTTGTTTTTCCTCATGTAAGTTTTGATGCTGTCCATGGATCCTAGGAAATCCAAAGGACGCGCATTAAATTGATATTTGCATTGAATTCATCGACATTTAAGAAAGAGCCAATTTCCTTCAGTAGATCTTTTACATAATAAATATTTTTGTCCGTCCAATCTTTGAAATATATCGTTTGGTTATTGATTTTAAATCTGTCGTTCAGAAATATGGGTTCCATAAGAAATTCTATTGGAGTAGTCATTTTAGTTCGGTCATAAAGTATATGATAAGCGTCAAAGACATCTTTCCAGAACGTATTAACTTTAGCTTTTTAAAAGATTCTTGGGCCAAATTTGTGTATTAAATAAGTTACATTGAAGTTTTCCTCTAATAATTTAGTCCATTTCGGTTTTGTGTCTCCAAGCAATTTACTGAGCCAGCTTAATTTGAGTGAATATATGTAGGCTTTGATATATGGGGCATCAATTCCCCCTTCATCAACTGGGTGTTTAGCCACGCTTCTCTTTACTTTATCTCTTTTCTTATCCCATACAAAATCAATGCACATTGCTTGAAGCTCTTGGATCACTTTGTCTGGGGGATTAGGAATAAGGATCCATAAGTTGATAAGTTGAACAGATTTTCAACTGCCCCATTATGATGGAAAAACACTTCCAACACCAAAAAGAACTATACCACAACTTCATAGACTTCAAAAAAGCCTTCGACAGAGTGTGGCACGAAGGACTGTGGCATGTTTTGAGAGGCTTTGGCATCGAGGAGGGACTAATTCAAACCATCCAGTCCCTGTACAACTCTGCCAGTAGTGCGGTCCTCCTCAACAACAACATCGGAAAGTACTTCAAGACAACGGTCGGTGTCCGTCAAGGATGCCTACTCTCTCCGGTGCTGTTCAATCGCTATCTGGAAAACATCATGAAAGAGACTCTACATGATTTTGAGTCCACAATCTCCATCGGGGGGCGAACGATCAACAACCTACGTTTCGCCGATGACATCGACCTGATGGGGGGCAGCAACAACGAACTGCAAGGTCTCACCAACAGACTGGCAGACACATCAAAGGCATATGGCATGGAGGTCAGCTGCGAAAAGAGCAAAGTCATGGTCAACAGTGCAAACAACACCGCTGCACGGATCACCATGAACGGCCAACAGCTCGAAGAGGTGGACGCTTTTAAATACCTCGGCGCCACACTCACCAAGGATGGACGCTCCACCACCGAAATCAAGACCAGGCTCGCCATCGCAACATCCACCATGGCAAAATTTGATAAGTTCTGGAGCAGCAAAGACATCAAATTCCCAACAAAGATCACACTATACAAAGCCCTGGTTCTGTCCATCCTTCTCTATGGCTGTGAGAGCTGGACCATGACAGCTGAGACGACCAGAAGAGTCCAAACGTTTGAGACCAAGTGCTACAGACGCATGCTAGGGATCTCCTGGAAAGACCACAAGACCAACGACTTCGTTCGTGCCCAAATAACATCACGGACAGGCCCGCAGGAACCCCTCCTAGCGCTTGTGAAAAGGAGGAAGTTGACATGGTTTGGTCACGTCATTCGCCACAACAGCCTAACCAAGACAGTGCTGCAAGGAACATTGGAAGGTGGCCGCAGACGCGGACGACCAGCAAAGAACTGGATGGATAACATCAAAGAGTGGACCCGAATGGACAGCCCCTCCCTGATCAGAGCGGCAGAAGACAGACCTGGCTGGCGCTCTCTGGCCCGCAAGACGTCCATCATGTCTCCCCCACGACCATCCGGTCAAGGGAGAGAGTGAGTGAGTGAGTGATCCATAAGTACACTAACTTGGACAAAATCAAAGATTTTAAGATGGCTACTCTTCCTAATGGCGTGCTTGATCGTTTCGATCAAATCTTAAACAGTTTCTTGGTTTCGTTGAATTTATCTTTAATATTTATTTCTACCATGTCACTAACATCATTTGTGAACCATACCCCAAGGATTTTAAATTTGGGAGGATTCCACTCCATATTTAAATGATTAAGAAATTCATGTTTGCTGTTCTTTTTACTTCCCAACCAGACATTCTTTGTTTTCCCATTGTTAAGTTTAAGCCCTGATATTTTTTCAAACTCTGAAAGAATTTTTAATAAAGTTTCGTATGATTTTTGATCTCCCTCTAAGAAAAGTGTTGTGTCGTCAGCAAATTGACTAATCTTAAGCAATGAATCTGCAATCTGTATCCCCTTAATGTCTTTACTTTCTTTGACCTTACACGCTAGGACTTCTGCACAAAGGATGAAAAGATATGGCGATATGGGATCGCCTTGACGACAACCACGCTGGATGAAAAATCTGTCTGAAACTGTACCATTAACAATTACTGAAGATGTTATATTCACATAAAAAGCATCAATCCATTGACATATATCTTGGCCGAAGCCAAACGTTCGTAAAACATTTTGCATATAACACCAGTCGACAGAATTGAATGCTTTTTCAAAATCTATTGAAACCAGTAATCCTGGTAAAAGTTTTTCATTCAAGTAGTGTATTAAATCATAAATTAAACGTATGTTGTCTTCAATGTATCTTGTACTTACAAAGCCGGTCTGATCTTCATGTGTAAGAGAGGGTAAGACAGTTTTTATCCTGTTGGCTATGCAAGCTGTTCCTATTTTATATGCTACATTCAGTAATGAGATTGGACGCCAGTTTTTAAGAAATTCTCTTGGTTTATCGTCTTTAGGTAAACATATAATTATTCTTTCCTTTTGCGTTATTGACATCTCCTTTCTTTTAAAACCTTCGTTTAATGATCTGATTACAAACCCTCCTAGTTTCCTCACAAAAGAACTTACAAAAATCAAGTCATACCATCTGTCCCAGGACTTTTTCCATTGTCCATGTTTTTTTAAAGCAAGTGACGCTTCTTCTAGAGTTATTTGTCCTTCAAGGGAATCGGACTGGTTTTGTCTCAATTTTGGAAGAGTTGGAGCAAAGTCGTCCAATGAACAATTATTTTTTTCTCTTTTTGTATATAAATGATTGTAGAACTCTTTGTTTCTTTTACTATATATTCAGTTTTTTCTAGTAATAGTATGTCTCCTTTATTGGAAATGAGTTTAAACATCTGTTTGCTGACAAAGTGTCTTTTTTTTCCATATTACAATATTAATTACTGATTTTTTTCACCACTACAAGCCAAAGTTGCACGGGAACGTAATAATATACCGTCTATTTTAGCGTTCCTTAATTCCATTAATTCTTCTTTCTTTTCTTGAATGAGTTGCATTTCTATTTCTGTCTTTTCGATCTTCTTTCCTAGGTCACGTATTTCTTGTTCCAACTCTGTTCGTTTTCATTATTTTCTTTTTTCTTTCTACAACTATATTCCATCGTTGTTTTACGTATTTCCATTATTAATGTGTCGAGAAACAACTGATCTGAAATTGTTAATGTTAGCTCTTGTATTGGGCTATTTTCAATCCCATGTCTATTGTAAACTAAAGCAGCGTATTGTTCTTTTGTTCGTCTAATTGTTTCATTTATAGTATCAATAAAGGTTTTGTCTTTCAAGTGTGATGAGTTGAATTTCCAAAACGTTTTTCTTTTATTTTCTTTCTTAAATTCAAATTGTGTAACGACAAGAGAATGATCGCTTCTGTAACCAATCAATATATCAGCATCTTTGGCATAGGAAACGAGATTTTCAGAAACAAGAAAAAAATCAAGTCTGCTTTGTTGAGGAGGGTTGGGTCTTCTCCAGGTAAATCTTTTCACTTCTGGGTTCCTTTCCCTCCATACGTCTACTAACTCCAAATCGTTAATTAATTTCTTAGTTTTTTGTTTGTTTGTTTGTTTTCATACATTGTTTTCTGCTCTTTTGAAAGTTACTAATGGTTCACTGTGTTTTCTTTTCAAGGGCTGTCATGCTGCAGACGGTGTCTGGACGCTAAAGAATTTAAAGAGAACTGTGGGTGTTTTGCTACCTCTATTAAAACAAAAGAATACAAAGTAATGAATACAAATGGTGTAAGATGATAGATTTTGATAATTCAGGTTATCAAACAGATGAAAGCTCGTTTGTCCTCAACAAGTCGTCATGTTGCAATGGTTAATGTTGCTGGTTGGTGAGCGGGGACGTCGTGGGTTCCAGTCACATGAGAAGTATTTGTTTCTGGGACTTTATACCCTGACGAGCTTTGGCCCGGAGTGAAGTGGGTGTGTGCTCAAATGGAAAGAGTATGATCCATACTGCAGAGTTTCGACCAACTTATGGATGAGTCTTAGTGTGTCATTCAGTTTCCTAAACAATAATGCAGGTGTCTGTACCTCTCAGGCCTGGTTGACGCTAAGATAACTAATATGAATTGAATGTACAGTACACAAATAGTTGGTTGACTGCAGGACCTGGATAAATAAGACAACTTGCCTGGGGTATGGTAGCAGGTCCTTGAGGAAGAGGTGGATGAGGGCGCTTCGGTTTAAAACCTTCTTTGCTCAGAGGGACAAGTGGAAATGGGTGACAGTGGGCAGGGAGAAATGGGGAAGTGAGGAAGTGAGCACTGCCAAAAAGCTGAACAGTGAATACTGCTTGAAGATGAAAAGTGTTCAGCAAGGATTGAGGGGGAAGGAAGGAGAGAGTTGGAAGGGATGAGGGGGGGGGGGTATAGAAGGAGAGGGCAGGGTGGGGAGAAGAGAGAAATGGGTTAAGAGCAGAAGGACTGGGGGGGGGGGGGGATAAAGTAAATAAAAATAGTAATAATAATGTTAAGAGACAAAATCAAGATAGGGCTGTTATAGAGGAAAGTCAGTGTTTGATATTGATTCCATTTGGGTGGATAGTGCCAAGTTTGTGAATAAGGAGGGACTCTTGTTCTTTACGTCTTATAGAGGAAGATGAATTTTGCCAGACTGCAGCAATCTGCATGTGGGAGAGGTTGTGGCCGGAAGAACAGAAATGGTTTGCAATTGGTGTATTGTAACCGAGACGGACTGCTCGTAGGTGTTCTGTGAAACGGTCGTTGAGGGTTCTGTAGGTTTCTCCAACATACAGGAGGCCACAGAAGGAGCAAGAAAGAATGTAAACTATATTGCGGGACTGACAAACACCGACTTTCCTCTATAACAGCCCTTTGTTCTTACTTATCTTGATTTTGTCTCTTAACATTATTATTACCATTTTTATTTACTTTATCCCCCCCCCCCCCAGTCCTTCTGCTCTTAACCCATTTCTCTCTTCTTCCCCACCCTGCCCTCTCCTTCTATACCCCCCCCCCTCATCCCTTCCAACTCTCTCCTTCCTTCCCCCTCAATCCTTGCTGAACACTTTTCATCTTCAAGCAGTATTCACTTTTCAGCTTTTTGGCAGTGCTCACTTCCTCACTTCCCCATTTCTCCCTGCCCACTGTCACCCATTCCCACTTGTCCCTCTGAGCAAAGAAGGTTTTAAACCGAAGCGCCCTCATCCACCTCTTCCTCAAGGACCTGCTACCATACCCCAGGCAAGTTGTCTGAATGTACAGTACTTTAGTATGTAGTGAAGACAGGAACGGAACTCAGTGGCATTACCTTAATCATTCTTCTCCTCTCTGATCACCGTAAACAGTGTCAGATGTTTGTGTCCTTTCATGCCCTGCTCTCGTGGTGACCTTAGTTTTGAATTGTTGTTCATGTCCACGCCCCTGGTAAGCTCATATTATGGTTGCTAGTGCTACCAAGTGCATTAGAACTGTATTTGAATAGGCGTGGTGGTGCCTTCTGGATTCGAATGCTCATTCAAGCTAACTCCACGAATAAGCGTTGCCAGCTATATGGAGGCCATAGTGGGTTACGTCTTGCATTTCCTGGATCATAACGGACCAACTAAACACAAGCAAGGCAGTGCAAGGTCTGTACTGATGCATTGTTTCATAATGACTGCTTTCTGTGGTTGTGGTGTTGGGGCCGTGCTTAGATGGGTCTGAAACTGGTAATGATTAACTCAATTTAATCTCTTTTTTTTTGCTGGTTAATTTTGAATGATATTCGAATCTGATTCAGAATCCCTCTCTTTTTTCACACTGCATACGCAGCAGGAAGGTACCGAAAGCTTACCGAAATCCTCATCTGTATATGAAGTGTGAATACAGCTGCTGGAACCTGAAATGTTAATTATTGTTAACATATCAACCCTTAGGCATTTTTGAGATGTCAGTGAAAGTTTTCCTCACCACTGCTATTTAAAACATTTTCCTCGTGAGCACAAACGTTTTGCCTGAACAAAAGATCTCTGTTGGTTTGTATTGACTCGCTAAAATTTGTTCCGCTGAATTTCGTTCTTTGTAATCAACGTTGGAAACTCATAAGTGGAAAATGGATGTTCGCTGCTGCAGTTC
>CM065739.1:20680477-20690477 GCA_033310375.1 Conus canariensis
GCTGGAAACTGCATTTCCTGATAACAAAAAATAAGTTGTTATATGTTCGAGTATTAGACTAAAGAGGTGCATTGCAATGTTTTACCCCGCACATATGCTTGGCTCTCCACCACCACCCTTCCATCTTCCTACTGTCTGTCACTCTTTCCCCCTTCAAACCGCCCCCATCCCCAGTCCCCGCCTCAACCACCGAGCCTCTTTCCTTTGCATTTCTTATATCTGGCAGAAGGGTCTGTTCTGTGATATACCCAAATGTTGGTTGTCCCCCTTTAGCCTGTGCCACGATTACGGGCCTTGTTACGAGAGGAAGCGAGGCTATGGACAGGGTGTGACGTGGACAGAGTGAACCAAACTGCAAGAAAGTGTGCCTAGGAATAGGTCTCTGGAGTCACTTTCTCACAGTTAACTCACTTTCCTGGCCCACAACAGTCAGAATGTGAACTGATCTGAATGGCCCGTCCGATTGCAGACTACTACAACTCTGCTACTGCTGCTGCTGCTGCTGCTACTGCTACCGCTGCTATCACTACCACCTAAACCACCACCATCACTAGTGCTCCTACAATTGCTGCTGCTGTATTACTACTACTACTATTACTACTTCTACTGCTACTACTACTATGATGCTGCTGCTGCTGCTGCTAATACCACTACTACTACTACTGCTGCTTCCACCAGCACCAACACCATCAGCATCCCTACTAATATGTTTGCTGCTGCTGCTATTACTACTACATATCACTACTACTACTACTACTGCTGCTGCTGCTGCTGCTGCTGCTGCTGCTGCTGCTGCTGCTGCTGCTGCAACTGCTGCTGCTGCTGCTACCACCACCACCAACACCATCAACATTACTAATGCTTCTACTATTCCTGCTGCTGCTATTACTACCATTACTACACTTGCTACTACTACTATTACTACTACTACGACTATTACTACTACTACTACTACTACTACTACTCTGTCTCTGTCTCCTTCTATCTCTTTCCCTCTGGGCGACTCTATGTATCTGTCTGTCTCTGTATCTGTGTCTGTGTCTCCATCTCTCTGTCTCTCCCGGTCTACCTCTATCTCTGTTTCTCTGTTTTCGCTTCCCCTTTGTGTTTGTTAGTTCTGGCAGGAGGGTCAATTCTGTGGTAGTCCCAAATTAATGTGTACTACAACAGTCATTTTTGTGATGTTGTTGTCTCCGCTTAGCCTGTACCATAATCACGGGCCTTGTTACTAGAGGAGGCGAGGCTATGGACAGGGTGTGACGTGGACAGGTTGAACCAAACTGCAAGAAAATGTGCCTAGGAATGAGGCTCTGGAGTCACTTTCTCACAGTTTGCTCACTTTCCCGGCCCACAACAGTCAGAATGTTAACTGATCTGTGTGGACCGTACGACTGCAGACTACTACTACTACTGCTACCATTACCATCACCACCACCCCCACCACCACCACCACCACCACCACCACCGCTACTGCTACTACTACAGCTGCTATCCCGTAATATAGTCCCTCTAGATTTTGATTACGCAACGACGCAAAAAGTATATGAAATATCATTTTGTCATTGAGCCTGCTAATATCATTATTATCATTACTATTGTTATCATTGTTATTATTATTATGGTACGCTTAAAGTCCTGATAACGATTTTTGCCCACGTTAATCACTTATACATTAAAAATGTCATTTGGTTAATTAAACGACAAGAGTGAGTACACTTCTGCACAGGTGATATCGCTCGCTTTCCTTCTTTTTCAATTTTTTTTCATTCCTTTGTTTGTTTAGTTATATCTTTATGTGTGTATTCATTTCCTCTAGCACTTGTTTATTAGAAGGAAGAAACTCCAGAGAAATTTTGATAGCAGTAGCCCTTTAGAGAAGACCCCCCCCCCCCCCTTCTTGTCTTTGGGACTTTTTGCAATGTGGTGAGTTTGGAATTTAAGCCGTGTGAAGTTTGCTTTTGCTCCTCTTCGCCTACATCCAGCTGGAAATCTTTTCAGTGCCCCTGACATTGCCTGCTGGTTTTGGTCCTCTTCTTATCAGAAATCCCGAACTGTTTCATGAGGTTATAGGCTGATGAGTCTCCAAATCCCCTTATCCCCTTGCTCCAAACTCTATAGCGAGGACGGTGGCCTGGAAGACAGATTTCCTCATGCTGCTGGCTAAACTGACATACTTCTCAGTCTTGTAGATGTGAACTTGCTCCATTCTGTTTTCGTGTGGCACTGTAAGTTCCATCAGATTTATTTGTTTTGATGAACGTGACTGGAGAACATTATCCAGTCTGATGCCGTTCTTCCTGATGATTATCGATCGTTCCCCCGTTCTGGAAGGTCTGCTGTGCATTCCCAGTCTTCCACTCCATCCAGTAGACCCTGCTTCCATGCTCGTAATATCACAGCTATTTCAGACCGTGCATTGTGTTCTCCTGCCGTGTAGAACTACGTCGCTGGGACTTCTGGTGGCGTAGTGCTTTCTCGGGCAGTGTAAACGCATGTGCGATCTCCTTGAGCACTTGGTTGTGCCTCAAAATATGCCGTCTCCAGGTGAGCTTTGCTTTGCATGAATTCAGGTTATTTTCACTGTAAGTTTGCCGTGCCAGAATGGACACGTGGGCTCAGCTATTTCCCTATTTGACCAGTTTTTTTTTCGGGGACTAGGGGTCGTACAAAAATCTGAGGATGAAGTTGACCCTAAGAGATGCCATGTGCCACATGTCGTTAAAGCTTAGGCTTCCTTGGACTCCGTTCGCCTATGTAGTCCACTGTCCTTGTTGGCCTTGTTGGACTGTTCTCTGGCTTCTCTTGGCATCCTCGTTTATCATGTTTCTCTTTGCTTTCTCTTTTACCTTTGACCACCATTTCATTTCTGTTGATATTAGCCCCTGTCTTTTGGTGTGTGTGTAGCCTGTTATTTCCCTGAACTTGGTGTTTTCCTCTGCCACGTCCACTGCCTCTCGAACTTCATATATTTCAGCCAGTCTTTAGCTCGGGCTGGACTGATCTTACAACGCCGGCTTCGGAGTCCTCAAGCATAGCTAGTAACCTTGCTTTCCCCACTTTCCACTCCTCTAGAAGGAATTTTAGCTGCGGCAGTACACTGCAACGTCAGTGAGTTCAGCTGGAATTCCAAGTCATTTTCTTGCGTATTGGTTGATTTGGGCGTTCACCAATTCCACTGTGCTAGTGTGGATATCGTGTATCAGTGGAGTTCCAAGAAGCTTCGGGATCAGCATAACCTGCACGAACCAAACTTTATATTTGCCAGGGACCCCACACTGGTCTGTTATCTGCAGGCTTTTTTTTTCTGTCATTTGTGTGGTTTCCTTTATCTTCTTGTCTGTCAACGTACCGCCTCCTAAGGCTGTTGGCTGGTTCTTCTGTTACACCTGGAATGGCTTGGCTGGCTACAGTGAACGCGACTGTTTTAGCTTGTTTTCCTTTTTCTTTGTTGTTTTTTATGTGTCTATGTGTTTATGTCTGCATTTACTTCTTCATATGCCTATTAATTAATTAATCAATCAATCAATCAATCAATCAATCAACCAGTTAATGTGTTTATGTATTTATTTACTGATTCATTCATACCATTTTCTCACCGCCATGGACATCAAGTCATTATCGTCCCATATTCTCAGATTCGTTCAGTCCTTGATATTACAACTGGTGAGCGAAATGTTGAATTAGAGTTTAGATTCAAATGAAACTGGTACTCTGTGGCAAATAATGGAGTAAGTCTATAAACTCATGATGTATTTCTGTATAATGGATTGCTGTGCGGCAGAGCATATCGCTGAAGTGAACAAAGAAAACGAGCTTGACATATAAGACGACAGCGTGCCAGCGTGCCTCCAAACGGTAGTGCGTGAACACATTCAGGCGTGGAGGTTTGGGGCGGGGAAGGCAGAGGAGTAATGAGTTGGCAGAATTTGTGAAGGGAGACGCTGTTCAGTAAAATTTGGTAGCAGTAGTATTCGTACCCTTTGTTTTTGCTAAACACTAATTGTCTTGGGGGGGAAACCCACAGAAGCACAACCTGTGGACTGCGGCCTAGCAGCTACATTGTCTCTTTGGAAATTCACTCCCAAATGGGGGGGGGGGGGGGGGGGGGGGGGGAGTGGGGGTGGTGGTCATCTGCTGCCTTTTCGTAGCACCTTTATTGCAGCCCTTCGCATTGCGTCGAAATTTCAACTAACTGTTCTTCGGCTGAAAAACTTGCTCTGAAACATGATGTTTATTGTCATTGCTGCTGCTCTGACACCCGTATCTTTGGCCGCGTCCAAATCAGCGAGGCATTGCCCATTCAGTTCTTGTATGCATGCATGCTATGATTCACAACTTCACACATCTTTCATCTGTTTCTTTTACTCTCTTCTCCACTTCCCCGATGCATTCTGTGTAAGTTTTTGCATGAAAAGACGCGTTCAAAGTGTCCACAGATGTTTACCAAGTACCTTTCTGTGGCGCGTTGCATTACTTTGTTAGGTGTGTGTTCCAATCATGTCCGGGTCTGCTTGCTTTCTGTTTAGACACCTATAGTGGTTTTCACATTTGGCAGCTACCATCACTTCTAGTCGGCGGCCCAGACTCAAAGACCTATATGTCGGTTGATGTGCCGTTTTTTTCAATGTCCTCCCGTCAGTGTACTTGCCCATCATGTTGTCATCGTTGGCTGTGGTATGATCTACGATGGCCTGTTCAATTTGTTCCTGGTGTTCTTGAGACACTACAGTCTCCTGCCTTAGCACTCGCCGTGCATAACTACAGATCAGCTCATCATGACCATTCTTCACATAGAAAGTACAGTATGTTTTCCCTGGAAGCCTTTTTTTTAACCTGCGTGAGGGGAATGTTGAGTTCCTCAGTGGAGTTTTTATACTTAGGGCAAAAACCCACGAGGAGTCTTCTTTTCTTACAAAAATACGGTGTGGTTGTGTCCGTTACCTCTCCGCAACTCCCACCCCTAACCCCATCTTCCACTCCCCATACTTGTTTGTCCTCCCAAGAAGGCCTGTGGACTGGGAGGTCGTGGATCCTAGTCCCATCAGAGGCATTTGTTTGTGGGACTTTTATTCACCTCGACCAGCTCCTGCACGTCATTATGGGTTAAGCGTGCTATCAGCTCACGTGTAAAGTGGATACCCACAAAGCTGAGTTCCATCTATTAAAAGAATGCATCTCTAAAAGTTCGTCCAATTTCAGCAACAATGTCGCAGGTGTTTGTGACTTTAAGACCTGTTTGATGCTCGGATTTATAAAACAAAGTGGAGCACAGAGCGCAGACCTGTTACGAAACTCCATTGTATCATCTTTATTACGCTCAGCCTCATTAATCATCGTAATGAAAATCTCATCATGTGACCTTTCAGTCTGCTCTTGTGGTGATCTCAATTTTGACTTCTTCTCCCAACCCATGCCTATCGTGAGTTCGTTCAAAAGCGCAGGTGTATGCAGGCTCATGGAAAACGTCTCCGGATAGACGCATTGGACCCCTTTGAAAGGGGAAGTCCCGCCAAACTAGCTCTGCAACTTACAGTCGTCAAGGAAGGCTAGAAGGTGTCATCCTGCGTTTGCTGGGCCGGAACAAGTAACGCTAGACTCCACGAGAGTGACCCGGTGGCGGTGCTCCATCTCCACCGGTGGGTTGTCTCATAAAGACATGTAACCGAGTGCTGTCTATTAACTGTAGAACAGGGGTTGCAATTAGATTACCTGGGTGGCTGCATTTGGAGCTGCTGGTATAAGTGACGTGCGAGCCATGTCACCGTGGGGTCATACATGGTGTGAATTAAACAATATCTTTAGCCACAAAGAAATGATACCATTTTGATGCATTCCTTCGTTCAGAATGTTGTCAGTTCAAGAGGTAGGAAGAGTGTAACAAAAAATACTAATGGCATAAGCTTGTGATTTCAAAGGAATTATAACGGTGTTTTGACACTGTTTAAGAAATTTTGTGCCTGAAGGTATTAGGTACGAAAGCGTTGCATGCCCAGCAGAGTCTTGAAAGCTTTCGGGATTTTATTATCTTATTATTTTAACGTGTGAACCAAGCACTTTCTAAAATGGAGTCTGTTTTTGCGTCGTTGGGATTTGGAAATCAGCAAAGGGATAGTTTTTAAACTTAACGATCAAAAGTTAGTAGCCTGCTACGCCTTGAAGTATTTGAATACTTTGGTATGAGAACAAGAAGTCCATCCTTTAAATGCACTTTTTGTACCACAAGGACACTAAAATATCTGCCGCAATTTTCATGTAATCATGGTCACAACTTGAGTGTGCCTGCTTAACATCACATTATATCATGTCATCTGCTGTTCTTTCACAGGACACATTACAGATAACATAATGACATGAGCCTGTTATCAATCGATTCCGTTATAATTCTTCACTATTTATGTGTTTACAGGTTTGTGGTGTTTCAGCAGACTGAAATGAGACAATGGAACTAACTACTCCTTCATTCGAACCGGAGATATGTGTGTTAAAGGAAGAATATCAGCAAGCGGAGTATTAACAGGAGCATCAGTATTGTTTCATAATAGAAATGTCACTCACTAGCAAAAACGTTGATCACGCAAGATAATATATTTCAACTTCCATGGTGCTACTGCCGCTATTGTATGTATGAGTAGTACGCCCCATCATCTCAAAGTATGACACACCACAGGCGGATTTGTGGGCAACACCTTTAAACTATGTTGTTGACGTTTTGATCAACGGGGATATATTCCTTTAAACTGTCCCTGTCACGTTCGGTGGTGTGACGCGAAATTGTAGTGATGTCAGAAACTAGTTTCCGTAATACCACTGACGTCTTTTCTCAGTGACCCTTCGCAGCGCTTGTCAGGCTACATGCATACATGTTTGTATCAGCTAATGTATCCTACCTTATTGCTTTTTGACTACTGTTTGTCCGCGATCGTGTATTTACATGTTCTTTCGGTATTCAACTAATTTGTGAAATGCTGTGTGTCGCATTATACACATTGTTCTCTATAAGTGTGGCTCGTTATACACATTGTTTTCTGTGATGATGATGATAATGATGATGATGATGATGATGATAATGATAATAATAATAATAATGATAATAATAACAATATTGATAATGATAAAAGTGGCAGTGGTGGTGGTGGTGGTAGTAGTAATAATAGCTTTTTTGCTAATATCACCCTTCCAGTCAATTGGGACTCTCGTTTATTCTATTTCTATGCACATACATTGGAGCAATATTTGTATTATAATCCCTTTTTATGCTGTTACATGTCCCAAACTGTCGCTGATTTTGTTGTGATATATCCATGGCGAATACTGTGGACGAATCCCCATAGACATTTAACATAATTTGTCTTCAATTTTTGCTAATTGATATAAATTATATAAACCTGTAGTAAGTGAATACCAGTCTTGATGTCCATGTAAGGTTAGGAGTGGAAATAAATGAGCAATACAGAGAGAGAGAGAGAGAGAGAGAGAGAGAGAGAGAGAGAGAGAGAGAGAGTAAAATCAAATATTATCGCCAAGCTTTGTTCAAATGACTAAATGGACCCATGTGGCAGGAATAGTTGTGCGTTACTGCATAACGAACAATACAGTTTTTAGTGTGAATCGGTCGGCACAGCTTTACGAATTTTCGGCAATGTTGTTCCCATGATGGTGATTGTCGACAGTGTCTGTGCTTCTAAATTCACGTAACATTTACTCTGAAGATGCCACTGGAGGTGGTCTATTTTCTTTGCCTAGTCTTCCATTCCTGCCACAGTCTTTCTCATTGTGATTTCCGAGCATACCCTCTTCCCTTCTCGGCTCCCCAAGATGAACTCTTTGGGTGCCAGTATCAGGTCCTTCATCATTGTCAAAGTTGTATTCGCTTTCGACACCCATCAAATGTCGCGCGGGAATCGACAGCGTAGTTTTCACTGTTCCACATTCATACACCGTTTCACACAAGCCTTTTAATGCTTTAGTCGTCTGATTGACAAGACGTTCAACCAAGTTCCGGGTCATTTGATATGCATTTATTTGTGAAAAGAGTTTGTCGACGGAAACCATAGATCACTAATGCAAGCTTTTGGAGAATATTAAAGTCTTGTTTACCCTCTCTTTCCTTGGCCCACCTAGCCATGGTAACGAAGCAGCTGGCATGCATTATATGCAGTGAATAAATGACACAAGGTGACTGGTTTGTTACCTGTAGGATGATCAGTTGTCCCGTAGGACAGACGTGTCGACGGCATCGTACATGGAGGCGTTGGCGAGGGCGTATGTCTCATAGGTGTTGCTTGGTTGTCTGATTTGTTTTTATAAATAACACGGGAGGTGTCAGCGATAAATACAAAATAAAGGCCACAGATGGCTTAGAATAGGCTTAGCGAACCTCCAGATAAGATGTGGAGAAGGGAAATGAAATTAAAAGAGAAGTGAAGACTAATATTTCTATAGAATACGATGCTGTCTAAGGTGACTATTTTTGTTTTCTTTTCTTCTGAAGTACTTTGTTCTGCAGATAGACTAAGGACGCACAGCTGACTTCTTTTTTTTTTACTGCGAGAGGCACAGCACAGTTTGCATTTTTTAAAGTCGATTTACGGTCGCAGAGAAAACAATGCCATCATATATTTGATGGACATTTTGAATCATTTTGTGCAACTACAATAAGTATTTTCACACTCTATGTTTTCGGTGAAATGTGCACTTATGTCATAGACTCCACCGTGACAGACCTAATCCTTGAAAATATGCCTAGTATATCAACCACACATGGTGAAAATGGTCGGTCCGTTGTGTGTTAACCTCAAGCTTTCGGCACAACTCGTTCTCATACAAAACAAGCAGGTTTACCTGCGAAGTCCCTTATTGTCCTCACTATCCCAACTCTGAATGTAACCCCAGATAAACTCAGAGACGTCGACACACTGAAAAATGTTTTTAAAGTGTCAGTGTTTTATGTGATGATTCGAGTGTTCTTTTGTGGTGGAAGATGGTGTGCTTTACAGAGATTTTAAAGACGGAAAGAGTCACATGTCAGCTCATTGTCCCCATCCACTGAGACAGCCCACATTGATGGTGTCACATGATGCTGTTAAGGCAGGACATTTTGATATTGTAAGACTCCAGCACGAGTGCTCTCCCCTATTTACTGGCCAAGTGTCCGGTCAGATGTTTCAAGGTATTGTCGTCCTTTGACATCTGTCAAAAGACACTTCCAACGAATATATTGCATTGTGGTTTTGCAGAGAAAAGGCCTGTGATCATGGAACTTCTTGAGAGAGAAATCAACCCCATTGTTGGTCCTCCCCCTCCCACCCCCCACCGCCGCCGCCCCCCCTCACACACACACACACACACACACACACACACACACACACACACACACACACACACACACACACACCTTTGTCCCCTAGTCAAACATTTCTGGATTCATTTTTTGTCATACAATGGGTAAACCTATGTGAAAACAAACACAAACACAAAACTAGCAAAAGGCCAAAGGTAGAGTTTTGTCCACTGGTCAGAATTGTTGCTGTTGTCGTCGTCTTCTCAGATGTTGGTTTTTCATGCTTCAACAAAGTGCACTTACGTTTGTTGGTTGGTTTGTTTTTGATGACCTCAATAGTCTTAAAAAGGTCTGACTATGAATAGGGAACCGGTACCCCATCATCTGAACCGACCAGTGTCGGCGAGTTTTCCAGGAAAACCATCAGATCCTCGCATGTCAATCAGTCCTTCTGCTGCCTGACTGGAAGTAAGATGTTATTGTTTTACTCTACCGCACATGGAAATATCTTCTGCAGGAGAAGAATGTCCTCCTGCATCCTGCGATGTCCCCAAACGCCAAATTTTCATTTGTCCAACCGTGGATCTCTACCATTCAAATCCAGTGCCTTGCCATTGTTTCAGTACTTCACAAGTGTTTAAGTTTCCTTGTTGGACGGACCTTTGTCTTGTAAACTGATAATCGCCCTCTCACATTTCCGTGGGCATTAAACACAGAGAA
>CM065739.1:20697977-20703115 GCA_033310375.1 Conus canariensis
AAATTAAACCGTTGTTTGTTGTGCTGAGTACTTAATATCAGAAATGCTTGCTGTTGATTTCCCACTGCCAAGTTTTCGGGGGTTGCCCTTTGTTTGAAGAATTCTTTAGCAACCAAATGGCCATCGATGTGACAGGATGGCTGATTAGGTACTGAAAATCTGCTGTTGTTTTCGTGTCTTGTAATTTATTCTTAAAGCTGATTGCTACACTTCATTCATGCAGTTGTTTTGATTTAAGGTTCTGTTTGTGTATGGACAACTTTACCTGTTGAACTTGTGTTATACAAAGCTGATTTGAAAATGCTTACTCATGTGTATTGGCATTAAAAAAAGTGAAACCCAGGATGCTAGTTTTCCCATGATTTAAAAAAATTTTTCTCAACAATAGGAGAAAGAAAAGAAAATTGTATGATCTCATCAGTTTCATGTGGGATGTACTAATCCAATTATCAAGAGTTTATTTTGGTGACTGTCATAACAAAAGTTACATGGAAATCAAGGTCGTAGTTCAAGAGCAGACATCCAGTTTTTGTGTGTTCCTTTTGGGTTTCACTATGTATAGACTTACTGTAGACTGTTTGTTCTGTTTTATTTTGCATATGCAATGCTGTAAGCTTTATTAATGTTTTATTTCTTTATACATAGATATGTGACCTACTCGTACCCTTTCCAGGTTGTAAAAAAGTGACCAAGTCAAATTTGTGTTTGTGCGTGTGATGAGTTCTGGTGCCTGCATATGTAGCAACGTTTGGGACTCAGTGCCTTGAGATGTCTTGCTCAGCATGGGTCAAGGCTGTCAGTGCCTTGAGATGTCTTGCTCAGCATGGGTCAAGGCGTGCCTTGAGATGTCTTGCTCAGCATGGGTCAAGGCTGTCAGCAATATTGAGAGGAGATTCAACAGTGATCTGTTCAGACTGTCGTTCCCTTTATATATTGCTTGGATATGTCCAGTCTGAATCACTTTTTTTTAGATCAAAACCACACAACCAATATAGCGACAGTCTGTGGCTTACTTTGCTTTGGAAATGGCAACAGTTTCGCAAATGATACTTCTGATTATTGTGAGTTCCATTTTTTAAGTTCAAAACATATGGAGGACAAACTTTCACTGGAAACGTTCTTCTAATAATTTCTTGTCCACTTTAAGTATTGTTTGGAGTTCATTTTAAAATGTCTTTATAAAATTAATGTCAGTGCCCCATTTGTTTCAGTTCTACAGTGGTTATACAAAACATGGTACCTAGTTATTTATAAAATGCCCGTGTTTTCACACTAAACCACATGCACACACACACACACACACACACACACACACACACACACACACACACACACACACACACACACACACACACACACACACACACACACCTTTCAGTTTCAGTTTTATTAAGGAGGCGCCACTGCATGCGGACTAGTCCATATAGGCTACACCACATCCACTAAGTTTTGAGACCACACTACGCATGATTTGAAGATGATGGATAAATGAATTAACAACTAAGATGAGGGAATTGAAGAAGAGGTCTCATGGCTGTCACTCAGCAGATGTCTGACCTATGCATTAGCCCAACGCACTAGTCAGACCTTGAGTGCCTACCTTCTTTTTTTTTCCTTTTTTTTGGTATGTGTGTAGTGAATGTACATGTGTGTGTATGGATGGGCACGGGCCCATGTGTGTGCATGGGCGCATGTGTGTGTGTATGTGTGTGTGCATGCTTGTGTGCGCGTTTGTGTGTGTATGAGTGCGCACATGTATGTGTGTGTGCACGTGCGCGCCATGTGTGTGTGTGTGTGTGTGTGTGTGTGTGTGTGTGTTGTGTGTGTGTGTGTGTGTGTGTGTGCAGAAGTACATGTGCATGTGTGTAATTTGTGGGTTAGTGTGAGCACACACACACGTATCTGCATATATATGTGTACATATATCTGTGTATATGTGTTTGTCTTTGTATACATGGGGGTGTGTATGTATGTGCGTGTGTGTATGCATTTGTGCGTTCATGTGTATGTGTGCATGCGTGTGGGTGTGGACGTGCACATGCACACATGTGTATAGGTGTGCGTAGAAGCGGGCAAACGAACGTACGCGCACACAATTGCATGTGTGTGTGCGCACGCGTGCCTATGTGTGCATGTGTGTGCACACACGCGCACGTGTAAGGTAAGGTAAGGTAATGTTGCTCACAGCCCAGCCGACTGCAAAGGGCCACATCAGGGCTGTCACCACGTTAAAATCAACTCACAAGTCATCAAAAGAAACCAAAAAAAAACCTTTACACATCTCTTTAAAATACATCTTCTAAAAGCGTACCAGAAACTTTGTTAAAAATATTTCTTCCATAAGATCTTAGATCCGACGAAAAATGTTAATCTCTTTCAGAAACTCAAAGATCACATCAGGTGGGACATCTCTGAACAGGGTTTTCATGAACTCTGCTGTAAAGTGTTTATGTCTCACATCGTGCAAGTCCCAACAATCTTAAAGAATATGTTTTACTGTGAGTGGAACATGACAAGGAATGCACCACGGAGCTTCTTCACCTTTTAAAAGATAAGAATGGGTATAAAACGAGTGGCCTGTGTGCAAGCGGCACAAGAGCGCGCATGTACTTGGTGGGTGTAGTGACTGCGTGCGTGAATGTTCAGGAGATGACTTAGGATCAAGAACAAGAATGAGACCATCAAATACAACATATACGTGCACGCACACACACACACACATACACATAACAATAAGAACAACTCCTCCCCCACACACCACCACAAAACACACACACACACACACACACACAACACACACACACACACACACACACACACACATACACACACACACACATGCATGCACACACACACACACACACACACACACACACACACACACACACACACCACACAACCACACACACACACACACACCAAACGCTTGCACACTCATGTCCGTGCACTAATTAACACGCTGGCATTACCCCACTGATGAACACACACAACACACACACACACACACAACACACACACACACACACACACACACACTCACACACCACATCACACACTCAACTACAACACACATCACACACACACTTTCACCACACACACACACAACACACACACACACACACACACACACGAACGCTTGCACACTGTGTCCATGGACTCTCTAATTAACACCTCGCATCACACCACTGATGAACAAACCCACTGATGAACACACACCAGCGCACACACGTCTACAGTATGCGCTGGGGGCCCTGAGAGATTCAAAGTCTTATCTCAATTGACATGTGTTTGTTATTAGAAAGGCCCAGTATGAGTTTGCCCCAGTCTCTAGGAGTCTTCGCAGTGTTGGCCTTGAGATTATTCCGATGTTGGTTTGGTTTGTGATGTTTCTTACTCCCCCCCCCCCCCCCCCCCCCAAGTCTGGATGTGCGGTCACTTCCTTTCTTGATGTTCAGATCTGAAAGATGGTCTATGGTATAGTGGCTTTGCTCTTGTTTGCCTAACTGATTCTTCAGATTTCTTATCATATCAGATCGGCCAAGCTGTAATCCAGTTCTTATCGTTGCCTTGCCAGCCAGTGTGTCTGCTCTCTCGTTTTTTTTTTTTAACTCCAGTATGTCCAGGACAGTACATCCATATGAGTCTCTCCACTGGAAGACGGCACATTAGGTCATTCCAAGCAGGGCTTCCCATTCCACTTTCACTTTCTGAAGTAGGTTCATGGAGTCAGTCAGTATCATGGCTTGTTGAGTTTGAAACTGGGTTGTGGATGAAAGCCAGTGGAGTGCTTGTGTCACTGCTTCTAGCTCCATTGTTAGACTTGATTGTTAAACTGTGCGCACCATTGTCTTCCTGGATAGTTCAGCCATTTTGCTTCACTGTGTATCCCCAGCCTGACTTACCTTTGGTGACAGAACCGTCAATGTATATTACACTATCATCTTTTGTGCAAAGGTCTTCTACCTGCATCTGAATTTCTGCGTTGGTTTTGCCTTCTGGCCATTCTCGACAATGTCTTGCAAGTTCTGGAGCGATGGCAATTTGGTAGAGGTGTTGAAAGTGGTCTGGATATTTCTCCCATTCCTTGGTTTCTTTGAGTTCTGCTAACTGGCACACAAGCTGTATATTGTTTTCTGCCTGTCCCATCCATGGTTTTCCACGTCCTAGCTGAGTCCCTTTTGTTTCCTTGACCGCCGCATGAAGTGGGTTTGGGGAATTTTCAAGTGCTCTGAAATAAGCCTTCACCTGTTCTGGCTTGAGTCTTGTCTGCATTGAAGGAATGTCGAGCAGGTATCGCATAGTTTCAACTGGTGTGTCCTTCATGATTCCCAGGATCAATCTCATTGCTTCATTTTGAATTCTTTCTAATTTGAGAAGGTTGCTGTTGGACATCGTTGTAAGCCCTAATCCATAATCTATCACACTTAGTACAAGTGCGTGATACAGTCGGTAGAGATGGCGCTGTTCAATGCCTTTAGCTGCTTTCATAGCAGATAGACCTTTTTTGCATTTAAGAACAATATTTCAACACGCTTTCTAAAGGTTAGCATTCTGTCAAAGCCTACACCCAAATAGTGTAGGTTGTTAACTGATTCAATTGGTATTCCATTGAAGGAAACTGGTGAGGATACTTGTCCTGATGTCTTGTTGTTGAGAGTGCAGACTAATGTCTGGGCTTTTGAAGGGTTGATGGATGATCCAGTTTCTTGAGACCACTGGGCAATGTTGTTCAGCTGTTGCTTAACTGCTTTTGTTCTTTCTTGAGCATTCTTTGATGTTTTATAGATCAGGGCGTCATCTGCTAATGTCGACACTCGAGCAATTCCGTTTCTGTTGAGGTCTGCAAGGCTTTTAGTGTAAACATTGTACAAAACAGGGGAAAAAGGAGAACCTTGAGGTAATCCCATAGAAAGTTTATGAGGCTCAGAAGTCCAGTCTCCAAATCGTAGGATGACGGTTCGCTCCCGAAGTGCCACTGCTATCCATCGTGAAAGTGTCTTGCTGACTCCATAGTCAAGGTGTAGTTCCATGAGAAGCGAGAACTGGACTTTGTTATTTGCGTCTTCCAGATCTATTGCAACAGCTAGTGTTTCTTCCTTTCTTTGGAATCCTTCGTACACTTCATAGGCAGAAGCGCA
>CM065739.1:20703215-20708215 GCA_033310375.1 Conus canariensis
CGAATTTCTTTTGGAACTTGGGGAAAAAAACAGTCATATGCGGGTTTTATTGAGGTTCAGAAGAGAACTCCAACATTAGTTAAGGGGGCAAGTTTAAGTACAACAACAAAAAAACGCTTACATGAAAGTAAAAAAAACAAAAAAAAAAAACAGTCATTGGGTTTTTAAAAAGAAAAGTAGCCAATAAAAAGGGGTTCTTTTTTTTCAAGAGAACATAACACACTAACCTCACTGAAAAAATTAACAACAAAAAAACTGCAGCCCCCCTTTAAAAAAAAAAACAGCACCCCAACCCCAAAAGCTCACCTTTTAAATAACGCCGCAAAACCCCAAAATCACCTGATTGACAAAAGTAATAACAAAAACCCTTTTGCCAAAAAAAACCCCCGCACTTCAAAAAAAAATTTTAAGGCAAAAAAAAAAAAAAAGGAACAAAACCCCCCAAACAAACACACACACACACACACCACACAACACACACCACCCCACCACACACACACAAAACAACAACACACAAACTCACACACACTCACATTCCCCTTTACTGATAAAAAAAAAGCATTAATCCCAATAACCCAAAACACGGGAAAGTAAAACCAACACCAACAAACAAAAAACGACAACAACAAAAACCCAACAACAAAAAACAACGAAAAACCCAAAAAACAACAACCAACAACAAACCAACAACAAAACAACGACAACAACAACAACAACAACAACATCTTCTAAACAAATATACAAAAGCACAGCGACAAACATAACATCGAAAAAAAAAAAAGGGGGGGGGGGGGGGGGGTGCCAGAAACCAAATTTTATTGGGCAAGCGAACTGTCCGCCTTGAAAAATGGCCGGGGGATTTTGGATATTTGCGGACTTTTGCGGTAAATGTCACCGATGTAGTTCAAGAGCAACAAACACCCAGAACAGCATTAGCAATGCCCATTTAACTTCTGGGAACTTCCCCCCCCCTCACCCCCCACAAACCCCCCCCACCGCCCCCTAAACCCCCGCTGTAACAAAAAAGCGATAATTCTGTCTGTTTTGTCTTCTGCTGTCTGTCTTTTCCTGTTTTCTCTCTCTCTCTCTCTCTCTTTCTCTCCCCCTCTCACTTCTGGCTCATCTTTGGGCTGCATTAGCGGCCCAAAGGCACCCCTGCTTGTTAAAGGTTTGCGTTCAAACCTCTTCAGTATCACAAATGGAGGAAAGCGCACTGGTGGCCAAAGCGGCCCGTGTACCTGCTAGAGAGTCAGGAAACTAATTTTCTTTCATTTCGCCTAAGTTTGGTCTTTTTTTCTGCCAAATTCCAGTAGGCCTTACATAGTACGTGAGTGCGCATCTTTCAAATGAGACAGTAAATCCCGGTCCCCCCTTGTGCATTGTGCGCCCAGATCAAATAACAGAATCCATGGCAAAAAAACATGAATTGTCCCTGGAGAGCTTCTGTTGAGAGTTATATTTAGACAGGAAAGTAAACCACACACACGTACACACGCACAGCCCTAGGCCCCCTGGTGCGCACCCCGAGCACGCGCGTACACACACACACACAACAACACACCAAACACACACACACAACACAAAACTTACACATACCACACACACATCTACGCACTCAACAACACACACACACACAACATACACACCCAAAAACACCGCACCACGCAAGGGACACACACACACAACACACACAACACACGCACGCACGGCCCCGCACACACACCCCCACCACACACACCCACACACGCATGCCCGCCACGCACGCACGCCCCACGCACACACACACCCCGCACACAAAACACAACACACACACACACCCCACACACACACACACACACACACACACACACACACACACACAGAGCAGGTATTGTTGCGTGTATGTTGGATCAGAACAGGCCCCCCCCTGAACACCAGCGAAAAAGACGAGGCACAGTGCAGTGTCTCCTCCGGGTGGGGAGCCCTCGGCCACCTGTATTGATTTTCTCCCTCTGGACTGCTGATGCAGGGAGTGGACAGGACATGTCTGTGGTTGTTGTGTGTGTGGGGTGTGTGTGTTGTGTTGTGTGTGTTGTGTGTGTGTGTGTGGTGCCGGGCCGGAAGGAGCGATTTTTGGGAATGACCCATCCTGGAGAGACGCCCCTTGAGGGGTGACGCATGTAGGAGTGACCGGCCCTTGAGGGGTGATGCATTGAGTAGTAATGCCATTGAGGGGTGATCTCACTCAGGAGTGATGCCTTTTGAGGGGTGATGTCTATGAGGACTGACGTCCCTTGAGGGTGATGTCATTAAGGAGTGATGCCATTGAAGGGTGATCTGATCTCATCGAGGAGTAATGCCTTTGAGGGGTGGCATCTTTGAGGAGTGACGCCATTGAGTGGTGATGTCTCTGAGGCGTGACTCCATTAAGATATGATGTCATTGTAGAGTGACGTCATTGAGGGGTGACATAATTGAGGAGTGACGGCATTGACGGTTGATGTCATTTAGGCGTGACGCGTTTGAAGAGTGATATAATTCAGGAGTGACGCTATTGAGGGGCTATGTCATTAGGAGTAATGGCCATTGAGGAGTGACGCAACTGAGAGGTGAGGTCATTGAGGAGTGACGCAGTCGAGGGGCGATATCATTGAGGAGTAACGCCATTAATGGGTGATATAATTGAGGAGTGACGCCATTTATGGGTGATTTTATTAATGACTGACGCCATTAAGGGGCGATGTAATTCATTAGTGACACCATCGAAGGGTGATGCTGTTGAGGAGTGGTGCCACTGAACAATGATGTTATTGAGGAGTGGTGCCCTTGAGGGGTGATGTCATTGAGGAGTGACGCTATTGAGGTGTGGTGGAGGAGTGACGCCATTGCGGAATGATGGTTTTGAGGAGTGACGCAATTGAAAAATGATGCTATTGAGGAGTGGTGCCATTGAAGAATGATGTTATTGAGGAGTGGTGCCATTGAGGAATGATGTTATTGAGGAGCGACGCCATCGAAGAATGACACCATTCAGGAGTGACGGAATTGAAGACTGATCTTATTGAAGGGTGACGCCATTGAAGAATGGGGTCATTGAGGACTGACGTCATTGAAGAATGATGTAATCGAGGAGTGACGCCATTGAAGAATGATGTTATTGAGGAGTGACGCCATTGACGAATGATGTTATTGAGGAGTGATGCCATTAAAGAATGATGTCATTGTGGAAGGACGCCATTGGAGAAAGATGTTCTTGAGGAGCGACGCCATTGAAGAATATTATTATTCAAGAGTGACGGAATTGAAGAATGATGTTACTGAGAAGTGACGCCATTAAAGAATGATGTCATTGTGGAAGGTCGCCATTGGAGAAGGATGTTATTGAGGAGTGACACCAGTGAAGAATAATATTTTTTCAGGAGTGACGGAATTGAAGACTGATCTTTATTGAGGGGTGACGCCATTGAAGAATGGGGTCATTGAGGATAGACGTCATTGAAGAATGATGTAATCGAGGAGTGACGCCATTGAAGAATGATGTCATTGAGGAGTGACGCCATGGACGAATGATGTTATTGAGGAGTGACACCGTTGAAGAATGATGTTATTGAGGAGTGACACCGTTGAAGAATGATGTTATTCAGGAAACACGCCACTCAGGGGTGTGATGACATTCAGGAGTGACGCCACTGAAGAATGATATCATTCAGGAGTGACGCAATTGTACACTTATCTTACTGAGGAGTGACGTCATTGAAGAATGGTGTCACTGAGGAGTGACGTCATTGTAGAATGATGTTATATTGAGGGGTGACACTGTTGAAGAATGATTTTATTGAGGAGTGACGCCACTCAGGGGGTGATGTCATTGAGGAGCGAGGCCATTGAAGAATGATGTTATTGAGGAGTGACGCCATTGAAGAATGATGTTATTGAGGAGTGACGCCACTCAGGGGTGATGCCATTGAGGAGTGACGCCATTAAAGAATGATGTTATTGAGGAGTTGTGCATTTGAAGGGGTGATTGCATTGAGGAGTGACGCCACTCAGGGGTGATGTCATTGAGGAGTGATTCCACTGAGGGGGGGGGGGGGGGATTTCATTGAGAGATGATGTCATTGAAGAATGGTGTCACGGAAGAGCGACGTCATCGAGGGGTGATGTCATCGAGGAGTGATTCCATGGAGGGGTGACGTCATTGAGGAGTGATTCCATGGAGGGGTGACGTCGTTCAGGAGTGACGCCATGAAAGGTGATGTCATGTAGGGTGATGTCATTTAGGGTGATGTCATTTAGGGTGATGTCATTCAGGTGTGACGCCTTTGAGGAGCAATGTCATTTAGGAGTGACGCCATTGAGGGGTGATGTCATTTAGGGTGATGTCATTGAGGTGTGATCCCTTTGAGAGGTGATGTCACTGATGATTGACGCCATTGAGATATGATTCCATTGAGATATGATAACATCGAAGAGTGATTCCACTGAGAAACATGGAAGATTAAACGGTTTTTTTTTTTTTTGTTTTTTTTTAAAGTGAAAAAGAGAAGAAGAGATGAATTCTGTGGTTCATCATAACTATATACGTACTGATCACTTCTGCTGATGTCATACTTCTCCTGCAGTTCCACTGATTCTCTCACCAGTCAAGACAACTCCTCAGATCCACAGGCCGTGAATTTCTCTCATCACTCGTCGGACCCATTGGGCTTTGGCAGCCCCTGCTTTTAACGACGTGTTGAGGAACTGGGATCAGGCGTTGGCAACAGACTGGAAGACAGGTTTACAAGGCTATAATCTGCACGGCCGGCACCTCCTCAAACCCCATCTTTCCCTTTCATAGACTAGGAAAAGGGTACGTTTGTTGCGTTTAACGATGCCAGCCTTGATGCTGCTGAGAACGTTAACAGCCACGGGTGTGGGGAAGGCATAGGGAGGGGGGGGGGATGGGGGGGGGGGTGGAGGTGTGTTGTTCACATACACGCACGCACGCACGAACGCGCGCCAGCACACACACACACACA
>CM065739.1:20715715-20718215 GCA_033310375.1 Conus canariensis
GCGACATTCCTAACCGAAACCTTGAAAGTAACCTGCGGATGTTAACATGTTTAATTACACAGAGGTAGGAACTTTGAACAAGAGACTGGTTATATGACCGATAAACATCGTACAACTCATGCGATTCAATAGCTGAATGCCAGTCTTGGATGTAACAATCACTTAAACGTTTCTTGAATTCTACAATGAAAGCTTTCACATTACCAACACTTTGCATTTCCCATACAATTCCAAACCCGAACCTATAAAGAACATAGCAAACACCTATTGACTATAGCATTCTGTTGATAGCAGTTAATCCTTTCTTTGTTCTGTTTGCTAGGTCACACATAGTTGCTTGGAAAGATAATCTTGTAGTCAGTGTTAT
The DNA here is from genome assembly GCA_033310375.1 of Conus canariensis. NCBI lineage: Eukaryota > Metazoa > Mollusca > Gastropoda > Neogastropoda > Conidae > Conus > Conus canariensis. Next base: position 20,716,083 of record CM065739.1, read on the forward strand.
ACCAAGATACTTATACATGTTAACAGCCAAAAGTTGAGCATCACCAAAAGTCCAATTTTCATTCGAAGCAAGGTAACCCCCATTCCTGAATACAACAATATTTGACTTTTCCAGATTCACAAGTAAATCTAACCGTTTTGAAGTATTATACAAGACATTCAGTTGGGTTTGCAAACCAATAACAGTATCAGAAAATAATGCAACATCATCAGCAAATAACAGAATCAAAAGTTCAATGAGGTCTGGAGAAAGCTGAATACCATGTCTACCAAAAGTGTTAATATCTTTGGTTAGTTCATTATGAACAGTGAAAAAAGCACAGGTGAACACACCTCACCTTGTTTTAGTCCCCGTGGGCATCGAAAAGTGTCAGTAAAGTCACCACTAGTTCGAACACAAGTCTTCAAAACATTATACACACTTTGCAATGCTTTCAAGAATTTTCCATTAAGACCATTAACAGAGAGAACCTTCCACAATTTATCTCTACTTACTAGGTCAAAAGCCTTCCTAAAGTCTATAAATGCGACATAGAGCTTCCTGTGTCTTAACAACTGCTTCTGAATCATTGCCAGTAAAGTGAAAATGTGATCTGTTGTACATCGTTTGTCACGAAAACCAGCTTGTTCCTCCCCAAGAATGTTGTTCATTTCAATCCATTTGGTTAACCTTCTACTGAGAACAAAGCTATATATTTTACTACAAATGTTCAACAAAGAAATTCCACGGTAGTTATCTGGACAATTCCTATCACCCTTCTTAAATAGTGGTTGCAAGATAGAGACTGACCAATCTTCCGGAAACAAACCCTCATCAAAAATTGTATTGAAAAATTTAACAAGGAAAGGCATAATGACTTATCTACTGTACTTATAAAACTCTCCAATAAGCTTATCTGGGCCAGCTGCCTTATTACTCTTTATTGCTCGAATTGCAGCTTCAATTTCGGTAACAGAAATAGGTTGATTCAAAACGTCGCAGTCAGTATATACGGGTTCCCTATCATAATATTCATCAAAATCTGAACTGGTGTTTAATTCAACAGGTAAGTCATTAAAAACACCTTTGAAGTGATTATACCACTGTTCACTAGAAATCGACCCCTGACCTTGAGTTCTTGGCCTAACTGAACGAACAATTTCCCAGAATTTATTTGAGTCATTTATATTACTTTGTAACGATGCAATGATATTTTCATTATGTAGCTTCCTTTTCTGTCTTAACAATTCCTTATACTCTCTCCTTTTCTGGCCATAGGCAAGTCTATCATTATCGTTATTAGTTTCTATGAAACTTGTTTATCTGTGTTCGTTATACTTTTCTGCTTTGTTTACATTCAAGGTCGAACCAAACTTTTCTCATACCTATGCCAAATCTAATAGTTTTCATCATGCATTCACCAGCATACACAAAACATTCATTGAACTTGGACAAGGCTTGATTAATGTTAACATCAACAAGGTCAGCAGCTTCACTAACTAATGATGAGACATGTTCAGAGTTCATACGTTCATAAAAAGTAGCCGAACTTTCTTCACCCCATTTGTACTTACTAACAGAAACAACTTGGTGAGCATCATTCTCGATAACAAGTAAACAGTCAGCACTATCAGACAGTGAGAAAAACAAAACAACAATCGCATGCTTAGTTTCTATTAACGGTCTTACATTAAGGCACTGACAATGAAGAAGTAAGGAACTTGAGGCAATCATATAATCAATCACGCTAAAACCACTATCAGATACATAAGTAAAGTCACCTGAACATTTCAATGCTTTCAGACCATTAAGAATACACAGATCAAATTCATGACATACATTTAACAAATATCGACCAAAAGGGTTTACCATAGTATCCTTGGAGATTCTCGGACAGGGTTCCTCACTTAGGGACGCATCCATATCATATGACATATAATTCTCTACAAATACTTCTTTTACGTCATCAATGGGGTCACAATTACTCAGGTTAAGTAGGCCAGTTCTTGAATTTAAATCACCACAAATTATAATAGGTAACCACTCAGTTTCTCTAGAAACTTCCAACAAGCATTCTTCTAACAAGGATATGCCGTTATAAATATCTGTTTCTTCATAGTATTTAGAGCCTTCAGGAAGGAGATAAGCACCTGT
>CM065739.1:20720715-20723215 GCA_033310375.1 Conus canariensis
ATCGTTCTCGAGGTCCGTGTTATGGCGATAGCAGTCAAAATGTCTTTTGCTGCTGTGCTGCGAAGGCAAAGGCAGGTTTTGCTGTGGACTTGACAGCGTGGAGATGGAGACAAACCGTTTGCTATAGAGACCTTTAAAGGTTCAGTCTTTGCCACGGACGACAGACGTTGTCACTGACTTCCCCACGCCCCCTTTAAACACCGTACGTTCTTCAAATGTTGCTATTGCTTGTTGATAAACACTGATATACGTTTTTTTCTCTCTCTCTCTCTCTCTCTCTCTCTCTCTCTCTCTCTCTCTCTCTCTCTCTCTCCTCTCTGAGTTAGTGTGTGTTACGCCAAACCGTACTAATATTGTCTCTGTGAGTTTTTGTCGCATACTCCCACCCCACCCACCCTCTCTGTCTCTATCTCTGTCTCTCTGCCCGTGTCTCCTCCTCAGTCTCTCTCTCTCTCTCTCTCTCTCTCTCTCTTCTCTCTCTCTCCTCTCTCTTTCTTTCTTTTACAGAGAACAGACACATACCGTTGCTGGCAGCCGCCTCATTCAGGGCGAAATCACTGTCACATTCAGTTTGCTCCACCCCCATTATTTTCACATCCCATTCTTCTCACATTTCTCCTCTATCCTTGAGTTTATCCCGTCCCCTCCCCCCTCCCTCACATACACCTCCTCACCTTCTGAGCATGACTCTCTCTCTCTCTCTCTCTCTCTCTCTCTCTCTCTCTCTCTCTCTCTGTCTTTTTTACGTTCGCCCTCTTCTTCTTCTTCTTCTGTTCTTGTTCTTGTTCTTCTTCTAACAAGAAACATTAATCGGTGTTTTATTGTAAGGTTGAAATTTCAAGCTAAAGCAGATTAGATTTAAAAGACAGAATTGTCATTGGCAAGACAGGTTTATTGGCACGCTGTCGACTTCAACATAAGCGTGGTATTCCACAACGGGCAGGTAGTCCATCTGTGGCATCGTTTCGTTTTGAAATTCAGGTTGCTTCCCAAACGTGTCATGAACGATAATCATTTCGAAGGGAAAGAAAACCCACATACTATACGACAGACATCACGGAATGGATCCTTATTTCAACACCAAGAGGAAGAAGATGGGCTTGGGGAGAGAGAGAGAGAGAGAGAGAGAGAGAGAGAGAGAGAGAGAGAGAGAGAGAGAGAGAGAGAGAGAGAGAGATTGGTTGATTGGTTGATTGGTTGATAATCTTTATTTCCGAGGATAACAGATAAGCAAATATATGCTTTTTTCCTATCTGCCCTTGCCCCGTTAAGGGACTAAGCGACTAGCAACTAAGCATGACTAGCGACTGTAACTCACAAAGCGTTTCACAAACAGACGTACCTTCGAATATACATAACAAAAAAAATATGTGGATCGTTATGGATCATTATTTCAAAACCGAAGGGAAGGGGATGGGCTTTTGCGAGAGAGAGAGAGAGAGAGAGAGAGAGAGAGAGAGAGAGAGAGAGCGAGAGAGAGAGAGAGAGAGAGAGAGAGAGAGAGAGAGAGAGAGAGAGATGTCATGAATGACGACACACTTTACAATTTTGGTCAATTTCACAAGATACCCGACGATGGCTTCGATACCAAGGATGGCGCAAGCATACAAATAGACAACAAAGGTTTCAGTCGTCAACTGAACACATTGCTTTACTGCCAGCCATAACCTCAAGCACCCTCAACAGCTGAAATTATGCGGAGTGTACATATCTCTGAAATCAGATGGATATAACATAGTTTTTGCTTGGGTTCCCAGCCATGTGGCCATTCGAGACAACGAGTTGGTTGATCAACTTGCCAAGAGTGCCACAAGGAAAGAGTTGAGCAGATTGTCTATCCCTCACACTGATCTGAAACCCAAAGCCCCAGGCTTACGTCAAAGACCTCTAGCAAGAGGAATGGAACTCACAGACGGATAACAAACTGTTTAAAATCCGCCCAAACCTGAGAGTTTTTACCATGTTCCCGAGGCGGCAGTAAAGAAGGAACAGTCTTGTGCCGTTTGCATACAGATCACTCCTTTTACACCCATTCTTTTTTTTTTTTTTTTTTTTTTTTTTTTTTTTTTTTTTTTTTTTGCTGTCCCAACCTCTGCACCACCTCAGAGGCAGTGCACCCACGCCGCTCATTCCGACATCCTCTCCACAGCGACAGCCCGGTCGGCCCCGCCGCAGCCCCGGCACCGGCAATCCACAGCGGGCAGTCAATGTCAAGTCGTCAAGAGGCAACCCACCGGAGGAGACACTGAACTGCTGCCGAGTCACTTCGGTGGTGTTCAGTGGCGCCCTGTTCTGATCTAACATACGCAGGACACCACCTACTAAGCCCCCTACTGACGACAATAATTGCTTAGTCGCGGAGCCGGCGTGAGTGAGCTCTCCCTCCGGAGGGCGCCACCACGTCCGTCCAACGACAGCCCCCATGGACTCGCCGATACCGGTGACCCCGACGGAACCAAACCAAGGCCACAGACGTGGAGAGGACATCAAAATTGAGGTC
>CM065739.1:20730715-20735715 GCA_033310375.1 Conus canariensis
TCTAGGTAGTCCAGTAGCGAGCCGGTCAACATCTCCAGGTGAGCCTGTAGCACGGTCAGACATCTCTAGGTGAGCCTGTAGCACGTCAAATCTCAGGTGAGCCTAGTAGCACGGTCAGCATCTCTAGTGACGTGAGCCTGTAGCATGGTCACATTCTAGGTGAGCCTGTAGCACGGTCAACTCTCTAGGTGAGCTTGTAGCACGGTCAACATTCTAGGTGAGCCTGCTAGCACGGTCAATATCTCTAGGTGAGCCTGTAGCACGGTCAACATCTCTAGGTGAGCCTGCAGCACGGTCACATCTCCTAGTTGAGCCTGTAGCACGGTCAACATCTAGGTGAGCCTGTAGCACGGTCAACATCTCAAGGTGAGTCTGTAGCACGGTCAACATCTCAAGTGACTCTGTAGCACGGTCAACATCTCAGGTGAGCCTGTAGCACGGTCAACATCTCTCAGGTGAGCCTGTAGGGACGGTCAACATCTCTAGGTGAGCCTGTAGCACGGTCAAATTCTAGGTGAGCCTGTAGCACGGTAACCATCTCCAGGTAGCTCGAGCGGTAACATCCTGTGAGTTGCAGCACGGTCAACATCTCAAGTGGTGAGCCTGTAGCACGGTGAACATCTCTAGGTGAGCCTGCAGTGACGGTACATCGGTTATAGCTGCAAATAGTCACATTTAGGTGAGCCTGCAGCGGGTCAACATCTCTAGGTGAAGCCTGTAGCACGGTCAACATCTTAGGTGAGCCTGTAGCAGGTCAACATCTCTAGGTGAGTCTGTAGCACGGTCAACATCTGTAGGTGAGCCTGTAGCACGGTCAACATCTTAGGTAAGCCTGCAGCACGGTCAACATCTGTAGGTGAGCCTGTAGCACGGTCAGCATCTGTAGGTGAGCCTGTAGCACGGTCAGCATCTTAGGTGAGCCTGTAGCACCGTCAACATCTGTAGGTAGCCTGTAGCACGGTCAACATCTGTAGGTGAGCGTGTAGCACGGCAATATTTCTGGTGAGCCTGTAGCACGGTCCAGCATCTCCAGGTTGAGCCTGTAGCACGGTCAAAATCTCTAGGTGAGCCTGTAGCACGGTCAACATCTCTAGGTGAGCCTGTAGCACGGTCAACATCTCTAGGTGAGCCTGTAGCACGGTCAAATCTCTAGGTGAGCCTGTAGCACGGTCAACATCTCCAGGTGAGCCTGTAGCACAGTCACATCTCAGGTGAGCCTGTAGCACAGTCAAGCATCTCTAGTTGAGCCAGGTGAGTCAACGGTCAACATCTCTAGTTGAGCCTGTAGCACGGTCAAATCTCTAGGTGAGCCTGTAGCACGGTCAAATCTTAGGTGAGCCTGTAGCACGGTCAGTATCTCTAGGTGAGCCTGTAGCACGGTCAACATCTCCAGATGAGCCTGTAGACGGTCACATCTCTATAGGTGAGCTGTGTACGGTCAGCATCTCCAGGTGAGCCTGTAGCACGGTCAACATGTCTAGGTGAGCCTGTAGCACGGTCAACATCTCTGGGTGAGTCTGTAGCACGGTCAACATCTCTAGGTGAGCCTGTAGCACGGTCAACATCTCTAGGTGAGCCTGTAGCACGGTCAACATCTCTAGGTGAGCCTGTAGCACGGTCAGCATGTCAGGTGAGCCTGTAGCTACGGTCAATCATTCTAGGTAGGAGTCGATCGTGGCTGATGTATCACACAGATATTTGTTTTAAATGGAGACTCGAACCTATGACCTTCTAGCCTGAAACCCCCGTCACACTAACCGCTGCCGTATTACGGATACTCGACATAACGGCAGCGGCGATTTCATCATACATAGAACATTGCTCTGTGTATAGACAGTCCGTTATCGTCTTCAGTTACTTATGATTTGATAGACATTTCCATTCCAAAATGTTCAGTTAATTTCTTTTCTTAACTGTCAGTACCCTTTCTTGAAAGACTCCGTGCATACTCAGCAGAGCTACATAGAACAGCGTAGACGATGAAAAAAAAAAAAAAAAAAAAAAAAAAAAAAACGGAACAGAAACGAGAAATAGAAAAAAAGAAAGTGAAACACTAAGGATGTGACAATTGCTACATGTTTTGTTACATTTCTCGTCGTATCAATGACGCTCAGATGTAGCGTATGAAGATGATAACTACATCAGCGCCAGTCGCACCAGAAATAAAGCGAAATATCTGGTCACACCCAGAATACTGAGAGAGAGAGAGAGAGAGAGAGAGAGAGAGAGAGAGAGAGAGAGAGAGAGAGAGAGAGAGAGGATGAGAGAGGGGCAGACAGACAGACAGACAGGCAGGCAGGCCAGGCAGGCAGGCAGACAGAGTAGACAGACAGACAGACACAGACAGACAGGCAGGCAGACAGACAGACAGACAGACAGGCAGACACAGACAGACAGAGACACAGACAGAGACAGACGGACAGGCAAAGAGAGAGAGAGAGAGAGAGAGAGAGAGAGAGAGAGAGAGAGAGAGAGAGAGACAGACAGACAGACAGACAGAGACAAACAAACAGACAGAGAGACAGATACAGACAGACAGACAGACAGACAGACAGACAGACAGACTAGACAGACAGACAGACAGAGCTCAATGTCCCTGGGGTGGAATGGAGTGTGACTACAGATGAAAGAACTGGTGTAATAAGTGAGGAGCCAAACAGCTCGTAGCATTCAATGAGGCGCACTGCCTCCATCCTTCCTGCTGCTGCAGTCATGGTAGCTGCCAGCCAGAACGTCAAAAGTCGATTAAACTAATTGATCGCTTTGACCTTTGACCGAGGCCGGTCAAGGATCACTAGTGTATATACTAGGTCGGAGAGTCAATAACAGTCGAAGAACAGAGAAGATCGGAGAGAGTGTGTGTGTGTGTGTGTGGGGGGGGGGGGGGGGGGGGGGGAGGTGGGGGGAAGGGGGGAGGGAGCAAGATGACCGGTGTTTTATTCTAAGAGCTGGACAGCTGAAGCAAGACTTGAAAGGAGTGGTTTTGTTCGTGTGTTTGTTTCACTGGTTGGGTCAACAATTATGGGGGTGGGGGGTGGGGGTGGGGGGTGTAACAAACTGACTAAAAAGCATGGTTGCTGGATTATCACGAAATAAGGAAAAAGAAAAAAAAAAAAACGGAAATCAGTATTATCATTCGATGTCTGGATGAATGCGGTGAAAAGTCAGATTATTTTCCCATTTAGGTAGAAAAGAACAGTATAAAGTCAGATGGAATGGATTGATTTGTTGACTTAATTTCAATTCGGGGAAGAGGGGTGGGGGTGGGGCAGGGGGTGGTATCTGTATGCTCAAGAATTGCTGTGAACGAAACTGTTTGGGTTGCAGGTGGGGGTGGTGAGTGGGTTGCAAGACGGGGGTGTATTCGGAATCTGAATATCCACCACCAAATTAGAACTTGAGAGGACGTGGGTAGATATTGAAAGACTTTATTCGTAAAGTTAGAAGGGAGTGTTCGGTTTGATGATTAGTTACGCCAGCTAACTAACATTTTATTATTACAGTATTAAACAGTTATGTGGCTAGGTTCTATTCGTTCTTCCTTTCACGCATTTCCTGATCGTCAACGGTTGTGTGTGTGTGTGTGTGTGTGTGTGTGTGTGTGTGTGTGTGTGTGTGTGTATGTGTGTGTGTGTGTGTGTTTGTGTGTGTGTGTGTGCGTGCGTTCGGTGTGTGTGTGTGTGTGTGTGTGTGTGTGTGTGTGTGTGTGGTGCGTGCGGTGTCGTGTGTGCGTGCGTGAGTGCGCGCGCGCGCGCGCGCGCGCGTGTGTGTGTGTGTGTGTGTGGTGTGTGTGTGTAGAAGAGAGAGAGAGAGAGAGAGAGAGAGAGAGAGAGAGAGAGAGAGATCTGGTGACTAATCTCGTTCTCTCAGTTCAGTGCTTGCGCAGTTCTCAGGTAAAGGAGTATGATCTATGCCTTTGTTTGCCTCTGGAATAGATTGGTTTTACCTGTTATCAGTCGTTCGATATCTCTCTCCTCTCTCTCTCTCTCTCTCTCTCTCTCTCTCTCTCTTCTCTCTCTCTCTCTCGTCTCTCTCTCTCGCTCTGTATTTAAGCGAAAAACTGTTCAAAATAGTCTGACAGTCGATGACTGGTTTTAAATTTACTTGAATTAGAGGTAACCGCAGAACTGTCAGATTGGGTTGAAAATGTCAGTGATGTCAACGAAGAGGAGGTCAGCTATATTAACCGTCCAATATCAAAAGAAGGAGTTTTGCTTGCTGTGATCAAGTTGAGGAATGGAAAGGCTGCTGGGCCAGATGAAATTACTGCTGAGTTGTTACAGTATGGTGGGTATCATGTCATTGATTTTTTGGGTACAATAAGGTGCATTCCCTGACAACTGGACAAACTTTATCGTTCACCTTTGTTCAAGAAGGGTGACATCAATAATCCGAACAATTATGGAGCCATTTCCTTATGTGATACAAGTAGTGAAAATTTACAGCACAATTATTAATAGTAGACTACAGGAATGGATAGAAGAGCACAATTTGACAGGCGAACATCAAGTTGGATTTAAAAGAGGTTACTCCACTGTTGATCACATGTTTACTTTATTAGCACTCATACAAAACCAATTTTGTTTTAATTATAAAACTGCGTGTAGCCTTCACTGATTCTGAAAAAGCTTTTGATTCCGTAGAGAGAAACTTATCATGGCCTGTCACGTTCACAAGTGGCATCAAAGGCAAGTTTTTAGGTGTATTCGCAGCATGTACGACAGTGTGAAAGCTAGAATTAGATGCGGAAGTAGGGTAACATATTATGTAGCTTGCACTCGTGGAGTAAAACAAGGAGACGCTTGTAGCCCCGTCTTGTTTTCTTTATTTATTAACGGATTAGCTTTAGAGGTGATAAGGGAAGGGAAACACAGGGCAACGCTTACGTCAGATTATTTTGTATTATTCATACTGCGTCTGGCTGATGATGGGCTTTACTTTCTGAAGCTGTCATAGGCTTACAAACGCAGATAAATAGTCTTCAGCATGCAGCTGCCACT
>CM065739.1:20743215-20748215 GCA_033310375.1 Conus canariensis
CACAGACCTGTTTACCCATATCACCTTTGACACAGACCTGTTTACCCATATGATGTCGCCGTATTTTGTACACATGTTTGGCGGAAGTACGATGAATACGACGAACCGGAAAAGATACGTGGCAAAAAACAAACAAACAAACAAATCTGGATTCGAAGTTCTTTTGAGCGGTAGTTGCACTTGAGGTGTATAACCATTGTGTTTGAGCGCTACATCAAAGAGTGACAACTCACGTAACATCGTGCGCGCGAACTCGCGTCTGGATGACGTCAGAACAGTAGCAGGCACACCCTGCTTTTATGAAAGTTTAAAAAAAAATTTAGAAGTGTACACACATTTGTAGGAAAATACGCTCTTTTTCATTGAGAAATACCCCAATGGCAGTTTTACGGTAAACAGGTCCGAAACTGGACCAATGCTGTCTTCAAGGGCTGAAAGTCTAACAGGAAATCTTGCGTCGATTATGTTCAGTCTTCCCTTCAGTCTCTAAAAATAGTAACTTTCTCTGATTGGTAGAAAGAACCGTCGGCATTTCTCTGATTGGTAGAAAGAACCGTCGGCATTTTTCTTTACTATGGTTTATGAAGAACGCCAGATGAAGCGGACAACGTGGAGTTCGTTGTACAGCTGACCGACTCCGACACCAGTTGGTTGCTGGAGCGTGACAGCCCTCATGTGGCCCTTTGCGGTCGGCTGGGCTGTAAGCAACAATGTATCTCTTCCTTGAGCAGCCCGAAGAGACAGACAGATAACGTTCAGTCGTTGGTGAGCTAGTAAACTCAAATAAGCCCAATAACCTAACGAAGCTAATTCTCTCTCTCTCTCTCTCTCTCTCTCTCTCTCTCTCTCTCTCTCTCTCTCTCAGCCCAATGTTAATGGCTACAGACAAATACTTCATGTCGAACTTTCAGAGACAAGCGAGGTGTGCTTAGATTCTGAGAGTGAGTTCCCCTGAAAAATGCGAAAGCTACCATATATCTTCAGCCTTTTACAAACTGATACAAACCACTGATTTAAGAAATGTAACATCAACATTGTATCTGTTCAAGTGGTACCAACAGTGTCTTGTGTACTTTTTAGTGGAATACTTTACACTCTCAAAATGTAGCATGTGTGCTTTGTGCCGATCTAATGTCTGGTTTTCTTTTTCAATGGCCCATTTTTTGCATTTCTTTATACAAAAGTTTTTTTTTTTTTTTGCAAGCAGCAAATGTGATTTATCGTTTTGAAATTGACAGACTTTATATATACATACATACATATATGTAACACACCACACACACACACACACACACACACACACACACACACATACACACACACACACATATATATATATATATATATATATATATATATATGTGTGTGTGTGTGTGTGTGTGTGTGTGTGTGTGTGTGTGTGTGTGTTGCCGAATTTTGGGCCTTCATCACGTTAACAACGTCATGTCGAAGTCATCGACATCCAAAGTGAGATGCGACAGGATCGCGCACGTCGTTACGTCGCTATGCTGTTTTCGCAGTCAAACATCGAGCGTTTCACAAACACCGTGCCGCGCCAACAGCAAACACTTACAGCAGCTTTTACCACAGTACACATGGTTTGCTCCTGTTCATCGTCAAACCGGTCGCCCCACCACCCCGACAAATCCATATTCCCTGACCGCTTCAGTCTGTGGCTGTGTGACATGTGAACACGCTGGATGTACGCAACGTTTCCGCATTTCTTCTCTCTAGGGGTGTTGGGCAACAGAACGCCTTGTAGCTCCCATATCCATTTATTCATGTCATTACTTTTCTTTTCATTTCAGCTTAAGCTTAGCTCCCCTATCTATACATTCATCTCATTACTTTTCATTTCAGCTTAAGCCTAGCTCCCCTCTCTAGTCATTCATCTCATTACTTTTCATTTCAGCTTAAGCCTAGCTCCCCTATCTATTCATTCATCTCAATACTTTTCATTTCATTTCACGTTCTCAGCATCACAAAAATCCATGAATCTCAGCTTCAAAGCCTTTTGCTAAGGATATGTTGTTGTTGTTTTTTCTTCTCCTTTTACTATGAGCAAAGTTTATTTAAAAACAAAAAAAAACAGAAAAAAAATACTGTCAGGGAAATCTGTTGTGTTATTATGTTGCTTAGGGTGAGATAAGAGTGAATGATTACACCAGACAGAAAAAGAAGACAGAAAGGAATCATCAGTATTGTCTGAAGAATGTGACACACTTGACACTTGGGAAAAGGTCTTCAACGCAACACGCACGCACGTGTTGCACGAAAAGTGCAAGTTGCCCATTGACATGGCTTTCACAGTTGACAATGGACGAAAAGTGCAAGTTGCCCATCGACATGGCTTTCACAGTTGACAATGGACGAAAAGTGCAAGTTGCCCATCGACATAGCTTTCACAGTTGACAATGGACGAAAAGTGCAAGTTGCCCATCGACATGGCTTTCACAGTTTACAATGGACGGTGGTGGGGGAGAGTGGGACCCAAAGGAGAAAGGATGTTGGGGTAGGGGGTGAGGGAGGGGGGGGGAGAAAACGGAGGAGGAGAGGGGGGGGGGAGAGGAAGGAGTCACCAAGACATGCCTGCTTTTCACAGATCAGCGAGCCTTCACGTTCAGTAAGTCGACTGGGCGTGTTACTGCGAACGTGCCATTTATGCAGGCCACACGGCACAAGTAAGATTTTGCACTAAAACGTTATGTTATCAAAGTAAGCGTTTTGAGGCCTACCATAAATTTGAGCCAGCATTTAATATATTAAACTGATGAATGTTCCAAAGAACAATTCCCCACCAATTATTTCCCTTGTTTGGTGGATCTTCACCGATAAAATCACACTCTTCAAATACATGACCTTCCCCTCAGCTCATACACATTGCAGGCGTTTGCCATCTCCTGTGGCCCTTTCCTTGCGCCAGCCTCAAGCGCCCAAAATTGTCCCGATCCTTTTGATTGTAATTTGTCTGCTTGGAATCACCTGGCCTGTACCTTGATGGCCATATGGGAGAAATCAGGACAATCAACTTTCACACACAATACAAATGATCAAAACAATCTAATTGCGCCAGTCTGTAAATACTCGATTCCTTATGCAAGGCCTTGGCGCATTCATTTTTGGTGTGCAGCCATTTGCACGTGCTTGGGCCGCTGTGTCGAGAGGTCAAGTAACACATGTTCAACGGTTCACTCGAGTGATCGTCTGTATAGCAAAGTCACAACAATCGGTCGAGTTGTCTCCCAAATCCCATCACCCACCCCTCGCCTACCCCCCCCCCCCCCCCCCTCTACCTCACCGCCTTCATGTCTCCACCATCTGTCTGCGGGTGTTCATGGAGTTCTGGACACATGAGGGAGAATGGACCGGTCACTGATAACCCAGTCACCATCTGTCTGTGGGTGCTCATGGAGTTCTGGACACATGAGGGAGAATGGACCGGTCACTGATAACCCAGTCACCATCTGTCTGTGGGTGCTCATGGAGTTCTGGACACATGAGGGAGAATGGACCGGTCACTGATAACCCAGTCACCATCTGTCTGTGGGTGTTCATGGAGTTCTGGAGACATGAGGGAGAATGGACCAGTCACTGACAACCCAGTCACTATCTGTCTGTGGGTGTTCATGGAGTTCTGGAGACATGAGGGAGAATGGACCAGTCACTGACAACCCAGTCACTATCTGTCTGTGGGTGTTCATGGAGTTCTGGAGACATGAGGGAGAATGGACCAGTCACTGACAACCCAGTCACTATCTGTCTGTGGGTGTTCATGGAGTTCTGGAGACATGAGGGAGAATGGACCGGTCACTGACAACCCAGTCACTATCTGTCTGTGGGTGTTCATGGAGTTCTGGAGACATGTGGGAGAATGGACCAGTCACTGACAACCCAGTCACCATCTGTCTGTGGGTGCTCATGGAGTTCTGGAGACATGAGGGAGAATGGACTGGTCACTGACAACCCAGTCGTCAGTCGAGGATATCCGTGCAGTGTTATCCTTTCTTTATCAAGACTCCTCTGTGATCTCCCCTCCCTCCCCCCCCCTCCTTCCCTTTCACCTTCACCGTCAACTCCGACCCCTCCCATCCCGCCTGCCACTCAAATAGATAAACAAATATTTCCTTAATCTGCAAGCTTCTTGAAGAAGGCATATGGTAATGTCTTTTTAATTCGTATCAGTGACAAACTCATTAATGACTGTTGTAGACTATATATGGTCACAATGTTCTTTTCAACCCTCACTTTCCTCCTTAACGACTATTTGTTCATTGCAGACTTTAATAACAAATTGTAGCATCCACTCCTGGAAGAATTCCTCCTTAAAGACAATGTTTTCACTGCAGACTTTAATAACAAATTGTAACATCCACTGTTAGAAGAATTCCTCCTTAACGACTATTTTTTCACTGCAGATTTTAATAACAAATTGTAACATCCACTCCTGAAAGAATTCCTCCTTAACGACAATTTTTTTTCACTGCAGACTTTAATAACAAATTGTAACATCCACTCCTGGAAGACTTTAATAACAAATTGTAACATCCACTCCTGGAAGACTTTAATAACAAATTGTAACATCCACTTCTAGAAGACTGCAATAACAAATTGTAACATCCACTCCTGGAAGAATTCCTCCTTAAGGACCATTTTTTCACTGCAGACTTTAATAACAAATTGTAACATCCACTTCTGGAAGATTTTAATAACAAATTGTAACATCCACTCCTGGAAGACTTTAATAACAAATTGTAACATCCACTCCTGGAAGACTTTAATAACAAATTGTAACATCCAATTCTGGAAGACTTTAATAACAAATTGTAACATCCACTCCTGGAAGACTTTGATAACAAATTGTAACATACTCTCCTGGAAGACTTTAATAACAAATTGTAACATCCACTTCTGGAAGACTTTTATAACAAATTGTAACATCCACTCCTGAACGAATTCCTCCTTAACGACGATTTTTTCACTCAGACTTTAATAACAAATTG
>CM065739.1:20753215-20755715 GCA_033310375.1 Conus canariensis
CACGTGTGGGTTGGCTGCATGTGTTTTTTGAGATTGTCAGGTTGTTGCTCGGGGTGTATTCACTAACAACGATTTCCATTTATGCCTGCAGTTGTTTACTATTTCTGTTTTAGTATTTAGGGTTGCTAAGTGTGGCTTGCATAGTATTAGCCATTTTTCAGTTAAACATAAGTTGCATCTTTTTGAAATGTTGCTGTATGGTGATGCCCTTTTTTATTATTTTCCAGGATATATTGTAGTTTATTTTTGCGTCTTTAAGTTTCCAAATGTATTTGCTCAGTTCTGTTTGGTTTTTGTATTTTTCTTTATTAAATGACTGTTTGTGGTTTGCATATCTGGTTTTGAAGTGGTTTTCAGTAATCCCTATGTATGTTTCTTTTTCGTTTTCTGATGTCACAGTGGCTTGGTATACAATATTGTTGTAAAGGCATTTATTGCTTAGGGGGCACTGCTCTTTTTTGGTGCAGTTGCAAGATTTCCTTTCTTCACCCTTCTTTGTTGTGTTGATTTTCATTTTGTTGGATGTATCAATTAGATTTTTGAGGTTAGGCATACATGAGTACGATAGTTTGACAGTGTTTTTGTTGAATATTTTAGACAGTTTGTGTTCTTTTGGGAACGAAGTTGTTAAGATTTTAAAGAATTCTTTCCCTATGTTTGTTTTGAGTTTCCCGTCGTATGGTGGGTTGTACCATATGATTTTTCTTTTCCTGTTTTTCTTACTTTTATTTATGTTGTTGTCTGGGTTGTATTGTATCAAATCATGGCGATCACCACCAGCCATAGACGAAATGAAACCTTTTGAGGATAAGATGAAAAGAATGATAGCCAATATTCAATTCAAAAAATCTAACAACGATTTCCAAACAACATTAAAAAACCAAATAAAACAAATACAAAATGACAAAAAGATATTTGTGAAGGCTGATAAACCAGTAATTACTACAAAATGGAACCTAAGGAATACTCCCAACTCCTTGATAAAAACATCCAGAAAAACTACAAAAAAGCCGACAAAAATACACATGACAATATCCGCATCAAAGAAAAAGAACTTGTGCATCGCATAGACCTAAGTGACAGGGTAGAAACGACAGCAACAAAAGAAGCTTTTATAACACTCAAAGACCACAAGCCCAATTTTCACAACAACCCAACATGTAGACTAATAAACCCATCTAAATCTGAACTAGGCAAAATAAGCAAGAAAATTCTAGAAAAAATAATAAAGAACATAAAATCAAACTCTGAATACAACCTCTGGAAGAACACACACGAAGTTATCCAATGGTTCAAAAAACTCAATAAACAAAGCAATACAGTATTCATCACATTCGACATAGTAGACTTCTACCCATCCATAGATGAGGAACTACTCACCAAAGCTCTGAAATTTGCTAGTAACCACACAGACATAACAGGGTCAGAAATGGAAATCATCCTCCACACCAAGAAAACGTTACTGTACAGCAAAAACGAAACCTGGATCAAGAAAACAAAGAGCAACTCAACATTTGACGTAACCATGGGATCATATGATGGTGCAGAAACATGCGAACTGGTCGGACTATTCATACTATCCAACATCAAGAAACAACTTGGAAAACAAGTTGGACTATACAGAGACGACGGCCTTGCTGCACTAACCAACAACCCAAGAACCATTGAAAACAGGAAAAAAGAACTATGCAAAATCTTCCAAAACTACAACTTAAAAATCACCATTGAAGCAAACAAAAAGGTAGTGAACTACTTAGACATAACACTTGACCTCAACAACCACATATATAAACCATACAAGAAACCTAACGACACACCTATCTATGTAAACATCAAAAGCCACCATCCACCAACTGTATTAAAGACCATACCCAACGGCATAAACAAGAGACTATCAAATCTGTCATGCAACGAAAGAGTATTCAACAACGCAGCAGTAGAATACCAAGAAGCACTGCAAAAAAGTGGGTACAATTACAAACTACAATACAACCCAGACAACAACATAAATAAAAGTAAGAAAAACAGGAAAAGAAAAATCATATGGTACAACCCACCATACGACGGGAAACTCAAAACAAACATAGGGAAAGAATTCTTTAAAATCTTAACAACTTCGTTCCCAAAAGAACACAAACTGTCTAAAATATTCAACAAAAACACTGTCAAACTATCGTACTCATGTATGCCTAACCTCAAAAATCTAATTGATACATCCAACAAAATGAAAATCAACACAACAAAGAAGGGTGAAGAAAGGAAATCTTGCAACTGCACCAAAAAAGAGCAGTGCCCCCTAAGCAATAAATGCCTTTACAACAATATTGTATACCAAGCCACTGTGACATCAGAAAACGAAAAAGAAACATACATAGGGATTACTGAAAACCACTTCAAAACCAGATATGCAAACCACAAACAGTCATTTAATAAAGAAAAATACAAAAACCAAACAGAACTGAGCAAATACATTTGGAAACTTAAAGACGCAAAAATAAAC
>CM065739.1:20763215-20765715 GCA_033310375.1 Conus canariensis
TGCTACGCCTGCACCATCCCGGCCATAGTAACAGCTAGTGAGCACTGCTGCAGCCGACACTGCTACGCCTGCACCATCCCGGCCATAGTAACAGCTAGTTAGCACTGCTGCAGCCGACACTGATACACCTGCCGACACTGTTACGCCTGCACCATCCCGGCCATAATAACAGCTAGTGAGCACTGCTGCAGCCGACACTGTTACGCCTGCACCATCCCGGCCATAGTAACAGTTAGTGAGCACTGCTGCAGCCGACACTGTTACGCCTGCACCATCCCGGCCATAGTAACAGCTAGTGAGCACTGCTGCAGCCGACACTGTTACGCCTGCACCATCCCGGCCATAGTAACAGCTAGTTAGCACTGCTGCAGCCGACACTGATACACCTGCCGACACTGTTACGCCTGCACCATCCCGGCCATAATAACAGCTAGTTAGCACTGCTACAGCCGACATTGTTACGCCTGCACCATCCCGGCCATAGTAACAGCTAGTGAGCACTGCTACAGCCGACACTGTTACGCCTGCACCATCCCGGCCATAGTAACAGCTAGTGAGCACTGCTGCAGCCGACACTGTTACGCCTGCACCATCCCGGCCATAGTAACAGCTACGGGGCACTGCTGCAGCCGACACTGTTACGCCTGCACCATCCCGGCCATAGTAACAGCTATTTAGCACTGCTGCAGCCGACACTGTTACGCCTGCACCATCCCGGCCATAGTAACAGCTAGTGAGCACTACTGCAGCCGACACTGTTACGCCTGCACCATCCCGGCCATAGTAACAGCTACGGAGCACTGCTGCAGCCGACACTGTTACGCCTGCACCATCCCGGCCATAGTAACAGCTAGTTAGCACTGCTGCAGCCGACACTGTTACGCCTGCACCATCCCGGCCATAGTAACAGCTAGTGAGCACTGCTGCAGCCGACACTGTTACGCCTGCACCATCCCGGCCATAGTAACAGCTAGTGAGCACTGCTGCAGCCGACACTGTTACGCCTGCACCATCCCGGCCATAGTAACAGCTAGTGAGCACTGCTGCAGCCGACACTGTTACGCCTGCACCATCCCGGCCATAGTAACAGCTAGTGAGCACTGCTGCAGCCGACACTGTTACGCCTGCACCATCCCGGCCATAGTAACAGCTAGTTAGCACTGCTGCAGCCGACACTGATACACCTGCCGACACTGTTACGCCTGCACCATCCCGGCCATAGTAACAGTTAGTGAGCACTGCTGCAGCCGACACTGTTACGCCTGCACCATCCCGGCCATGCCACAGTCTGTCTCTAAACACCCACCAGTAGGGATGGTTCCAGACTCGTGTGCAGGACTCGAACGATGCCTCGAGTCACATTGCTTACTGAAAGTTCCTACAGTTGATGTTGTTTTCTGCCTGCTACTGTGCTTCTTCTCTCGTATTCCTCCTACCGCCTCACCCTCCCCTAGACCTGAATGTTTATTTCACTGAAATGGGTTCGCCAGATTCGCAGCCTTTATCTTAGCTGACGGCTTTCCGTAATGACAGTATCTATCATCACCACAGATCTGACGGGCTCTGAAGTTGGCATCCCGGTGCTGAGGTGAAAGGTCATCACATACGCTCAAACATCGCAGTTAACGAATCTGGAATGTGGTGATTAAGTCTGCAGTGAAGGCCGAATGTAAAGGTTCTCACACAAGCTCAAATATAACCCAGAAGACAGTTTGCTGCAGTTTGAAGGCAGGAAGTCCCGGTGACGTCATAGTGCCTTCAGAAGGGAAGAAAAACGATAGTAAGAAAGAAAAAAGAAAAAAAAAAACGAAAAAAAAAAAAAAACGAAAAGGACAAGACAAAAAAAAGGAAAAAGAAGGAAAAAGGAAAAAAAAAAAAAAAAAGTAAATCTAAATTGAACTACTTGTTATGATTTCAACATATTATTAATAGAAAACATGGTTTCTACCCTGAATTGCATTACATTTTTCACTGAAATTATCTCCCTTGTTTATAAATTGCACACGCATCCTCTTGTCGATGATGTGATTGTTGCTTCCCCTCCCTTCCTCCCATTTCTATTTTGTTTTCCTTCGTCTGTTTTCGTGTTGATGTTCTTTAAAAAAAAAAAAAATCCCAACTTTGAGGTAAAACGTGTAGAATACCGTAAATGTATTGTAACCGCCAGCATATGTTACATTTCAGTACAGTGCAAACCTAGGGCTTGTTGTTGTTGCTCATTTGTCCTGATGACTGTGAATGTATTCTGTTCATTTGTTTATTGCATAAAAGTTATTTAAACCAGTCCCGATGACAAGTTGAAAGATTTCTGCATATCCTGAAATCCAAGACGGACTGCAGGAAAATCCTTTACACGGTTTATTAATTCTGGCCATATGTTGATGTTCGATCAGCTGTTCTACCCTTTCAAAATTTACACATATGACAGACACGTACTGAAAAAGTATGCAATCTAGCATTAATGAAACAAAAATCTTTGCATATTCAAGATGACAAAAAC
>CM065739.1:20768215-20770715 GCA_033310375.1 Conus canariensis
AGAGAGAGAGAGAGAGAGAGGAGAGAGAGAGAGAGAGAGAGAGAGAGAGAGAGAGGATGAATCAGAGATTCGGAACCCGTCTTTTCGATCGATAGCTATCTACATTCGCCTATTTATCTGCTCACCAAATTCATGACAGTACAAACGAAATATGAGGAGGGAAAAGTAGGTCAGAGGACGTGTGGGAGACCGGGAGAGGGGAATGGAGGTGAGGGGTGGGTGGAGGTGGGGGGGAGCGATTTGAAATTACGCGAGAGATGTGATGACGCATCTCTGGCAACTCCAGCTCACAGAAGGAGAAAAGAGAAGCTGGATTCAAAGATAATGACCGCATCGTTAGTAAATGTCAGTCTCTCGTTGGCTGATAACACGGTGATAGCCACAGCTTGTTTTAAAGGTACGTGCGGGTGGTGTACCTTGGCATCTTCTTCTTGTGAGGTTTCCGCGCGGCCGATCCGCGCGACCTGTCTGCCGACAACGTAAATTGAGCTGATGGCGAGCCTGGAACACCTTGCCTTGCCCTGACAGCCATTTATTCTCATTAAGGCTGCACGTGCACTTCCTGTCCTCCTACTGGGTGACGTGTACACTTGACGCCCTTCCTGTGTGTGCCCGCTTTTTACTACGGTGGTAGAAAGTCAGGGCTGGTTAGGGCCACACGCCACAATTAGGATTTTGTACTAAAAACATTATAATATAATCCATGTAAGCGTTTTGAGGCCCACCCTAAATTTGAACCGGCATTTGATGTTAAACTGATAATTGATCAAAAGAACAACTCCCCACCAATCATTTTCCTTGTTTTGCGGGGGATCTTCACTGATGAAATCACAGTCTTCAAAATACATGACCTTGCCCTTAGTTGACACACATTTCAGGCCTTTGCACCCACCCGTGACCCTATCTTTGCGCCAGCCCGATCAGCACAAAATAATCCCATTCCTTTCATCTTAATCTATCCGCTTGGAACCACCTGGCTTGTACCTTGATGGCCATATGAAAGACAATGGGGAAAATCAGCTTTCAGACACAATAAAAGTTCTCAAAACAATGAAGTTTATAAATACTCGATTCCTAAAAACATGGCCTTGGCGCATTACTTTTTTTTGGGTATGCAGCCTGTTAACAGCAACAGGCGCAAGTCGCTGCTTTCTTGTACCAATCGTTAGAACGCTTACGTAACTGGGCGAATCGCATTGCATGACACCTGACGTAGGAATAAAGAGTCAGAGATCAAAAGCCACAACGACAGTGTTCAAACAAGCCAGTCTTTGCTTGAGTTTCTGTCAGTTTAGAATCCACGCCATCTTCCAGACAGACCTGGTGAATGTTTTCTGTAAGGCATTGGTGGTCAGAAAGAAACCATTTTACTGATGATGATGATGATGATGCTGGTTACCCCTCATGTGCCTTAAATAGCAAGGTCCTCTGATTGGTGCCTCAAACGAATCGGTATTCTCACTCGTAGAACTAGACTAACATCCTGTTCTTTCCACCTCTCTCTCTCTCTCTCTCTCTCTCTCTCTCTCTCTCTCTCTTCTCTCCTCTTCTCTCTCTCTCTCTCTGTGCCCAAATTAATGTGGGTTTACCATTCGGTCAAAAGCACTGAGCACTGGGTGCCAATACAGCGTGCTTGTCCCTAGAAGCAACAATATTTAATCATACAAATGATTCCAGTATAGGGTGCTTGTCCCTAGAAGCAACAATATTGAATCATACAAGTGGTCGAGAGTTCAACTCTCTCTCCATTCTTTTTCAACTTCTTCTTCCTCTTCTAGCTGATCTTTTCCTTTCTCTAACAAATCCTTGCCCTCTCGTCCGCTGCTTCCGCCATCGTGACAGCCAATCTCTGTTTTCCAAGAGCACGAATCCCTACTCACTAGGAAAAAAAAACAAACAGAAACCAACCAGTGAGGAGCAAGCACCCTGCAAAAGGCGAGTCTTCAAGGCGAGTTCAAAGTGCTCAAAAAGCAGTTTGTTTTCTTTTCTCTTCGTTTTCTTTTTCTTTTCTTTTTTCTACCTGGGGCGCATGACACTCATCCATAGACAAACAACACAGCTTTTATCTTTGGGGAATGGGTACATGATGTATAAGGCTTATAACTGAATTTTAGTGCATCAAATCAATATTCTATACACTACAATGTTTAACTAAACAGCACTTGTGATGCGTAACACGACGTGGATAATACATTCTCCCCTCCCCCCCCCCAACACACACACATACACACAGTCTCTCCCCTCTTCCCTTCTATTCTCCTTTGTGCTCTCTCTCTCTCTCTCTCTCTCTCTCTCTCTCTCTCTCTCTCTCTCTTGTCCAGCTAAATAAATCGATGAGATCGTCTGCTCCACTCTTTCACACAACAAACACCCCCCCCCCTCCATCTCTTCTCCTCTCCTCTCTCCTCTCTCTCCCTCTCTCTTCTCTCTCTCTCTCTCTCTCTCTCTTCGACATCAGCAGCCAGAGATGGTCAAATTGCGCAATTGGGATCGGGGTGGT
>CM065739.1:20780715-20810715 GCA_033310375.1 Conus canariensis
TGTGTGTGTGTGTGTGTGTGAAGGAGAGAGAGAGAGAGAGAGAGAGAGAGAGAGAGAGTGGTGTGTGTGTGTGTGTGTGTGTGGTGTGTGTGTGTGGTGTGTGTGTGTGTGTGGTGGCGCGCGCGCGCGCGCACCACTGAATCCTGCATGAAACGTTTATTCTCCCTACTCCCAAGAGTATACCGTTCACCGATTTTCTTTTTCCTGTGGTGTTTCAGGAGTATTTCCGGTCCACCCGAACAGTGGAGGGGGTGCACTCCCTCCCTCAGGGGCTGGAGTATTACCAGGCCTGTCTGGACTGGTACCTGGGGGTACGGGTGGCACCTGAAGAGATTTTCGACCTGGGGGTCCGTGAGGTGGCCAGGATTGAGGCCAACATTAAGAAGGTGGGTGACGCTTTTCCTGTCCATTCCTATCCCCCCTTCTGTGTGTTTTTCCTTCTTTCTTTCAGGTTTTCTTCTGTGTGTTTTTCCTTCTTTCTTTCAGGTTTTCTTCTGTTTGTTTTTCCTTCTTTCTTTCAGGTTTTCTTCTGTGTGTTTTTCCTTCTTTCTTTCAGGTTTTCTTCTGTTTGTTTTTCCTTCTTTCTTTCAGGTTTTCTTCTGTTTGTTTTTCCTTCTTTCTTTCAGGTTTTCTTCTGTTTGTTTTTCCTTCTTTCTTTCAGGTTTTCTTCTGTGTGTTTTTCCTTCTTTCTTTCAGGTTTTCTTCTGTTTGTTTTTCCTTCTTTCTTTCAGGTTTTCTTCTGTTGTTTTTCCTTCTTTCTTTCAGGTTTTCTTCTGTGTGTTTTTCCTTCTTTCTTTCAGGTTTTCTTCTGTGTGTTTTTCCTTCTTTCTTTCAGGTTTTCTTCTGTGTGTTTTTCCTTCTTTCTTTCAGGTTTTCTTCTGTTTGTTTTTCCTTCTTTCTTTCAGGTTTTCTTCTGTTTGTTTTTCCTTCTTCTCTTTCAGGTTTTCTTCTGTTTGTTTTTCCTTCTTTCTTTCAGGTTTTCTTCTTCTCTCTTGTTGTCTTATCTTCCGTGACACTTCACTGGCATGGCACCCGCAAAGCGCATTCCTGCCCCCATCCCTTTCTCCCGTCCACAGACACAGCCTGCCCCGTCCCACCATAGCCCCGGCACCCGCAATTCTCAGGATACATAAACGTCAAGTCGTCATAGGGCAACCCACCAGAGGAGACACTGCACTGCTGCCGAGTCACTTCGATGGTGTTCAGTAGTGCCTGTTCTAAACAAACATACGCAGGATACCTCATACAAAACCCCCTACTGACGACAATTATTGCTTAGTCGCGGAGCCAGCGTGAATGAGCGCTCTGTCCGGAGGGCGCCACCACGTCCGTCCAACGATAATCCCCATGAATTTATCATTGTCGGTGACCCGGACAGAACCAAACCAAGGGCGTAGACGTGGAGAGGTGACTGAAACTGAGGTCACCATGAGAGTAAGGCATGAGGGACCAGAGAATTTGAGAATTTCAAATGCTAATCGATAAGATGAGGATGGTGAAGATGATGCGTCGGATTTCCATTTAGGTCGTAGACTTCATGACAGAGCTGTACTCTAGGCTTACTTTCATAATAATATCCCGGCATCAACCAGGCCCGAGAAATACCGACACATGCTGTGTTGGTCACAAAATCTGAGCAGCACTCTCAGAGACGCATCCATTAAGTGAATGGAACTCGACTGTGTGGTCCCAGTTTTCCCAATTGAGCCCATAGCAAACTCAACCGTGGGTAAGGGCCGATAGAGGCATACAAAGCCCACAAATAAATGGCTCTGATGGGAATAGAACCCACGACACCCCAGCCGGGAAACCGCTAACAACAGTACCTCGGCGGCTGGTGTGTTTCATTGCTTTCACTCTTTTGTCATTTTTTTCTATCTGTCGTTTTGTCTGTCTTGTTTTGTCTGTTTTCGATCTACTTGCCTTTCTGTCCGATTTCTATGCGCCAGTCTTTCTCTCAGTATGTCTGTCTTTCTTTTGGTCAGCGTGTCTCTACTTTCTTTTATTCTTAGTTTCAAAACGAGGTGACCGAGGGCGAAAAATGAAGCGAATTTAAAAAAAAAGAAAAAAGAAACGGTTTTAGTTTCACCAGACGATACAAACAGATCACAGGATAAAACACAATGCGTTTCGACATCTTGGGTCTTCTTTAGGCAAAAACAAGCAACATTTAGGACAATGAAAATGGAGAACGAGCAACCACTTATCTTCTCATATTCGGCGCAAAATGGGTGTTGGATGAAACCACCCATTTTGTTCTTTCCTTTGCAGACAAAATATTAATGTCCATCATCATGATGTTGATGATTGTCAAATGTGTCTGCTGACACCCCGTCTCTGCTGCTGCCTTTGTTTCAGATCATGGCGGAAGGGGATTCAGCGGAACTCTCAAGTCTTTCTTTCAGCACGTCAAGTTCATCCCCAAGTTTTACAACCACCACCAAGGTAACACGTCATAAGGTATCATGGCTCCATTGGTCTTTCAGCACGTCAAATTCATCTCAACCACACCAAGGTAAACACGTCATAGTATCATGGCTCCATTGGTCTTTCAGCACGTCAAGTTCATCCCCAAATTTTACAACCACACTAAGGTAAATACGTCATAGGTATCATGGCTCCATTGGTCAGTCAGTTTGTAGGAGCCCCTTGTTGCTTTTGTCTTGCTCTTCTCTGTTGGGAGACATTCTGCTGGTCTGTCAGTGTCGGTTAACGGATTTCTTACTTCTTTTATTGTACTCCCAGCTCTTATAGAACAGGGAGTACTTTAGAATGGAAACGAAGAAATGCTGTCTGTGTGTCTGTCTGTCTGTGTGTCCGTGGTCAAAATGTGTTCCACTCGCTCCAGACAAAACTACTGGGCCGATCTTTCTGAAAATTTGTAGGTATGTTCATTATGGGCCACGGATAATGCCCCATGTTTTAGTTTACCGCTATAACCGTTACTAACGGCTGTAACGGCCTATAATGGTTTTTCTTCTTTATGGAATATCTCAGAAAGTACTTGGCCAATTTATAAGTGGTTAGGATGATCTGGTGACAAATCGAGCCTCTGTCCATATTAAGTGATGTAATGCTGAAAATGGATTAAACAACCGTTAAAAACCGTTATTCTGCCGTTATTTCTTATATATAGGTGGATTTTAACGAAATTTGGTATATAGAAAGGTTATCACACACAAATGGCACTTCTATATAGTGTTTCAAAATGTGACCTTTGAAAACCGTTATTCTTGACATATTGTCCGATTTGGATGAAATTTGATATGTACACAGCTTTAGCCCAGTTAGGACTAAAATACCGGTTTCAAAATGTATATCGGTTATATACCGTTAAACCGTTATTTTGCCGTTATTCTCTATATATTGGTGGGTTTTAATGAAATTTTGTATATAGAAAGGTTATCACATACAAATGGCACTTCCATGTAGTGTTTCAAAATCTGACTGTTAAAAACCGTTATTCTTGACATATTGTCCGATTTGGATGAAATTTGGTATGTACACAGGCTTTAGCCCAGTGAGGACTAAAATACCAGTTTCAAAAGTGTACATCGGTTAAATAACCGTTAAAACCGTTATTTTGCCTTTATTTCTTATCTCACAAAGCATTTGGCCGATTTATAAGCAGTTTGGAAAACTGGGAGTACGTTTATATGCTTCGCATCTTGTTTTCTTTCTTTCTTCTTATTTTCTTTCTGTTGTTTTCATTTATTCTTTCTTTCTGTCTGTCTTTCTTTCTTTTTCTTCTTTCTTTCTTACCCTTTTTTTTCGGTGTGTGTGTGTGTGTGTGTGTGTGTGTGTGTGTGTGTGTGTGGTGTGTGGGGGGGGGGGGGGGGGGGCTTTCTTACATCCCATGTCCCATCCGTGATATCATTCTCACACTGTGCATTCCGGCTCCCCATGCAAGTTACCATTTTAGTTTGTTTTGTCCCAGCCCAAGCACCGGCAGTGCACATACACAGGATGCGACTATTTTAGGTCGCCATGAAGCCACTCATCTAAACAGACCCTGCACAGTGCTGGGTCGCTTCTGTGGTACCGCATGGTACCTGTCATCTAATCAGACCCTGCACAGTGCCGGGTCGCTTCTGTGGTGCCGCATGGTACCTGTTCTGATCCAGCACATGAAGGGCATCACTGGCTAAACCCCATAGTGGTCATGATAATTGCTTTGTCGCGGGGAGCTGCGTTGATTCGTCACTTCTGTGGGGGTTTTTTCTTCGTAAAGCGTGTGTCTTAATTGACTTTGCTCTTCGTTTTCAAAATCTACGGCGTTTTTTGTGATTATTGTTGACAGCTGGGGGTATAGTAGATGGTGTCCTGCCTATGTCGGAGGAAAGCAGACGCATTACAGAGGTGACACTGTAGTACTGTCTGACCTGGTGGTCTACTTCATGACAGTCTGTACGTACCATTTTTGGTCGGAATAAGCGGCGTTGGAAGTAAGCCCGCTGAGGTTGCCCAGAAAATAAGGCAGGAGAAAAGGGCTTATGTCGTTTAACTTTGCGCATTGTTCTTAAGTGTGTATGCTACAAATCAGCCGCTGTGTTTTTGATGGCTAGAGTTGCAAGTGGCAGGCGTTGAGGTCGTAGGTTCCAATTCCATCAAAGGCATATACGGTCATGGTTTGTGGTCGCTTCTGTGGGCTTCTCCTACCCAGAGTTGAGTTTGCCATTGGCTGTAATAGGAAAAAGTCTAACTACAAATCGTGTTTCATCCACTTCAAAAATGGGATTCTGAGAGAGATGCTGATATTTTCCGACCAAAGCTAGAGGTGTCTGTTCTTTTTGCACGTAGTTGACGCCAGAATATAATGAGAGAAGAAACATAGAGTCCTGTCTTTCTGGTCTCAGACCAGGAGGACATTCCATGGCATTATCCCCTTGACCTTCATCTTTACGAATCACCATAAAACTCATCAATTCTGCGGCCATCTTACCCTGCTGTCGTGTTGACTTCAGTTTACATGTCCTGTGCAGGCCAGTGACCGTGCAGACTTTATGTCAAAGGTCTCACGTGTGGGTGTGGGCACGTTCATCAGGGGTGTTCTGGATAGACCTCAGGACGTGGTCTGTGGTTCATTGATCATTGTCATCACTAAGTGGATGGACCTCAGGACGTGGTCTGTGGTTCATTGATCATTTTATCACTAAGTGGATGGACCTCAGGACGTGGGTGTGTGGTTCATTGATCATTGTCATCACTAAGGGGATGGACCTCGGGACGTGGGTGTGTCGTTCATTGATCATTTCATCACTAAGTGGATGGACCTCAGGACGTGGTCTGTAGTTCATTGATCATTTCATCACTAAGTGGATGGATCTCAGGACGTGGTCTCTGTTTCATTGTCATCACTAAGTGGATGGACCTCAGGACGTGGGTGTGTGGTTCATTGATCATTGTCATCACTAAGTGGATGGACCTCAGGACGTGGGTGTGTGGTTCATTGATCATTTCATCATTAAGTGGATGGACCTCAGGACGTGGTCTGTGGTTCATTGATCATTTCATCACTAAGTGGATGGATCTCAGGACGTGGTCTCTGCTTCATTGATCATCACTAAGTGGATGGACCTCAGGACGTGGGTGTGTGGTTCATTGATCATTGTCATCACTAAGTGGATGGACCTCAGGACGTGGGTGTGTGGTTCATTGATCATTGTCATCACTAAGTGGATGGACCTCAGGACGTGGGTGTGTGGTTCATTGATCATTGTCATCACTAGTGGATGGACCTCAGGACGTGGTGTGGGTTCATGATCTTGTCATCACTAAGTGGATGGACCTCAGGACGTGGGTGTGTGGTTCATTGATCATTGTCATCACTAAGTGGATGGACCTCAGGACGTGGGTGTGTGGTTCATTGATCATTGTCATCACTAAGTGGATGGACCTCAGGACGTGGGTGTGTGGTTCATTGATCATTGTCATCACTAAGTGTGTCATGCTGTATGCTGGATCAGAACAGGCACCGATGAACTGAACTGAGATGACTCGGCAGCGGTGTGTCTCCTCCAATGGGCGTCCGGATGATGGTCTGAAATTGATTGCTCCCTGTGAAGTGCCGGTGTTGAGACTTCGACAGGACGGATCTGGATGTGGCTGTGGACGGGGCGGCCGGTATTAGCGTTGTGGAACTAATGCCATGGACGGAATGAGACAGACAAACAAACAAACAAACAAAGAAGAAAACCCACACTCACACCATTTTGCTCTTTAGTTTTATGTATGAATGCTTAACTTTCCTTTCTACCTTTGAGTTGGTGTACTGTATGACTTTCTGCCTTCGAGTTGGTGTGTTGTATGACTTTCTACCTTTGAGTTGGTGTACTGTATGACTTCCTGCTTTCGAGTTGGTGTGTTGTATGACTTTCTGTCTTTGAGTTGGTGTACTGTATAACTTTCTCCTTTCGAGTTGGTGTACTGTTTGACTTTCTACCTTTGAGTTGGTGTACTATATATGACTTTCTACCTTTGAGTTGGTGTACTATATATGACTTTCTACCTTTGAGTTGGTGTACTATATATGACTTTCTGCCTTTGAGTTGGTGTACTATATATGACTTTCTACCTTTCAGTTGGTGTACTATATGACTTTCTACCTTTCAGTTGGTGTACTGTATATGACTTTCTACTTTTTGAGTTGGTGTACTAAATGACTTTCTACCTTTCAGTTGGTGTACTGTATCACTTTCTGTCTTTGAGTTGGTGTAGTATATGGCTTCCTGCCTTTCAGTTGGTGTACTGTATGACTTTCTACCTTTGAGTTGGTGCACTGTATGACTTTCTACCTTTAATGTTGTGTATTATATGACTTTCTGTCGGGCAGGAAGACCTGCTGATTGGCTACAACATGTTGCTAGGGGAGACCATTCAGCCCAGACTGTCCCGCATGTTCTACAATTTCCACATTCCCACCGTCACATGAGTGCCTTCCTTCAGATGTAGGGGTGATATCAGTGGTTGTATTTTGACTGCAAAATCAGAATCAGTGAACGACGTGCGCAGTTGTTTTGTGTGTGTGTGTGTGTGTGTGTGTGTGTGTGTGTGTGTGTGTGTGTGTGTGTGTGTGTGTATGAGAGAGAGAGAGAGAGAGAGAGAGAGAGAGAGAGAGAGAGGTGAGAGAGAGAGTTTTAATCTCAATGCAAACCTGTCTGGGTGAAGAAAGTTTTTACAGAAATTCACGAGTTTACAAAACTTAATGAGGCAGGTCGTGAAAAAAAAATTTACAACGAAGAAGTAGAATGTGTGAAACATGATCAAAAATTCAGTAAGACTGAGAGTGACTTTAAGCATGTTTGACTCACTGCTTTGACGGCATGGACTTGTGACTGGATATTTCAGCGTGTGCTCCACGTCTCTCCCTCACTCTTTCTCTCTCTCCCTCCCTTCCCCCTCTCTCTGACTCCCTCTCTCTCTCCCTCCCTCCCCCCTCTCTCTCATATCTTTCGTGGCTCCCTGATCCCTGATAGCAATAAATTCACGCTGCTCATCCACGCTCCCCATATACAGCTGCACTAAGGCATGTGCTGTCGCAGCCTCCACACCGCAGTGCGCAAGAGTACTATGTCGTAATGAGGCAACCAGCAGTACAAGACGCTGCACAGCTGTCAGGTCACTTTGGCCACCTGGAAGGCCTTCTCTTATCCAACACACGTATCATATGGTTTTCTGGCCTTATAATTCTGCTGGAAGACTGAAAGCTTTCTTACAGGCTGTTGGTAATCCTCCGCTCTCGTATGTTTTCGAGAGCCTTGTTCAATTTTCCCTCATCTGTCGACTTTCACGTGTGATTTAGTGTAGGATGTGTTACGAAAGGACACGAAATGCCGACCTTGCAGCCTCTGTTGACTTCATGTCTTCATTAGACCTGCCGCTGGGTGGACTTTGCTGACATCATTTCAGGTAGAAGATTCGCTAAATCGTGTCTCAGTGGTGGTACTTGTTATCCTCACTGTGCCGGATTTGAAGAAACTAAACAATTACGTGGGGTCTGTTCTCTTGGGTGACCTTCTGGCGGCCTGGCGTTAACAAACGTTCTGTGAAACTGTTGATACTGTGCGTATCAGGACAGGGCAAATACAGGTGTGGCTGCACAGGGTAGAGCCGGAATGAGTCATGATGATGATGATGATGATGATGATAGATTCTCCCGTCGTGTTCGACGGATGAGTAGGCAGGCAGGTCATCTGCTGATGTGGGTCCTCATGTGGGAATGAAGACCATTTCTTGAAGCACAAATTCTTCCACAGACGCTGCATGGAAAGGAGTCCTGCAAGGATGCGCCTCGTTTTCTCCGCTTCCTCCTCTCCTGGATGGCAGCTGCTCTGTTGCGCTCAAACATCTTTGTGCCCAGGGAACTGTGGGAGTAACTCCATGAGAATAGAACTGAACACGTGCCATACTAGAGACCTTGTAATACTATTGATGCAGGTCAACTCAATGGCAGAGCGAAAGTTTTGCAGTCAGACTATGTATGTGAGGATTGCATCACGCTGGCACCTTACACCAACATTGTCATTTTCGATACCAAAATTGTCATTTTCGCTGGCCACCTTTGCCTGTTGTCGTTCTGCTGGTACCGGTGTAATGCTATTCAGGACCCCACTCTTCTGGAATGGTTATCCCCCTCCCCCTCTCGTATATCGTAAAAGAAAGATCCCCGTCTGCCCCATCATATTTGATGTATGTGGACGTGACAGCTAAAGATCCCCATCTGCCTCGTCACATTTGATGTATATGGACGTGACAGCTAAAGATCCCCATCTGCCTCGTCACATGTGATGTATGTGGACGTGACAGCTAAAGATCTCCGTCTGCCTCGTCACATGTGATGTATGTGGACGTGACAGCTAAAGATCCCCGTCTGCCTCGTCACATTTGATGTATGTGGACGTGACAGCTAAAGATCCCCGTCTGCCTCGTCACATTGGATGCATGTGGACGTGACAGCTAAAGATCCCCGTCTGCCTCGTCACATTGGATGCATGTGGACGTGACAGCTAAAGATCCCCGTCTGCCTCGTCACATGTGATGTATGTGGACGTGACAGCTAAAGATCCCCGTCTGCCTCGTCACATTTGATGTATGTGGACGTGACAGCTAAAGATCCCCGTCTTGCCTCGTCACATTTGTATGTGGACGTGACAGCTAAAGATCCCCGTCTGCCTTGTCACATTGGATGTAGGTGGACGTGACAGCTTCATGTGGCCTAAACAGAAACAGTTTTGTTACGTGTAATGTCAGGTGGTCCCAGACGTAAACTAACCGATTTCTCTCAAGGATCCCATTGCTCCTCAGCCGCAGGGTTAGACTCTCAACTGTATGCATCCTGCAGTCATCAACCTTTTCTTTATACATGTTTATTTGTGAACTGTTCTCTCGTTCTCTTTATCTCTTTTATCAAAATCTCTATTTGTATCACTTGTACATATACAACCACACACACACACACACACACACACACACACACACACACACACACACACACACACACACAACACAACATATAATAATATATATATTATATATTATATATATATATATATATATATATATACACACACACACCACATTTTATACTGTTTGCATAATGGTTTTAGTTTTTCAGCAACTTTTTACCTCTCCACACTTTCGTTTTGTTTTATTCTACTACCTTTCGCTGGCTTTCCTTTTTTGTGTTTTTTTTTTTACATTTCAAATCTTTGCCAAGTCATTACTATAATGATGGAAGAATTGTTAACCTACACTTGTTTTCCCCACAACTTAATTGTTCAGCATTATATTGTTTGGTCAATCAGTGGGCGATTGCATCGCTTACGGGATCCAAGTAAAGGTTGTTCTACACAATTCTTAGCCACTGACAAAGCTTGGGTTATTGAACAGCAGAGCTGACCACTCAGACTGTTCCATATTTTTTTTTATCTCCCTTGCATCCTTAAATGGATCCTCAAACATAGGCTCAAAGATTGTCCCCTACATTTTATACTGTTTGCATAATGTTTTTAGTTTTTCAGCAACTTTTTACCTCTCCACACTTTCGTTTTATTTTATTCTACTACCTTTCACTGGCTGCTTTGGGGGTGCTGTTGGAATC
Source organism: Conus canariensis (assembly GCA_033310375.1). Taxonomy (NCBI): domain Eukaryota; kingdom Metazoa; phylum Mollusca; class Gastropoda; order Neogastropoda; family Conidae; genus Conus; species Conus canariensis. The sequence continues at coordinate 20,790,815 of CM065739.1, forward strand.
TTCTTTGAACCCTTGGTGGTGAGAACACCACAGAATTATGGACTGTGGTGTGTCTCTATTTGACGCCAAGGCGCACAGACCCAATCAGTCGTGTCTCCCTGATGAGTTCCGATCCAGCGGACGAAAGGCCTAGGAGCAGGCGATACATATAGATCTGCCTTCAGGAGGAATTGCGGTGGTTCCCCCATGCAGCTAGTGAAGGGTTTTCATTTTTATAACATAGATTTTCCTTTTTTTTCTTTTATATTTCAAATTTTTGCCAAGTCATTCCTATAATGATGGAAGAATTGTTAACCTACACTTGTTTTCCCCACTACTTAATTGTTCAGCATTATATTGTTTGGTCAATCAGTGGGCGATTGCATCTCTTAGGAGAACCAAGTAAAGGTTGTTCTACGCAAGACAAAGCTTGGGTTATTGAAGCTGACCACTCAGACTGTTCCATTTTTTTTTTATCTCCCTTGCATCCTTAAATGGATCCTCAAACATAGGCTCAAAGATTGTCCCCTACATTTTATACTGTTTGCATAATGTTTTTAGTTTTTCAGCAACTTTTTACCTCTCCACACTTTCGTTTTATTTTATTCTACTACCTTTCGCTGGCTGCTTTGGGGGTGCTGTTGGAATCTTCTTTGAACCCTTGGTGGTGAGAACACCACAGAATTACGGACTGTGGTGTGTCTCTATTTGATGCCCAAAGGCGCACAGACCCAATCAGCCGTGTCTCCCTGATGATTTCCGATCCAGCGGACGAAAGGCCTAGGAGCAGACGATACATATAGATCTGCCTTCAGGAGGAATTGCGGTGGTTCCCCCATGCAGCTAGTGAAGGGTTTTCATTTTTATAACATAGATTTTCCTTTTTTTTCTTTTATATTTCAAATTTTTGCCAAGTCATTCCTATAATGATGGAAGAATTGTTAACCTACACTTGTTTTCCCCACAACTTAATTGTTCAGCATTATATTGTTTGGTCAATCAGTGGGCGATTGCATCTCTTAGGAGATCCAAGTAGAGGTTGTTCTACGCAAGACAAAGCTTGGGTTATTGAACAGCAGAGCTGACCACTCAGACTGCTCCATATTTTTTTTTATCTCCCTTGCATCCTTAAATGGATCCTCAAACATAGGCTCAAAGATTGTCCCCTACATTTTATACTGTTTGCATAATGTTTTTAGTTTTTCAGCAACTTTTTACCTCTCCACACTTTCGTTTTATTTTATTCTACTACCTTTCGCTGGCTGCTTTGGGGGTGCTGTTGGAATCTTCTTTGAATCCTTGGTGGTGAGAACACCACAGAATTACGGACTGTGGTGTGTCTCTATTTGATGCCCAAAGGCGCACAGACCCAATCAGCCGTGTCTCCCTGATGAGTTCCGATCCAGCGGACGAAAGGCCTAGGAGCAGGCGATACATGTAGATGTGCCTTCAGGAGGGGTTGCAAAGGTTCCCCCATGCAGCTAATGAAGGGTTTTCATTTTTATAATATACATTTTCCTTTTTTTTTTTTTTTTTACATTTCAAATCTTTGCCAAGTCATTACTATAATGATGGAAGAATTGTTAACCTACACTTGTTTTCCCCCCTACTTAATTGTTCAACATTATATATATATATATATATATATATATATATATATATATATATAATTTCCACAGTAAACTGTATGTTTCCATTTGTGTGTACTCAAAGGCATGTTCTGATCTGTGTGTGGGACAGTGTGGTGCCCGTGGAGAACGATGGCCGTGGGGGTCGTATGGACAGAATGTGTTCTACGTCAACTTGAAGGAGCCCAAGAAAAGGTTACTCCTCACATCGAACTGTGCCTTGTTTATCCCTGCTGACATACAATAGCGCCTCGCCCCCCCCCCCCCCCCCCCCCCTTTTTTTTTAAATAAAAAAACAAACACTGCCATCCTGCCTTTAGACTGCAGGCTTTAGTCTGTCTGAAGTGTATACATTTGCAAGGCCTCACTGGATCATTGGAAAGGCCTCAGTCGGACTGAAGGGTTTGTAATTACATGGCTTCTGCCTGACTGAATGATTCACATTCATATGGCCTCGGTCTGACTGAAGACTTTACATTAATTATGGTCCCACTCTCATTGAATAGGTTACATTTACAATGCCTCAGACTGACTGAATGATTTACATATACATGGCCTGACTTAAGGGTTTACAGGGCCTCATTTTGATGGACGGCTTTACAGTTAAATATTAAACGGCCGCAGTCTGACTGAAGGGTTTACATTTACATGGCCTCAGTCTGACTGAAGGGTTTACATTCACATGGCCTCAGCCTGACTGAAGGGTTTACATTCACATGGCCTCAGCCTGACTGAAGGGTTTACATTCACATGGCCTCAGTCTGACTGAAGGGTTTACATTCATATGGCCTCAGCCTGTCTGAAGGGTTTACATTTACCTGGCTCCAGCCTGACAAAAGGGGTTTGCATTCACATGGCCTCAGTGTGACTGAAGGGTTTACGTTTACATGGCCTCATCTGACTGAAGGGTTTATATTCACATGGCCACAGCCTGTCTGAATGGTTTACATTTACTGGCCTCAGTCTGACTGAAGGGTTTACATTACCTGGCCTCAGTCTGACTGAAGGGTTTACATTCACCTGGCCTCAGTCTGACTGAAGGTTTACATTCACATGGCCTCAGTTTGACTGAAGAGTTTACATTCACATGGCCTCAGTCTGACTGAAGGGTTTACATTCACATGGCCTCAGTCTGACTGAAGGGTTTACATTCACATGGCCTCAGTCTGACTGAAGGGTTTACATTCACATGGCCTCAGTCTGACTGAAGGGTTTACATTCACCTGGCCTCAGTCTGACTGAAGGGTTTACGTTTACATGGCCTCAGCCTGACTGAAGGGTTTACATTTACATGGCGTCCGTCTGACTGAAGGGTTTACGTTTACAAAGCCTTAATCTCAGTTAAGTTCACACATTGACAAGGTTTCAGTTTATCTGAAGAATATGAATTTTTCAGAAGGCCTTAGTCTGACTGGAAGCGTACATTTATATGGCGTCAGTCTTACAGAAGAGTATACATTTCTAAAGCCTTAGTGTGGACTGTACTTTTATATGGCGTCTATCTTACAGAAGAGTATACATTTCTAAAGTCTTACTGAAAAGCATTTTTTAAACTACAAAGTGAGACGACTGCAGGCGGAAATCTAAGCAAATCTTAAATAAATGTTAGCGAACCGCCAAGAGAAACGTGGACAAACGAGTCACAAGACAAAACACGACGCGTTTCGACCTCTTAGGTCTTCTTCAGGCAAGACACAAACAAATAGTACAAAGAAAATGAACGAATTTGTCACTTAGCTTTCTTCAGCGCAAGGTAGGCGTTGAATGAAAACGAGGCTGTTAGAAGGGAGATAATGTGTGAGTCAATGTAGTAAGGGTGATAATCATATAACCGATAGGAATACTAATAAAGGTCAAAATATTGAAATAATGAATTAAGACAGGATTACTACTACTTTTGGTGATAATAAGGCAATAGCAGTTGTAGTATGGGAGAAAGGAGAGTGGGTTAGAAGACTCTTAAGCACCATGGTTGCCGTTGCAACAGTCTTCGTGGCGATGGCGATGGGGATGTCAATACTAGCAATAGTGTTACTGATGATACTGCTAACAACTATTGTGAAGGTAAAAGTAATAAAAGCATGATACAGAAATATATTTAGAAAATACGCTTGTATAATAATCATGATAAATAAATTCAAGAAAAATAAATAAATAAATAAATAATTAAGTAAATGAAACATACAAAAAATGTTAAAAAAATAAATAAATAAAAAAGGTATTAAATGAATAAATAAATAAATAATAATAAAACCAAATAAAATAAGAATAGAAAAATGCAAAATAATGAATATGATAATAAATAGATAGATAAATAATTGAAAAATAACAAGATAATACTATAGATAAATAGAAATAATAATAAAGAAATCAACAATTTTAATAATATTAATGATACTAAAGGTATTAATACTAATACTAAGGGGATTAAACACACACACACACACACACACACACACACACACACACACACACACACACACACACACACACGAAGACTGTTGCCACGGCAATCATGGTGCTTAAGAATCTTCTAACCCACTCTCCTTTCTCCCATACTACAACTGCTATTGCCTTATTATCACCAAAGGTAGTAGTGATCCTGTCTTAATTTATTATTTCAATATTTTGACCTTTATTAGTATTCCTATCGGTAATATAATTATCACCATTACTACCTTGACTCACACATTATCTCCCTTCTAACAGCCTCGTTTTCATTCAACACCTTGCGCTGAAGAAAGCTTAGTGACAAATTTTCTTTGTACTATTTGTTTGTGTCTTGCCTGAAGAAGACCTATGAGGTCGAAACGCGTCGTGTTTTGTCTTGTGACTCGTTTGTTCACTTTTCTCTTGGCGGATCGCTAACATTTATTTAAGATTCATTCTTTTAACGTTAACACTTACACAGTCTGAATTTGATAAGGAGTGAACAGCTGTTGCTGCTGCTGCCGCTGCTGCTGCTGCTGCTGCTGCTGCTGCTGCTGCTGCTGCTGCTGATGATGATGATGATGATGGCGATACTGAGAATGGTGATACAAAATTGAGTAGTTCAGACACAGCTTTTGTGTATAATGTGTGTGTACGTGCGTGTACGCGCGCGCGCGCGCGTGGTGGTGTGTGTGTGTGTGTGTGTGTGTGTGTGTGTGTGTCCATGTGTGTGTGTGTGTGTGTGTGTGTGTGTGTGTGTGTGTGTGTCCGCGCGCGCGCGCACCGTTTTTTTTTTCGTTTATGTTGTGCATATGTCTTCATATAATATATGAATCAGTGTATCAGTATGTGTTTTCACGTATCTCTGATATTTTTATACATTTGCTCACTCAGTCTCACACTCACGTTATACACTTTTCCAGGACAAAATTAGATATTTTAAAATTAAAAGAATGGACGACTGACTAAAGAAGGTTAGTAAGTCTAACAATCATAGGGATGTTTAATGTTGAGAAATCTGTTGTATAAAAATGAACATGGATGTGCTTTGTGAAAAGGACTTTGATGTAAATGAGACAATGCTCCACAGTCAGTTTTTTTTTTGTTTTTGTTTTTGTCTTTTTGCTATCCCAACCTCTGCGCCACCTCAGAGGCAGTGCACCCACGCCGCTCATTCCGACACCCCGTCCACAGCCACAGCCCGGTCAGCCCCGCCGCAGCCTCAGCACCGGCAATCCACAGGGAGCAGTCGATGTCAAGAGGCAACCCACCGGAGGAGACGCTGCACTGCTGCCGAGTCACTTCGGTGGTGTTCAGTGGCACCTGTTCTGATCTAACTTACGCAGGACACCACCAACTAAGCCCCCTACTGACGACAATAATTGCTTAGTCGCGGAGCTGGCATGAGTGAGCTCTCCCTCCGGAGGGCGCCACCATGTCCGTCCAACGACAGCCCCCATGGACTCGCCGATACCGGTGACCCCGACGAAACCAAACCAAGGCCACAAACGTGGAGAGGACATCGAAATTGAGGTCACCATGAGAGTAGGGCATGAAGGGCCACAGAATTTGAGACTTTTTTTTTTAATGCTGATCGATGAGAATGAGGATGATTAAGATGATGCTACGGATTTCCATTTCGGTCTGAGACTACATGACAGGGCTGTACTCTACGCTTCCTTTCATAATATAGCCCGGTGTCAACCAGGCCCGAGAGATACAGGCACCTGCAGTGTTAGTCAGGAAGTTTGAGCAACACTCTCAGAAACACATCCATTAAGTGGATGAAACTCGACTGTGTGGTCCCAGCCTTCCCAACTGAGTCCGCAGCAAACTCAACTCTGGGTAGGAGCCGGTCGGGGCAGAAAAAACCATCATGACTCTGATGGGATTCGAACGCTGCACAGTCAGTTTGTAACAAAGCTTACAAGCTTTCTTCTTGATTTTTTTAAATTTTTGTCTACCATAAGTTACAAATCAAGGATTGAAACAGTAAAGAACTTGGTTCAGTTTGAACAAAATTTGTCTGTCAGTTTGCATGAACTCTGTGGGTTTCAGCCTACAGTCAACAGAAGATGTCAGTGTCATCAGGTCTCCTTCGCCTCCAGTTCCTCCCCCTCCACCGACTCGCTTCCCTTCTAAACGCAGACGGGTCAGCAAGGCCATGAAAGATGCTTTCAAGTAGGTGTATGTACGTGCATGTATGCATAGTGGGTTTACATATTGGTTGTGTGTTCATGAGTGTATTTGACCAAATGTCCAAAGGTGGGCTCAGGAGCATTGAACATTTTTGGATGAAGATAAACTCTGATCAAAACATCTGGTCTGAATGAAATATGTCTAAATGCATGAAAGAATAGCTAGATACATAACAGAAATAAGTTCAGACCAGAGCATCCATTGAATATTGGTCTATGTACATGTGTAGAAAGAAACTCGCGGAGAGCGTGGCAGCAGAGAGTCCTCAGAAGAGAAGCCCCCTTCAAGCAAGTGTTTCGGCCCTTATCTCCTGACACTCTAGGGGGGTTGGGCCACACCCGGTTCATGACTCCGGATGTCCCTCTGCTGCCCCTTTTTTTTTTTTTTCCCATCTTGGGACGAGCCATGGCTGGGATTCGAACCCATGACCCTCTGGACATGCTCATTTTCTACTTAATGACTCGCGCTTTAACCACTGAGCCACAGGGACACCTGATATTTGTAGGGAAATTAAGCCTTATGAAGTTCACTTTTGTTCCTCCTTGACCAGATCCAGCTTGAACACCTCTCTGCCGCTTCTGCCATTGCTTTCAGGGCTCTGTTTTTTTCCCTTCCTGCAACTGAGAGCTGTTTCATGAGGCTGTATGCAGACGTTCCTACAAACCCCCTAGCTCCGATTTCTGCAGTGAGGACTTTGACCTGATAGCCTTCTCTCCTCAGGCTGTTTGCCAGATCAGCATACTTTTCAGTTTTGTAGATTTGAGCTGCCTCCATTCTGTTCTCATATGGCACCGTGAGCTCGATCATGATCAGCTGCTTGGTTGACTTAGAGTGGACTACTATGTCTGGTCTCATGCCACTCTTGCTGATGATCTCTGGGTGACTCTTCCATTCTGGGAGGTCTGCAGTGCACTCCCAGTCATCTGCCCCGTCCAGCAGACTCTGCCTGCATGTTTCGAGTGGCACTGTTGTTCTTGGCCATGATTTGCTGCCTCCTGTCGTGAAGAATGTTGCGGGTGCTTTTGGAGTCCTGATTTTCCCTTTTGTGGTGTTGGTACTAGCTTGTACAATCTCTTTCAGCACTTGGTTGTGCCTCCATGTGTACCTTCCTTGAGCCAGGGCTACTTTACATGAGCTTAGGACATGCTCCACTGTTTGTTTTTCATGGCAGAGGGGGCATGCAGGATCGTCTGTTTTCCCCCACTTCACCAGGTTTGCATTTGAGGGCAGAAGGTCATATGCAGATCTGAGAATGAAGCTGATCCTGAGAGGGGCCATGTGCCAAATGTCATTCCAAGTGAGACTTCTTTGGAGTGCATTCTCCCACGTTGTCCATTGCCCTTGCTGGCTCTGCTGGACTGCTTTTTGGAGTCTTTTTTGGTCTTCTTCTTTTCTCATCTCCTGAATCATCATGTCTCTTTTGGCTTTTCCTTTGGCCTTTGACCACCATTCAGTTTTGGTCACCCCCAGTCCTTGTCTGTTGGTCTGTGTGTGTCCTGTTATTTCTCTGATCTTGAGACTTTCTTTTGCAGAATCCATCGCCTCTTGAACTTTCCATTTTCTGCCTGTCTTCAGCTGGGGCTTGATTGCTTCTACCACCTTGTCTCCTGAGTCCTCCAGCATGCTTTGAAGTCTGATCTTCCCTGCTTTGTATTCCTCCAGGATGGATTTCAGTGGTAGTTTCAGCTTTGCTTGGCGACAGTACAGCGCTATGTCAGTCAGACAGGGTGGGACACCAAGCCATTTCCTTGTGAACTTGTTGATTTTAGCTTCCATTGCCTCCACTATGCTGGTGCAGATGTCGTATATCATCAGAGGCCATATGAGCTTTGGTATCAGCATGAACTGCAGACACCAGACCTTGTATTTGCCAGGGAGCCAACACTGGTCAATGGTCTCCAAGCCTTCCTCCGCCATCTGCTTGGTTTCTTTTGCTCTTTGTGTGTCTTTCAGCGTATCATCATACCATCTTCCAAGGCTCTTGACTGGTTCTTCTGTGACTGTTGGAATGGCCTGGTTGGCAACACTGAAGACCACAGATCCGGCCACTTTTCCTTTCCTCAGTGAGAGACTCCGTGATTTCTTTGGCTTGAACTTCATTCTGGATGAGGCAACTATGTCGTCCAGCCTCTCCAGCACATGACGTGTCTCGTCTTCTCTGGATGAAATCACTGTAGTGTCATCCATGAAGGCCTTGAGAGGAGGCATCTTGTATCCATCGCCAAGGTCTGTTTGTCTCGCGTTGTTTGTTGCTGCTTTCAAGATGAGTTCCATTGCCAGCACGAACAGTATTGGGGAAATTGCACAGCCCATTGCAATACCCACTTCCAAGTTGATCCAGTCTGTTGTGTACTCCTTGGTAGAGAACCGCATTGAGAAGCCATTGAAGTACTTCTTGAGTATGTCGCGGATGTTCTTTGGCACATGGTACATCTCAAGAGCCAACTGTATCATCTCATGGGGCACAGATCCATATGCGTTTGCCAGATCAAGCCACATTACGTCCAGGTCTCTCTTTTCTGTTTTTGCTTTTTGGATTGCGTCCCAGATCATTGTGGCGTGTTCTACACAGCCAGCCACGCCTGGGATGCCACCTTTCTGGACTGATACATCCAAGTACTTGTTTTCCATCAGGTACTTGGTCAGCCTTGCTGCCATGACAGAGAAGAAGATTTTCCCTTCGACGTTCAGTAGTGATATTGGCCTGAACTGGCTGATGTCACTTGAGTTTTGCTCTTTGGGGATGTACACACCATCTGCCGTCATCCACTGGCCGCTGATCTTCTGGTTTCTCCAAGCCGATCGCAGCAGCCTGTGGAGCCACTCCAGCACCTTGGGACATTTCTTGTAAAGCTGGTAAGGTATTCCGTTTGGCCCTGGTGATGATTTGGCTCTGGCTTTGTCGACCACCTTCGTGATTTCCGCCAACGTTGGAGGCTTGCCATTGAACTGTTCCTCAGGGTTGGTTGGCCATACCAGACCTTGAATGTCGAGTGGTGCTTTGCTCTGTGGGTCAGAGTATGTTTTCCTCAGATGCTGCTCAAGAACTCCTTTGTCCACACTTAGGGTCCCAGATTTTGGCTGCTCAAACAGTGTTCTGGCAAACTGGAAGGGGTCTCTGAAGAAGCGCTCTTGTGTCTTCTTCTTTTGCTCTTCCTCTTCCTCGCAGATTCCGCTTTGCTGAGGGCGCTGTGTTTTTCTTTCAGGTCTTTCCACAGTTTTTCCAAGCCTTGTTTTTCAGCTGGCAGTGCGGTCTTCATTTGCATCTTGAGGTTTTTCTTTTGGACCCTGACCTTGTCCATCTTTTCTTGGCGTCTGGATTTCTTTGGAGGTGTTTTCTCTTTGGGTAGTTTTGCTCCATAGGCGTCTCTACATGTGGCATACACAATGTCCCCATATGTGGCTAGTTTGTGGTCCAGGGTGCTTTTCCCTATCAGTGCATCGAGTCTTTGGACGATTTTTGCATCCAGTTTTTCCCAATCTTCAGTTTCGTTTGCTCGTGGCAGGTTGAGTTTCAGGCGCCTGGCATCGAGGGCCTGTGCAAATTCCTCATCCGAACCAACAGCGTGGATGTCCTTGGCACTGTGGTTTAAATCCTGGCCTTGGTCTTCCGACGTCTTATCTGCTGATGCAGTGCGCTGCTGCTCATTCAGATGAGTCTTCACACATCCCATCTTTGTTCTGTGGATCTTCATGCCACGGGTGGTAGCGAAACGCTTTCCACAGACACATGGATATTCCATTTGGTCCATGTTCATAGTCCGTTTGGGATTTGCAGTCATGATTGGTTGAGCACCGATGGATTCATCATTCTCTCCCCCTTTCGGTGAATCCTGGGAGCATCTTTTCCTTTTATTCTTAGTAGCCACATGTTTAAGGCAAAGTGGGAGCCAGCCCACAGAGCCCTTGGTTCTGGTCTTTCCCAGTGTCCTCCGGTCTTTCCCGGACGTCCTCCGGCCTATTCCCGGAAGTCAATGGTTTACCCATGCATCAGGTGAGTTATAGCAAGAGCCACATTAACACCCTTTGAAAGAAGACACCTAGAAACTGCAGATTTTTGACATGTTTTCCTATGTAACAGCAGAATAGAGTATCTTATAAATGTATGTGCATAATATCCAAAGATTGTTTGATAATCATGTGACAATTTTGTGAACCTTGCTTCATTATTTTGCAGCTAATTATTCTCAAAATCTGAGTGTTGTGTGTAAGATGTGTCGTAAACAATCTATCCAAAGTTTAAACCAAGTATGTACCAAGCTTTTTTTTCAGATTTATGGAAGTTGATTGTGATTCATCATTCAAAGACATTTTTTTGTTGTAAAAACTTCAAGTCTAACTTAATTATACTGTTTTACACAGTTTTATTCATGTTTTTTTTCCAAACTACAGAAGGTTTGTCATAAACATCTTATGTAAAATATAGTACTGAATATCTTTTATACCAAATAAAACCTGGATTTTAATCATTTTCTTCCATTTCAGTTTAAGCAAGAGACATATTCTGTTTTTTCAGTTCGTCTTCAAAACTCTGTGTTTTTTTCTGACAAGAGTTTGTAAAGTGTCAGTTTTTTTTTGTCATCTCATGTTCTACATTTCTCCCCCATGAATCTGTGAACTTATACATTCTGATTAGTCAGTAAAGTGATAATAGCATAAATGTCACTAGCTTCTTCTAGTGTAAGTATTCTTGACGTGTAGTGTCAAAGTCATTTTTGTACATGTGGCTCTGAATCTTTGCATGTGTACTTGTGTTTTTATCACTGTATGTCTCATGCGCGTCTTTTTTGAGTTTGTGTACGTGTCTGTTGTATGTGTATCACTATTTATGGGCATGTCTGGTACGTGTGTTTGTGTGTCTGACAGTGCATGTATGTTTATTGTACACATGCATGCATGTGTGTGAGTATGCTTGTGTGTGTGTAAAAGAAATTCAAGAATTTGCACAGGATATCAGACAGCATGGTATAGAAAAAAAGTTCAGAGATTCAAAGCACATTCATGTGCACATAGGAACACTTATGAGGGTTGGAAAGTAAGCCCGTGGCCCAGGTATGAAGGAAAGGCGTCAAGAGTCTGTTCACCTGTTATTTTTCAACATAGTCCCCTCTCAAGGCCACACAGCGCTCCCAACGCTTCTGCTGCATCTGGATCCTTTCGCGGAAGAAGGTTCTATGTTAGGACCATAGGAACGCCTCTGTAGCCTCCATCACTTCATTATCTGTGCTGAATCTGATTCCAGCAAGGTGTTTCTTCAGAAACGAGAACAGGTAGTAATCGGAGGGGGCCAGGTCTGGCGAATGTGGGGTGTTGGGGCAGTTCGTATCCACAGTTACGAATGGTTGTCATGGCAATAGTGGAGCGGTGAGCAGGTGTGTTATCCTGAAGGTAGAGAACGCCTCTGTTCAACTTTCCAGGGCGTTTCTCGATGATAGCTGCTCGCAATTGCTGCAGTAGATTAGAGTAATATTCTCCCGTCACAGTGTGCCCGTGTTCAAGAAAGTGAATCAACAGGATCCCATCGGCATCCCAGAAAACTGATGTCATGACCTTGCCCGCCGTATTAGTGACCCTGGCTTTCTTGGGAGGGAGAGAGTCCATGTGTTTCCACTGCTTTGACATTCTTTTTGTTTCTAGCGTAAAGTGATGGCACCAGGTCTCATCCATGATAACCAACCTCTGGAGAAAGCCTTCTGGGTCAGTGTTAAACAGGCGAAGATTGTCGCGCGACATTTTGAACCGAGTGCGTTTCTGTCGAGAGTCAGAAGCCTTGGTACCCAGCGTGCGGATACCTTCCTCATGGCCAGGTGTTCTTTCAGGATGGCAAGTACTGTGGTGTGGGAGACCCCACCTCACTGGCTATGAATCTGATAGTCAGTCGTCGATCAGCCATTATCAGGTCATGAATTTTCACAATGATTTCTTCAATGCACTGTGATACAGGCCTGCCAGGACAGTCATCTTCATCAATGCTCTTTCTCCCCTTCCTAAATTCAGCAGTCCACTTCTTAACCATTGAGTAAGAAGGGGCAGACTCACCGCATGTTTTCTCCATATCTTCATGGAAGGCTTTGGGGGACAAGCCTTTTTGCCAGAGGAAATATATCACGGCTCTGTTCTGGAGGTTCTCCATCTTGACACAAAGAGGGAAGGTTGGTCACTCCGCTGGCCTGTTACGTCAAAACTAGCATGACGTGAGACTTCAAATTTTGTACGTCATCTTTTAAAAGGCAGGTGCAATTGTGTACCAAATTGAACTGATGTAGCCCAACTCCTTCGTGGTTGGGCTACGGACTTAGTTTCCAACCCTTGTACCAGAGCTTGTGTGCCCATACATGCACCCCATTAAAGTATGTTAAAGGTAGTTTACAGTTTCTTAGCCTAGTGGTAGGGGCGCTGTGTTTTGTTTGGAACTGAGTATCATCATTTTATTTGCTCGTTTCAGAGCCATAGACTCCATCAAAGGAGAACTGAGGAAAGGAACCAGACATCGCCACAGACCCCCCTGTGGTGATAGTGGACAGTCCTGTGCAGAACGACTCCCAGCTGGTGCGTGTGCATCACATCAACGACATCCACCGTTTTCCATGTCCAAGGTAATCTGTCATTTCGTTACGACAAAAGGTTGTGTTTGTCTGTGACTGTCAGTTCACTTTTTGTGTTGTTTACTCTCTCTTGTCAGAATCATGTTTTGTCAAGTTTGTGGCCAACGCATTACTAAGACAACTGGGGAAAGTGTCTTATGCTTCCAGCCCAAGCGTAGAACTACATCCACATTGTTCCATTCAGTTGCCAAAGATTACCACAAGATGTCAGGTTTTTGCCCCGCTATTACCTTTTCTGTCTAACACTGTCATGTGTAAATCTTCCACCCTTTGGTTTACACTAACCTCTGTAGCAGCACTGCTGGGCCTTGTTCCACTCTTACCTCTGTATTAAACTATATCAAACTTTTCTCCAAGTATCCTTTTGTTCTTTACCTGACCATGGCTTACCAAGGACCATGTGTGCCCCATGTATCCTTCCGCTGGAATGCCTCTCTCCGCCACTCGTGGCACGTCGGAGGATGCATCTGTCACTGGCTGCTCTCTGTTTCTCTGGAGAGACTGAAAAGAGGCCCCTGTAATGGTTCGGGAGTTGTTACTTTTCGGGCTGTACTGCATCACACCCCTTGAGAGCTGTCATCTGGTGCGTGAGGAGAGAGACGTCGATGCTGTAGTGTTGTTAGTCACAGTCAGTGAGGCATAAGGCCAGTCTGCCCCTTCTCCCCCCTCCCCCTCCCCCACCTCCCCCCACCCATCTGACTGCTGCTTTCTCGGCGTCTCTCTGAGTGATACTACATGCTAGTGGATTTTTTTGTGCATCCGCTGTAAGGGTCTGGTGGAATATATACCAAAGTGTTGCCGCGTCTTACGGAAACAGAAATTGTGTCAAAGGTTGTCTGTTCATTTCACTAATTACTACATTCTATTCCAGTTGATCAAAGTTCAACAGACTGTAAAGGGAATCTTGGAACCCTTGTCCAAGTACAGTGCATTGTAAAATATTGTTTGTATTAACAGCAGGATGTGGATTAGAAAAAAAACAAAAACAAATATGACATTAAAAAACATATTCTTTTAGAGTGTTGGGACTTGCACGATGTGAGACACAAACATTTTACAGCAGATTCCATGAAAACCTTGTTCAGAGACGTTCCGCCTGACGCGATCTTTGAGTTCTTAAAGAGATTAACATTTTTCATCGGATCTGAGGTTTTACAGTGGAAAGTTTTTTTTAACAAACTTTTGGATGGGTTTTTAGAAGATGGTTTTTAAAGAATTGTTTGAATGAAAGATTGTGAGTTGATTTTAACGTGTTGACAGCCCTGATATGGCCCTTTTCGGTCGGCTGGGCTATAAGCAACATTATCTTATCTTATCTTATCTTTCGTGTAGGAAAATGGTATGAGGAATGTCATTTATTTTTTTTAACTCTTGAATAATGTGTTTTTGTCAACCTGTATTATTGTGTCTTTATGAAAAGCAAGTTGATATTTGACTTTCTTTGTGTGTTTTTTGTGTGTGAGTGCTAATTTTGTGCATATGTATATACCATTGATACACTGTTTGGGCTTATTGGAGTTGGGGTTCTTTTCCTTTCTTTCTTTCTTTTTAACGTGAAGGACTCCTTTGTGTTGTGAAGATTAGTATTCTTAAAAAAAACTACAAATACTGGCTTCACAATGGAACTACAGACTGTGGTAATAGTTTTGATATTGATAGTAAACTTCATGATCTGTAATGTTTGTATATATCTGATTTCCCAAGTGAGTTCAGGTAAACAACATGTACGTTTTTTTGCAAGTCTTTTTTCAGAGTGACATGTTCTACAGCTTGCAGACACAGATGGCTGATGTGCTTGGTGTGCGAGTGGAGCAGATAGGGTTGTACCTCAACGACAGTCGGTTGGCATCCTCCGACACGCCTCTGTCCATACGACTCCATCTGGTTGATATCAAAGGTCGGTCTGTCAAAAAGCATTGAGTACCATGTTGTTTTGCTTTTGTGTGTTGAAAGTGCCTGATTCACTGGTTTCTACGTTTTCCATGAAGTTGGAGTATGGCCACCTAAATGGCGGGATAAAAAAAACGGTCATGCACACAAAACTCCATACCCTTTGTTGGGTAGATGGGATTAATGTTTGGATGTCTTTACAGTGAGCGTCTGCAGGAGTATCAGCCTGCATATGCAGAAGAAGAAAAAGAACACAACTGTTTTCTACAACTGGGATTTCATTTTGTATGCTTCATCGGGTGTTATGGATATATTTGCGTTTCTGTGACTCGCTGAGCATAGCCATGGATTAGAGGATTTTGGTCTTGGTGTTGTTTAATATTCTGCAAAATATGTACACATGAAGAGAGTTAAGGCAGCAGTAGGTCTGTAAGCTGATCATCAAGGATCTTCACCTGCTGCCCACAGGCCTATAATCTTTAGAGCTGAGGTCTGGGAAAAGAATCACACTGCTGTCATGTCCTACACTTTGTGACTGTACTTTGTGTCACTGTTGGGATGTGGTTTTTATTGGACGCTTTGAAGTTGGTCGCTTGTTTTTATGTAGTTGTGTGTTTGAAAACTGTGGGATTGTGTGTGTGTGTGTGTGTGTGTGTGTGTGTGTGTGTGTGTGTGTGTGTGTGTGTGTGTGTGTGTGTGTGAAAATGGCATCAAAAAGATAAGACACTTTTCTTTTCCGTAGGAGGTATTTATTTAGTTTTGCAAACTTAAAGAACTTCCTTGGGGTACTAGCATGACTCAGCCTTTGCTTTCTGATGTTGTTGTGTGAGCTGCATTAGTTAAGGCATTTAACACAATGAAATAGATAAAAGTAATACCATAAAACTGCAGGCTTCCAGCTTTATTGGACGGAAAGACCAATTTAGTTTGAATCGGCTTCCTTTTTGATATGAACAAGAAACACATCTGGGTTCCCCATCCCTTTTCTCTACCCCTCCCAAATTTTGTCTGGTTTTCTCAGCGGACTTTAATGGAGCCAAGTGTCCAGAGATCAAATCCAGAAAGTAACCATGTATAAAAACAAATATCTTTCTTACCCCCTCCATCTCTCTCAGTTTCTCTGTAATTTTTTCCCTCTTGTTTCTCTTCTGTCCCCTGATGCTTTTGTTCATCTGTGTGTTTTTTTTAATCATCCTTTTCATTCTGCATTTTCCTGCTTTCTTTTTCCTCTTTTGTCAAGATAACTTTAAGATATATGAGTTTCCAGCATGTTACACTGATTAGTTTACAAAAGCAAGGTCTTGCATGTTTAAAACCCTCAAACCAGTATGAGAGAGAGAGAGAGAGAGAGAGAGAGAGAGAGAGGAGAGAAAAGAGAGAGAAAAGATTATGTGTGCATGGAAGTAAATATCTCCACATATGAACACACCATGGTGTGCATTTAATTTTTTTTTGTCAGAGCTGTTTGCTTGCATGTGTGCAAAAACTTCATTAATTTTCTGCTGGATTTAAGTCAAAAGATAAGAAGATTTGGAAAAAAAACACCCAAACTGAATAGTTTCTACGTTTCTTCATGCCAAGTGTGAAATTATGTTGCTAACATTTTCTTCAACTGTTGGGCATTGCAGTGTGCCATATCTTGGTGCCGAAGCAAGGCGACAGCGATGAGGAAGAGACTTACAGCACAGACAACATTAAGGTGCAGATGCAGTGCCGCAACAGCAGGCAAAAGACCAGCATGATCGTTAAGAAGGTAAGTAAAGTCGTTGCTTCCTGTTAAATGATGAACGTAGTCATTACTTCTCTTTAAATGTTGTTGAGAGTTTCAGTTTTAGTTTCTGGGCTATTTGGTGGAATGTTATGTGTGTTAATCTGATGATTTTATGAAATTATTTTGTTTTCATCATGTTTATGTTAATCTGATGATTTTATGAAATTATTTTGTTTTCATCATGTTTATGTCACTGTTTTCCTTTTAAAGAACTGGCATGGCTTGATGAACATTTGTTTCATATTTGAATCAGATCTCAGCAGGTGTAGGGAATGATACTGTTAGCCAGAAGAAAAAGCACTACGCCTGTGAGAGTGACTGATGGACTCCTGCAGTTAAGAGTGTGGAATAAGGCTTACTTTTGGATGCTATGTTGTTTTTCTTTTCATCTGATAAGTAACAAAGTGGAATCAGTCTCAGCTGAAACTGATTGTGAAGGCACAAATTAAAAAAAAAACACAGATGGCAAAGGTCGTATTATGATGTGACACTGATGAATGCTGTGTAAGCTGGAGACAATGTAAACAAGTCCTTAAACAATTGCGTATTGTTTTTTTTGTTGTTGTTAAGCATCAGCCACTGACTGAATATTCACAGAGTAGTTTAAAAAGAAAAGAAAAGCAGAAATGGAAATCCAGTTCATGGTTCTCGTCGGTGAAAATAAAATCACGTTTTTCTTTGTCTTTCCACAGTTTCTTCCCTTGAAGTTCATGATGGAGAAGTATGCCCAGAAGCAAGGGAAGCCACTGGAGGCCTTACAGTTTCACTTTGATGGCGAGCTGTTGCAACCAGAGATGATGCCGAATGATGTCGAACTGGACAATGATGACACCATTGATGTAGTGGAAATGAAGTGAGTGTCCATGGACCTCTAGTCACCAGTGGTTGACATGTTGTCAATGGCACTGCTGTCTGAATTTAGGTGACGTTTCGGAGTTCAGGAAAATGGTACATGTCACTGTTTGGTTCACCACATGGGCAGCATAGTGACACCTGTGCAGATAGTGGATTTGACAACTGTGTTGTGTCTGTGCGAAGAAGTTTGAACTGTCTCTGCTTTAATGGCAGAAGAGTAAGAAAAAGCATCGAGTGTTGATTCATAATGGAAATGATATAGTAGTGTCTTCCAGCATCTGAGCTGGTGGATCTACTTTGGATGGGTTGGGGTGTGGTTTCTCTGCATTTTTGCCTGTTTGATATTGCACACAATACCCTTGCAGCTTTGATTTTTGTTTCGTTTTGTTTTGTTTACCTGTTGCAAACTTGCAGCAGAAACTAATGGTTGTGTCAGCAACTTGTCTTGTGTGCATTTTCAATTGTCTGCGTTGCATTCTGCTTCTTTATTTGAATGTCAGTTCCCAGAGATCATGATCATATCTGCTTGCGCCTGCGTCTAGCATGTTTGCTGCCAGTATTTCTGTCACTGTCCTTCTGTCTGTCCCTCTGACTAACCTGTACATATCTTTGGCCCTGCTGTCATGGTGACCATATTAGTGATTTCCTCTGTACATCTGTGTCCTTGGTTGGTTCATGTTAGTTTTTAGTGTCACGAAGCTCATGGTGACTGTCTGTAGATGGACGTAATAGGTCCTCTTGACGAGGTTGCTTACTTATCCTGTACTACACCGAGCAATTGATTTCAGAAGATGGCATTATGTGTTTGCTGCATCTGAGCAGATACCAGTGAACATCATCAAAGTAATTGGGCAGCAGCTTGGGTTCTCATGCAGTGGATTTTTTCTTAATGACACCTCAGTATTGATAAGCTTCCTGTGGACCGCTGGTGTTGAGGTTGTGGCAGAATTAGCATGGGTGTGGCTGTGTGGGGAGAGCCAGAATCAAAGGCCGGGGAATAATGCTAGTAAGAGTGAAAAAAGGCCGGGGAATAATGCTACTAGGAGTGAAGAAAGGCTGTGGAATAATGCTACTAAAAGTGAGGAGAAGATAGCGTACAAAACAAAACAAAAACAAACAACACAACTACAACAACAGCAACAACAACAACAACACACACACACACACACACACACACACACACACACACACAAACACACACACACACACACACACACACACACACGCGCCGCGCGCGCGCGCGCGCGCACGCACGCACACACACACACACACACACACACACACACACACACACACACACACAACACACACCTTCCTCAGGTTATAATGATGTCTCTATAGTAACAGCTGTACTAGTTTGAGAGCCATACAACTTGATCTGCAGACAGCAGCTTCTTTGATCAAATCATCCAGGATATGTCAGGAATGTCAAAATTAGGTCCATCTAGGAGCTGAAAGATACATGCTTTCCAAATGAAATTTAATTATTCATGGTAATGTCTGCAGATTTCTTTAATACAAAATTGGATCGATATACGCTGTGTTCTCGAATTCGGATGGGTATTCCATTCTTGAAGCTTGTCAGCATCATCCGGCAATTTCATTCCAAAAAAGTGACAAGGGCAGTGCTCATACAAGGTGCTGTTCACCAAATTCCACATCGGTGATTCTTCAGGGTCCCCATGTGGTACAGCCCCAGTGACTGTGGAACACTCCCTGCAAGACTTTCTAATATATCAAGAGCTACGAGCAGAGACCTAGCCTGCTGACACATTAATAAGGGAGAAGCTCTATGGATCTGTGGAGGGCCTTCGCTGTGCAGCAGCCTTCAGCAGTGCCTCTGGGGATCCTGTCTGAATGTATGAAGAAGAGTAAGGTGTAAGGTGCAGGGTGCTATCTGAGAATTATTCCATACTTCAATTTGAGTTCCTCAGGGCTGCCTTCTGTCTCCTTCACTTTTCAGTATATTCCTGTAATGTTGATACACTTGAAGATCGTGTCAGCAGTTAGCTTTGTAGGAAGAACCATCACAGGCATTCAATCTCCTGGCAGCTGTAATTGTCACACAGAAGAGCCATCATTTCGCACCGTCTCCTGGCAGCTGTAATTGTCACACAGAAGGGCCATTATTTCGCACGATCACCTGGCAGCTGTAATTGTCACACAGACGGGCCATCATTTCGCACCATCTTCTGGCAGCTGTAATATTTGCACAGGATATTGCTTTATGCTGTGTCTCAAGTATTTCACTGGATGCTTCACACGATGTTTTTGGCAGCTGTATTCGTTGCATAGAACAGTATTTTCAAGTTGTAAGGTCCAAAGTAGGGAAAGATTATTGTCACATAGAACAATGTCTTCATGTTTCTACGAAGTAGGTAAAGATTACTGTCACATGGAACAATATTTTCATGTTGTCACCTCCAAAGTAGGTAAAGATTACTGTCACATAGAACAATATTTTCATATTGTAATCTCCAGATTTTGGAAAGATTAAATGTATGTGGAAAGCTTGTCCTTTTATGTTGGTGGAAAGAAAAATCT
>CM065739.1:20815715-20835715 GCA_033310375.1 Conus canariensis
TGTATCTCCTGGGCCTGGTTGATGATGCTGTCAAAGTGAGCAGACGGCCAGGCCTTGTTATGCTGGAACTCTATCACATCATTTTCTTTATCTCTCTTTCTTATGGGAGCAAAAAGCCCAACTTGTTTACTGTTTATCTCTAACGTTAATTGGCAAGGACCACAAAGTCACATTCTATGACTTTTAATGCCCTGCTCTCACTTTTTTTTAATTCTCCCTCCGGGCGTATATCCCTGACAAGTTCGTGTCATGGTCGCCAGTATCAGCGAGTCCATGGGAACTGTTGCTGGGCAGACGTGGTGGCGCCCTCTGAAAGGGGAAGCTCACTCATGCTGGTACCCCGACTGGGCAGTTATTGTTGGGCTTTGTACACGGTGGTGAGTGTGTATGTTGGATCAGAAAAATAACCACTGATCACCAGCGAAATGAGTCGTAGAAGCGTACAGTCTCCTAAGATGAGTTGCCTCATGACGACTTCATATTGACTGCTTCCTGTGGGTTGCCGTAGCGGAGCTGCAGCAGAAGCCAGAAGGTGACTGTGGACGGAAAAACAAAACAATCGGCGTGGATGTGATGCTGCTTAAGAGGCACATAGAATAAGACAGGAATTAATAAAGAAGGAATCTGTCACTACCACTTGATACAAGGATCAATATGATTATATCTTATCAGCTTAGTCATGTACGTTAACCAGGCGCGCATGCGTGTGTGTGTTTTGTGTGTGTGTGTGTGTGTGTGTGTGTGTGTTGTGTGTGTGTGTGTCTGTGTCTGTGTGCTCGTGCGTGCGTGCGTTGTGTGTGTGTGTGTGTGTGTGTGAGTGTGAGTGTGTGTGTGTGTGTGTGTGTGTGTGTGTGTGTGTGTGTGTGTGCTTGCCAGCAATATACATACATATCAGTGTAGTGCAGGTCCGTAAAATGAATTCACGTAACTAGTTTAATTCACTTAATGGATGTCTTTAAACATGCAGATCGTTAGAAAAAGTCCAAAATGACACTTAATGCACCGAATTTTGTTCTTGCGGTTACTGATCAGTGTGCATGGTCGCTATCCTGCCATGGTCTGGTATACCCCTTTGCCCACGTTGTGACACTTGGCTGAAAACCTTCCAAGTTGCAAAAGGTAAAAAGATGACGATCTGTCCTGTATAGATCAGGGGAGGGGGAAAGTTGTGATGTTGTTGCTACTACAGTTGGTGATGAGTTGCCTCCCTTCTCTTTCTTAAAGGGTCTTTGCCTCGTCACCACATGAGTGTGCCTTCTTCGTTTCGGTGCCTTCCTTCGCCAGTTCGTCTGTCCTCCCATTGCTGATGATTGCAGTGTGATTGGGCAGACATAGCAAAATAACCCTGGAGTGTCCAGAGAAGTCTCTGAAGTGCACTGTTGTTCTCAGTTGCCTGTTTTGTAGAGAGAGTACAGGAAACTGTGTTCAAACAGCTGTACAGGTTTAGCTCACCGCACAAGGATTCAAAAAAGGATAGTTCTGCAAATTCCTTTGTCATAAGTCAGGTACGCCTATTGCGTCAGTGTTGAGCGTGTCACATTTGCTGCATGCTGCTCACCCAACTGTGCTCAGAGTCACAGAGAAATGGAATACTCCATTTTTATTTCAATCTTACTTTTTTTTTCTCAGAACGTTGTTTTTCTTATTCTGTCTCACTATGCCCAAGTAACTGCCTTTTTGAGGGCAAGTAAGTGGGTTTGTATATGTGTATTTGATTAATAATTCCATTGTATACATATGTGTACATTCTACGTGAAGCTACCTGTTTGATAGAAACCAGTGGTTTTGTGTCCATTCGGTCTACTAAACAATGTACTGATTCTCTCTCTCTCTCTCTCTCTCTCTCTCTCTCTCTCTCTCTTACACACACACACACACACACACACACACACTTTCTCTCTCTCTCTCTCTCTCTCTCTCTCTCTCTCTCTCTCTCTCTCTCTCTCTCTCTCTCTCCCTCATACACTTACACGAGAAGTTTTCACTCGAAAATCTTGTTTTTGTATGCTCTTAACATTTACTTGAGGAAATTACTGTGTTTGAATATTAACTCTATCAAGTTGGCCTTATATCTGGCGTTCCATTTCACACAAATACAACACAATTTTACAGATCAGAGGAATTCTCACCCCTTGATCGAATGAGAAAAGTGGTAGCTGCAAAGTGTATCTACGCAGAGTAAGCGCAGATAAATTCTGTTAAAATGGGCAAAAAATAGCAAAGAATGATAAACACTTTCAAAGAAATTCCATTTATGTTCTCAATGTTTTTTTTTGGGGGGAAGTATGTTAATCCACAGAATGTTGCTTCAGTTATAAACACTACGCTCTGACCATCGTATGAATTAAGTAGAGCTTGTTTTGGTATACATTACACTGATTTTGTTTTCTTCATTTTAATTACAAAGATCTAAATATGTTGACCACGTCAGTTAAAACATATTTAGCACAAACAAATCCCAGCTATCTTAAGGTTTACGCAGATGGATTTTTTTTAGGTAATAGGCGTTCCGGGTCTATTACTCATTCCCTAAGGGTTGAGAAATCCTAAAACTTTGGTGGAGGTTTATCAATTTTCACGGCAGAACTCGTTTCGTTTGTTATGGCTTTGACATTTTGTTGTTGTTGATCTACCATCTAAGTATTATTTTTGAAACAAGATATTCAACTAGTTGTAGCTAAATGAAAGGAATCAAACTACTATTCTTTGAAAATACTTCAGTGGACGTAGGACGGTGAATGAGTAAATAGCAAGAGTTGGTTCCCATTGCTCGTTGAATCAGATTCAGATAGAGACAATGTCGACTTTGGTGACAATTTCAAATATTTACATCCAGCTGGAGAGCTCTTAATTAGTTGTGATATGACCATCACAATCATCACAAAACAGAGACATATCCTTCAACTATATTAATAGGCAAACACAGCTTTCTCCCACAAATACTCCACATTGGAGGCTGGGAAAATACGGAGCACAGCCAATTCACAAACAGTAGATTGCAGAAAGTTCGAAAGTCATGACGTGGTATAGCCAATCAAAATGCATAGAACTTTCTAAAAACCTCAGAAACCATGACGTGGTATAGTCAATCAAAATACATAGAACTTTCTAGAAAGCTCAGAAACCATGACGTGGAATAGCCAAACAAAATACACAGAACTTTCTAGAAAGCTCAGAAACCATGACGTGGAATAGCCAATCAAAATGCATAGAACTTTCTAGAAAGCTCAGAAACCATGACGTGGAATAGCCAAACAAAATACATAGAACTTTCTAGAAAGCTCAGAAACCATGATGTGGAATAGCCAATCAAAATACATAGAACTTTCTAGAAAGCTCAGAAACTATGACGTACTATCACCAGTTTCAAAATGAGGTGGCCGCTGGCGGAAATTAAAACACATTTGGAAAAGAATTGTTTGTGTGTCCGCCAAACAACAGGGACAAACAAATTTAAAGGCGAAACACTCGTAATTTGTTTGTCCCTGTTGCTTGGCGGACTCAGTTGTCTTGTAATTTGTTTGTCCCTGTTGTGCGGCGGACTCACTTGTCTTGTAATTTGTTTTGTCCCTGTTGTCTCTGGTGGACTGCACTTTGTCTTGTAATTTGTTTTGTCCCTGTTGTGTGGTGGACTCACTTGTCTTGTAATTTGTTTTGTCCCTGTTGTCTGGCGGACTCAGTTGTCTTGTAATTTTTTGTCCCTGTTGTCGGCGGACTCACTTGTCTTGTAATTTGTTTTGTCCCTGTTGTGTGGCGGACTCACTTGTCTTTTTTTTTTTTTTTTTTGCTGTCCCAACCTCTGCGCCACCTCAGAGGCAGTGCACCCACGCTGCTCATTCCGACACCCCGTCCACAGCCACAGCCCGGTCGGCCCCGCCGCAGCCCCGGCACCGGCAATCCACAGGGAGCGGTCAATGTCAAGTCATCATGAGGCAACCCACCGGAGGAGACACTGCACTGCTGCCTAGTCACTTCGGTGGTGTTCAGTGGCGCCTGTTCTGATCTAACATACGCAGGTCACCACCTACTAAGCTCCCTACTGACGACAACAATTGCTTAATCGTGGAGCCGGCGTGAGTGAGCTCTCCCTCCGGAGAACGCCACCACGTCCGTCCAACGACAGCCCCCAAGGACTGGCCGATACCGGTGACCCGACGGAACCAAACCAAGGCCACAGACGTGGAGAGGACATCGAAACTGGTGTCACCACGAGAGCAGGGCATGAAGGGCCATAGAACTTGAGACTATTTTTATGCTGAACGATGAGAATGAGGATGATTAAGATGATGCTACGGATTTCCATTTCGATCTGAGACTACATGACAGGGCTGTACTCTACGCTTCCTTTGATAATATATCCCGGCGTCAACCAGGCCCGAGAGATACAGGCACCTGCAGTGTTGGTCAGGAAATTTGAGCAACACTCTCAGAAACGCATCCATTAAGTGGATGAAGCTCGACTGTGTGGTCCCAGTCTTCCCAACTGAGTCCGCAGCAAACTCAACTCTGGGCAGGAGCCGGTCGGGGCAGAAAAACCCACATGACTCTGATGGAATTCGAACCCACGACCTCCCAGCCGGGAGTTCGCGACGCTAACCACTTCGCCACGGGGCTGGTCACTTGCTTGTAATTTGTTTGTCCTTGGTGTTTGGCGGACTCAGTTGTCTTGTAATTTGTTTGTCCTTGGTGTTTGGCGGACTCACTTGTCTTGTAATTTGTCCCTGTTGTTCGGCGGACTCAGTTGTCTTGTAATTCCTTTGTCCCTGTTGTTTTGCGGACTCACTTGTCTTGTAATTTGTTTGTCCCTGGTGTTCGGCGGACCCACTTGTCTTGTAATTTGTTTGTCCCTGGTGTTTGGCGGACTCAGCGGTCTTGTAATTTGTTTGTCCCTGGTGTTTGGCTGACTCTTCTTAATTGTTGTCCTGTGTTGGCGACCAGCGTCTTATTGTTTGTCCCTGGTGTTTGGCGGACTCAGCGGTCTTGTAATTTGTTTGTCCCTGGTGT
Source organism: Conus canariensis (assembly GCA_033310375.1). Taxonomy (NCBI): domain Eukaryota; kingdom Metazoa; phylum Mollusca; class Gastropoda; order Neogastropoda; family Conidae; genus Conus; species Conus canariensis. Next base: position 20,820,720 of record CM065739.1, read on the forward strand.
TTGGCGGACTCAGCGTCTTGTATTTTTGTCCGTGTTGCGGCTCCGTCTGTAATTTTTTCTGTGTTTGGACTCAGCGCTTGTATTTGTTGTCCCTGGTGTTTGGCGGACTCAGCGGTCTTGTAATTTGTTTGTCCCTGTGTTTGCGACTCAGCGGTCTTATATTTGTTTGTCCTTTGGGACTCAGTTGTCTTGTAATTTGTTTGTCCCTGGTGTTTGGCGGACTCAGTTGTCTTGTAATTTGTTTGTCCCTGGTGTTTGGCGGACTCAGTTGTCTTGTAATTTGTTTGTTCCTGGCGTTTGGCGGACTCAGTTGTCTTGTAATTTGTTTCTCCCTTGTGTTTGGCGGACTCACTTGTCTCGTAATTTGTTTCTCCCTGTTGTTTGGCGGACGCAGTTGTCTTGTAATTTGTTTGTCCCTGGTGTTTGGCGGACTCAGTTGTCTTGTAAATTGTTTCTCCTGGCGGACTCACTTGTCTCGTAATTTGTTTGTGCCTGTTGTTTGGCAGACGCAGTAGTCTTGTAATTTGTTTGTCCCTGGTGTTTGGCGGACTCACTTGTCTTGCAATTGGTTTCACCCTGTCGTTTTCGGACTCAGTTGTCTTGTAAATTGTTTATCCCTTTGTTTGACGGCCTCAGTTGTCTTGCAATTTGTTTGTCCCTGTTGTTTGGCGGACTCACTTGTCTTGTAATATGTTTGTTCCTGTTGTCTGACGGAATCAGTTGTCTTGTAATTTGTTTGTTCGTGTTGTTTGGCCGACTCAGTATGAATTCTTTTTAAAAATTTATATTATCACCAATCAAAGAATACGGAACTTTCAAGGAACATGAGAACTAAGACAAAGTAAAACCATTTACACGTTCCCGAAATAGTTTTTTTTTTTTTTTCAGAATCTTCTGGAAGTTTCGGGGGGCTTTGGGGATAGATCTGGGACTTGAAAAACTTCGGAATTATAATGTTGTCTGCACATGTCGTTAGATTAATTACAGTCAAGTGGAAATTAATACATTTAACGTAAAAATGATTTAGATCTGAACCAAAAAGCAATACTAGATATACTTGATGTGTTCGTAATATAAGCCATATGCCCCTAAAGACCGGCAAAGGATATTGTTTGCAACTGTCAAAAAAATGTATGCAAACATTCGGATGCTGAAAAGCTGTCTAACATGGAGAACATGGTTATTGTGCACTTTTCTGTCACAGTTGTACATATTTCTAAATCAAGCCTACTGTGCAACATATGTTTGCCTGTACCCCCATCCCCTCCCCCCCCCCCCCCCCCACACACACACAAACCCTTTTCTACCCCCCCCCCCTCTCCTCCACCTTAACTTCGTAAGATTTTTCAATTTTAAACTCTGCCATTGCTAAACTCTGCCATTGCTAATGAATAATAAATCACTGGTAAACAAATAAGGTAAATCAAAATGGAAATAAGTACTTCAGTCCCAGTGTAGACAAATCCAGTATAATAAACATTTGTTAGGAAACAAAATAGCACTGATCTTGTTCAGCATCGTCCTCTCTTTTATTTATTGACACTCTGTCATTGTTTGTGAACAATAGGTTACTGGTAAACATATAATGGTAAATCAAAATGAAAATAAGCACTTCAGTCCCAGTGCAGACGAATCCCGTACAATGATCTCGTTTCTTAGCAGGCAATCAAGCCAATCTATTACTTCTCTCATGTGCACGCGTGCACACAACAGACATACACGCACGCACGCACGCACGCTCGTGCGCGCGCGCGCGCGCACGCGCGCGACACACACACACACACACACACACACACACACACACACACACACACACACACAAACACACAGTGTTGCAAAAATTTGTAGTTCAGTGGCTTTCAAATAAACGGACACTACTGGATGCCATGGAAAACATTGAAGCACTGGTTGTACCCACCAACTGACCTGCGAAGATCCCTTTCTTCCATTAAGAAAGGGTGAACACCGTAGTCGCACCTTCTCGCCACGTTAATGTGGGTGTTTCCTCAGGGGGACATGGGCAGGTTGTTTTCACTAACGCGGCACGGGAGCGGAATACTGGCGCTATATCAAAACTAGATCCCGGCCTCTCCAATCAAGGAAAGCCGCAGGCTAGTCCAGATGGAGGAGTAAGGCCCCCACCAAAATGGAAGGAACTGAGTGAAGGCCCACCGGCGTGTGGATACGCCCTGACACTGCTCCAAGCCTTACCCCAGCCATGGGTTAAATGGCAAAAGCATCCAGCCTGCCGAAGACGGAGTGTGTCAGCTACGGCGCAGGTCCTGGGGATAAATTAGGACACACACGCATCAACGATTATGGTCATGCGTCAGACTACCTTGTCATGGCGTCGTCCCTATCAGCGACAACCGGGGAGGGACGGAGCCGGGCCCTTAGCCTCAAAGGGGCCCACCCAAGTGACCGGTGCCTCTGTTAACCGGACGGTCGGGGGAAGGCAGAGTAGAGCGACTGACCAGCACGCAGCTCTACGACACAAAACCTGGCCGGGGGGAGCGGAGTTACAGGCGCAGCTTTGGGGAGCCCGTTCTGACCTGGAGAAGACCGCGGGCTTCATCATGGCGGCCGGGTTACAAGTCTGACGCATCCAGCTTCAATCGAACGCAGAAGAAGAAGAAGTACCCACCAACTCTGCATCTGAGCAGATTTTCTGAGTGTTCTTGTGGTACAGTGCGCAACGCTTTGTTGTGGGTGAAGCAACTGCAAAATGTCCTGTACCATCAAACCGAACTTCGTTTGGCACTCTTTGGACAGCAGGAAGGGCTTGTTGAGCAGGGTGTCTTGGCAAGGCAATGACAGCATGTCGCATCAGGTAGACCTTCACGACACGCCTCCTGAAGGAAAGGAGATCCAGAGGTTCAGCGTCATAAGCAAGCGTTCTCCTGAACAACAACCAAGCATTCTGCAGGGCAATCTCCACTCTATGGACGAAAAGCGACCAGCACCACTTCTTTGTTCGCATGGAAATGCGATACTTGTTGATATTCTGGTCTGCCCTGTCGACTCCCATTGTTGTGTTGTAGATCCTGACAAGATGTGGCTGTTGAATGTTGACAAATCGACGTTGTGCTGCTGACCATCGTTGAACTTGGGCAAGTGGCACAACAAGATCACTGTTTGTTGCGATGGTCACCACGTTGTTGTCATTCCGTTGCACCACCAGCACATAACTGCGCCTGTCATGTTGGAAGTGAAGAGTTCCTCTGGGTTCTTTTGCAAGTTGAGCTGCATCTCTAAGTGGACAGTTGCGCACTCTGTTTCACCTGATGGTTCCAGTTGCCCCCAATCCATTGGCTGCTAACTCATTCAGCAGTGGCAGTGATGTAAAAACATTGTCAAATGTCAAGTGGTTTGGATGCTTGGGAAGCTCAGACATCAAATCCATCACCACTGTCCCTCCAAGACCCAAATAGCCATAATTTTGTCTCATGCGAGCACCAGCACATGGTTCAAACTGAACAATGTATCCTGTCGGATCAGCGAGAGTTCACAGCTTGAAACCAAATCTGACAGGTTTCCTTCTGATGAACTGTTTTGCTGAATGGTGCCCAAAATAACGAACCATACTTTCGTCAATAGAGAGCTCCCTCTGAACTGGAAAGTAGAGGAGACACCTTTCGTTAATCATTGAGAAGAATGCTCTTAGTTTGGTGAATTTGTCATGTGGCTCCTGTCCGTTGTTATCAGCAAGGTGCACATATCTCATTTGGTCATCAAAGCGATTTCTGCTCATTGAACATGTTACAGCAGCAATATGGCAATCAGCATTTGTTTCCCTGTACATGTGTCTCCGGGGTGGTTGGTTGTATCCAGATAAGAGAAGGATGGCCAAAACTGTACGGAAATCTTCCCTGTTAATTGTGAAAGCATGTTTTCTTTGTCCCTTGCTGCATAGAGATTTCTTTGCTCAACCATATAGTCCACAATGTCATCATCAAAAACACTTTAAAAATCTCATTTAGATTTAAATGGAGACGGAGGAATGCAGATTATGGAAGATCAGGCCATTGTTGCTGAGTGTTTGAACGACCAGGCAAATCTTCTTGTCTCCAAACACGCAGGCCTGGTTGCTGCAAGTTTCGTTGCCGTTGATTACGAAGCAAGGGACCTGCCTGCTGTTGTGGCTGGTGACAGGGGTCGGGCCTCAGCTGGGGAGGGGCAGGTCGTGGCTGAGAAGGGGCAGGTCGTGGTTGAGCAGGGGCAGGTCGTGGCTGAGCAGTGGCAGGTCGTGGCTGAGCATGGGTAGTCGTGGTTGTGGTTGAACAGGGGCTGGTTGTGGTTTTGGTTGAGCAGGGGCAGGTTGTGGTTGTGGTTGAACAGGGGCAGGTTGTGGTTTTGGTTGAACAGGGGCAGGTTATGGCTGTGGTTGAGCAGGGGCAGGTTGTGGTTGTGGTTGAGCAGGGGCAGGTTGTGGTTGTGGTTGAGCAGGGGCAGGTTGTGATTGTGGTTGAGCAGGGGCAGGTTGTGGTTGTGGTTGTACAGGGGCAGGTTGTGGTTGTGGTTGTACAGGGGCAGGTTGTGGTTGTGGTTGAACAGGGGCAGGTTGAGACTGGGGAGATCTGGGATGGACATAAGGAAAGTCCACCTCATCTTCATCTCCACCTGCTCTGTCACTTTGTCCATCCATGCGAAAAATATACACCTTCGGCTGAAGCCAATAGCTGTTGACGGTTCAGGTTATGAATCTCTCCTCCCTTATCTTCATCCCCACTATCTTCGTGAGATAACTGTCCATCTCCTGGAGGTGTAATGTAAACTGCTGCTTCAAGAAATCTTTCCTCTTCAAGTTGATTGAGGACATCGTTAACTGTTTACCTTTGTTGATATCTGGAACATATTAGCAAACATCCCATTTTCAATCATCAGACATGCACATGCTTGTGGTATGTATATATATATATATATATATATATAATATATGTGCGTGTGTGTGTGTGTGTGTGTGTGTGTGTGTGTGTGTGTGTGGTGTGTGTGTGTGTGTGTGGTGTGTGTGTGTGCCAGATAGAGAAAGGTGGAAGGGAGAGAGGAGAGAGATGAGAGAAGAGAGAGAGAGAGAGAGAGAGAGAGGGGAGGGAGGGAGGGAGGGAGCAGGAACACTGCTCAAAAGTTTGATGTAAATGTATAGTTAGCTCTTATAAAACCAAGGGGCCTAAAATTCCCATGCACATACAGAACGTGCAAAGCCCATAGAAAACACTGAGGCCTCTCGTTGCCATGCACGCCTGAAGCGTGCATGGAGGTGATGTTCCATTTCTGTTCAAAGTTGCATGGAAACTTTCACTGCCACAAAAATCATTTCTTACAGGTTTCTCCATAGACATTGAACTATCCAATAATGTAATCATCAAGTAAATAATGGGTTTAGAAATCAAATGACACTCGCCGACTTTCATCTCCAGATTTTTTGGCCATCTTTTTGCAGTTGCTCACAAATGACGCCACTGTCAAAAAGACGTCATGACTGGAATGAAAAAAACCCCACGTGAACAAGGGTAGGCAACCCTGTTAGCAATGTCTTAAAACCAAAACCGAAGCAATTCTTTATTTTGCTATCAACATAACTTGACTATTGTGAATGCACGCATGGAGCGTGCATGGGAAGAAATGGGTTACAGTCTTATCTGGAGAGATTGGGGGGTTTTCTCTAAAGAGAAACCATCCCTAAATTAGGCCGTTATAAGCGGGAATTGAGCACAAGACCTTTGCATCGGGAGATCGAGAATAATGCTTCATCAGGATAACCAGTCCCAGAACATGCAACACTGTTGCTCCAAGCCTGGATCCGGAAGCATCAGTCTGGAGCACATCTGGCAGTACGTGAATGGGTTTCGGGCACAACATACTCCTGATTTGTTGAAACAAACAGCGGTACGATGATTTGTCGTACCGTAACAGGGCTAGAGTGCACTCGACATATCCTGTGTGAATTTCCCACAGTATCCTCCAAAGCTCAGGAACTCTCGTAGGTCCTTTCGGTAGTATGTAATCGCACGGTCAGGTCAGAAGTTCTCTGCAACTGGTGGCCATGTCATCTAGTACTACCTGCCATGTGTAGGTAGTAAACCATGTGTGGATACTAACCCCGACAAGAAGATCCAACCTGGAGATCGATGAATTCCGCCAGATTCGACTTGCCCTAGACACACCACACGGAAGAGGAGATTGCATGGATCCGTTAGCAGCCTGGGTTGATAATGAGAGCGTCATCCATCACACTGCATAGGGCGGACTGATACTGGGGGGGGGGGGGGGGGGGGGGGGGGCAACCATAAAGTATTTACACAAGAAGCATCATCATATTCACCATCAGGAACGTAAGAACGCTCAGGCAGGTTGGAAAATTGAAAGAACCAACCACATTCCTGGCATATTCTCGGCCTCTGCTAAGTTAGAACAACGACGAGGAAGTACAGGCAGGAGAAGGTCATGCCCTGTAGTACAGTGGAGAAGAAGACAAGTATTTACATGGAATAGGGTTTTGAGTTAACAAGAACATCAGGAACGCTGTACCGGAATGCTGCAGTGTTTTCAGCAGGATCATAACCGTCAGCCTGTGAGCAAAACCATTCAGCGCTCCGATAGTGCAAATACATGCCCCCAATCTTTACTATGATGGTGACTCGAACGAAGATTTGTGCACTCTGTTACAAACTGTGATCACTAAAATTGACTGGAAAGTTATCATCATCGCTCAGGATAATACCAAGGCTGGTATATACACCCAAGAGGACTGGAAGAATTTCTACAGTCACTACTATCATAAAACCACCACAGACAGGGGGTTTCGCCTGCTACTAATAATCACCTGGTCCTCGCCAACACTCTCGGTCAGCACAAGGCATCCCGACGATGAACACGGCGCTCCTAAACGAATTGTATCACAGCCAGATAGACCATTGTCTGGTAAAGAAACAGAATTAGTGTGACAAAGTGTGTATAAAACAAGGACATTTACACGAGATGACGTCAGTGGTGATAATGACCTTGTCACGATGAATTTCGATGATCTTTTGAAGCACAAGAAAAGAGCGAAAAACGACCGCCTGAAACTCAGTGTTGACAAGTCAAAACATTTTGAAATTGCTTTAAAAAAAGAAAAAGAAAAAAGAACAATACATGCCATCATAAGAGGAAAATTCTCCACAGTATTACTACTGAAAGGAGAGGCGTCCAATCCCTCACGAACAACTTTAACCGAGCGATGATCGAAAGAGCAGCACATGTTCTAGGAATGAGCTGGTGGAAATCGGAGCCTTGGATCATACACAATGTCTTGGAGACGTCTGACACCCGGTAGAGCTTACACCACATCACAAGAGTGAGGGGAAGATACACAGCGCCAAAACGAGGTGACCAAGGAGGTGATAAAGAATGCACAGGAACCTTAGATAGCAACGACACAAGGACAGCTTTTTCGATCGATCGTAAAAGACCAAACCAAACGAAAGCCAAATAAAATCAGCACCAATCAGAACAATGACAGCCTCTCAGAAGACAGCACAAAAAGGCTCTCTTCCATTTTCAACACTTTTCAACAGATTCCTTGAATGCACCATAACTAATGCACTGGATGATCATGTCAACAGTCATTTTTGGATTTTAAAAAATCATGAATTTCCTATTTTCAGATGACGTCGTTAGCATGGCAGGCACTGAACAAGCCTCGCTAAACCTGTTAAAGGACGGGATGAAAACCAGTGAAAAAAACACTTGTCAAAATTGCTAAAAGACTGGATGAAACATAAAGAGGCTATGGCATCTAGAAGACCAAGTTGAAATTCAGCCACAACGACACCATCAGTACTGATATAATTGTCCATAGACGGAAACGCAGAACTTTTCAAGACTTAACTAACAAGAATCTATCGTCAGCAATGAGGGATTCTAACCAGAAATCCTCTCAAGGGCAGCAAGGGCAAATGCAGCTTTGCAAACGAAACCATGTATGTAAGGATGATAACATGTCCATGTAACACAAGCTTAGGCTCCTGTGTGTGGCATGTCTGATTTCCTGTATGCGTCCAAGACATGGACGCCCTCAGTGGATCTCGAAGGAAGAATCCGAGCCATCAGAAGTACTGCCAAACTATCAAGTAACACAGATCTACTGACATCACTTCAGAAAACACAGCTACGTTGGTATGGCCATGTAACAAGATCCAGTGGCCTTCCTGAAACAATCCTTCTGGGAGATAGGAGAAAGGAAGAAAAAAAGGTGGAATTACGGCATTCCAAAATGACTGTCTCGAATTGTACTGTCTTCACCTGTCTGCGGAACAGCAACGAGTGAGGCTGAGGGATGCACATGGCAAGTTCTTGGCGGTAGCATTTTCCGGCTCTGCAGTCTTGAAATCTGGGCTGGTACACCCATGGGAGCGCTCCCATAGAGATTCTGTCGTGTCACATCGAGTGCCTGTTACGCAATGACAACTCCTCGGAAGCAATTATGTCCCTTGATGTCTTAATGAAACGCAGTGTGCGTGCCTGCACCCTACCTGAATATAGTGCAGGCTTCCAAGGGTGGTACGGGATTGCTCCCAGCTGGTTTGTTCGGCGGTTACGGACAGTACTTTTCTATGTCCAACCCGCACCTTGGGGTGTATTTTTTTCATTCCAGAATAGACAGGCAACTTTGACAGAAACCTCAAAATCAGGATCAAGTCTTGAAGTATTCTACAGAGTGGTGCCTCTGTGACTGCCTATCTCGTTAAGAGGAAAGGAAAAGAATAGAAAGGGGAAGAAGGACATTGTGTATTCTTCGAGTTGTCATCCTCTGGAGCAAGGTATCCCTTCCTCACAAAGTGGCCCAGAATATAACTTCAATCAAAAGAAGCTTCAAACCCTTACATCGAGGCATGGGAGGAATATTTGCACATGATAAGAGATCTTGTTAAACATAAAAAGTAAATACCTAACTAAAGTATTAACATTCGGAAACGTCATACAGGTAAACACACATTTTTTCTGTCTGAATATAAAGTACATAATCTGTATCCTTTTGGGGCAGACTCTGTGATGTAACAACACGGCAGTGACGTAACTAGAAAAATGCCGGCCCTCAGTGACTTTGGTAAACCAGACTCAAATAATGGCATTAGTGACATGAGCGTTGATTTTCACTCGTATTGTCGGAATTATTTTTAAGTGGATTTCAATATCAATAAATATGTTTGTCAGTAATTCCGCTGAAAAGGTTGGGAAAGAAAAAAATATGCCGTCTAATACATCCCATAATGTCAGAAACCAAACGAATTACAGTTAAAATGTAATCAGTCAGTGACATGTGTGCTGGACACCAACAATTGTGGGAGAACAAATACTAGATTTGTAAGGGGTAACGGGGCTGCTTTTCACAAGATTTTACCGGGATGTTTTAGATTAAGATTTCCCCAAAAGGTACGGTTTTTTTCAATTTAAGAAGTAGGCAAGGCTAAAGAAATCATTCAAAGGAAAATTTCTCTAAGAGCAAAGATAAGAACACTGAATTATTCTCAATCTTTGTGTAGATAAAGGAAAGAAGGCACACCGTTTAGTGGAGATTTTGGAAGGGATGAAACTGAGCAGATCATACTAGATAAGCTTACTATGTTAAAAGATTAACGGAAACACAAAATCTGATAGAAATGGTAAATAAACAAGTAAATTACACTCATGTAGGTGAGTGGCAAACCGAAACGGCTGGCTTGCTCGTGCAGGAAAAACTAGCCATTCAAAACAAAATGTTGTTTATGGCAAAGACGATCAAGCTGAGACATTGTTGAACTTTGTGCAATAATCGAAAGAAGGCACGCTGTTTGAAGGAAGCATTTTAATTAATGGAACACCAAATCAGATATAAAAAGCAAATGGACAAATAAATCGCTTACATATAGCTCGATGGCAAACCGAAATGACTCACTAACTTGAGCGGAGACAACTTACTATTGTCAACTTGTCAAATAGATTACTTACATATAGCTGGGTGGCAAACCGAAATGTCTCACTCGAGCATGGACACCTTACCCTTGTCAAGCCTAACTACTGTGTCTGAGCTATTCCTATTGAGCGCTTACTATCTTCATGTGTCAGTGTTTGCTACCTGTTAATCGAAAATGTACAGCAAATCAATTGTGCCGGACCGTCATGCGCTTAATGACATTTTCTGAACAAATCTTGATGTACGCTGCTTTATTTGGAGATAACACATGGCAGTCTAACATGAGAGTGAAGGAAAAGTCAGTACAATTCTTAGCTTCAGGGAAAAAAAAAAAGAATCGTCCCATCCTCGCAAAATGTCCCAGAAAATTAATGAATTTCTTGCTGATCTATCTGGTAATTGGTGTCACTTCCTTCGACTATCTGCAAACACGATGTAAGACACCTATTTTTCATCAGCACACAGAATGTCATCTATAATGGTATCTAAACCAGTTGAGTTAAGGGATTACAGTACTTTGCGCTTCGTGTGACTTAACATTGCCTAAGCAATCTTCAACCCGACAGGTAAATTTTGTTGTCCATCTGGTACGGCAAATTCAGTGAAGTGGCAGTTCGCCTTTTTCAATCACATTTGCCACTAAATATTGCACCTGCATGATATGGTTGGGGATCTAGCCAAAATCTTACAGATGTCTTCGGCGCATAATTGGCTCTTCCTATCCAGATTTGGTGAGCACAACAGATGCAAATACGCGCGCGCGCGCGCGCGCGCGCGCGCGCGCGCGCGTGTGTGTGTGTGTGTGTGTGTGTGTGTGTGTGTGTGTGTGTGTGTGTGTGTGTGTGTGTGTGAGTGAGTGAGAGAGAGAGACAGAGAGACAGGGAAGTCACCAGCCTCAACATATTGGGCCTTTTTCGGCACGAATAAAGAACAACTGGAAGTTGAATGAATAATGTGAAGAAAATAAAGTGCAGGCAAACAAATCCTTAATCCATGAATATTGCACAGATGTTAAGAGAAGGGGTCAGTGGGAGGGAGGGGGAGATACGGAAAAAAGAGGACGTTGAAATGTTAAAATTCAATCCTTTAATGAAGCAATATGAATCGCTGATTTCTGCATTTTGAAAAGAACTATTTGACTGCGACTTGCTGGTGTCGACTTTCGTCTTCTGGGCAAGACCGTCAGCGCAAATAGCTGACCCTGGTTATGACACTCCACCACTGGTATCTACCACAAAAAAGCACTAATAATTCTGTGGTATTTTCAACACCACAGTGAGAGCATCACAATCCACTGGATTTCCAACCTGGACAGCGAAAGATAAAAAAAAGAAAATGGAAGAAAGTCATATAAGGAAATAACTTACAAATATGAATGTATGTATAATATATATATATATATATATATATATATATATATATATATGTGTGTGTGGTGTATATATATATATATATATATATATATATTTGTTAAAAAATATTTTTAAAAAATGAAGTGGTAAAATCTACAAGCTTGTTTCTAGCATTGCTATCTTCAGGATGTCTTTTGGGGCACGCCAACGATCTTTTATGGCGTGCGGGACTTGATTTCAACTCTGTGTGTGCAGGCGGATCTCATTTGCTGCACGTGCGGCCTGTGGTTCTTATTGGGGCCTGTTCAGGTGGAATGTGCTAGCAAAGATTTCCACTTGTGCCTGCAATTGTTTACAATTTCTACTTTTGTGTTCAGAGTTGCTAAGTGTGGTTTGCATAATATTAACCATTTTTCTGTGGAGCATAGATTGCATCTTTTTGAAATATTGTTGTATGGTGTTGCTCTTTTTATGATTTTCCATGATATGTTGTAGTCTATTTTTTTATCTTTGAGTCTCCAGATGTATTTGCTCAGCTCTGTTTGATTTTTGTATTTTTCATTTTTGAATGACTGTTTGTGGTTTGCGTATCTAGTTTTGAAAGTGTTTTCAGTAATCCCTACATATGTTTCTTCTTCATTTTCTGATGTTACCGTAGCTTGGTATACAATGTTGCTGTGAAGACATTTATTGCTCAGGGGGCACTGTTCTTTTTTAGTGCAGTTGCAAGATGTCCTTTCGGCACCCTTCTCTTTTATGTTGCTTTTCATTTTGTTAGATGAATCAATCATGTTTTTGAGGTTGGGCATACATGAGTATGACAGTTTAATGGTGTTTTTGTTGAATATTTTGGACAGTTTGTGTTCTTTTGGGAATGATGTTGCCAAGATTTTAAAGAATTCTTTTCCTACATTTGTTTTTACTTGTCCATCGTATGGTGGGTTGTACCATATGATCTTTCTTTTATATATATATATATATATATATATATATATATATATATATGTGTGTGTGTGTGTGTGTGTGTGTTTATTACATGAACGCGCTGGGACGGTTTGTTTAGCCTAGGCAATGTTACAGTTTCTACTCATGAGCTCGCTCTCCAGAGAGGTAGGGTCTCTCTTCAATTTGTCTTCCCAGTAAATAGTTGCAGTACTGTACCTCCAGGGTTGTACCATCTTCTCTGAGCCTTGCAGTTATCGCCGAACGTTGTTGTACCAGTCGACACACCTCGATGTCATTGATTCACAATTTCATCTCCGTAAGTTAAGGTTAAGCGACAGGTTACATGTTCATAGTTATTTCAGTCCTGTCATGGGACTCTCAGAGTTCACACAGACAAGGGAATAGATTCCTGGGACACTCCGTGGTATGAAAAGAGCTCAATAGGTAGAATGCGCCTCCAGTTCTGAGACTGCTCCCAAAACAAGTGCCTTTGCATCTGATTGAGGATGGAAGTACATCACTTCACCAGACCAGGCTGGAAGGTGTTAGCAGATGAGGGAACCTTTTCTCAACAGACCTCTTTCTGAATTAAAAAAAAATTTCAACGAAAAACAACACCTATTTTTATATTGTCCAGACGCCCCCGCCCCCCCCCCCCCCCCCTCCCAAAAAAAACAAAAAAACAAAACACACACACAAAAACAAAACAACAACAAAAACCCCACAAGCAAACAAAAACAAAAAAAAAAAAAACAAATTGGGGAAAGATAACGCCTATCTTTTCATTGCAAAGAGCGTAATCTTTTCTCATATCATCACGTAATGTGTGCATGTGACATTTGGTTAATAAACGTCACATCAAACCCATGACATGCTGATCTGTATCAATCGATGGTCATAATATCAGTGAAGTCGAACTGTTTGTAACACTGTCTTCATTAAAGGTCCACCATTTCACACCCACGTTTCGGCATTTTCTCTCTGATTGAATTAAGGTGTCTGATGGGGGCAGAATGGAGACAATGCACGTCTTTCCATTGCACATAGAATTTTCCTGTTCTCAGTTTATGAGCTAGGCAAATATGATCCATAGAGTCAAATATTTCATTAGAAGCACACACCAGGATAACGATCGAGCTATTAGTCGATCGCATTGCATGTGCATTGTGTCACGCTCATGTTTTGGCATTTTCTCTCTCTGACTGCACTGTTACGCTGACTGAGAGGGCAAAATTCCTTTTGTCGTACCCACTCGTGACATCTGTCCCATTAATATGGCGTGGTCACTGTAATAACCGTGAGCTCCAGCACAGATTATCGCCCTTGAAGATTTCCGAACATCGTCTATTCCATTCCGTCCACGGGACGGACGCTAAAAGTGTGCTACAAGGGGAAACTCCCAGGTTGTCTTGGAAGCAGCGTCATCACGTTCGTCACTTGGAGTACTCAGACAGCTTTGAACACTGAACAAAATGGCCCTTGAGATGGACAGATGCGCTTGGTACATTGTCGAACTCTGCTAAGTGAGATTAAAGGACTACAGAGAAAAAAAAACTGCCTGGAGCCAAACCAATCCGCCGGGAGCAGTCCTGCACCACCCTTGGAAGCCTAGGCTGTGTTTCCATACTATCAAGACGACAAGAGACATAACTCCTCCCTGACGGAAATCATTGTTTGACCACCGGATGCGACACAACAGAAACGTCCATGGAAGCCGCCCTAGGGTGTACCAGTCCGTATTTCATGACTGCAGAGCAAACTGGCGAAAGACGCCGCAAACGATGCTGTGCGCATCCTGCAGTCCTACTCGTTCTGAATGTATCACAGTCACAAGCACATACCATTATTGTTATATATAACAAGCTGGATTCATCAGTGCCACTATACAAATGCTAAACCTTCGTATCCTTTGCAAAAAGAAACACTTCCAACACCAGAGAGAGCACAACCACGTCTTCATAAACTTCTAAAAGTGTTTAACAGAGCCTGGCAGGAGTCACTATGGGCTGTGACTGAACGAGAACTCGGCAAGCTTGTTAGAAGACTGGATGAAACATCAGCGAGACATGTCATGGAAGTCAGTGCCGGGAAGACCACATTGACGGTCAGCTACAACATCACCATCACTGTAAATGTAACTGCCCACAGATGGAACCTTAGAACTGCTCGCCCGTTTACTTACCTGTGATCCTTCATGAACAATGTGGAAAGAAGAATCCAGGCCATGGAGGTGAGGTGTTACCACAAGCTACTAAAAATTAGATATGTAGTAAAACCACCATTGAACAAGTGCGCCAAACCATCAAGCATCGCACATCAGACCATGTGAAAACTGCTGACACCAGTTGAAAAACAAACTATGTGGATAAGACCATATCACAAAATCCAGCTGCTTTGCTCAAACAGTCCTGAGGGAACTGCTAAGGAAGAGAAACGGGGAAAGACAGAAAACACGACACTGACAACATTGCAGAATGAACAGGGAAAACTATATGGGGAGACTGAGGCCTTGACGCGCAGGTGAACGAGCTGGAGCAACCTGATGAATCTGGTTACAAGTCTCACTCGTTGCCGCCCTGCAAAGGAGGCTGTACCAAACGTAGCAGGTGTGCTGTAAGCGCTGTACACTGAAGAGGACACTGTAGCTGTGCTCCCGTCCATTCTGACTCTGGAGGCTGAAAGGTATGGAAACCAAAAAGAATGTTCTGGTAAAGGGAAGTGAAAAAAAGACGCTAAAAAATTTCATGGATACATGAAAATTAAAA
>CM065739.1:20840715-20855715 GCA_033310375.1 Conus canariensis
ACTAAACAATTGTTTTATTTCATTATAATTACCTTCTTTTTGCTTTTGTTCTTGTTTCTAATTCTGTTTCTATTTCTGGTTTCTGTTTCTTTTTTCTTTCTTTCTTTCTTCTTCTTCTTAGTCTTCTTCACCTTCTTCTTCTTGTGCTTCTTATTGTTTTTTTATTACTATTGTTGTTATTTTCATTGTTATTATTATTGTTATTATCGTTATTGTTATGAATATTACTATTATCATTCTAATAATTATTGTTATTGTTATCATTATTATTAGTCTTATTATTATTCATTGCTGTTGTCGTTGTTGTTGTAGTTGTTAATAAGCAGTTGTTCTTTGTCAACTGCTGTTGTCCTCGTTGTGTTATGATCATTGTCCCTTCATTTCTTTTTGATGTCAGTGGCACTGCCTGGAATGGAGTGACGGGTGGAGAGGTACGTTGCTTCTTCAGCAGACTTGTATTACCTTCTTGGAGATCTAATGGTTGAATATACATTTTCTTTCTAGCATAGTCTTTCATTTTTTTTCCTTTTAAGCAGTATCTCGCTATCTCTGGAATGAACCCATTTGAGTAGATCCATGGATTTTATAGAGTTTGCCTTGAAGACAACGACCAAATATGATTGTTACTGGAGGTACGCTAGTAGCTTTAGAGTGAGGTTGTTCTACTGCTCAACAGGAATGGGTGCGTTGTTTCTCTGAAGTTAAGGGCTGTTGCGGTTTCGATGGTCTTCTGCATACTACGCATGAACCTTTCAGTTTCTGCACTCGCATGAGGCCAAAGAAGGATGATTTTTTTCTGTGTTTGATGCCATTGTGAGGACAAAACTGTGCAAAGTTGGGACTCTGGGATGTCCATGATCAGTTTTGGGTATCTCCGAATGACCAAATTCTGAAGCTGTTTTGTCAAAATGGGGAATAACTTTTTTCTGTTGACGTAGATTTCAGATTCAACAACCAGACAGCACGAGTATTTGTCTTGGGCAACAAATACATACTGGCCATTGTCAAGGTGTCCAAAGTCAAGTGATTAGTCAGTCAGTTCAAGTTTTGGGAAGTGACGACGTCTGTTGTGAATCACGAATTGGCGAGGAAGTTGATATTTAGCTAGTCAAACAAATCCTGACAACTTTTCCCGCTTGAGAGTGCATTCTTTTAGAGCATGTTTTCCCCCATGGAGAAGTGCCACAGTTTCCATGATGCCCTGAAAGCAATGTCAATTATGCTGCTTTCTGGTGGAGTGATCGCGGTCGACCAATCTGTCCGTCCTGTTCAGAACAATACTTGTGCTGCCCGCCAAAGACAATTCTGAGCGACAGAGGAACAGTGCCTGCAAAGTCTATGAGTCTGTCACGCCATCAGTGTTATGTGTCACTGGTTGTAATGAGAGCATTGGAAACACTTGTGAGAGCTGGGTCTTTTGCAGTTTCATTTGCAACCTCTTTTACCGTCACTGCTTTTGGAGTGGAAGTTGTTCCATCCTCGACGCCAGTGTAATGTTTTGTTTTGGTTTGTTTATTGTCCGGCAAAGTAGCTTGAAACAAACCGTTCGTAGTGGTCCGTGTGCAAAACATGAATAAGAACTCTAACAGATTTTGTTCCCAGAGTCCAGCAAAAGTCGTGTCCCTTATCATTGTCTTCTATAATGGGTTATTGTTGCAACATTACATCTTCTTCTTCTTTCTTCTTCTTCTTCTTCTTCTTCTTTACAGTCTGCTTTGATTTATATTTTTGTTGGTTTTCATACTTTGAAAATATCGCGGTAGGAGAGTAAGTTTCGAACAAAAAGGTGAGGTCAGTCATAGGGGATGAGTTTTGCATGTGCTCTTTCTCGCCCACCGGGGAGTGATTTCGACACGTTACGTCGAGCATATCGTCTGTATCCGCGTGACAAGCCCGATCCCCGTCTAAATTTCAACCTCTCAGCAAGGCTTCCAGTGACTGCCCCAATACACTCCCAGATTTGGCCAAGAGTTGAGAATTTGATCAAGTATGGCGAGGTCTGGTGGAGTCTCACGAGACGTGAACACACCTCAGATACTCACACTTAGGCCTAACAACACACATGCGAAGAATGCGCTGCACAACATTCTTGATGAAGCCTTTAAAGATCCGTGCTAGGATTTACAGCTCCGAGGCGTGCCTAATTCGAACTTGTGAAGGGTGGCTAGACCCTTGTGGCTCTGGTGAGAGACTGGTAACGGGGTCTCTTCTTCGATCACAATGTAGACTAAACTCTCATACAACTAGGGACTGATACAACCACTCGTAAATCACTCACAATGACGATAGAAATCCTCTTCCTGCTCGTTAAACGTTGTTAATGGCTTCTCTATCTAGTCCGTTAGTTCGGACTTTGCATGCCCGTGTAGACTGGTTAATCCATCGAGGGTTCCAGACACGACACCTGCCCTAAGCTGATTGTCACCAGGTAATCACAGCCGATTTAGCCGAGTATCAAAGTTGTTTCTCACTGTGATATGCTCACAACGCTAAAGGTAAGATCTGTGATTCAGGGAAGGGCCAGAGGTGAACGGACCGCTCTCTTTCGTAGAAGAGGGAGACAGGGGCATTGGTGGCTTTCATGAAGAGAACTATCCGGTACAAACTCCTGTATACTCTCAAAGGAGGTGTGTAGGCGACCTGGTTCCGGACATGCTTCGTTGTCTCTGCAGTAAGACGAACAACTTGCAAAAGGAACCACGAATTCTGTGACTTGTAATGCTATAATTATTTTCCTGACTGCTCTCCCCTCCCCCCACACCACCTCCCCCCCCCCCCCCCCCCCCCACACACACTCTCACTCACTCACTGTTCCGTCGACACTCTCCCTTATCAAATAAACATACGAAACCGCCAGGAACTTGGGCGCAATTGCTGACATTTCCTGAATAACAGTAAGGATATCTTTTTAACACAAGAAGACTTGATTGCATTGTTGGTGCGGATGTTGTGTATTTGATTTTCCTTCCAATAAGATGCTCCACAAAAAAGTCTATCGAGATGTCCCACTGCTAGTGTCGGATGAATGTCTCTGGGCTTCTTTCAGTGCCAGTGGGAATATTACCTCTGACTGTAGACAACAGTAGGGGAGAAGGCAATGCCACTGGGTAATATTACCTCTTACTGCAGACAACAGTAGGTGAGAAGGCAATGCCACTGCGTAATATTACCTCTTACTGCAGACAACAGTAGGGGAGAAGGCAATGCCACTGCGTAATATTACCTTTACTGCAGACAACAGTATGAAAGCATGCACAATGGCAACAATGGAATCTTACTGAGACAACGTGTGACAAGGCAATGCAAAGTGGAAATGATGGCTGCATAGCTGCTATCTGTTGGCTAACTGTGATCTGCCAAATGACAGTACAGCATGCAGATCTTTTTGGTTTTACAGACACACACACACACACACACACAACACACACACACACACACACACACACACAGAGAGAGAGAGAGAGAGAGAGAGAGAGAGGAGAGAGAGAAGAGAGAACTAATGTCAACTCTCTCGAATATACTCCAGAATAACACAACTAGGGCAGAAATATCGGCTAGGTCAACAATTTCCAGAGCAAATGTTCGAACTGCTCTGATCATCCTTTAATATTCAGTTGCCAGTCTCACCATGCAGATACTGTTAGGAAGCAAAGATGTGAACTAACAGTCAGGGAAGATGACCTCCAGCTTCAAATCGGTTCTGTACATAGTACAATCCTTTGGTGACAAAACCGGATGTATGAGGTGACTTCATCCGTTTGAAACCTGTCTTGTTTGTATTGCTAGTAATGTCAAAGCCAATATGTATGACTTTTTTGAATGAATGAATGATTTATTGAGGAAAGCTTACAAAACCCATTCTCAAGGGAAGGACTCGGTATGAGGAGTGGGGGGGGGTGGGGGTGGGGGGAGCTCATAACATAGATGTGAAAGAATAAACACAGGTAACACATGTCAGAATATACCTTGTTCATGAGGACAACAGATCACGGAAAATATTTTTTTAACTTCCACCATACACCAGTATGACTGTGAACGTGACTGTCACAATATCAACATATCTATCCACAGCGATCATGATTTCTGTTGTTGATAGCTTCAATGTTGCTGGAAGCCATGTTTCACGTCTTTGGTGATAGTATATTGAAAGCTGTCCATATTTCTGGTCATTTCCTGCAGATAGGCCAGTATATCGCAAGTAAAACGTTGTCAGCAGGAGCACTCTGTAGTTGACTGACCTGAGAAATATCTTCGGTATCATCATTGTATTCTCAATAATGGTTTGTCCTCATTTTCCAAGCCTTCCTCTGGGTTGTTTAGTCAGTAGGAGGAACTGGTGATCATTTGGATGACTCCTGTAGCATTGATCTATCTTCTGTCACGTGATGACGTGTTGGAAGCGTAGTTCAAGAGCTCGCTACAGATTTGGACAGATGCACATCTGCCGTCTATGTGCTAGTCGTGACCTACCAAGTGCTGTGTTTTTTATGTTCACATTCTCTGAGCATCTGGAGAGAGAGAGAGAGAGAGAGAGAGAGAGAGAGGAGGAGGGAGACAGACAGACAGACAGACAGAAAGACAGAGGGACAGACAGACAAAGAGTGACAGGAGAGAGAGACAGAGAGACAGACAGAGACAAAGAGACACACAGATAGACAGAGAGACAGAGAGAGAGACAGACAGACAGGGACAGACATACAGAAGAGAGAGAGAGAGAGAGAGAGAGAGAGGGAGGGAGGGAGGGAGAGAGTATGTCCACTTTCTTCGATTGTGCCAGCGTAAAGAAATCAGCTGTACCGGTTGGAATCTGCAAGAGTGCATTTTGAGGAAGACTGGCAGATTTGTTCATAAAAGAAGACGTTCCAAAAGAAACTCAGTCTGACCATGACAAGACATAACCAACTCTGTGATCCTGAAAATGAACTTAGAAGCTTTATATACAAAAAGGGGGGGGGGGGTTTGAAAGTTGCCAATACAATTCGTTTTTCTGTGTTCACGTGACAACTGGACACTGGCGTACTCAGTGTTGTACACTGTCTCTCCACATGCCATACAACGAAATGAGACAAATAACTTAGATCAGTTTGTCTGTCAGCATGCAACATACAGGAGTCTCTCCTCTGCATCAAGATTGTAATGTGGTTGGGGAGAAAGTGGGGAGGGGGGGGGCAGGGGTAAGCATCTTGTCTCCTTTTGCCATACTTCAGAGGTCACTAACCACTTGCGAGAGTCTCAGTCATCTCACGAGAGTAGTGTTCAACTAACTTGACTGCCCTGTCAAGTTACCACGCACACCAGCGTGTTGCTGTCCGCAGACAGCGAGGGCGGCCCGTTTGTCTGCATGTAGCTTTCGCCCTCGCATGAACCGCTGCGTGTGTATTTCAACCTGAACCGTTTGACAGTATTACCGGTAGAGGCAGTCTGCCTTGGAATAGGAGGCAGACAAACAGCCGGACAGTTTCAGTTTCAGTTTCATCAGGGAGGTGTCACTGCGTGCGGACTAGTCCATATTCACTGCATCCATATGCTAAGTTTCGAGACCACACAGCGAACCATTGGATAAATGAACTAATGACTAAGAGGAGTGAATTTAGAAAGAGGGTCCCGTGGCTACGACTTAGCAGATGTCTGACCTATGCATTAGCCCAGCGCACTAGTCAAATCTCGGGTACCTACTTATTATTATTGGCTGTGCCATTATCGTCATTGTAGACGTGTGTGGTGAGCGTACACGTGTGTGTGTGTGTGTGTGTGTGTGTGTGTGTGTGTGTGTGTGTGTGTGTGTGTGTGTGTGTCTGTGTGTCTGTATGTGTGTGCATAGGTGTGCGGGTGGGTCCATATGTGTGTGTGCCAATGCATGTGCTGCGCGTGTACATATGCGTATGTGTGTGTGTGTGTGTGTGTGTGTGTGTGTGTGTGTGTGTGTGTGTGTGTGTGTGTAGATGTGCATGTGTATGCGTGTGTATGACCTGTGGGCTTGCATGAACACCCTCCTTCACGCATGCATCTGCATGAATAGTAAATGTCTTTCAATGTGCGCAAGGAAAATCTGACTAACAGCTTATCCTCCATCCTCTGCATGTCTTTTTACAAATGTATGCTTGCCAGGCACGGGCATGTAATAGGCCGTAGCCCCGTACCCAAGACAGTGATGGCTTCAACGTGCAGAGGATTGCACGCACGTGCATGCTGAACACTTGATAGAAAGATTATTTCCTTTATTTTCACTTTCCTGCAGCCCAGCCCAACTGAGCGCAAGGAGGCATATCAAGTTTTTGTTGTTGTTGTTGTTGTTGTTTTTTGGGGGGGCTGTTTGTTTGTTTTTGTTTTTTAGTCATATTTTGTTTTAAAACTTAAGAAGAAATTACAAATAAGAAATACAAAACGCGAAACGCTTGCGTATCGTAGTAAGACAATAATGATAACAACAAAACTTGCTCATCCTCATCTTCCTCCTCCTCCTCCTCCTCATCATCATCGACATTATCAACATCATCACCTTGCTACAACTGTGATTACTAATACCATTATTAGCACTACTGCTACCACCACAGCTACTACTATTACTACTACTACTACTACTATTACTGCTACCATCAAGATAAAAACATCAATCACTTAATAAACGCCATATGCGTTTTGTTTCTTTTATCTAATCATGGGCGCATATGAACACAATAATACCACAAAGGGTAAACACCAAAACAATAATTGTTAAATAAATGAAAACAAAATGACATAAACAAGCAAATAAATTAATCAGAGATCCATATCAAGGTTGTTTCAAAGTCAAAATTGATTAAAAAAACAACAACAGGAATGTCAATTTTGTTATGAAAAAAAGGGGGGTGGTTAAATCAAGATATACGGGATGGGTCATGGAACTGGAGTCTCCTGCTTTCACACTCCATAGTACCGCAGGAGCTGACGTCATCGACGCAGACTACCTAAGTAGGATGCAGTAACTTTTCTGGTTGTTTCCAGTCAAGGCACCATGCCACTACCCTGACGTGATGGATCCTGGATGGCAGTGAGTAGGCGTATCTATACAGCCGCCTTGGCACGACAATGGCGGACGGATGAAATAGATAGATAGATAGATAGATAGATAGATAGATAGATAGATAGATAGATAGATAGACAGATAAATAGATAGACAGACAGACAGACAGACAGATAGATAGATTAGATAGATAGATAGATAGATAGATAGATAGATAGATAGACTTACAGACAGATAAATAGATAGATAGACAGACAGACTAGATAGGTAGATAGATAGATCGACAAACAGATAGATAGACAAATAGATAGAACATAGACAGACAGACAGACAGACAGACAGATAAATAAATAGATGTATAGATAGACAGATAGATAGCCGCCTTCTCCCCACCCCCCGTCACCCCCACCCTCCTCCACCCGCCAGGAGTAGTCATCCAGCCAGATAAGCTGACCCTAGCGGTGGAAAGTCAGTCTGCCTCGCCAGACGTGGATCTGTCACCTCGACGGGTGATTTGAGTGTAGATGTAGCCGACACTGACTCAGCGCTTTGCGAGCGACGACCACCCGACACGGCCACTCGCTGCAGCTTGGCAACAGCAAAAAAAGTAACTTGACAGAGGATCGCGCTGCTCTTTTCTTCTTTGTTTTATCCTGTTAGAGGTTTATCAGCTTGTTCTTTATATCGCTGAAACCTGTAGATGTGTTTTCTTCCCGTTTTCATATAGCTGGACTGAAGGTAATCCTTTTTTTCAGGTTCCATTTTCGCTTTTCTGCATGTGCTTTTTCAACACCCCCCCCCCCCCCTCTTTTTTTTTTTTTCGTGGTGTCTGACCGTATGGATGACGCTCCTAACAACCCATTCATCGGACGCAAACCTACTGTGAGTATTCTTGCCATATGCCTTCCATATGTACAAACGCATGGGAGACTCTGTTTGTTTGTTTTTCTTTTTCTTTTTCTTTTTCTCATTTTGTCAAGGAAAAAGTACATCCTTTTTCTGTGTATGGATTATTGTAAGACGGGTTGTACACAATTTTACCCGCGCGCGCACGCTCACACACACACACACACACACACACACACACACACACACACACACACACACACACACACACGCACGCACGCACGCACACGCACACACACACACACACACACACACACACCACACACACACACACACACACACACACATTGTGTCTTGCCAGTACGGTGCTCGCTGTCTGTGCCTTGCCTACTATGTCTGATTTCTGTCACACCATGTAAGGTTCTTGTCAGATTCTACATATTATCGCTGTCCATTTCTGTGTTAAGATTGCTGGTCTTCTCATTCCAGCGCTATTGGGTTTCTGTCTTTTTTTTAACCTTGATTTGTTTCAATGCTGTTGTGTTTCTGTGTTATCTCTCGTGTGGGGGTTCTGTTTCATGGATTCTGTAACTTAGTCCATTTGTGCTTTAAGCTGCTCCAAAGTGTCACTCCAGTATGGTCTGTAAAATTTGTTTCTTTACACCTCGGAAGTGTCTGATCTGCTGTTAGTAGTATTGCATCTTTGAAGTGTTGAACATGTCTGTTCAAATCGTTGGATGCCCTTGCGCAGATCGTCGTCTTCTTTGTGTTCGTGTTTGTGTTTGTGTTTGTATTTTGTTTTGCTTTGCTTTGCTTTGCTTTGCTTTGCTTTGCTTTGCTTTATGCTGTTTTGCTTTGTTTTGTGTTATTTTGCTTTGTGTTGTTTAGCTTTGTGTTGTTTTGCTTTGCTTTGTTTTGCTTTGCTTTGTGTTATTTTGCTTTGTGTTGTTTTGCTTTGTGTTGCTTTGCTTTGTTTTGTGTTGTTTTGCTATGCTTTGTTTTGTTTGGTTTCGTTTTGTTTGCTGTGTTCGTTTAAGGTCAAGTTGGCTCGTTTATGCATACCATTATGATAATTATGCTCTAGATGTGAATAATGACTGGTAGATGGTTTGTACAAAAAAACCGGGTGCTGACTGCTCTGGAAGTGAGTCAAGGAACATCCTCTGTGGTTAGAGCTAGGTCTTGTGCTTAAAAAAAGTCTTCCATCCTCCAGGAACCACCAGAAGATTCTTCTTCATCAGACCGGTTGACATAGAGTTCCATTTCCCTAGCCCTCTATCATTACACCACGTTGTCCACTCCCTGGTCACCACAGCTAGGTGAAAGGTTGTTGAAGTTTCCAATAAGACTGTGCCTGGATGCTTCCACCTTCTTTCTGTTTAGCGCCACAGCTGTCAGGAAAGCTGTCCCAGTTTTGAGGATTAGTTTAGTAGGTCAGCAGCAGTTTGACAGGACAGTTGTTCCAGAGTTTCTCTTCCAGACCTGCAGAGGCCCATAGCTTGTGCGCGTCACGAGCGCATGAGCACATGTTTCTGTACATCTCTCTCTCTCTCTCTCTCTCTCTCTCTCTCTCTCTCTCTCTCTCTCTCTCTCTCTCTTAAGTCTGGTGATCCATCTGACCCCTCTAATTATAGACCCATATCTATACTATCTGCTCTGTCTAAACCTCTTGAAAAACATATCAAACACAATCTGCAGAAACATTTTACAAAGTATGACTTATTTCACCCAAATCAGAATGGATTTAGAAGGAATCATTCGTGCCATACTATGCTGACTAATCTTATTGAGAAATGGCATTTAAATATAAACAATGATTTACTTACTGGTGCAATTTTTGTTGATTTTGCGAAAGCGTTCGACACCATTGATCACAGTATCCTCTCTAAAAAGTTAACTATGTACGGTTTGAATGATAATTCCCTAAAACTCATAGCATCTTTTCTTCATAACAGAAGACAAGCAGTCTTTCAAGATTCCACTTTATCTTCTGTTGCTTCGAACAAATATGGAGTTCCCCAGGGATCGGTTCTGGGTCCTATATTATTTTCAATTTATATAAATGACCTTCCACTTCATTTGATATCCTCTTGCGAACTTTTTGCAGACGACACTACCATTTACAATGAAAATAAAAGCTCTGATGCAGTATGCGCCTCCTTACAAAATGATATACTAAGGCTTGTTTCCTGGACGGAAGAAAATCATATGGCAATCCATCCTCATAAATCCAAATTCATGCTAGTTACAACAAGACAGAAAAGACAGAACATTAAGAATAAATTACCGGAGTTAAAAGTTATTGATAAAGCATTAGAAGAAGTAAGTTTCTACAAATTACTAGGACTTACTATAGACAATAACCTATCCTGGTCCGAACATATTTCTATGCTTTGCAAAAGACTTTCCAAGAAAACATTCCAGTTGAATAGAATAAAACATTTTCTTGATCAACATACCAGAAAGCTATTTTTTCGTGCATACATCCAGCCAGATATTGATTGTGCATCAACATGTTGGGATCAGGCCAGTCAAAATTGCTTAAAACCTCTTGACAGCTTATACAGACGCTCTCTCAAACTAATTCTTCTTAAATCCTCTTCTCTTGTCCCTGTAGATTATAAACAATTAGATATTCTCCCCTTCAGTCTTAAATGTCGCTACAACAAAGCTGTTTTCATGTTTAAAATTGTGAACAAACTAACGCCTGCTTATCTCAACAACAAAGTTCCCATCAATAATGTTCGTAACAAAAGTAATATCCGCATTCCTGTCCCAAGAACTAATCTTTTTATGTCTTCTCTCATTTATTCTGGAAGCAAATTATGGAATGATATGCAAGACCACATTAAATGCAAATCAAGCGTTTTGTCATTTAGGAAGGCATACCACTCACATTTGATAGAACAGTGTTAAGTCAAAACATGTTGAGTAACATAATATACAACAACCTCAACTTGATGGGTCCTTTTATGCATTTTCATATGACTTGAATTGATCATGTGCTTATACTGTAAGTGTTTGGTGGTATACGATGGTGTTTGTGTGGAGGAGGCGAGCATCTGAAGTGATTATGTATGCGGAAATGCATGCACACGCTTGTGCGTGTGTGTGCGTGTGTGTGCGTGTGTGTGTGTGTGTGTGTGTGTGTGTGTGTGTGTGTGTGTGTGTGTGTGCGCGCGTGCGTGCGCGCATGTGTGCGTGCGTGCTTACGTGTGTGTGTGTGTGTGTGTGTGTGTGTGTGTGTGTGTGTGTGTGTGTGTGTGTGTGTGTGTGTGTCTGAGCCGTGCACGAGCGCACATGCTTATTTTCGTTCCTTCTTTTTCTTTCTTTTTCCCGAATGTACATTATTCCTAAATTGTGACCTAACCCTTGTTACTAGGTAATATTTATGTCAATCATGTTTCGTCGTTATAAGTTTGTTCATTGTTTCCTTTTCGTGTATCATGTATATGTTTATTTTGATATCGTTTGTTATTGTTCTTGTTCTTGAGGGCATGGTGTAAAAAGCTGTAAGCTTATCCATTTTACCCTCAATAAAAAATATTCGTATTCGTATTCTCTCTCTCTCTCTCTCTCTCTCTCTCTCTCTCTCTCTCCTCTCTCTCTCTCTCTCTCTCTCTCTCTCTCTGGTTGGCCGTCTGTCTGTCTGTCTGTCTGTTCGTTTGTTTGTTTGTCTGTCTGTCTGTCTGTCTCTTCCTCTCTCTCTCTCTCTCTCCTCTCTCTCTCTCTCTCTCTCTCTCTGGTTGGCCGGCTGTCTGTCTGTCTGTCTGTCTGTCTCTCTCTCTCTCTCTCTCTCTCTCTCTCTCTCTCTCTCTCTCTCTCTCTCTCTCCAGACAGTCCAGACACAAAAATTTGGTGTTGCCCAAGGATCCGTTCTTGGTCCTGTATTTTTTTCCCTATGTTAATGATCTTCCCTTATACGTTACGGGAGGCGTAATTGAACTATTTGCAGATGATACGTCTATTCGTTCGGGCCATTCTAATTTGAAGAAATTGTCCACGACTCTGCAGAACAATGTTAATCGCTTAATTGATTGGACTGAGCTGAACCACATGTCACTGAACGACTAAAAACCTAAATACATGATAATAACTTCGCGACAAAAACGGCAAAAAATAACCATCATTCTGCCTTCTATACACATAGGTTATACAGTCATTCATAAACTCAATACTCACAAAGCTCTAGTTGTTGCTATCGACAATAATCTTTCATGGTCATCCCATATCGATATTTTATGTAAACGTGTTTCCCAAAAGGTATTTCAACTTTCAAAAATTAAGAATTTCCTCGATGTTACAGCTGGAAAGAAATAGTTTGATGCATTTATTTCATCATCTATCGATTATGCGTCAACGCTCTATGATCAATGCAGTGCAAACACATTAAAATACCCAAACAGGATCTATAAACGTTCTCTGAAGTTAGTACTTTTAAAAGCTGCTAGTTTGACGACTGAAGACCACTTAGCGCTGGATATCCTTCCATAATCGTATCAACTACAGATTAACAAAGCATGTATTGAATAATGAACGGATTTGCTCCTTGTACACTAACCACACGATTTCCGCGAAATCAGTCAAGATATACGAATGATATTGTGATGAGAAAACCCAGAATTGATTGTTTTAAGACAAGCCTCGCCTCAGGAGGGGCCCTTTGGAACTCCTTACCAAATTACATGAAAGATTTTTTTAAAATAGTATTAGCTCGTTTAAATCAGCTTACAAAACATTTTTCTGTCAGGCACTGAAAACTTTTAAAAAAGTACATTGCATAATATAGATAATATGATATTCCTCTCCATGCCATATAATGCGAAAGAAAGATTATAACAGACATTATGACTATTGTTATGTTTAAACAGTACTGTATAGTTTGCTGATGTTATTGTTGTTGTCATTAGATCAATTCCTTCATGTGTGTGTGTGTGTGTGTGTGTGTGTGTGTGTGTGTGTGTGTGTGTGTGTGTGTGTGTGTGTGTGTGCGCGCGCACGCGCAAATGGATGCACGCATGATTTTGTCGTTTGCTTTTGTAGTTCTAGTCTGTTCCTTCTTATAGGTTGTAAGTTGACTGGTCAATTCACTTTTTCCTCTTTTGTAATCTTGGTGATCCTAGGGTTGCGGGTTCAAATCTCCGCCGGACCTTCCACTCCATCCCCCTGTCCTTGGCTTCGCGCGCGCACACAAAATGACGTAGCAAAAGCAATCGAAATACATCGAACTATCCAGAAGAAACAAAAATTCTTACGTATTATAACCGATCAAAATGCTGGGAATATTCAGGAAAGACTTTTGTAAGGTGCCCTCACTTTCTGTCTTATGTTGGTACTTTAAAGAGCCCTCCTGAATCATTACCCAATTTGTGCATGCGTTGATTGTTAAATGAACATTGCACACAAAATGTACAACGTACGTATTAAGATCCGGGACATATAGATCGAAATCAACCAATGATAACGAAAAGTGAAATTGAACGCTTTGTATTAGCTGTTTAGCTAGACAAGGTGGAAATAGTGTCACCCTCTGAATTTTACTGATATTGTCACTCCATTGAAAAACAGACATATAAGCACGCAGGCAAGCAAACAAACGAAACAAAATGAAATAAATTAACAGTGAAATTCTATTTCACACCTACATTTAATAGCAACTAATCTCATTTCATCATTCCCCCAGTTTTCCGCTCTTCAACTTATTTCTCCCCCCTCACATTTTCACTGATAATGCAGATTTGAAAGCCTCAAAACCGCCGTGGCAACCATTACTTCAATTTCTTTTCTTCTATGCTTTACAGGAAGAAACACAGGGACATACAAACTGCATTATTCGTGCGTTGCTGCAAAATATCCCTGAACCCATACCCAGAAGAATTCACATCTTAATTTCTTGACCAAACCTGAATTGAATTCTAAGGGACTGTCTGTCTCACTTGGTCTGTGTCATGCCCGCATATATATCGTTTCGTTTCCTGCCTGAATTTGCTACCGCTGAGGAGATACAAATAAAAGTTGTAAGAGCAAGAGCTAATCCACAACATATCAGTGATAGTATTTACCACTTGCAATATTGGATCTGAATGGTCATGAAAGGTTGTTGATTGCACCAGATCATAAATGCAGACTGGTACAGTCAGCACTAAGAATGCTGTTGATGTCACAAGTAGAGTGATCGTCATGGAATGCACGTGGTCAGTTCCTGATTTAGCCTGCTGCTTATCAATCCCTCTCATCTTAAGGGAAAGCGTGGTAGATCTAGCTACTTGCCAAACAAGAACTGAGTTTCCAGCAGCGAGCAAAAGAAATGGTATTACAGACCAAAAGAAAAAATCTAACATTTCAAATACATCTATAACAAGCTGGGTAATCTCCTTTCGGTATTGGCAATCGTTGTATTCTGGCCAGTAGACCCAGTTAAATAGAAATTGTGCGTGCAAGGTAAATGCCAAAATCATCATGACAGCAACAATGAATTTCCCTCTCCTCACAGTACACAGAACCCCAACACGATGAGGTGCCACCACTGACGTCACTCGCTGATACGTCATTGCGACCAGAAACCACGCTGACGTAAACGAGGCCATGTTCCAAACAAACTTTGGAATTTTACATAAAAGATCCAAGCGATAAAATGATGGGGGCCACGGAAATACCCTTTTTATCCACAAAAACAAAACGGATGACGTGAGCTGACACTGATCAGAAAGAGCCAAAGCAATGAAGTACAGAGACAGACAGGCAGTAGACTCTAAAGCCCGCATCCCTCGCATCACCACCACCGTCATCACATTGCCAAAAGTCCCAAAGACAAGAAGTACAGGAGGTATTACGATACACATTATATCACTGACCTCTTGTAGATGTCGGTCGATTCCGGAGCTTTAAATGTGACATTCTCTTTGGTTGAATGATTCAATTCATCGGAAATATCCCATGGTGATGTTTCCACAACGAGTGAATGATACATATGTGATGCAGTAATTTAAAACGAAAACAGTGTTGAACAAACTATCCTGTTTGTTGTTGATAAGTCAAGGATTAAAACGAACAGTGTATTGTAGAGAGACAAAACAAGAAAAGTGTTGATTCTGATTCAGAACACAGATATTTTACATCTGTTGTTGTAGTGACAAGATTTCATAAATCAT
>CM065739.1:20860715-20865715 GCA_033310375.1 Conus canariensis
ACTCTAACAGATTTTGTTCTCAGAGTCTAGCAAAAGTAATGTCCCTTATCATTGTCTTCTATAATGGGTTATTGTTGCAACATTACATCTTCTTCTTCTTCTTCTTCTCTTCTTCTTCTTTACAGTCTGCTTTGATTTATATTTTTTGTTGGTTTGCATACTTTGAAAATATTGCGGTAGGAGAGTAAGTTTCGAACAAAAAGGTGAGATCAGTCATAGGGGATGAGTTTTGGCATGTGCTCTTTCTCGCCCACCGGGGAGTGATTTCGACACGTTACGTCGAGCATATTGTCTGTATCCGCGTGACAAGCCCTATCCCCCGTCTAAATTTCAACCTCTCAGCAAGGCTTCCAGTGACTGCCCCAACACACTCCCAGATTTGGCCAAGAGTTGAGAATTTGATCAAGTATGGCGAGGTCTGGTAGAGTCTCACGAGACGTGAACACACCTCAGATACTCACACTTAGGCCTAACAACACACATGCGAAGAATGCGCTGCACAACATTCCTGATGAAGCCTTTAAAGATCCGTGCTAGGATTTACAACTCCGAGGCGTGCCTAATTCGAACTTGTGAAGGGTGGCCAGACCGTTGTGGCTCTGGGTGAGAGACTGGGAGTAAATCTCCTGGTTGGTTGAACTTTCCTATCTTTACCATTCATCAACCAAATGTATGGTACTAAGCTTATCTACAGGCTAGGGACTGATCCACACCAGCTCTTTACACTCCACAACCTGACGATAGAAATCCTCTTCCTGCTCGTTAAACGTTGTTAATGGCTTCTCTATCTAGTCCGTTAGTTCCGGACTTTGCATGTCCGTGTAGACTGGCTTAATCCATCGAGGGTTCCAGACACAACACCTGCCCTAAGCTGATTGTCACCAGGTAATCACAGCCGATTTAGCCGGGTATCAAAGTTGTTTCTCACTGTGATATGCTCACAACGCTAAAGGTAAGAGCTGTGATTCAGGGAAGGGCCAGAGGTGAACGGACCGCTCTCTTTCGTAGAAGAGGCAGACAGGGGCATTGGTGGCTTTCATGAAGAGAACTATCCGGTACAAACTCTCCTGTATACTCTCAAAGGAGGTGTGTAGGCGGACCTGGTTCCGGACATGCTTCGTTGTCTCTGCAGTAAGACGAACAACTTGCAAAAGGAACCACGAATTCTGTGACTTGTAATGCTATAATTATTTTCCTGACTGCTCCCCCCCCCCCCCCCCCACACACACACACACACTGCTCTCCCTCCCCCCACACACACACTCACTCACTCACTGTTCCGTCGACACTCTCCCTTATCAAATAAACATACAAAACCGCCAGGAACTTGGGCGCAATTGCTGACACTTCCTGAATAACAGTAAGGATATCTTTTTAACACAAGAAGAGTTGATTGCACTGTTGGTGCGGATGTTCTGTATTCGATTTTCCTTCCAGTAAGATATTCCACAAAAAAGTCTATCGAGATGTCCCACTGCTAGTGTCGGATGAATGTCTCTAGGCTTCTTTCAGTGCCAGTGGGTAATATTACCTCTGACTGTAGACGACAGTAGGTGAGAAGGCGATGCCACTGGATAATATTACCTCTTACTGCAGACAACAGTAGGTGAGAAGGCAATGCCACTGGGTAATATTACCTCTTACTGCAGACAACAGTATGTGAGAAGGCAATGTACAAGCTTGCAACAGATGGGTAATATTCCCTCTGACTGTAGACAACAGTAGGTGAGAAGGCAATGCCACTGGGTAATATTACCTCTTACTGCAGACAACAGTATGTGAGAAGGCAATGCCACTGGGTAATATTACCACTTACTGCAGACAACAGTATGTGAGAAGGCAATGCCACTGGATAATATTACCTCTTACTGCAGACAACAGTAGTTGAGAAGGCAATGCCACTGGATAATATTGCCACTTACTGTAGACAACAGTAGGGGAGAAAAATGCTCAAGCTTGCAACAAATGGGTAATATTCCCTCTGAATGTAGACAACAGTAGATGAGAAGGCAATGCACCAGCTTGCCACTGGGTAATATTACCTCTTACTGCAGACAACAGTATGTGACGAGGCAATGCACCAGCTTGCAACAGATGGGTAATATTACCTCTTACTGTAGACAGCAGTAGGTGAGAAGGCAATTCACAAGCTTGCAACAGATGGGTAATATTACCTCTTACTGTAGACAACAGTATGTGAGAAGGCAATGCCACTGGGTAATATTACCTCTTACTGTAGACAACAGTATGTGAAAAGGCAATGCCACTGGGTAATATTACCTCTTACTGTAGACAGCAGTAGGTGAGAAGGCAATGCACCAGCTTGCAACAGATGGGTAATGTTACCTCTTACTGTAGACAACAGTATGTGAGAAGGCAATGCCACTGGGTAATATTACCTCTTACTGTAGACAACAGTATGTGAGAAGGCAATGCCACTGGGTAATATTACCTCTTACTGTAGACAACAGTATGTGAGAAGGCAATGCCACTGGGTAATATTACCTCTTACTACAGACAACTGTAGGTGAGAAGGCAATGCCACTGGGTAATATTACCTCTTACTGTAGACAACAGTATGTGAGAAGGTAATGCCACTGGATAATATTACCTCTTACTGCAGACAACTGTAGGTGAGAAGGTAATGCCACTGGGTAATATTACCTCTTACTGCAGACAACTGTAGGTGAGAAGGTAATGCCACTGGGTAATATTACCTCTTACTACAGACAACAGTATGTGAGAAGGCAATGCCACTGGGTAATATTACCTCTTACTGTAGACAACAGTATGTGAGAAGGCAATGCCACTGGGTAATATTACCTCTTACTGCAGACAACAGTAGTGAGAAGGCAATGTACAAGCTGGCAACAGATGGGATGGCTGCATAGCTGCTATCTGT
The DNA here is from genome assembly GCA_033310375.1 of Conus canariensis. Classification (NCBI taxonomy): domain Eukaryota; kingdom Metazoa; phylum Mollusca; class Gastropoda; order Neogastropoda; family Conidae; genus Conus; species Conus canariensis. Next base: position 20,863,618 of record CM065739.1, read on the forward strand.
TGGCTAACTGTGATCTGCCAAATGACAGTTCAGCATGCAGATCTTTTTGGTTTTACACACACACACACACACACACACACACACACACACACACACACACACACACACACACACACACCCCTATATACTTTGAAATGTATTGTCATGGACAAAAGGTCTTGTGACCTATGTGGAGGGGTGTGACAACAAATGATATTAACGTAAATGAGAGAGAGAGAGAGAGAGAGAGAGAGAGAGAGAGAGAGAGAGAGAGAGAGAGAGAGAGAACGCTAATGTCCACTCTCTTCGAATATACTCCTGAATAACACAACCAGAGCAAATCTCTTCGAATATACTCGATCCAGAATCACACAACTTGGGCAGAAATATCGGCAAGGTCAACAGTTTCCAGAGCAAACGTTCGAACTGCTCAGATCATCTTTGTTATTTATTTATTAATGGCATATATTCAGTTACCAGTCTAACCATGCACATGCTGTTAGGAAACAAAGATGTAAACTAACAGTCAGGGAAGATGACCCCAGCTTCAAATCCGTTCCGTATATAGTAAAATCCTTTGGTGACAAAACCGGATGTATGAGGTGACTTCATCTGTTTAAAACCTGTCTTGTTTGTGTTGCTAGTAATGTCAAAGCCAATATGTATGACTTTGGTTTTGAATGAATGAATGATTTATTGAGGAAAGCTTACAAAACCCATTCTCAAGGGAAGGACCCGGTGTGAGGGGTGGGGCGGGGGTGGGGGTGGGAGGGCTCATAATATAACTGTGAAAGAATAAACACAGATAACACATGTCAGAATACACCATCTTGATGTGAAGACCAGATCACGGAAAATATTAAAAACTGCCACCGTACACCGGTATGAATGCGAACGTGATTGTTAAAATATCAACACATCTATCCACAGTCATCAAGATTTCCGTTGTTGACAGCTTCAATGTTGCTGGAAGCGACTTTTACGTCTTCTCTGGTAGTCTATTGAAAGCTGTCCATATTTCTGGTCATTTCCTGCAGATAGGCCAGTGTATCGCAAGTAAAACGTTGTCAGAAGGAGCACTCTATAGTTGACTGACCTGAGAAATATCTTCGGTATCATCACTGTATTCTGAATAATGGTTGGTCTCATCTTCCATGCCTTCCTCTGGGTTGTTTAGTGCAGTAGGAGGAACTGGTGGCCATTTGGATGACTCCTGTAGCATTGATCTTTCTTCTGTCACGTGATGACGTGTTGGAAGCGTAGTTCAGGAGCTCGCTACAGATTTGGACAGTTGCACACCTGCCGTCTAGGTGCGAGCCATGACCTACTAAGTGCTGTGTTTTTTATGTTTACATTCTCTGAGCATCTGGAGAGAGAGAGAGAGAAGAGAGAGAGAGAGAGAGAGAGAGAGAGAGAGAGAGAGAGCCAGACAGACAGACAGACAGAAAGACAGAGGGACAGACAGACAAAGAGAGACAGGAGGGACAGAGACAGACAGACAGACAGAGAGGCACACATATAGACAGAGAGAGAGAGAGAGAGAGAGAGAGAGAGAGCAGAGACAGAGAGACAGAGAGAGATAGACAGGGACAGCCATACAGAGAGAGAGAGAGAGAGAGAGAGAGAGAGAGAGAGAGAGAGAGAGAGAGTATGTCCACTTTCTTCGATTGTGCCAGCGTAAAGAAATCAGCTGTACCGGTTGGAATCTGCAAGAGTGCATTTTGAGGAAGACTGGCAGATTCGTTCATTAAAGAAGTTCCAAAAGAAGCTCCGTCTGACCTTGACAAGACATAACCAACTCTGTTATCCTAAAAACGAATTCAGAAGCTTTATATACAAAGAAGGGGGGGGGGAGGCGTTTGAAAGTCGCCGATACAATTCGTTTTTCTGTGTTCACGTGACAACTGGACACTGGCGTACTCAGTGTTGTACACTGTCTCTCCACATGCCATACAATGAAATGAGACAAATAACTTAGATCAGGTTGTCTGTCAGTATGCAACAGACAGGAGTCTCTCCTCTGCATCAAGGATGCAGTGTGGTTGGGAGAAAGAGGGGGGGGGGGGGCAGGGGTAAGCATGTTGTCTCCTTTTGCCACACTTCAGAGGTCACTAACCAC
>CM065739.1:20868215-20870715 GCA_033310375.1 Conus canariensis
GCACACGTGCACACACACACACACACACACACACACACACACACACACAACACACACACACACACACACACACATTCTGTCCTGCCAGTACGGTGCTCGCTGTCTGTGCCTTGCCTACTATGTCTGATCTCTGTCACACCATGTAAGGTTCTTGTCAGATTCTACATAGTATCGGTGTCCATTTCTGTGTTAAGATTGCTGGTCTTCTCATTCCAGCGCTATTGGGTTTCTGTCTTTTTTTAACCTTGATTTGTTTCAATGTTATTGTGTTTCTGTGTTATCTCTCGTGTGGGGGTTCTGTTTCATGGATTCTGTAACTTAGTCCATTTCTGCTTGTAGCTGCTCCGAAGTGTCACTCCAGTATGGTCTGTAATTTTTTTTTCTTTACACCTCGGAAGTGTCTGATCTGCTGTTAGTAGTATTGCATCTTTGAAGTGTTGAATATTTCTGTTCAGATCGTTGGATGCCCTTGCGCAGATCGTCGTCTTCTTTGTGTTCGTGTTCGTGTTTGTGTTTGTATTTTGTTTTGTTTTGCTTTGCTTTGCTTTGCTTTGCTTTGCTTTGCTTTGCTTTGCTTTGCTTTGTTTTGCTTTATGCTGTTTTGCTTTGTTTTGTGTTATTTTGCTTTGTGTTGTTTTGCTTTGTGTTGTTTAGCTTTGTGTTGTTTTGCTTGCTTTCTTTTGCTTTGCTTTGTGTTATTTTGCTTTGTGTTGCTTTGCTTTGTTTTGTGTTGTTTCGTTTTGTTGTGTTGTGTTCGTTTAAGGTCAAATTGGCTCGTTTAAGCATACCATTATGATAATTATGCTCTAGATGTGAATAATGACTGGTAGATGGTTTCTACAAAAAACCGGGTGCTGACTGCTCTGGAAGTGAGTCAAGGAACATCCTCTGTGGCTAGTGCTAGGTCTTGTGCTAAAAAAAAAGTCTTCCTTCCTCCAGGAACCACCAGAAGATTCTTCGTCATCAGACCGGTTGACATAGAGTTCCATTTCTCTAGCCCTCTATCATTACACCACGTTGTCCACTCCCTGGTCACCACAGCTAGGTGAAAGATTGTTGAAGTTTCCAATAAGACTGTGCCTGGATGCTTCCACCTTCTTTCTGTTTAGCGCCACAGCTGTCAGGAAAGCTGTCCCAGTTTTGAGAATTAGTTTAGTAGGTCAGCAGCAGTTTGACAGGACGGTGTTCCAGAGTTTCTCTTCCAGACCCGCAGAGGTCCATTGCGGTGCGCGTCACGAGCGCATGAGCGCATGTTTCTGTACATCTCTCTCTCTCTCTCTCTCTCTCTCTCTCTCTCTCTGGTTGGCCGTCTATCTGTCTGTCTGTCTGTCTGTCTGTCTGTCCGTTTGTTTGTCTGTCTGTCTGTCTATCTGTCTGTCTCTTCCTCTCTCTCTCTCTCTCTCTCTCTCTCTCTCTGGTTGGCCGGCTGTCTGTCTGTCTGTCTGTCTGTCTGTCTGTCTCTCTCTCTCTCTCTCTCTCTCTTGTCTCTCTCTCTTTCTCTCTCTCTCTCTCCAGACAGTCCAGACACAAAAATTTGGTGTTGCCCAAGGATCCGTTCTTGGTCCTGTATTTTTTTCCCTATGTTAATGATCTTCCCTTATACGTTACGGGAGGCGTAATTGAACTATTTGCAGATGATACGTCTATTCGTTCGGGCCATTCTAATTTGAAGAAATTGTCCACGACTCTGCAGAACAATGTTAATCGCTTAATTGATTGGACTGAGCTGAACCACATGTCACTGAACGACTAAAAACCTAAATACATGATAATAACTTCGCGACAAAAACGGCAAAAAATAACCATCATTCTGCCTTCTATACACATAGGTTATACAGTCATTCATAAACTCAATACTCACAAAGTTCTAGTTGTTACTATCGACAATAATCTTTCATGGTCATCCCATATCGATATTTTATGCAAACGTGTTTCCCAAAAGTTATTTCAACTTTCAAAAATTAAGAATTTCCTCGATGTTACAGCTCGAAAGAAATAGTTTGATGTATTTATTTCATCATCTATCGATTATGCGTCAACGCTCTATGATCAATGCAGTGCAAACACATTAAAATACCCAAACAAGATCTATAAACGTTCTCTGAAGTTAGTACTTTTAAAAGCTACTAGTTTGACGACTGAAGATCACTTAGCGCTGGATATCCTTCCATAATCGTATCAACTACAGTTTAACAAAGCATGTACTGAAAAATGAACGGATTTGCTCCTTGTACACTAACCACACGAAATCAGTCAAGATACACGAATAATATTGTGATGAGAAAACCCAGAATTGATTTTTTAAGACAAGCCTCGCCTTCTCAGGAGGGGCCCTTTGGAACTCCTTACCAAATTACATGAAAGATAAAAAAAATAGTATTAGTTCGTTTAATTCAGCTTACAGAACATTTCTATGTCAGGCACTGAAAACTTTAAAAAGTACATTGCATAATATAGACAACATGATATTCCTCTCCATGCCATATAATGCGAAAGAAAG